>OZ005735.1:221176285-222376285 GCA_963930755.1 Eudasyphora cyanicolor
CTTTTAACAGCCGGAAAACCCATCATCATTCACCTTTCTTTCCCCGCAGGACATTTAAGCAAGCATTAGTAACCCAACGAGAGAGTGAGATGGAGAGAGAGGGACATCTCCCGAATGCGCACACAAACCAAAAAAAAAACACTCACGTTAATTATGCAAATTAAGACAATTTAATATTGTCATCACGTTCCATTCACCATTCGTTCGCTTCGAATGCGTCACACGCTAATTTTCCCCTGCCCTTCTTAGTAAGCATCCGCTTCACCACCAGGAATAATGTCATCCTCGTCGTTGTCGTCGTTTGTTGTTATCCTCGGCGAACATGTCCTTGTGTTTTTCAAAATTCGGGTTTTTTTCGGGAGTAAGGGAGCGCATTAAATTTGCAGTTGTTGTTTCTACTGATATGGGTTCGCTCGGTTCGGTTCGGTTTTCTATGCTGTGGTCCTGTGTCCCCTGCTTTCCTCCTATCTAAGTACGAGTATGTATGTATGTAGGTATGTGTGGAACAATTATGCAAATGAGCTGTAATTCGTTTAATTTAAGCGGATTACAATTTAATATTTTTTATTGTTCTTGTTGTTTGTCTGATTGTTTGTTTGTTTATCTATGTATTATTTGTTTATATCATTTTGTATTTGAATGTATGTCTCTCTTTCTCTATCTCTTTGTAAATTGTTGCTAAACAATTTAACAATGATTTGCATTCTATTATTTCGATCCAAAATGGAAATTCTCATTCGGATTATTTGATTGAAATTCACCCGCGGTTGAGGTCAATCAATGCGAAGTATTGTCGGATGCTTTGATTTGGTTCTTTCGGTCATAGAATATATAATTTAGTAGAAAATTATACATTTTGAATGGGACTAAATCAAAATGACCAAATGCCCAGCAGAAAAAAATAAAGTTTTAGGATTGGGGTCAGTGTTTTTAATAGCGTTTGTAAAACAGTTCCAAATTATCATAAAAGTATTCAGAATCATTTATCAAACCTAATAGAAATGTTAACCTGCTTTTTAAATGCTGTTGCCTTTAAGATGAATTATATTTCTATTTTTATTTAATTTTTTTTGTAAATTGTTAAAATCGAAGTTTTTAAAAATGCTACTTGAAATGGCTACAACTGTTCTCTAACTAACTCAGTTGTTATACAGCGTATTTTTTTATAGTTTCACAACTTTGAGTTGGTAACACTGCATTATTTGACAACCGATTTAACAGCTGATTGTTGTTTTTTGTTCATGCATAGACTAACACAAGAGCAACGTTTGCAAATTTTTGAAAATTTCTAACAAAATCACTTGTCTACGCCACAATTGAACACCTGGAAATCAACATCCGACGAGTTACACTACGCAACAAAAAAAAAACATTTGTTGTGTCTCAGCACTAACAATTATTTGTTTGTGTAGATTGTGGCAGACTGTTATATAAAATCAAAATCAAAAATTTTTTATGGATAATTTTTTTTTAAAACCAGTAAGGAAAGGCTAAAGTCGGGCGGGGCCGACTATATAATACCCTACACCACACTCTTGTAATATTGAATAACTCTGATTTATAAATTTTGTAATTCATGTATAAATTGTTTACATAAATTTACTTTTGGGACATTTTATACTTAAATAATACCCTGTACCACAGTGTGGTGTAAAAACGATTGGATCTAAAGAGCCAAATCGGATGAAACATATATATGGGAGCTATAGCTAAGTCTTTACCGATTTTCTTCAACTTCGGTAGTGTTGGTTTATGGATCAAGAAACTCTACCATTCTAAATTTCAAGATGATTGGATGTAAAATACAGCTTCTTCAGGACTAAAGAGCAAAATCGGACGAATCATATATATGTGAGCTATATTTAAATCTTAACCGATTTTCTTCAAATTCGGCAATGTTGGTTCATAGATCAAGAAACTCTACCATTCTAAATTTCAAAACGATTGGATGTAAAATACAGCTTCTATAGGACTAAAGGGCCAAATCGGACGAAGGATATATATGGGAGCTATATCTAAATCTGAACCGATTTCAACCAAATTCAATAGCGATCTTAACAGCTGCGAAATACTCTAAACTGCAAAATTTCAGAACGATCGGAGTGAAATTGCGACCTGTAGTCGACGAACAACTTTACATGGACAGACGTACGGACGGACGGACAGACATGCTTAAATCGACTCAGCTAGTAATTCTGAGTCGATCGGTATACTTTACGGTGGGTCTAGCTGTGTTATTTTCAGGTGCTACAAACATCTGCCGTGAAACAAACTTATAATACCCTGTACCACAGTGTGGTGTAGGGTATAAAAAAACGAAAAAAAATATTTTATTTTATTTTTTAAAAGTTTGCATCCTAGCGAAGAAAATAATGCCTATTTGAAAAAATTCTATGGATAAATGTAGAAATTATAGCCCTTTTGGTAGAGGTAAGAGAATTTCAAAAAAACTTTTTTTTTTAATTTCTGTTTAAATAGCTACTTTATTTGTTACTTTTATTTATATTATGTGCCTTTTAAGTTTATTTACATGTACAAGTTTCATTAGAAGTAATTGTGAGTTCTTTGTTGACGTTTGAAGATTTCGGAATCGGTTTCTCTAATGAGGAACCAAATATAATCTCCCATCATTCTAAACATATTTATGTATACCTGTTGGAGTACATAAAGCGAAAAATAAGTTAGAAGAATTCATATGTACATATGTGTTATATACATAAATATAGAAAAATATATTTCTTACCAATTTTTTCAACAAATCATTAATCATTGTTTCATATTGCGGGCTTTTATTGGATCCAAAGAAATTTGAAGCCACAAGCTTAAACGACCTCCATGCTGCAGTTTCATCCGACGTCAAATATGATTCGAAATTTACATCTTTCATCAGTTTCCTTATTTTAGGCCCATCAAAAACGCCTTCTTCGATTTTTTGAAAAGAAAGACTTTTTAATAAACTCTTTAAATATCAGAGTGAATTGCCATCTTTCCTTAGAGGTGTGTATTTTATGTTGTTTTCACCCAATGTAACGTGTTTTCTTGTTGGCCATTTCTTTCTTCTGTAATGAACTTCGCCAGCACGGCTATCCCAGAGACATAGCAACAGCAATAATTTGTATATCCACCTTGCATTCCACATAACATCCCAACTACTTTTAGATCGCAACAAAGTTTTATATCCTCCACCATGGGATGGGGGGTTTATTCATTTTGTCACTCCGTTTGTAACACCTCTAAATATTGATCTGAGACCCCATAAAGTATATATATTCTTAATCGTCTTAAAATTTTAAGACGATTTAGCCATGTCCGTCCGTCTGTTGTAATCACGCTACAATCTATAATACTTGAGCTAGGTAGCTGAAATTTGGTATAGATACTTCTTATAGCTGGAGGTAACTTGGGATTGAAAATGGGAAATATCGGTCCATATTTCGGTGTAGCCCCCATACATTTACTCCTATAGCATCTTACTTATTGTGATTCCTATTTTTACTTCCTACTGTTCTCATATACTATACATTTACCATATTTTTATACACTCCACCATAGGACGGGGGTATATTTTTTTTATCACTCCGTTTGTAACACCTCTAAATATTGATCTGAGACAACATAAAGTATATACTCGTACATACTTAATCGTCTTAAAATTCTAAGACGATTTAGCCATGTCCGTCTGTCCATCCGTCCTTCTGTTGTAATCATCCTACAATCTATAATACTTGAGCTAGGTGGCTGAAATTTGGTATAGATACTTCTTATACAGGGTTGCCCATATTCGACGGACCCATGTTTTTTTAAAAAAAATCAAAGAAAAAAATAAAAATTTGGCGGTTGGCAATCTTAATCATTTAATTCTTCCAAGTAGATTTGTTTACATCAATTTTTGAATATGATATCTCTCAAATGGCCGCCTCTGGCGTTGATGGCGTATTGTGCCCTTTTTGCAGCATTTTCCATCGTTTTCGCCAACATTTCGGCCGGAATAGCGGCTATTTCTTCACGAATGTTGTCCTTGAGCTCTTCTACGGTCCTTGGCTTGTTAACGTAACCCTTTGACTTCAAATATCCCCACAAGAAGAAGTCAGGCGGCGTCAAATCGGGCGAACGCGGTGGCCAGTCCAAATCACCACTTTTCGACATCAAACGGCCCGGAAACAAATTCTTCAGAAAATCGATTGTTATGCGACGTGTGTGCGGTGGAGCGCCGTCTTGTTGAAACCAGAACTGCCTCATACGCTTTCGACGAATAATTGGCATCACAAAATTGGTCATCATGTCGCGATAACGCTCCTGGTTGATGGTAACAGCATGGCCATTTTCGTTTTGGAAGAAAAACGGCCCAATGACCGTTTTCGCACTAACGCCGCACCAAACTGTGACTTTTTCGTCATGAAGAGGCAATTCTTGAATCTCCTGAGGATTTTCAGTGGCGTAAATACGGCAATTTTGCTTATTTACGGTCCCATTCAATGTGAAATGGGCTTCATCGGACATGATAAATTTGTTTTTTGAGTTTTCACAATTGACTTCTTCTGTTGAATGTAAATTTCAACTATTTCAGAGACATTGTACATTTCCGACTTAAATTAAAAATAATGTACTTTATATTAAGAAACTCAGCTTAATTTTAATTAAAATGTCTTAATATTAAGTATGAAATTTTCTTACTTCAAAGATTATTTGTTATTGGCTCGAAATCATTGTCACTATCTTTAAAGTAAGTAAACTTTTTTTCTTTCAAGAAACACAAAATACATTATCCATCCAATGTTTTTGAATATATTTGCATTTAAGGACATCATGTTTTTTAAAAACGCAAATAACGGTTATTTTGGAATATCTACTTTTGACCATTCTGACTTCATATTCAGATTAGGTGTCAGATTCATTTGTTAACGACTTTATTGAAAATTTGTGACACAGTGTTATGAATACATTTTAATTAGAGGAGCATATTAATAGATCTGCTGTGATAATAATGCTTGGGTTTATGGGCTGGGTTAGGCAAACGTAACCGTAACGCCCGCGTAGCGTAACGAATCAGCTGATTCAATCTGACATATGGAAACGGTCGGCTGAATCTGCTGAAATTTTTAATTGGACGGTACGTGTACGTGCATTTGCAACCAAAATTAGTAAAATAATGAAAAATGAAGTGATTTATGCGAAACTTTTGAAAAGTAAGGATAAATATGTAATAAAATGATAAATTGGTGACAGATAAATATAAAATAAAATTAATTTATTGCTATTTTTGTTGTGAATGTCCGAGTGATATAGCACGTTTTTTCAAGTTTTCGGTAATTGCTCTAGCGGGAAACGTTACGGCGGCGCTAAAGTTAAATTACGGTTAAGTTTGCCTAACCCGGCCTTATAACATAAACAACGGTATCTAAGTAAATAATATTAAAATCTTGTTACTATTTGGCCCTTTTGTGTGGAAGGTAACAAAAGAGGCGTGAATCCTATTTCTCACTGGTCTATGGGTGCTGCAAAAGCATTATACTGAACTTCAAATATCTCTAAGCACTGGTATTAAAGTTATGAGCTATTAACTTTCTATGCAAATGGTCTTAAGAACTGAAAAACTTTTAAAGTAACCTTGCAAATTTATCAATAAAGCAATACCAGTGTTCATTGATGAAGTATAAGATTTCATTGATGATATGATTTGATTTCTTTCAGTTTTCCGATTACTAATTATTATTTTTGTCTCAAAACAACCCATTGTTGAAAAATTTAGCGGTGATATATAAAAATCTTAATATTTGCTAAAAACCACCCTCCACAATTAAATGTTTTTTAGAAAATCTCAGCATTTCAAACTCCTTGTTGAACACACTTTCACCCATATAATTACGAATGTATGCTAAAATATTTGCACAAAATTATATGCAAAATAAATTATATTCCACAAATCTGCCAAAATGTAAGAAAATGTTTTCCATGGATTTTCTTTGTCTTTGACTGAGTGTGTGTGTTCGTTTCTATGAATACATGAAACGAATCTTGGAGTGGAATTAACATAAAAACTCCATAAAATTCATAATACACTAAAAAAGTTATTGCCAACAGAAAAAAGGGAGACATCGGGACGGGTAAGGGAAACATAAATGCACTCAACCCAAAATGGAGAAAAATTTCAATTTTCATCTTGCCACCAAAGAGACAAACAACCACCCACTCAATTTCATTTATTTCAGTCAAACTCACTGTTTTACAAACACTTTTAACCAATTTAACCGACAAGTTTGGTGTGAGGAACAGTGGGGGAGTTTTTGTTAAATTAAAAGTGTTCGATTAAAAAAACAAATTCTTCATAAGAAATAAGAATTGATTTGAGTTCAAGGAGAGTATCAGTATGTGTCTGCCTCTCGGGAAATAGTAATATGATATTTTGATAACAAAATATTTTTTATACTCTCCACCATAGGATGGGTGGTACATTCATTTTGTCACTCCGTTTGTAACACTTCTAAATATTGATCTGAGACCCCATAAAATAAAGGGTTTTCCAACAAGAGGTGTTATTTTGGTATTCAAAGAAAAAGCCATTTTTTGAGATAAATGATGGGATGTTTATTTTATAATAAAGAGGAAGGTATGCCGTTAATAATGAAAAACAACATCAGAAAAATGGCCACCAGGACCACGCTTACAGGACCATATCCTTTTCATGAAATCTTCCATAACCAAATCTCAAAGTGGCTGCCCTATGTCCTCCATAGCCTCACGAATTCTATCCTTGAGTTCTTGAATCGACGCTGGACTGTTGGCGTAGACCTTATCTTTCACGTGGCCCCAAAGATCTAGGTAACCAATTGTGATCACCTCTTCAAGAGATAACACGGTGTCGTTGCTTGGGTGGCACGTAGCGCCGTCTTGTTGAAAGTAAACGTTGTTAAGATCAATACCATCCAACTCCGACCATAAAAAATCATTAATCATCTCTCGATAGCGCAATCCATTCACCGTAACTGTTGATCCAACCTCATTTTCGAAAAGTAAGGTCCAATGACGCCGCCGGACCATAAACCGGACCAAACAGTCACACGTTGAGGATGGAGAGGCTTCTCAACAATAACTCTTGGGTTTTCCGAGCCCCAGATGCGACAATTTTGCTTGTTGACGTAGCCACCGAGGTGGAAATGGTAATATCGTCGTAAAATTCTAAGACGATTTAACCATGTCCGTCTGTCCGTCTGTTGTAATCACGCTACAGTCCGTAATAATAGAGCTAGGTTGATCAAATTTCGTAGAAATGTTTCTTATAAATGCAGTTGTTGTTTGGGATTGCACATGGGCCATATCGGTCAATTTTTTGATATAGCTCCCCTATAGAGGTCGCTCCAAAATACGAATTTTGAGCCATAGATACCACCTTTATAAAGCAATTCAGCAGAAACTTTGCAGTTTGTATTATATGTATTTTGACAAGAATCCATCACAGCAAAAGTTTTAAAAATCGGTTCATATTTTGTTATATTCACGCTATAGATGTCGCTCCAAAATATATGTATCTAAGCCATTAATACTATATTTTCTAAGCGTTTTAACTGAATCTTTGCAGTTTGTTTTTTAATTAAGACAAGAATTCATAGCAGTAAACATTTTTTAAATCAGTTCATATTTTGTTATAGTCCACCTATAGATGTCGCTCCCAAAAAAGCTTACTTAAGCCATAAACACAACATTTTCTAAGAAATTTAGCAGAAACTTTGCAGTTTGTATTCTATTTTGGCAAGAATTCATCTCAATAAAATTTATACAAAAAAGTTTTTATATTGTTGTGGTCCCCGTGTAGATCTAGTTTTTCAGCGTTCGTTTTTTCACCCTACACTACACTGTGGTTCAGGGTATTATGAGTTTGTGCATTTGTTTCTAATACTCAGAAGGAGAACAGATAGACCCATCGTTTTTTATACCGATCGACTTGGAATCACTTCCTGAATCGATTTAACCTCGCCCGTCTCTCCGTCCGTCGGTCTGTAGATGTATCGTTGTAATCACAGTGCAGGTCGTATTTATGGTCCGATTTTGATGAAATTAAGCACAGTGCTCTGTTTTGGTCCCTATTGAAATAAGTAAAAATCGGTTCAGATTTAGATATAGCCCCTATATATATGTTACACCCGATTTGACATGTAAGGGCTGTAGAAACTGTATTTTATATCCGATCAATACAAAATTCGGCAGAGAGAGTTTTCTTATTACATGTACATGGTAATATTTTGAATCACCCGGTATTTCGGTAGCTGTCACTTTTGAAGCTTTTATTTTTTGACATTTGACAATTACTAACCAGTAAGGAAAGACAGAAAGTCGGGCGGGGCCGACTATATAATACCCTACACCTCCCTAACAATGCGATGAGGGTCATTGCCATAATAATTTGGAATAATTGGTAAATGGGTAGAAACACATTATCTAATTCTGAAACGATAATCGCTAAATTAAGCAATATTCGTTCCTAAATTGAGAAACATCTTTCTGGAAAATTTTAATGATCGGAAGTAAAATACAACTTCTATAGCGGTTTGATACCAAATCAGGAGGAACATATATATGGAGCTTTAATATAAATCTGAACCGATCTTCCCTGAATACTTGTTCATGTAAAAAAACCTCCTTCTATCGAATTTCGTACTGATCGGATATAAAATACAGTCTCTGCAGCGCTTACATGTCAAATCGGGGGTAACATATACATGGGAGCTATATCTAAATCTGAACCGATTTTCTCCGAATTTGGCAGTATTCCTTCATGTAATAAGAAACCTCTTTCTGCAGAATTTCGCACTGATCGGATATAAAATACAGTTTTTACAGCGCTTACATGTCAAATCGGAGGTAACATATATATGGGGGCTATATCTAAATCTGAACCGATTTCTTCCAAATTTAACAGTGTTCATCCATATAAGAAGAAACGTCTTTCTGCCGAATTTCATACTGCTCGGACATAAAATAAAGTTTTTACAACGCTTACATGTCAAATCGGGGCTAACATATATATGGGGGCTATATCTAAATCTGAACCCATTTTAACCAAATTCAATAGGGATCGTCCTTGGGCCAAAAAAAAGATATGTGTAAAGTTTTGTCGAGATCGGACCATAATTGCGACCTGTACTTTGATTACAAGAATACATGCACAGACGGACAGACAGACGGACAGACGGACATAGCTAAATCAACTCAGAAAGTGATTCTAAGTCGATCGGTATAATAAAAGATGGGTCTATTTCTTCTCCTTTTGGGTGTTACAAACTAATGCACAAAGTTATAATACCCTGTACCACAGTGTGGTGTAGGGTATAACAATGGAACGATACACGATTCAACAACGCATTGAAATTATTAAAATTCGAAAAATCGAAAATCATCTTGACTGATAACGCCCATTTCCCAGTCGGTGGCTCCGCCAACAAGCAAAATTGTCGCATCTTGGGCTCGGAAAACCCAAGAGTTATTGTTGAGAAGCCTCTCCATCCTCAACGTGTGACTGTTTGGTGCGGTTTATGGTCCGGCGGGGTCATTGGACCTTACTTTTTCGAAAATGAGGTTGGATCAACAGTTACGGTGAATGGATTGCGCTATCGAGAGACGATTATGGTTTTTTATGGTCGGAGTTGGATGGTATTGATCTGGACAACGTTTACTTTCAACAAGACGACGCTACGTGCCACACAAGCAACGAAACCATTGCTCTGTTACGGGCAAAGTTTCCGGGCCGTGTTATCTCTCCAAGAGGTGATCACAATTGACCACCGAGATCTTGTGATTTAACACCTTGCGACTTCTTCCTTTTTTTCATTATTAACGACATACCTTCCTCTTTATTATGGAATATCAAAATAACACTTCTTGTTGGAAAACCCTTTATAAACACTGCCAAATTCTTATCGCAATTTTCGCATTGTTAGAGAGGTGTAGGGTATTATATAGTCGGCCCCGCCCGACTTTCTGTCTTTCCCCACTGGTTTTTTTTAATAATTTGCTTAAACAAAAAGGATTGGTTCATGATTTGCTCCATATCTAAAGATTTTTCCAGTAATAGAATTGAATGCAATCCATCCGCACCTTAGCGCTTAACTTAACGCTTTTACTTATTATAACTTTCAACTGGTTTCCCCACTGTGCAGCCAAATGAACAGCAGCAACAAACGCAATATGGCAATTTTTGAAGGTAAATGACGTTTCAAATGCCGTTCATACCCTTCAAAACAACAGCGGGAAAACTGCAAAAAAAAGGAATTCTATGGAAAAAGTTTGTCTGTCGAGTTTCAGCACAACTTTCAACAACCAAGTCAACCAACGACCACCCACCACCGCCGCCATTGTCATGGCATACAACGCTTCAGGTTATTCCTTCTCGTTACTCGTATTCCCTGGTGCAAATGGGGCTTTTTTATGCTCTGCTCAGAAGTGCTCCTCATCAGGGTTGGTTGTTGGTTGTCGGTTGTGCTTTTGCCTTTGCACCACAACCTTTGTTCAATTCGACATTTTGTTCAACTTGTTCCTGTTCCTGTCTCCGTTGTAGTAGTTGTTGTTGTTGTTGGCTTCTTGTGTGTGATTGCCTTGATGGCAATGTTGAGTGTTGATGATTACAACGGCGACAATGATGATGAGGATGCTGATCATCATCATCCTCATCATGACTACCAACGCCATCGCCTTCGCCATCATCGCTCTGATGCTCTTAAATGCTGCCATTTGCCATTTTTTCGGTTGATGATTTTTTAGCATTTGCCCTTTTACACGCATTTGTTGTGGCAAAAAGGACACAGAAGTGAACGAGTGAACTGGAGTGTCTGCCTGTGTAAGGTTAGCTGATCCTTTAAGAGTCCTCTGCTCGTCCTGTGTTCGCTTCGGTTCGTCTTGTTACTTTTGTGTTTTGTTAAGTTATCTGTAAACACCCACTTAAATCAATTTGCTGGATTTATTCGAAACCACCCCAATCACAGATGAGTAGAGTGAATTACAATGAGGTGTTTGGTGTTGCCAAATTTTGCGCACTCTTCGGGGAATTGATTTGTATCCTAGCTGGGTTTTTCAAAATTAGAGATCCGATGAATTGATCTGCTTTTGGGATGAATGATTATGATATGAATGAGATGATAACGAACTTTTTATGGCCCGAATTGGAATATATGGATGTGAACAATATGTGGTTTCAACAGGACGGTGCCACTTGCCACACAGCTAACGAAACAATGGCTCTTTTGCGCAACAAATTGAATGGCCGTGTTATCTAACGTCGTGGCGATGTCAATTGGCCGCCAAGATCATGTGATTTGACACCGTTGGACTTCATTCTTTGGGATTATTTGAAAGAAACGTCAATAAGCCAGTAACAATTCAAGAACTAAAAGATGATATAATTCGGCACATTAACTGCATAGAACCTCAATTATGCCTCAGCGTCATCGAAATTTTGGACCATCGGATGGAGGTGTGCCGCCGAGGTCGCGGCGGCCATTTGACCGATATTTTGTTCCATACATAATTGAACCATACCAATAGTATCATAATAAAAAAAATTACAACAATTTCCTAAATTATTTGTGTTTTATTCAAAATCATCATCGGCCCTTAAAATTTAACCACCCTTTAGATGTTTCATAAATTACTTCCAATATTTACTTTTTGTTATTAACAACAATTAATGTGACTTTTAGATCGAAACGATATCGATATCGAATACTTAATTAATTAATTAATTAATTAATTAGGGTTATCGACTCCTTAGTCGAGGAGCAGTTGGGTTACGTACTCCTTAGTAGGTGGCCAGTTGTGTTATCTACTTCTTAGTTGACGAGATGTTCGGTTATCTACTCCTTAGTAGATGACCAGCTGAGTTATTTATTCCTTTGTATATGACCAGTTGGGCCATTTATTCATTAGTAAGCGGTCACTTGGGTTATCTACTCCTAAGTAGAGGAATATTTGGTTTTTTACACCTTAGTATGTGGCCAGTAGGGTTATTTAGTTCTTAGTTGACGACCTGTTCGGTTATCTACCTCTTAGTAGAGCATCACTTGGGTTATCTACTAATTAGTAGATTATTAATTATAAGATATTACAATCACTGGTCGGTCATATTCAAACAACGGAAATCTCCGACCGCATTCCTGAAGTGCGGCTTACAGCTACCTGTGAATCGTTCGAGCCAGACAGACGCTCCTGGGAAAACGGAACACTTGCTCATGCGCCAGTGGGAACCAGCTGCTACACTGATGGGTCCAGGCTAGGAGGAAGGACGGGTCTGGGACTTTTTATTGATGAACCAGAAGTCGAACTTTACTTCCGCCTCCCAGACCATAACACAGTATTTCAAGCAGAAGTTCGAGCAATCACGGAGTGTGTTAACTGGCTCAGTAATACCACAAAGCCTAAATATGCCAACATATTCACAGATAGCCAAATGGAGATCAAAGCAATAACATCGGAAAAGGTCAAATCCAGAACCGTGGTAGACTGTAAAAGAACGATAAATAATTACTCAGTCCATGGTCAACTGCGTATTTTCTGGGTACCGGGACACAACGGAGTGATTGGAAATGAACGAGCAAACAGATAGGCTTCAAAGGGCAGAGAACTTCGAGTAATAAACTTGGAAAATTGGAAAACTTTCGAAGCCACGAAGGATGAGTTGAAGCATTGGGCAGTGATGGCTCACAAAACTGTGTGGAATAGAGCAACTGTAGAAGCAACTGCAAAGATACTGTGGGGTGACCCAAATGAGAAGAAAACCAGTAGTTTTCTGAAACTAAACAAGATCGAGATTAGTAAGATGATGAGTATTCTAACGGGACACTCAAGCGTACAGGCACATCTTCATCGCATAGGACTAGCAGATAACGACGAGTGCAGGGCATGCAGGGAAAACATCGAAACGATGGAACATTTTCTGTGTCACTGCCCAGCTTTCACACATGCAAGATCCCGATATTTCGGTTCCGACATATTGCCAGACTTGACTCATCTCAGAGGATATGACTGGAAGATACTGAGAAAATACGTGTCTAGTACCGATTTTCTGTAATCCGTGGGGTATGAAAATCATAAATAAGGAGCGCACAACAGGCCGAACCACTGGCTTAAGTGTATGTCCATGGACATGAGACGTTTTAAACGTCTCCTCTATTCAACCTAACCTAACCTAACCTAATTAGTAGATGATCAGTTGGGTTATTTACTCCTTAGTAGGCGGCCAGGTGCGTTATCTACATCTTAGTTGACAACCTGTTCTGTTATCTATTCCTTAGTAGAGTATCCGTTGGTTTATCTACTCCTTAGTATGTGACCAGTTGGTTTATATATTCCTTAGAATATGACCAGTTGGGTAATTAACTCTTTAGTAGGCGGATATTTGGGTTATCTACTCTTTAGTAGAGTACCAGTTGTGTCATCTACTCCTTAGTAGGTCAGTTGAGTTAAATATCAGTTGAGTTAAATATTGCTTGAGTGGGGTTATCTATTCCTTTGTAAATGACCAGTTCGGACATTTTTTTAATGAAACATTTAAATTGGTTTCAAATTTAAATTATCTGGTATCTAAAAGTTCAGATACTGTAGATTTTCGTAAGTCACTAGGTGGCAATTCACCACCTCCAATTACTAAACCAAGTTAAAGTTACTGATTGCTTTTATGTAAAAGGGACAATCTGTGAACCGATTGTTGTTCTAAGTGAACTCATCACGTGTTTGTATCTGACAAATCTCCCATAGGGTAACTCACGAAATAAGTACAAATTTCATAAAATCGCATCTGGTACCGAGACTATTTCTTAAGGTATGTTTATATATACATTAAATTGTTGCGTGACTAACTGATCATAGCCAGCCCAAACGGCTGACGCTAAAATCATAATTTCCTGGAAAGGGGTAGACAAGTATTTTTTTACTTTTAGGCGCAGAGTGGGGACACAAAGGTATTTTATATGATACCACAAGAGCTAGAATCTTGAAAATTGGTATGAGTGTAGCCCTTATGACGCTGGATCGATTTTTTTTTTTTTGAAAATTTTAGTGACACCGTGGGACAAAAAGGGCACATATGGTACCATCGCCAAATTCAATGGCTAGAGTTAGGATCGCGAAGATAGGACATGAAAATGGATATTTCTGGATAAGAAAATTTTCTCTGAATTCGGACTTTTGGGGACATGGTGGGAAAAAAACTGTTCAAAATGGTATAGTGTGGCCAAAGGGTCAAATACACTGATAGAAAAAGCTTCGTCATGACGACGAATTTGTACATCATCACGATTATTTTTTCGTCAAAAGTCAGCTAACGTACGGAATAATCCTCTTGATGAATTTGTTCGTCACGATGACGATTTTCTGTTTCCAAAAACTTTCGTCCTCAGGATGATCCATTCATCACCACGACGAACCCCATTCATCATCATGACGAACCCCATTCATCATCACGACAAATAGCATTCATCACCACGACGAACTCTATTCATCTCCATGCTGAACTCCATTCATCACCACGACGAATTCCATTCGTCACCACGACGAATCCCGTTCATCATCACGACGAATTCCATTCGTCACCACGACGAATCCCATTCATTATCACGACGAATCCCATTCATCACCACGACGAATTCATGCCCACGACTATTTAAATTTTAAAAATTCCAATAAATGTTCTTCTAGTTTTAAACTATTTAAAATGGTATGTAAAATAAAATTATTTGATTGCATTGCTAGGTTCAGTTGTGAATATTCGTTTCGAGACGCAGTTCTAATCAGGTAAGGCTGAAATCAAACAAACGAGAAGTATTCATTACTCCTGCCGAACGGTGTTCGTCATTAAGTATTAGATTTTTTAAATTGATCTTTTACAACAAATTATTTAACTAAGGTAATCAGAACGCATATAGAACAGTACATTTAAGCAGAAACTATTATTTGATTGCTTCGTTTAATCATATTTTCAACAAAATGGCCAAATAAATCTTTTCGTCGTGGTAATGAAACCTTATCGTTCTCTCGACGAATTTCGAAATCACCAAAAACTTGACTTGATGATCGTGTTCGTTCTATTGACGTACAAAAACATCGCATGTACGAAACTTTTCGTCACCAGTACGAAGATATATTGACGAAACTGATTCGTCATGGTGACGAACGGGTTTTCTATCAGTGTAGGTACTTGGGTGCGAAAGTAGCTCTTGCATCATAAATAACATATGAAAAAAGGTGTTTTTTTCATATTTTATTATATAAAAATAACCCAATCTGCGTAAAATTTTAAAAAATCTGGCAACATTAACAGATATTTTTCAAAGCTTATCTTTGCACATCTCCACCACATCATTGGTGCCCTCATCAGTTTCTGGGTCGTTGCTTTCTTTGCATGTCGAAGAGTCTTTGCTTTGTAAGTGAATGAGTATGAGTCTGTATCAGTGTATAAGGATAAGGAATGTACATAAGTACGAATACATACATATGTAAGTGTGTGGGTGTATCCTCGGTTTAATTCTTAAGAGCATCCTTATCCGGTGTAACTGAGGCTAATGTGCGTTTGTATCTGTATCTGTGTCTTTGTTTGTGTTTCGTATACCAGAAATTATTTTATATGGATATATAATCTGATATAATATTGCAACAATTTGTAAAATGTATTCTTAGTCATTTTTCTCCAGCTTTCGTCGTTCTTTCCTCCTTCCGCCCCACGACCTCGCCTTCCGTCTCTAAATGGCATTTTTGTTCATTGTGGCCTCTCCTGCCACAGGATATTCTAATTCAAATGCTTATAAATGGCTTGTCTTGTCGTAAATCACTTTACAATTTGTTGAACAACAAACATACACACACACACACACTTATGTATGTGTATAAGTTTAGTTATATAAATTGTTAACAGTTTTTTCCCTCCGCCAATACATTTACACATTAAAGACTTACATGTCGAGGATGCAAGGAGCGAGATGTACATGAGAAGATTTAGAAAATAATTTTTATGGTTACATGTGTATGCATAAGTGATTTTTACTTCATTCGTGGGTATGTGTGAGATTGTATTGCAAAATAATTTATTTCGATGGTAAATCCTTTAAAAATGACCTCCAAATTTTTTTTTTTATCTACAAGCACTTTTAATTGCTTAAGTTTCTTGTAAATCATTTTTTTATTTCTTAAGTTCAGTTTGGACTAAAATGTTCCATTAACCCAATAAATTTATCGAAATAGCCATAACAAAAAAGCAAATTGACCAGATTGTAATAAAAAAAAATTGGAATATAAATTGCTTAACATTTTAATTTCAATTAAAATTTGTTTTATAATGAAAACGACTTTTTAAGATATAACAAATATTTGCACAACACGATTGACTTTATTATTATACAATTATCCGAAATTTTAAATTAATTAATTGTTTGCAAATAAAACTATACACACACTCCCTCTAATGATACAAAATATAATTTATGAGATTTACATTAGGGTGGGTTCATGTTCCAGTTTAAACAATAACAAGCAAAAACACGACTAAAGTCGGTGGATATTTTGAACTTGAAAATGTTCCAGAATTACTTAAGATATTTCACGAAAAAGTCATGAATTAGCAGATTGTAAATACGGATTTTTTTAGGAAATAGTTTTAAACATATTTTTAAATTAAGGATTGGGAAACTATGCCCTACACCACACTGTGGTACGCAGTATTTTGAACAATCGACTTGCATTCACTTCCTGAGTGGATCTTATTATGTCCGTCTGTATATACATCGTTAGCTTCATTCAGAAAGGGTAATATCATATCAGAAAAGAAATCCATTGGAAAATAAAGAGTTACAATTTACAAAAACCATTTTTTTCAATTTAATGTAAAATTATTTAAGTATATTTAAAAAAGTTTAAAAACTATAACTTAAAATAATCTGTTAGTCTGTCAAAAAAGTAATTTTCGCAGGACCTTCTGACCAAATCAAATATTTTAAATATCCACAATAAAATAGCAATATAGCTACGGCTCCCTGGGGAGTTATTCTGGAATAAGCATTTCCATTGAAGAAATGGCATTATTATTATAATCATGTCATAATTAATGAAATTGCATTCTTGTAGAAAGTTTATCAAAATTAAGTTTTTGTGGAAAATTTCTCTCAAAGTGTTTTTTTCTAGAAAACTTAGTTAAACTAGATGTTTTCCCCAAAATGTCTATAAATTTAATTTTTCAATAAAATTCTTTCAAAACGATATTTCCCTAGAAAATTGCATTAAAAATACTTATTTTTCAGATTGTGTTTTCTGCAAAATTTCATTGAAATTTACCTTTTTCCAAAATATTTTGTCGGAATTGATTTTTTTATATTTTTCTTTTCTAGAAATTTTCATTTTTAAAGAATATTTCGTTAATTTTTTCAGAAAAATTTAATTTTTGTTTTGTAAATTTCTTTAAAATTGTATTTCGTAGAAAATTTCGTTGAAATTGCATTTTTCTTACAAAATTTCGTTGAAATTGTATTTGCATTTTTCTACAAAATTTTGTTGAAATAGGATTTTTCTATAAAAGAAATTGCATATCTATAGAAAAAGTTAAAAAATTATTTTTCTACTAAATTATGTAGAACATAATTTTTTATATAAATTTTTTGTTTCAAAATTTTATCATTTTATTATCTTCTTTGAAATTGAATTTTTGTTCAAAATTTTATTGGAAGACGACTACGTTGTAGTTAGAAAAATTCGTTAAAATGACTTTTCTTAATTTTTTTTTTAAATTGTGTTTTCTAGAAAATTTCATTACAAATTACATTTTCAAGAAAATTTTGTCAAAATTGGATTTTTTTATAAAATTTTGTAGAAATTTGAATTTTAAGAGAAATCGTTTAAATTGCATATCTCAGAAAAATTTGAATTTTTTAGAATAATAGCTGAATTATTCATTCTGCGAAAAAGTTCCCTGAAATTGAATTTTTTAGAATTATAATTCATTTAATTATTCTACATTAATTTATTTAACAACATTTCGTTAAAGTTTTATTTTGCCTCTTAAATTTCGTTAAAATTACATTTTGTTAGAAAATTTTCATTTTTATTGGAACATTTCTTTCTTTTTTTTTTTTAAATTTCTTTCATTCTGTTATTCTACAAAATTGCATTTTTCTAACAAATCTCGTAAATAGTTCATTTTTCCAGAAAATTTTGGTGAAACTGCCTTTTCCTAGAAGATTTTATTGAAATTAAATTCTTTGAAATTGCATTTTTCTAGATAACTTCGTTGCTGTTGCATTTTTTATAGAAAATTGCTGAAATTGAATTTTTTCTACAAAATGACTTCGCTAGTGCGTTTCTTTATAAAAATTTTCCGAAATAACATTTTTGTTTTCATTTTTCAAGAATGACATTCTCTAGAAAATTACGTTGGAATTTATTGTTTATATTGTATTTTCGTTTGTTAAACTTTTAATTTTTTTTTAGAAAATGTATTTTAATTTTCCTATACAATTTTGTTGATATTTCAGTTTTATACAAAAATCTTACAAATCGCATATCTCTAGAAAAATTTATTTTTTTTGGAACAATCGGTTTAATCACTTTTTCCGAAAAAATCCTTGAAATTGCATTTTTATTGTAGAAAATTCTTTAAATTAATTTTTTAAAAACATTTTGTTGACATTTAAATTTTTCTGCAACAATTTTTTACTTTTATTTTTTTTCTTTTAATTCCGTTCAAATTGAATTTTTCTAGATATTTTAATTTTTTTTATAAAATGTATTTCCCCGTTTTTCTACAAAATTTAATTTTTCTAGAAAATGTCGCCGAAAATGTATTTTTCTAGAAAATTTGGCTTAAATTGATTTTTCTAGAGAATTTTGTTGAAAAAAAAAATCGTTGAAAATTCATTTTTTATAGAAAATTTATTTCTTATTTAATTTCTCTAGAAACAATCGTTGAAATTGCATTGTTCTACAAAATATCGTATTGCGTTTCTCTATAACATTTTTCTTTTAATTTTTTTCAAGAATTAAATTCTCTCTAGAAAATTTCTTTAAAATTGAATTTCTCTAAAAAGTTACTTTGAAATAAAATTTTTTTCTAGAAAATGTAGGCGAATTGAGAATTTTCCATAAAATTTTGTTGAAATTTCATGTTTTAGAAAAATCGTTGAAATTGCATATCTCTACCAAAATTAAATTTGTTTTAGAAAAATTGATGAAATTACTTATTTCGAAAAATTCCTTGAAGTTGTATTTTTTTAGAAAAATCTATTAAATTAATTTTTAAGAACATTTTGTTGGCATTCTACAAAATTTCGTTAAAATTGTATTTTTTCTTTTTAATTTCACTGAAATTGCCCTTTTCTAAAAATTTTCATTTTTAAAAAACATTTTGTTCAATTTTCAGCAAAATTTCACGTTTTTTTTTTAAATTGTATTTTCCTAGAAAATTTCGTTGAAATTGCATTTCAATAGAACCTACTTTGAAATTGCATTTTTCTTACAAAATTTCGTTGAAATTGTAATTGCATTTTTCTATAAAATTTTGTTAAAATAGGATTTTTCTATAAATAGTTGAAATTGCATATCTATAGAAAAAGTTTAAAATGCAAAATTTTGTAGAAAGTAATTTTTTATAGAAATTTTGTAATATTGCATTTTTTGATTGAATTATATTTTTAAATCATTGTTGAAATATAAGTGTTATTTTTTGCTTCAAAATTCCATCAATATTGCGTTTTTTCTTTGAAATTGCATTTTTCTTCAAAATTTCATTGGAAGACTACGTTGAAGTTGCATTGTTTCCGATAATTAGTGACAGGATTAAGAGTCGATGAGCGGATTAATTGTCGATGATCGGAGCAAAAGTCGATCGCCGGATTAATTTGCACTAATCGGATTAAAGGTCGATGATCGGAATAAATACCACTTACCGGGTAAAGGGTAAGGGTAACATTTTCTAAGCAAAATAAAATGGCAACGCAATTTTCAAGAAAAATTTAATTTCAAAGAAATTTTCTATATAAATGTAACGCCAAAGAAAATTTCCAAAAAAATTAAAATTCGACGAAATTTTCTATTTCAAAGAAATTTTCTACAAATATTAAAAATTGATAAACATTTATAAAAAATAAATAAATTTCAAAATAATTTTAAATTTATTTTCAAGAAAATTTTGTCGAAATTGGATTTATCAATAAATTTTTGTTGAAATTTAATTTTTATGGAAAAAACGTTTAAATTTCACCTCAAAACAAATTTAATTTTTTAGAAAATCGATGACATACTTTCTTCCTTGAAATTGATTTTTTAGAATTATAATTCATTTAATTATTCCACATTAATTTATTTCACAAAATTTCGTTAATGTTTTATTTTGCCTCCTTAATTTCGTTTAAAATACATTTTGCTAGAAAATTTTAATTTTTCTTGGACATTTCTTTCATTTTTTCAAAATTTTCGTTCTTTCAGTTTTTCTACAAAATTTAATTTTTCTAGAAAATCTCGTAAATAGTTCATTTTTCCACAACATTTTGGTAAAACTGCATATTCCTAGAAGATTGCATTTTTTTTAGATAATTTCGTTGAAATTTCCTTTTTTTATAGAAAATGTAGTTGCAATTTAATTTCTTTAAAAACAATCGCTGAAACTTCATTTTTTCTACAAAATGACGTCGAAAGTACGTTTCTCTATAGCAATTTTCCGAAATACCATTTTTGTTTTAATTTTTCAAGAATTGAATTTCTCTAGAAAATTACGTTGAAATTTATTGTTTTATTGCATCTTCGATTGTTTCTATTTTTAAATTTTTTCTTAGAAAATGTTGTATTTTAATATGTCTATGAAATTTTGTTGAAATATTATTTTTATACAAAAATCGTTGAAAATTTAATTTCTTTGAATAATCGATTAAATTCTTTTTTCCGAAAAAATCCTCGAAATTGCATTTTCCCTTAAATTAATGTTTTAAGAAAATTTTGTTGACATTTACATTTTTCTACAATATTTCGTTAAAATTGTATTTTTTCTTTTTAGTTTCGTTGAAATTGGATTTTTCTAGAAATTTTAATTTTTTAGGACATTTCCTTACTTTTTTTACAAAATTTATTTAACCGTTTTTCTAAAAAAAAAAATTGTAGAAAATCTCGCAAAAAATGTATTTTTCTAGAAAATTAAGCTTAAATTGTTTTTTTCTAGAAGATTTTGTTGGAAAAAAATTCGTTGAAAATTCAGTTTTTATAGAAAATTTATTTGCAAATTAACTTCATTTCACTTCATCAAAAATAAAAATGCTATTTTGGGAAAATGTTATAGAATATCGCAATTTTGTAGATAAATTCAATTTCAATCATTTTTTTAAAGAAATGCAATTTCAAAAAACCAGAAAAAATTCAATTTTAACAAAACTTTCTAGAAGGAATTTTCTAAACAGAAAATTTTTTTTTGGTTGAAACTTTCTAGAAAACTACATCTTCTAAGATTATCCTAGAAAATTTCGATTTAACGAAATTTTGTAGAAAAATACAATATCAACGAAATTTTGTAGAAAACTGCAATTTCAACTAATTTTTTTAGAGAAAAAAATGTTCTATACATATGCAATTTCTGCAAAATTTGAAAAAAAATTCAATGAAATTTTTTTAGAAAAGTGAAATTTCAACATTGTTTTCATTAAAATTTTGTAGAAAAATGAAACTATGCAAAATTTTTCAGAAAATGCAATTTCGACGAAATTTTCTAGTAAACCTCAATTTTGATGAAATTTTGTAAAAAAAAATAATTTCAAAGAAATTTTCTAGAAAAGGTAAAATTCAACGAAACTTTCTATAAAAAATTTATTTCAACGAAATTTTGTAGAAAAATTCAATTTCAACGAATTTTTCTATTAAAAAAATGCATTTTCTATAACATTTTGCAGAAAAACGTTCAAGAGAAATCCAATTTCAATTAAATTTTGTAGAAAAATTAATTTTAAAGAAAGTTTCTACAAAAAATTTAATTTTGACGAAATTTACAAAAAATAAACTTTCATGAAAAATGTATTTTAACGAAATTTCGTAGAAAAATACAATTGTAACGAAATTTTTTAGAGAAATGTAATTTCTAATATTTTTCTAAAAAACTGAAATTTCAACGAAATTTTGTAGAGAAATTCAATTTGGATGAAACTTTCAAGAATATTTAAATTTCAACGAAAGTTTCTAAAGAAATTCGATATCAAATATTTTTTAGAACAATGCAATTTTGGGGAAACTTTCTAGAAAAAAATAAATTTTTTAGAACAATGCAATTTTGGGAAAAATTTTCTAGAAAAATTTAGTATCATTGAAATTTTCTAGCAAAATGTAATTTCAATGACATTTTTTAGGAAAATTAAATTTTAAAGAAATTTTGGAAAAAAATTTTATAGAATAACACAATTTCGAAATTTTTTAGAAAAATTCCATTTCATCATTTTTTTAAAGAAATACAATTTCAGATATCTAGAAAAATGCAATTTTAACAAACCCCTCTAGAAGAAAGTAATTTTCTAAATAGAAAATGTTATTTTACATTTTATGAAAAAATTTCAAAGAATTTTTCAGAAAATGCATTTTTAACGAAATCTCAAAGAAATGTTAATTTCAACGAAATTTTGTGGAAAAAAATCAATTCCAACAAAATTTTGTAGAAAACATCAATTTCGACGAAATTTTGCAGAAAAAATCAATTTCAATGTAATTTTCTAGAAAAATTAAATTTCAACGAAATATTTTAGAAAATGTAATTTCAATAAAATTTTGTAGACAAATGCTATTTAATGAAATTTTCTAAAAATTGCAATTATGACGAAATTTTCTAAAAAAATTCAATTATGACGAAAAATCCAATTTCAACGAGTTTTTCTATAAAATATGCTCTATAACATTTTCCAGAAAAATGCAATTTCAACAAAATTTAAATAAATTTTCTATAATAATTCAATTTTAAAGAAATTTCTAGAAAAATTTAATTTTGACAAAATTTAAAAAAAGGAATCGCACGGAAAAGGTATTTTATCTAAATAGAAAATGTTATTAGGGTGAAACTATCTAGAAAAATAAATTTTCAAAGATTATTCTAGAAAATTTCAATTTAACGAAATTTTGTAGAAAAATACAATTTCAACGAAATTTTGTAAAAAACAGCAATTGCAACTAAATTTTGTAGAAAAATTAAATTTCAACAAAATTTTCTATAGAAATGCAATTTCTGCAAAATTTGTAAAATCATTTAATTCAATGAAATTTTTTAGAAAAGTGCAATGTCAACGCCATTTTTAAAAAAAATATTTGATTAAATTTCAAGAAATTTTTTAGAAAAAGTCAATTGCAACGAAAATGTATGGAAAAGTGTAATTTTAACGAGAAATATTCTAAAAAATCAAATTTTTTAAAAAATGCAATATGAACATACATTTTTTTTAACAAAAAAAAAACAATTGTGACGAATTTTTTTTATTAAAAAAATGAATTTTCAAAGTAATTTTGTAGAGAAATGCAACTGAAAAGAATATTTTAGACAAATGCAATCTCAACAAAATTTTCTAGAACAAGTAAGAAAGTTTCAGTCGGGTAAACCGACTAAGGTATACCCTCACTTTGTGAGTAATGTAATATTGAATATTACTCGAAATATTCTATCAATTTGTGTGGGAGGTACCAGAAGGGGTTTATCAAATACACCTTTTTTTCGCTGAACATTAGATACTTTAAATTCATTGCAATTGTGGTATGATTTGGGCATTTTGTGTGGGAGGTGCAAAAAGGGGCTTGGCAATAACGCCCATTTTTCACAGGGCTATGGACACTATAGAAATATTACACTGTACAAAATTTCAAGTATTTTTATACACTGGGTTTAATGTTATAAGCTGTTAACTTTTGGTGCAAAAAGGTACCTTTGTGTGAGAGGTACCAAAAGGGGCGTGGCAACAACACCCATTTTTCCCTGGACTGTAGGCAATATAAAAGCATAATACTGTACAACATTTCAAGTATTTTTATACACTGTTATTAATGTTATAAGCTGTTAACTGTTGGTGCAAAATAGTGCATTTGTGTGGGAGGTACCAAAAGGGACGTGGCGATTTCGCCCATTTTTCTCGAGTTGATAGCGACTAATAAGCTAATACTATGTGTGAAATTTCAAAAGATTCGAATGAGTAGTATAGCAGTTATTAAAGAATCAATATTTCACAACATTTTAACCCTTTGTGGGGGAGGTACTAGAAGGAGTGGACCAATATGGCCCATCTTCGAACTTAGCCGGAGATAGAAAAAAATATTACCACATACCAAATTTGAGGTCAATCGGTTACTCCTTTCGAGAGTTATCGTGCGCACCAGCCAGCAGACAGACAGACAGACAGACGGACGGACATTGCTCATTCGACTTAAAATGACCCAAAACGGATTTCCTCCGAACATACTTGTGGTCTTAGGTCACTCCTTCGACGTGTTACACTTTTTTCCGTAGCAAATGATATATACCCTCGTTACACTAAAGTGAGGGTATAAAAATGCAATATTGACAAAATTAAATTCCAAAGTAATTTCTAAAGAAATGCTATTACAAAGATTATTTTTTTGAAATGAAATTTAAACGAAATTTACTAGAAAAGAAACATTTTCTATAAAAATGCAATGTTAACAAAATTTTGAAGAAAAATTTAATTCTGCAAAAAATGATTAAATTTCATTTTAATTTTCTAAAGAGGGAAATGCAATTTCAAAGAAATTTTTTAGAAAAAATATATTTCAAAATGCTAAAAAATAAGTTTTAATTTTAAACGAAATTTTCTAGAAACATCAAATTTGATTTGTAAAATTTGTAAAAAAAAATAAAGTAATTTTCTAGAGAAATGTAATTTCAAACAAACATTCAAAAAATTTTTTTTCAGAAATGCAATTTCAACCATTTGTTGATAAATTTAATTTGGGCGTAATTTTTAGGAAAATGCAATTTTGAGGAAATTGTCTATAAAAATGCAATTGCAACGAAATTTTATTTAGAAAAATGGGATGGATAAATTGTTTTCTTGGACATTTAATAGAAAAATACAATTTCGGGGAAATTTTATAGAAAAATTCAAATAGAAGAAATTTTATAGAAAATACTATTTTGACGAAATTTTCTAGAAAAATTCACTTTTGAAGAAATTTTCCATAAAAATGCAATTTCAATAAAACTTCTACAATAATGAAATTTCGACAAAATTTACGATAGAAGTGGCATTTTGCCAATCGTCGAAAATGCCAATTTAAAAAAAAAATCAATATGGCTAATTTTCACGAATTGTGCATTTATGTAGATGATTGTTTATAAAAGTATAAAATGGTGATCCTTGCAATATTACTACTTTTTTGTGATGTTATATTTAAAATATTTTAATTGGTAATTTTTATGGGGATTGCGACTTTTGGAAATGTAAAAAAACTTATGAAGTTTTTATGAAAAATCCATTTTTTAGATAAAAGTACGTATTATTTTAAGATAGGTTTAAAAATTTTTAAATATTTTTCAATTATTTTTAAATTCTTTAAAAAAAAATTATAAACAATATTAATAATGAGTAACAAATCCCATCGCAGAATAACCATAACTTTTTTATTTCCTATATACATATATACTTAGGTTCCTCCTTTTACAGACTATATAAGTACTTTGCAAATAATGGAGGAGTGGATATTATACAGTCGGTCGGTCCTACCATGGATATAACGAAGTAAAATGCTTAGTCCCTGGGAGTTCGTTACAACAGTGCTCTACTGTAAATAAAATGGCATCTAAATTTAGGCCAATTTGTTCGCACTAACACATACATATACAAAAAAATAAAGAAAATTACATACCTATTGGCAATTTATAATAAAATATTGCTATCACCGACTATCATCATTAAATCCATTACTAAATTCTCCCCCCATTCCACCTCCCAAAATTGTTCCCCTTTCAATTTTACAAACCCACAAAAGCCAATCTATAATCCCATTTCAAGAAAGCAAAAAAAAAACAAAAACAATTCCACTCCTTGATACTGATTTGATGAATGTTTGGTAATATCATTAACAAATTGAATACAATTCATTCATCCCTTTTGCAGCCATAAAACTCTCCAATAAAAAACAGAGAAGGAGGAAAAACAAAATCAAAGTCAATTTTTGTAAATTGCCAAACAATACGAGAAAGAGTTTCAAAAGAACCCCATTTCATCGTCCTCTACCTCCCACAACCCCCGCCCCCCACCGCTCCCACCTTTTGCTGGTGATTGTCATTTGTATCCGGGACTTATTCCATATCACAAAAAATTACAAGTGTATAACAATTTTTCAAATATTTACAATAGCAAAATGAAGAGCAAAAGGGTTGAAATTGATTGCAAATGATATTGAAATGCGACGATGAATGTAATACTCCCCCTCCTCCCACAGCTCCAGCCAGGGGTCTCGTAACAAAAGGGGGATTTTTTTATTTTCATTTGATTTTGGACTCCATTCAATTTAGCAATGATTGTTGCCATGATTGATGATGGTGGTGGTTATGTAAATGGCAAATCTAAATAAAAAAGCATTTTTAACATGAAATCAATACAACACCAACGATACAAGTGAGCACAGTGGTTTGTGTGGGTAAAGATGTTAAGAGAAATGAGTGCGAAACATTTTCGTCTATTATTATCTGAAAATTTTTTATCTAAAGCGTCAAGATGTCAAATCGTATGGGATGTTTATACGGGGCCATATAAAATTGTGGCCCGATGTACCCAATTTTGTTTGGGGAATGGTCTAGAGCGAAATAAAATAACACATTTAAAATTTCAGCGATTTCGGTTTTTAATTAGAATTTTAATCGTTAAGGACCATTTTTGGGGACTACATCAAAATGTGGGCCAAATTTTTCTTTATAGGAATTGTTCTATGCTAATCTATCTATATATATAAAATTGTTGCGTGACTGGCTGACTGACTGACTGATTGACTGACTGGTTAACTGACTGGTTGACTGACTGGTTGACTGACTGATCATCGCCCAGACCAAACGACTGAAGCTAGAATCATGAAATTTGGTAAGACTTGATTTTTCGAAATTCGTACTATTACCCGCCAATGGGGCAAAAAAGGGATATATGTATATGGCAATTCCGCCAAATCTAAACGGAATGAGCTAGAATCGTAAAATTTGGTGTGAGGGTAGCCCTTATGAGGCCGACCCAGAAATTGACTGAATTTTTTTTAAAATCCGAACATTTACCCGTACATGGAGGCAAAAAGGGATAAATGTGGTACAACAGCCAAATCCAAATGGCAAGAGCTAGAATCGTGAAATTTGCTTTTAGAGTAGCTCTTGGGACGTAAACTAGAACAAGGAGAGATTTTTAAG
The DNA here is from genome assembly GCA_963930755.1 of Eudasyphora cyanicolor. Taxonomy (NCBI): domain Eukaryota; kingdom Metazoa; phylum Arthropoda; class Insecta; order Diptera; family Muscidae; genus Eudasyphora; species Eudasyphora cyanicolor. The sequence goes on from OZ005735.1 coordinate 221,203,662, forward strand.
GGGTACAATGGGACAGAAAGGGATATATATGGTACCACCTCCAACTTTAACGTCCAGAATTAGAAACGGGGTACAGTGGGGCAAAAAGTGTAAAATAGGCTTCTATGTTAACTGTGGTATAAAAAAGCTAAAGAAGGCACAATAGAGTAAAAAGTTGAACGTGTCACAGATATGGGACATAAAGGGTAAAATACTGCCTAAGGATGCGAATATGGCTCTTAGAATATAAACTATGATTTTCTCTAAATGCACACTTTTAGGAGCAAAAACGATTAAATGCTGTACAGTGGTTCAAAAATGGTAAATTATGACACATTGGGTTGAATGAATGGAGCAAAAATGATTAAATATGATCCCAATGTCAATTTAAGGTCCTGCAACTTAAACTAGGCATTCATTTTACCTTTTTTTAATTAAAACTTTTAAAGACAACTAAAGACACATTGTCTTATATAGTATCAGTTTTTGACGTTTAGAGGCACAGAAGGGGAAAGGAATAAATATTGTACCTTGATGCCAGGAACATAAACAAGATAATTTTTCCCCATATGGAATAGTCATTTGTTTTTGAATGAAAGACGTATAACTATTCTACAGTACCCTAAAAAGAAAATAAATAAATGATGGGGCTGCGAAGCGCACCGAGTTAAAGCTTGTTAAATTAGTTAGCGTTTGTATTTTGGATAGATGTACAGACTTTATTGTTTCCACTTATTCAGCCTTAAGAAGTAAAATTACATTGTGTACATTTTAACATATACCCAGTCAAATATTTCCGAAAAAGTATGTTCGGCGGAAAACCGTTTTAGGTCATTATACCCTCACTTTAGTTATACGAAGGTATATATCATTTGCTACAGCCCAAAAGTGTAACACATCGAAAAAGAGATCTAAGAACCTAAGTATGTTCGGCGGATATTCGTTTTGGGTAATTTTAAGTCGAATGAGAAATGTCCGTCCGTCTGTCTGTCTTCGGGCTGGTGCGCACGATAACTCTCGAAAGGAGTAACCGCTTGGCTTCAAATTTGGTATGTGGTAATATTTTCTTCTATCTCCGGCTAAGTTTGAAGATGGACCATATTGGTCCACTCCTTCTAGTACCTCCCCCACAACGGGTTAAAATTTAGTAAAATATTGATTCTTTAATAACATCTATACTACTTATTAGAATCTTCTGAAATTCCACACATAGTATTATCTTATTAGTCGCTATCACCTCGAGAAAAATGGGCGAAGTTGCCACGCCCCTTTTGGTACCTCCCACACAAATGGACAATTTTGAACCAAAAGTTAAAAGCTTATAACTTTATTACCAATGCATACAAAGACTTGAAATTTTGTACAGTGTAATGGTTTAATAGTACCTAAAATATAGAAAAAAATGGGCATTATTGCCACGCTCATTTTGGTACCTCCCACACAAATGGACCATTTTGTACCAAAAGTTACCAGCTTATAACTTTAATACCAGTGCATACAAATACTTAAAATTGTGTATAGTGTAATGCTTTTATAGTACATAGAGTCCAGAGAAAAGTGACCGTTATTGGGAAGCCCCTTTTGGTACCTCTCACACAAATGGAACATTTTGTACCAAAAGTAAACAGCTTTTAACTTTAATACCAGTACATACTTTAAAGATATTAAATGCAATTTAAATTGATAATAATATAATTAAAACAAAAAAATAAATAAATTCACTAATATTTTTTTTGGACTCAAGGTGAGGGGATTCATAAGTCGGTTTACCCGACTGAACTTTCCTTATTACTATATTTTCGAATTAAAAAAAATATTTTTTTTGAAAAATCTAATGTTTTCTAATTGTTTCAACGACAGTTGCTAAACTTCCGTCCCTACGTGAAACTGATGCTTTCAGCATTTATAGCCCTTATATAATTTAAATGGTATCCCGGCTTTATCGAGCTTATACTTCAATACCAAATACTAAAGGTAACTTCCATGAAAATTTGAATTTAGAAAAAAAAATAAAAAACTACCATAAAGAAATGTTGTGTTGGTTTCATAAAATAATATTCCTGAATTTATTAAAAAAAAGTTATTAGGTCTCGGACACAAAAAAAAAAATTGTTGCATTGTGTAATTAGATTGTATTATAGAAATTTTATGGTAACATGGCAAACTTCAAGATTTTGTTATTATAACTATTATCTTCCAAATCAGCGAAATATTTAATTAATTTTTTTGCTATTATTACTAACTTCAAAGCCACTGTTCGTAGGCAGCAGCAGCAGCAACCATAGTAGCCCTGGCCGCAGTCCCAGAAATAGTTGCTGCCAATGTAAATGTCACATTCCAGGAAAAATATTTAGTCATTGCGAGAGAGGGAGGGAGATAGAGAGATGGAGGCGCTTTATCTTGCAATGCAATCATAAAAGGTGTAAAACATTCAATGGCATAGCGATAAAAAGTCATCCGATAAAATTTAACGTTAATTAATGATTTGTTTAGTATCGCTCAAATGCGTGTTTTAGTACACAATTAATTTCACTCGACGATACCACAAAACTAAATATACGAGTAGTTATTCTTCAGCCGACATATGTCGAACATAGCTGCGGAGGTGGCAGGCAGACAGGGATTCTATTGTTCCAACCCCATGCACAGTAAGTTCCAATACAAACACGTACTCTTTGCTCCCTAATTACCGTTCGAACTCCCACTTCCACTTCTGCTGATATCGCGCAAAGGTTAATGTTCTTCCCCTAGTTATTTCCGTGTCGTCCCTGAGTGTCCCTGGGTGTCCCTGTGTGTTCGTGTAGATACACCTCAGAGGTACACATTTCAAACGCGTGTTCCAATTTCAGGTTTATATCCGCATAAATGTTTTATTACACCGGTTCACCGGCTAAGTGGCATTATTGCCACTTACCGCAGTGTGCAATACATGTAAGAGGGAGGTTTACTAAGGGAAGGGAATGAGATGGAAATAGAGAGAGAAAAAATTTATGGAATAATTACACAAAGCAAACAAAATTTTTTTGGTGTCCGAAACCTAAAAACCTGTTTTGTGTAGATTGAGGCATACTATTTTATGAAACGAAAAAAATTTGTTTATGATACGAGTGCGGTCCCAAATTAGAAAGCACAACAAATTTGAGAATTTTTTTCTTTATTTACCAACATAATCTCCTTTTAGCTCAAGAAATGTTTTCCATCGATTTTCAATAGCTTCGATAACCTGTTTAAAGAAAGAAATGTCTAGCTCCTGTAAATATACATCGACCGCAACCTTCACTTCATTGCTGGCAAATCTTTTTCCGCCGAGCCATTTTTCAAGTTTGGATACAAAAAATAATCCGAGGGAGCTAAATCTAGCGAATAGGGTGCCTACTGAAGCATTTCTGGTGAACTGGTGCATTGTCTTGATTATGAGCAAACGCGGCACCCATCTTGCGCACAGCATTCTCATTATGAACTATTCCGTCAATATGCGATGTATAGGACTTTTTGAAATGCCTATGACTGGCCTTCGTAGAGTGTGGGCGATCCAGTTCCACTTACGTTTCTTTATTTCTGTGACAATCGGAACTTGGCTTGTTTCGGCCCATAACCTGTTGTTTGAGATTATACTTGGCCAGAAGATACGGATTATTCTTCGGAGGCACTGATTAGCAAACACCTGCAATTTGTGGATAGCTCGTGGTGCAGCTTTCAAGGTTTCGCAGCCATATAATAGGACTGATTTTACGTTTGTGTAGAAAACCTTTAGTTTTACTCGGCGGGATAGGGCTGGGGAGCTCCAAACGGATTTCAGTCGGCCGAAGATTTGTCTTGCCTTTAAAATACAGCTGTCAACATCGTCATTAGAACCACCAGTCTTTGTTATGATGCTACCTAAGTAGCAGAAGAAATGCACGTCTTCTAGCTCGTTGTTGTTGATTTTAAATGTTTCTTCTCTTGCTTCGTTAATGCGCCGGGTTTTTGTTTTGCTAATATTTATTTTTGATCTCTGCTAAATGCTTCAGTTTGGCAGCCATATCAACAAAGTTATGTGACATTATGCAGATATCGTCAAAGCGGCCCAAGACGGTATAACCTTTCTATGTTGGCCAGGCGGCAAGCTGGCAGCCCCAGCACCAGGATCGGATGCGTTAACCTAATCAGTTGTCCATCTTAAAAACAATGATTACACTATGCAACAACAAAATTTTTTTGTGTCCTAGACCTAAAAATTATTTTTTGTATAGATTGTGGCATACTGTTATATTAAATTAAAAAAGAAAAATTTTTTATGGAAAATTTTTTTTTTTAAATTTTTTTTATTAAAACCTGTAAGGAAAGACAGAAAGTCGGGCGGGGCCGACTATATAATACCCTACACCTACCTACCACTGCGAAAATGGGCATTGCAATAAGAATTTGGCAGTGTTCATACATGTAATAAGCAAACTCTCTCTGCCGATTTTCGTACCTATCGGATATAAAACACGGTTCCCCGAATTTGGCAGTGTTTATTCATGTAATAAGAGAACTCTCTTTGCCAAATTTCGTACTGATCTAATTTAAAATTCAGTTCCTACAGCGCTTACATGTCAAATCGGGTGAAACATATATGGGGGCTATATCTAAATCTAAACGGATTTTCTCCGAATTCGGTAGTATTCATTCACGTAATAATAAAACTCTCTCTGGCGAATTTCATAAAGATCGGATGTAAAATGTGGTTTCTACAGCGCTTACATGTCAAATCGGGTGAAACATATATATGGGGACTATATCCAAATCTGAACCGATTTTAACCAATTTCAATAGGGACCGTCCTTGGGCCAAAAAAGAGCACTATGCTAAATTTCATCACAATCGGATCATAAATACGACCTGCACTTTGATTGCAAGAATACATGGACAAACAGACAGACGGACATGGCTAAATCGACTCAGAAAGTGATTCTGAGTCGATCGGTATAATAAACAATGGGTCTATCTCTTCTCCTTTTAGGTGTTACAAACAAATGCACAAAGTCATAATACCCTGTACCACAGTGTGGTGTAGGGTGTAAATACTATTATCGTCGAAGGTACCCTTAGTATTTGCACAATAATTTTTGGAGTATATGCCCGATCAGGTCGACTGATACGTTACATTGAAGCTATTAATGTGGGCTACCAATGTTGGAAATATCTCTTTCACTTAGAAAAAGTGGTTTAGTAACAGTCATTAAACAAATTGGAAAAAGTAGATTTTTTCAAAAAAAAACCGGGGACAAAAAAATCGAAGATAAATATTTTATTTTATTTTTAAATGTTTGCATCCTAGCGAAGAAAATAATGCCTATGTGAAAAAAATCTATGGATAAATGTAGAAATTATAGCCCTTTTGGTAAGAGAATTTCAAAAAATCTTTTTTTTTATTTTTGTTTAAATAGCGATTTTATTTATTGCTTTTATTTATATTATGTACATTTGAGTTTATTTACATGAACAAGTTTCATTAGAAGTAATTGTGAGTTCTTTGTTGACGTTTGTAGATTTCGGAATCGGTTTCTCTAATGAGGAACCAAATATAATCTCCCATCACTCCTTCATCCCCGTGCCCTTGGTAACGCTGCTCGAATGACTTCAATTCTTGGTGAAACCGTTCGCCATGTTCGTCACTTACGTCGCCAAGATTCTCGGGGAAAAAGTTTAAATGACAATGCAAGAAATTAATTTTGAGGGACATATCTACACCTGTTGGAATACATAAAGCGAAAAATAAGTTGGAAGAATATATACATATGTGTTATATATAAAATATATTTCTAACCAATTTTTTAACAAATCATTAATCATTGTTTCATATTGCGGGCTTTTATTGGATCCAAGGAAATTTGAAACTACAAGCTTAAACGACATCCATGCTGCAACTTCATCCGACGTTAAATATGATTCGAAATTCACATCTTTCATCAGTTTCCTTATTTTAGGCCCATCAAAAACTCTTTAGATTTTTTGAAAAGAAAGACTTTTAAACAAACTTTTTAAATATGAGAGTGAATTGCCATCTTTCCTTAAGGCTTTTACAAAATTTTTAAAGAGCCCCAGCTTAATATGCAATGGTGGCAAAATATCGGCCATTCCAGAGGCATAACATACCAACTACTTTTAAATCGCAACAAAGTTTCCAGTCATGTTCATATTTTATGTATTTTATCAATTTAGCCATTGTTTCGTATGATTCCTTAGTGTTGACAGAATGAACAATGGGAATCGACGATTTCTGATTTCCGTTGTGCAAAAGTACTGTGATAAAAGAATTTTTTCGAATTTTTTTTCTATTTTTATGGTTTTTTTACCAGGAAAAAGTTTTCTTTTTTTTTAAAATCATTTCTTTCTCATATTTTTGACGACTGTTACTAAACCAAAGATTCTACGTGAAATCGATATTTGCAGCATATGTAGCCTTCATAATTCCCTTTAATTTGAGGCATAACACGGCTCAATCAGGCTTATACTTGAAAAATACTGATTGCACTTTCCATGAAAGCTGGAATTAAAAAAAAATTTTTAAAAAAAATTACCAAAATATTTTTTTTAATATTTTTTTCGTGTTTGTGACACCTATTTGCACCAGAAACTGTTATCCTCATCCCTTGAACAAAAATTTTTTTGCATAGTGTTACCGAAACCTTTACAAACAATAATAAAAACCGACCCGATTTACCGTTGACGTCTTTTGGCATGAAAACAAGGACACGATTTGGAACCTGGAATGGGAGGACGTTACTAGAAGCGTCAAGGTTGGTGCAGCTATGTAAAGAATTTAAATCCTACAACCTACTATTCCTCGGACTCTGCGAAATCAGATGGCCTGATGCCGGTGAAGCCGCCGAGCCTTATGGATACACAATCATATACTCTGGCAAGACTAACGATTTACCAAGATCAAGTGGTGTGGGATTCAATTTAAACTAACGTGTACGTGAAGCCCTAATAAGTTGGAAACCGTATTCAGATAGAGTAATATCTATCAGACTACGCACTCGTGCTAGGAATCTCAGATGCATCCAATGCTACGCGCCCACAGATGCAGCCGATCGCGGCACGAAAGATGAATTCAAGAGCTAAAGGATGAGATAATTCGGCACATTAACGGCATAGAACCTCAATTTTGCCTCAGCGTCATTGAAAATTTGGACCATCGGATGGAGGTGTGCCGCCGAGGTCGCGGCAGCCATTTGGCCAATATTTTGTTCCATACATAATTGAACCATACCAATATTATCATAACAAAAAGAAATGACAGTAATTTCCAAAATAATTTGTGTTTTATTCAAAGTCAACATCGGCCCTTAAAATTTAACCAACCTTTATTACAGACTTCGTTGCGGCATATATCCGATTATCGCGGGAACCTTATGTTGTTTCATCTACTCAATGTTGTCCGGTTGTTAATTAACATTCGTCTGTTAATTTCACGGAATTGATGTTACTTGACTATTACTGTTTCTAGTCTCCACTAGAAGAGCTGCATTTCTGTTAACAGTCGTCATGGTGTTATCCTGGTGACTTGGATGATCAGATGTTGTTGTAGTGGTAGTGCGGCCGGTGAGTTATTTTTAGTTGCAGAAACTTGAATTATGATGAAAACATGAAATGTTGATGTTAAATTTTGCCACTGCCCTGGCTGGGAATTGAACCCAGCACCTTCGGGGTCCAAGTCTAATGCACTAACCACTGAGCCATCACCAACCTACTAACAAAGGTTCAGAGAACAGCCTGCCTGAGCATAAGCGGAGCCTTAAGGACTACAGCGACCGAGTCTCTACAAGCCCTACTCCATATATGTACTGCCGATTAATATTGTGGCAAGAGCAGTTGCAATCAAAGCGGCAATAAGATTAAACTGCCTATCAATGTGGAGGTACAAAAACTGCGGTCACACGAGGATATCAAAGTGTAGTGCTATGGTAACCGACCGAAAGATGAATGGGTTGGAAGAATACCAGGCAATAAAAACCATCTCCACTTTTACACGGATGGTTCGACGCTTGATGAAAAGGTTTGCTTCGGAGTACCCTATGCAGAGCTTAGTTTGGATATAGCTCACAGACTACCAGATACCTGCAGTGTCTATCAAGCCGAAATAATGGCAATATGGGAAGTAGCCAAGTGGCTGAGTCGCAACATAGTAACCAATACTGGCGTTGCCATTTACTCGGACAGCCAGACTGCCATCAATTCTCTGGAGGCAACATCCCTAAATTCACAAACAGCCCTCGACTGCCGCAGATTTTTTATCGAGATGGCTGAGCAGTTTAATATACACCTCATATGGGTGCCTGGGCATATGGATATCCCGGGGAACTGCAAAGCCGATGAACTTGCTAGGAAAGGGACGACATTACAAATTCTCGAAGAATTTGCATATATTGGTGCGCCACGTGCAAGCTTTGGCTTAGGCAAGAGGCAATCAGACTGTCCAACGAAATATGGACAGAAATCGTCACCTGCAGGGTAGCTAGACAAATCTGGCCAAGGTATGACCTGAGAAGATCAAAATATCTCCTCGCACTAGAGAGGCAAAGACTGTCTACGTTAGTATCAGTTCTGACGGGACACTGCTTGATCGGCGAACACGCTAAAATATTGGGTATTGACTCTAATGACTTCTGCAGAAGCTGTGGAGATGAGGAAGAAGTGGAGAGTATTGAGCACCTGCTATGCGACTGCCCCGCTCTGAGTAAACGACGACTGGACATACTGGGGTCGGCTTTTCTAGGCAGCCTAACAGATCTTTCCAGTACCGATATTCGTACTATCGATAAATTTGTATATCAAACAGGTTGGTTTCTATGAGGGGCATATCAGCCCGTGGTAACACTAGGGACCTAAACTGGTCTATGTGAGCTTGTATAAAATAATACGGCTGCCACCCTAACCTAAACCTAGAACCACTGAGCTACCGAAGGCCACGGTCAACGCTTTGGTCAACCCTCCCCCCGCAGCAACTGATGTATACCCTCGTTTACAATAGTCGGGGTATAAAAACATGATTTTGCTGAAATTCTGTTACTTCTACCAAAAGGGCTATAATTTCTACATTTAACATTGATTTATTTTCACATAGGCATTGTCTTCTTCGTTATGATGCTGGCTTTAAAAAATTAGAACAAATAACTTTTTTGCAGTTTTTTTAAATTTTTTATTGTATTTTTCGTGCCAGCAAAAAAACTTTTTAAAAAAAAAACATTATTTCTATTTGTTATAACGACAGTTACTAAACTTCTGTCTATACGTGACAGTGATATTCCCAACATTTGTAGCTCTCATAATTCCCTTTAATTTAAATTTAATCCATTGCTTCAATACCAAGAATATTCGGATTTAGGATATATTTCCAGATTTAATATCCTTATATTTTCCTCACATATGTTAAAATAAACTCAAATTTTTAAGTGAGCCCTCTTAAAGCCATAGAAATAGCAATAGACCCCCAAATAGCCGAGAGTGCCATAACACTTGAAGCCACAATAGTTTATTGAATTCACCTCTCATCCTTTTAATCTATTCCGCTCCGGATAATACTGAGATTATTCTAATTAAATTTCTGGCATTACAATCAAATTGTAGCAGTGATTTTCCCAGATTTAATAATAAACTAAACTAAATTCTAATAATAATACGACGACATATCAATAATTTCATTTCATCCATAATTCATTTTGGGACTTGGGGGCGATAATAATTATAATAGATTCCAAATTAATTCTGATAACGCGCCGGCGGCGTTCATATTTAGGCCATAAATTCATAATAAATCTAAGATAATTTTGTTGGTGCTGTTGTTTTTATTCTTTAGAAGGCTTTTTCTATGTAACCAAATTATTTGGTATTCAATTTTAATCTATGCACCCAACTCTGACGGCAAATATGAATATAGGAATATAGTATGGAAGCCCTGCTGGAAGGGTGGAGTGGAGGAATTTGTATTATTGATTAATAATTGTTTTTAATTATAATTGGAAATTCACATAGATTATGAATTTCCTTCTCAATTAATAATATGTTTCGGACATCGGAGCGGGGGGCCGGACTTTGATAAATATATAAAAAAGTCTAATTAAATTATTAGTGATGATAATTTCATAAATTTGTGTGGCTATCATCGAATAGTATGTATATAATATTATATATAAATAATAAACAAAGAAATGTCACGCGACTCTTATTACCAAATCGTTTAGTATAAAGTCATTTTATGGGTGTCTTTAAATTAAAATGCTATCTATAGATAAGTCAGCAAATTTAGTGTCACAAATAAATTGTTGGCTAAAATTGGTATTAGAGTTTTAATTGAACGTTTATGAGTGTTTATCACTAGAATTTTAAATTTCATACAAATTTATTAAATTTTGAATTAAAGAAAAAAGTGTTTTGCTTTGACATCCTGTATTAAATTATTCCTTACAACAGGATGACTGATCAGCATTAAATTATAATACATTGCTTAACTCCTCCTCTAAAAATGTCTGGAACACTGTAAAAACAATTTGTTCAACAGTTTGGCAGTTCTGCCATTATTATCGTTTATTGAAGTCGTTGTACCATTGAGCGTATGATCAATAATAATTATGAGTTTTTTGTGTAAAATGTAAATATCTCCGAAAGTACACAGCTTAGAGAGAACATTTCTGTAACAAATTAAAGCTAACTTCATAATCTTCAAAAGAAAACCATAAATGTTTTAAACCAAATATTGATTCAATAACCAAATAATAATAATATGTCATATTAATATGCATCTGCATATTTTAAATGTCCTATTGCTTCTCTTAAGCGCTGCAGACTAAAGTTAGGTTAAGTAACAGACGCACTCAGACTTGAAGTTTATTGTGTTACCACAGGGACGTAAGGGAAAACATTAGTTTTCCCCTTGCACCTTCCCTTGAACCATTTAATTGCTTTAAAAAAGCTCAAAAGTTGGAGAATTTGAAAATCAGCCAAGTTAGCTAACCCCCAAAAAATGAGAGCCCAGAGTTTCATCACGACTTCTACAGAGGGCAGGCCACAGAAGATGTTTTATTGATTCCTCCTCCTCTTCATTTCCGCAATCAATCAGTATTTCTGCGTGCCCTCCAATAAGGTAGGGACACGTCATGACAGACACGATAAATGAGAAGTCCGGTCGCGATATCGACAGCAGTGCGTTGCGTTTGGAGTTTAGCCAGGGATATCAGCCTGGATTGTATGCAGTTCCTGACTAGAGACTACCTTTCATTTGTTAAGGACATCATCTCTCAGGAAGAGCTTGCAGGGCACGACCACGTATTCCAGTTCCCCTGGAGCGTGTAAGTAGTTTCTAGTCGTGTAAGTTCATCTGCTTTGCAGTTCCCTGGTATGTCGCTGTAGCCCGGCACTTATATCAGGTCAATATTGAACTATACAGCCATCTCGTTGAGAGTTCTGCGAGGACCGAGGGTAGTTTTGGAATTAATGAAATAGAGTTTACAGTGACCAGAGTTACATTGCGATATATTGACTTGTCATAATGTCTAGCTGGATTAAATTTAGTGCCTCAGCAGGAGGCGGGTGCAATTGTTGGTTAGCCGAAGCATAGTCAGAGAGTGACATTTTTGTGCAGATTTTCGAGCGGTGACATTAATGGTCAATTTTTATTCGAAAATGTTGCAGGAAATATCATTTCGTTTTACGGATAGCGCTAAAGAGACACGATAAACCATATTTTTGGCAGGAGATTGAATACATGGACTTGGCGCCATCTTACTTTGGTAGCAGGATGGCGCGCCATGCCACAATCAATCTTTCGCGCGTCAAGTTAGACTTTTTTGTTTTGTCCCTACATTAAACCACCAATTTTATTGGTTTCAAAAGTTTGCGGATTCTGACATCAGTCAATCCTACAAACTCCCCAAAAGAAACGAGAGCATACACTGAAAGAAAAGTGTACTGAAAATCATTGAAAATTTCTTAACTTTTAAGATTTTTTCTTTGATTTGGCTCCAAAGACAAAGACTTTTAAAATAAGTACATCTTGTACGACAATTAAAGTCATTAATCGTCTTTAAATCTGGACATCAAACATCTTTGAAAGAATTACGCCGTATACTTCGATGAAAGACTTCACATTTTTAAATCTATTACGGCTAGTGCTTACATTACATACATAACATGACTTTAGATTGAGTACATTCTTTAATTATACCAAACACATTCTGTACTTTCCACAAGTGTAAAATAAGTTTCGTAAAATTTTTTATTTAACTTTTTGTTAAACATTCATGCTAATGATACCCTCACTTTAGTGTGACGAGGCTATATATCATTTTTATTATGTTCTTTATTAAATTATTATTTTTTTGTTTCATTTGATTTCGATAAACACTTTATTCTGTAGCCATTGTGTTTAGTCTAGTTTTCTTCATATTAGAGGGAATATGAGAATTTATTCTAATGGATAATTAAATATTTTGCAAAATTTTTCCTTAAACGAATAGTTCTCTTTGTATGAGCTGCGGTAGCTGTCAACAAACAGCCGCCGAAACTGTTGCTATTAATGTAGAATTAAAAATGTCAACACGCGCAAGCGCACAAAACCTTTATCTACAACAGCTTAACATGAACTGATTCCAAAGAATTTCAAACAAACTCTATTGTAACTCTCACTATTATTCTCAATTTGCGACAAAAGAGGGTCTAAATTGTCCTCCTGCAGATAAAAACGATCTCTCAATTTGAAAGATAACTAATCGTTAATTCAAAAATACCAAAAAACTGGTCTGAAAATTAAGGGTATATTGTCTTTAAAAGCATGACAAGAGAATTTCTACAATTTTAAGGAAAAAATCTTACAAACTATTAAAATTTATACTTGAGTTAATGGCAGTTGTACTACAATCAATTATTATTTCCTTAATTTTATGACGTACCGTTAAAGTCAACATGACATAGTGTTATGGACATCTTATCATAGAAGTAAGGAATTTTACTTTAAACGAATAAAAATTTCTTTGAAATCAAGTAAATTTTCTCAAATTTAAAGAAAATTGTTATTCAAACAAAGACAGATTAAATCTATGATTTAAGGGCAAACTTGTTTTTCATTTCATATCAAATTTTTTTTCAGTGGAGGGTAGCCTGCTGCCTTTTAGAGAGAGTGGAGTTCAGACACAGAAGGTGTACTATTGATTCATCCTTCTATTCGTCTCCACAGCATCTGCAAAGTCTTTTCGTAAAACCTTTCATATCCAATGAAGCAGTGACCCGTCATGACTGGAAGACAGCAGAGCGTTTGTACATGGTTTTCCAATAAGAGTGATATGATTTCTTTGAAAAAAAACACACACTTATTGTTAAGGAAATTCAAAAGTTGTTTATTTAATGTGAAGTACAATCGATACAATTAAGTTCTAAATAAAACGTCATTCGAATGGCCTCTACGACTTCTTCTGCAGGAACGAATTCGATGAACACAATTCTCGAGCACTTTTTCTACTAAGGGCCTGTTTTTGTAACTTATTTTTTGTCACTTCGCACGTCTATTGGCAAGCGAATGAAATTTTTGGTTTTTGCACACTTTGTTTTGATTGTAAACAAAGAAGCTTTCAATTATCGCCAACATTTTGGTTCTTATAAGACAACAACGAACGAAATGAAATGTCAAATTAGACGATCAGAAAAATTCATTCGTGTCGGTTATGTTTACCGCCCTTTTGAATGATAAAGTGAAAATTGTTGGATAAATGAATAAAAAATGGATAAATGAACCAAACAACATACACATGTATCTTTTGCTGACGTATCCACCAAAATTTCAAAAAATTTCTTTTTATTAGTTTGTATAAAATGTTTTGAAATCTTACAACCACACTGTTTCTTTTTGCATTTTTTTGGGTCACCTTAAATTAGGTGACCCAAACAATTGTTTATTATACCTATCGACCTAGAATATCTTTCTGAATTTGTTTGGTTTTGTCCGTCCGTCTGTTTATAAATGTATCCTTGTTACCGAGTACAGGTCACAATTATGCTCAGATCACTAGAAAATTTAGCAAGAACTTCCATTTTAACTCAAGGACTTACTAAAATGGGTGCAGAAGGTTTCCGATTTAGATATAGCCCCTATATATACATAAATGATCTATCAAACAAACAATTGTGTTTGTTTTCGGTTTTTTAATTATTTCTCATCGTCTAGAAACAGCTGTTGCAACATTTACAGCTGTTAGATAGGGTTGCCCCCGTTCTGATATTTTCGTGTGGAAAAAGGCTTTAAGAAATGTCAATAACAACATGAAGGTAATATTGGTCTTTGACAGGAAGACGATGAAGAAAAGAGCTTTCTTACCCAAACGATAAGTGACAATGAACCAAATTAAAAACATGATCGCTTGGGTGAGAATAAGAAGAAGAAAATTATTGCTTGGGTAGCTATCGCACGTCTGCGTTTTGGTACATTTAGCTGAACAGGCTGTAAATCAAGTCGAATGTCATGAATGGCACGTTCAATCTTGACTTGTAAAGCTTGAAGAGATTCTGGTTTATTTCGAAAGACCAATGACTTCAAATAACCCCACAAGAAATAGTCTAATGGTGTTAAATCACAACTTCTTGAAGGCCATTCAATATCACAATTTCTTGAAATAATCGAATCTCCAAACTTGTCTCGCAACAATTCAATTGTTTCATTTGCTGTGTGGCACTTAGCCACAATCGGTCAATGGCAAAAAGATAGCTCTTAACGAGAGCTAAAATATTGTTCATAGGTGCCAAGGTCGTACGTAGGTCGATTGGAAAATGTTTTTTTTTTTTTTTATTTTAAAAAAATGGACTTAGCATCATTTTCAAATGTGTACGGAAAGTTTATTTTTGCTGTAGCTCCGTAACGGTACGTCGGATCGGGAATCGGTCAATGACAAAAAGATAGCTCTTAACGAGAGCTAAAATATTGCTCATTGGTGTCAAGGTCGAAGGTCGACTGGAAAGTGTTTTTTTATTTACAAAATATGGGCTTAGCGCAAAAAAGTTGCAATTGGAGAACGTTTATTTTGATAATAAAACTGAATAATATGTAAACGTTGTTCATGCGTATATCCCTCCATGATGAAATTGTAAACACTACTGAATGCAATGAAAAACAAATAACAGATCATATTACAAATGGCCGAAACGTCACTTCAAAATCATATCATCCCTATTGGAAACACCCTTAGTTTAGGCAGGCCCACAGCAGCCTGAATTTGGGTGCAGTTCCTGCCTAGTGACCATCCTGTTGTTTGTTGCCATCAGAGCACTATCTCCCAATAAGAGGTTGCAGATCGCTATAGGCATTTCCACATATTATAGTTCCTAAGGCCTCCGTACTGGACAGTCCTACATTCACCTGATTTAGGTGCCGGGACAAGGGCATACCACGGCACTCCAAAGCAGATGGACTTGCAAGAGTAGGAACTACATTACACGCTCCAGAGGAACCATTCTGTCTTGTTTGGGTTAGCACTCAAACCGCTGCTTCTGGCCCATCTAGCCAACTTGTGCAGAGCCACCTGTAGGATGTCTCTGAGGACGTTTTCAAATTAGTCACTTACAGCGATTGCCACATCGTCCGCATTTGCCACGACTTTGTAGCCACAACGTTCTAGATCTATCAGGATTTCATTCACCGCTGGGTTCCAAATTAATGGAGACAGTGCTCCTCCTTGTGGGGTCCCTCTGTTTACAAACCTTGTTAGATTTGAGGACCCAAGACTTGCTGTTATGCGTCAACTGGCTGTTGAGCAGGCTTTGAATTAGTTTTATCAAGAGAGATTTCACCTTTAGATGTGACTGCGCCGCTATTAGCGCATCTGAGTGAATTTTGTTAAAAGCTCCTTCTATGTTAAGAAAGGACACCATAGTGATTTCCTTGAAATATAAGGACGATACTGTTGACTTGCCCTTGTGGTAAGATTGCGGGTTCCTCGACAGGAGTTATGTATCCAGTTTTTCCCTAATGAAATAACCTATAAGTTTTTCAAGTCTTTTCAGGAGGACGGATGATAGGCTAATTGGCCTGAAGTCCCTGGGACTAGTGTGCGTTATTTTTTCCAGTTTGGGTATGAATACCACTTTGGACTCCACCCATCGATTGGGGAGATACTCGTATGAGAGTCTGGTACAGCCTTCATAAATTGTCTCCAGCCAGGGAATAATGCACTTCAACATGTTCTGCATTTCTGCTGGAGTAATGCTGTCTGGTACAGGTGATTTAATTGGTTCAACGCTGTTAATCGCCCAGCTGAATCTGGATTTCTCAGCTGACAACCTAGCGACGTTTGCAGTCCTCTAGCTCTCTTGTTGGTCCTGCTGTTCCTGGAGTTCGGGCGGAGAGTTCCCCGGGAAATGTGTGTCGCACAGTAGTTTCAGCGGCTGCTTACTGTTTTATGGCCAGTAGGCAACCCACTGTACAAGGTGGATAATGACTTACAATGTACTGAAACGAATTACCGCCGAACATTCAGGGAGTGACCTAGATCACACCGTTGATGTGTGACCTAAAACTAGGTCCTCGGTCGCTCGCTTAGGTCTTGAACTTTTGGGCCGTAGCAAAAAACTAAACTTCCCCACTAAACTGAAGCTATAACAGATGTATGAAGTCCATTTTTAGCACATATCTTTAATATGTCGGTTAACACGTCCAAGTATCCAGATACACTAAAGATACAGAAGATAATTCCAATTCCTAAGGAGATAAGATCGAACTCGTTTGAGTAGTATCGGCCGATTGCCATCCTATCAGTTGTGGATAAAATCTTTGAGAAAATTATATATTCTCAACTTTCGATGTTTTTGACCCGAGAACGTTTATTTTTCGATAACCAGTATGGCTTCCAAAAGGGATGTGGAACAGAGGAAGCAGTTGTCAATGTCGTGAATTTTATTTGTGATGGGTTAGATGGCCACCAACTCATCAGGAGTTGGTGGTATGTTTTATGATTTTTCAAAGGCATTTGATTTTGTTGACCACGACATCCTGTGCAAAAAAAATGACATATTACGGTATTCGAGGAAAAGATTTGGAATTGTTTTGCAGCTACTTAAAAAATAGAAAGCAATTTGTTCAAATAAATTTAACTAGAAGCTCTTTTTCGGATGTTGTTTATGGTGTCCCACAAGGAAGCGTTTTGGGACCATTACTGTTCAAACTATATGTAAATGATATCAGTAATCTTGAGTTGCATGGAAAGTTGTTCATGTATGCTGATGACATATGTTTATTCTACCCTTATAAATACAGTTTGGGTTTGAAAACGTATGCGGAGCATGACGCAGCATTAATATGTGAATATGCAAGAATAAACAAACTGGTACTGATTAATTTGATTTAGGCCTCAGCAACATCGGTCTGAAGTTCAATGTAATATTTTTGTTGATGGCAAATTAATTTCAGAAGTGGACAATATCAGATACTTGGGTATAAACTTTCAAAGTAATTTAAGTTGGAAATCGCACATACAACACATAAAAAGCAAACTTACACCAGTCTTGGGTATTCTGTACAAATTCAGGAATAAAATGGACCAGAAAGTGAAACATGTTATCTACCAGTCCCTCATACAAAGTCACCTAAACTACCTGGCGCTTATTTATGGTTTCAAAAGGAACATTGATTTAAAATCATTGCAAATTATTCAAAATAAAGCCTTGAAATTAGTCTACAATTTACCGGGGAGATATTCTACACGCTGAAAAAAAATCGCTCCTGTAGTATATTGTCCCAAACATATTCGGCTTGAAATATACATATGTTTACGGTACAATTCAAATATATAATATTTGACACACACAACAATTATATGTTTGGGAGGATATTGTTCTAAACAAAAATATGCTCCCATTAAAATATTTTTTTATTTGGAACTAGTATTTCCGAAACAAAGATTAATTTGTAATTATTTATTTTGGCAATGTATCAATGCCTTAACTTAAAGACATGTTTTCTGTTTTTCAGACGTTCAAAGAGCAATGTTTTTTATAAATTTTATATGTTTGTAAAATTAATTATAAATTGCATTGATGGATTGACAAAAAGTGATGAATTGGAATATTTATAAATTAAGAAAATTTTAGCTATGAAGTTTATCACGTAATCTAGGAAAAACTAACTATTCTAATTTGAAAAAGTCAGCAACGTTTAAAAATTCTTTTTAAATAAAATATATTTGGAAAACTTCTTAAAAAATAACTTTGTTTGTGTGTAAACATTTATTTTATTTGTGAAATTCAGTTTGCAAATAAATAATGTTCTAATATATTAATATATGCGTTCCAAAAAAAATTTCTTGATTTTCAAATAAAATTTATTTGTTAACAAATAAAAAATATTTAAAAAAATCGTTTCAAAGTATATTTTCTTTCAATTCAAACATATCAAAAATTACGATTTTCCTCCGTGCACACTTTACTTCTGAAAAGTAGTTCATGAGCTGCAGAATAGTTTTTGAGTTTTCTGAAAAATTGAGTTGTGTCTCTTTAAAAGAATTTGTGCAATGTGCAGAGCAAGGCAAAACTTCAATAGTACACGCTGAAAAAAATCGCTTCTGTAGTATATTGTCTCAAACATATTCGGCTTGAAACATATATATGTTTAGGGTACACTCTAAACATATAATATTGGGTACACACAAAAAATATATTTTTTTGGAAAATGTTATTCTAAACAAATCTTTGTTTACATCCCAATATGTTTTTATTTTGGGACAAGTATATCCGAAACAAATATTTATTTGCACAAAAGAATTGAGAAAATACGTTAATTGTGTTAATTTTTTACTAATTCAAAGTTTTTTTTAGAAATTTTTAGTGTTCGTAAAAATAATAATAAATAATAATATAAATCGTATAATCTTAGATCAAAATAAATTACTTGGAGGATTGGAATACTAACTCAGAAATGAAATGATTGGTTTAAACGGAAGTTAATGCTGCATATGGTATTGTAACTGGGAGGTACAATTCGAAACTAAGGGAAAATTTAAACTGAAATTCTAAAAATCCAGCAACATTTTTGAAAATTTTTTTAAATAAAATATATTTGAATAAATTCCTAAACAATAATTTTATTTGTATTTAAACACATATTTTATTTGAGAAATTTAGTTTGCAAATATATTTTGTTGTAATATATTAATATAAGCGTTCCAAATATATTTTATTGATTTTCAAATAAAATTTACTTGCTCAAAAATATATAATATTTAAAAATTTGTGTTACAAATATATTTCCTTTCGATTCAAACATATCAAAAAAGACGATTTTGCCCCGTGTACTTTGCTAATATACAAAGATGTCGTTCAAAATATTTTACCTGTTTATGGTTTATATAAAAATCAATTACTAATATATGTATATAAAGTATTAAGAAATATTGGACATCACACAATACATTTTCGAACGAATGATCATATCATAAATACCAGAAATAATTCGAATCTACACGCTGAAAAAAAATGGCTTCTGTAGTATATTGTCCCAAACATATTCGGCTTGAAACATATATATGTTTGGGGTAGACTCTAAGTATGTAATATTTGGTACACACAAAAATTGTGTAATTGGGAAGATGTTGTTCTAAACAAGTATTTGTTTACATTCCAATATGTTTTTATTTGGGACCTTTATTTCCGGAACAAATATTTATTTGCATTTAAGTATTCATAAAATACATAAATTGTGTCAAATTTTTCAGTAACTCAAAGTAAAATTTTTAGAAATTTTTAATGTTCGTAAAAAATAATAATTGAAATCATATAAACTTGGATCAATATAAAGTACTTAGAGGATTGACAACTAATGATGACTTGGAATACTCAGAAATTTGAAATGATTGATTTAAAACAGAAGGTAATGCTGCATATGGTATCATAACTGGGAGGTACAATTCGAAACCCAAGAAAAATTGAAACTGAAATATCAAAAACTCAGCAAAAGTTTTGGAAATATTTTTTAAATAAAATATATTTGGAAAAATTCCTAAATAATAATTTTATTTGTATTTAAACACATATTTTATTTGAGAAATTTAGTTTGCAAATATAATTTGTTGTAATATATTAATATATGCGTTCCAAATATATTTTATTGATTTTCAAATAAAATTTATTTGCTAAGAAATATATAATATTTAAAAATTTGTGTTCCAAATATATTTTATTTCGATTCAAACATATCAAAAAAGGCGATTTTGCCCCGTGTAAGGATGGTTAGATGTCGATTAGAAAAAACTAAGCAACGAATATAATATGCGGGATGTTTATAGTACAATAATTTGCCACAGCAACTAAAAGAAAGCTGCTCAATCTCTATTTTTAAAAAAAGATTAAAAGAATATTTATTGCACAATGTGGAAATGCTTCTAATATAAACAAATATACCATGTAACAAAATAATGAATTTTTGAATTAAATAATTGCAACAACTATATTGCAATCTTGTTAAACTATGTACAAACTCGAAAGTGGTTTGCTAGCTAGTCTCAATAATGCCCTAGAGGCGCTGAGACAATATATTGAACTGTATTTATAGTATTTTTGTACATAATAAATAAAAAGAAAAAAAAAAAAACAACGCTGTACAATTATTGTACCATTGAGCGTATGATCGATATAAATTATGAGTTTATTCCATAAATTGTAAATATTTCGAAAAGTATACCACATAGAAATGAAATTTTGGTAGAATATTAAAGGAAACTATATAATCTCATAAAACGAATTCTGTAGACAAGAAATGGTTCCTATCAAAAACGAATCTAAATAACCAAAACTTAATTTGTTCAATACAATCCTTATTTATTTATTTTTTTTTAATTTTCTCTATGTAACTATTTATAACAAATAAGAATATTTTTTGAGTTTTAACAACGATAATATGTCATTACAATATGCATTCGTATTTTACTTGAATATCCTGTTAGTCTCTTTTAACACTTTTAACAAAAGACTTAATAAATATCTCACCTTGTTTAAAACCAATTGAACAATAATAACAAGTTAATAACACATAAAACTGAAGAAGTCGTATCTTAAATAAATAACATTTAACTGGTAATATATTTACTACAATTTTCGGATTAATATTGTTTTATTCGAAATGCTCCAAATGTGTAATCACCTTGAGACATGTTTTGTATTTCCTAGTTGGAATAAAAAAAATGTCAATGAAAATTATACCCAAGTGCAAAGTTCATCCAAAAATATATTGGGGATATATTAAAGCCTATCATTTATTTAATTTTCTTATTTGTTTTATTCTACTGTTTTTCTCCTTCTTTTGTCATCGAAGTCATAAGCTGCAATATTTGCTAAGGTAAAAGAGATAAACAAAACTAAGTAAAGCATTTAATATTATTGATATTTTAACAAATATTTATGACACTTTCGTAAATTCTCAAGCACAGCTAGAACAACGTAAATCGATTGATTAGTTTAAATTCGTTACAGTCGGCGAAATATGGTTAGGATCTTCGTGATTTTGTGTTTGGTGCTCCCACTACCACTATTGTCACTTCTCGACTTTAACAATAAAATCGCTTCCAGTTTAACTTTAAGCTTGTCCGTAAAGTGTTCTATTTCAAAATGTTTTTAATGTCTAATGCAAAATCCTCCAGTTTTCAACACTAATGTTTTAAAACTTTAGAAAGTATTTAAATAAAAAATGTTTCAAAAACATATCACCCGAAATTTAAATGTAAAATCGCAGAAAGATTTTTATGTATAAACGTCAGTTATATTTTTTCTACATAGTTAACAAAAATCTGTCCAGTTTTCTATTCATTAGCAAAATTTATGGCGGTTTTAGTAAGACAAAGGTAAATTCAATCCCATGTAACTCCATGACGTTTACAAGGTAAACAGCTTATACTCGTCTACTAAAAACCGATTAACTGAGACAGCCGAATTTTTTAATCTACAGAAAACGTATCTGAAATCTGTAGTAAAATATATCGCTAATTTACAAAACTAACGTCACATCTCAAAACAAAATTTATTTAAATATTAACAATAATAATTTTTTTTTTGAGTAGGTCATACTAAATTGTCCTACATTTCAATATCTATAAGCTGATAAATGATTGGGCTGATTCCTGAGCAAGACAACAATATTTGGCGCACTTCAGAAGTTATGTCATCCCATTCTGCCAAATAGTTAGATCATTTTAATCAAACTTAACTGAAATGTCATATTTTGATTTGTGACGTTCTTTTTCTAAATGCGCGATATATATACATATGTGATTTTTATGAGTCTAAATTTGCAAAAACTATATTGTTAACGAGCTGTTCTTAAGAATACTCGATTTCAAAAAGAAATAAAAATCAACAAAAATTTAAAATTTTTGACGACATTTCTAGAAAAGAATTGCATTAAAGGGTCGTCTTAGAAAAGACGAATATAAAGGGTGTTTTAGAGAAGACTAATTTAAGGCATCGTCTTAGAGAAGTTTAATTTAAGAGGTCGTCTTAGAGAAAACTACTTTAAGGGGTCATCTCAGAGGAGACTAATTTAAGGCCTCGTCTTAGAGAAGACTAATTAAAGGGTCACCTCAGAGAAAGGGTTGTCTTAGAGAAGACTAATTTAACGAGTCATCTAAGAGTAGACTAATTTCAGAGGTCGTATCAGAAAAGACTAATTTAAGGGGTCGTCTCCGAGAAAACTAATTAAAGTGCTCCTTTCAGAGAAGGAGAATTTAAGGGATTCTTAGAGAAGAGTATTTTAAGGCGTCGTCTTAGAGAAGACTTACTTAAGGGGTCCTCTTAGAGAAGACTAACTAAAGGGGTCCTCTTAGAGAAGACTAATTTAAAGGGTCGTCTTAGAGGAAACTAATTTAAGTGGTCGTCTTAGAAAAGATTCATTTAAGGGGTCCTATTAGGGAAGACTAATTTAAGGGGTCGTCTTAGAGAAGACTAATTTAAGTGTTCATCTCAGAGAAGAATAATTTAAGGGGTCGTCTTAGCGAAGATAATTTAAGGGGTCGTCTTAGAGAAGAAGAATTTAAGGGGTCGTCTTAGAAAAGACTCATTTAAGGGGTCGTCTTAGGAAAACTAATTTAACGGGTTGTCTTAGAGAAGACTAATTTAAGGGGTGATCTTAGAGAAGCCTAATTTAAAGGGTCGTCTTAGAGAAGACCAATTTAGGGGGTTGGCTTAAAGAGGACCAATTTAAGGGGTCGTGTTAGAGAAGAATAATTTAAGGGTCATCTTAGAGTAGTCTTATTTAAGGATTCGCCTTAGAGAAGACTTATTTAAGGGGTCGTCTTAGAGAAGACTAATTTCAAGGTTCGTCTCAGAGAAGAAGAATTTAAAGGGCCGTCTTAGAGAAAATTTATTTAAGGGGTTCTCTCAAAGAGGACTAATTTAAGGGCTGGTCTTAGAGAAGACTAATTTGAGGGTTCGTCTTAGAGAAGACTAACTTAACGGGTTGCCTTAGAGAAGACTAATTTAGAGCGTCGTCTTAGAGAAGGCCAATTTAAGGGGTCGTCGTTGAGAAGACAAATTTAAGGGGTCGTCGTAGTGAATACTTATTTTAGTGGTCGTCTTAGAGAAGACAAATTCAGTGGTCGTTTTAGAAAAAACTACTTTAAGGGGTCGTCTTAGAGAAGACTAATTTAAGGGGTCGCTTCAGAGAAGATAAGTTTAATGGGTCGCTTCAGAGAAGATAAGTTTAATGGGTCGCTTCAGAGAAGATAAGTTTAAGGGGTCCTCTTAGAGAAGACTAATTTATGGGGTCCTCTTAGAGAAGACAAATTGAAGGGGTCCTCTTAGAGAAGACTACTTTAAAGGTCGTCTTAGAGAAAACTAATTTAAGGGGTCATCTCAGGGAAAGGGTCGTCTTGCAGAAGATCAATTTAACGGGACATCTTAGAGTTGTCTAATTTCAGAGGTCGTATTAGAGACGTCTAATTTATGGTCGTCTTAGAGAAGACTCATTTAGAAGACTAATTGAAGGAGTCGTCTTAGAGAAGTCTCATTTAAGGGGTCGTCTCAGAGAAGACTAATTTAAGGGTCATCTTAGATTATGGGTCGCCTTAGAGAAGACCAATTTGACGTGTCATCTTAGAGTAGGATTATTTCAGAGGTCGTACTAGAGAAGGCTAATATAAGGGGTCATCTTAGAGGAGACTAATTTTATGGATCGTCTTAGAAGAGACTTATTTTAGGGGTCGTCTTAGAGGAGACTAATTTTAGGGGTCGTCTTAGAGAAGACTTGTTTATGTGGTCGTCTTATAGAAAACTTGTTTATATGGTCGTCTTATAGAAGACTTACTTAAGGGGTCCTCTAAGAGAAGACTAATTAAAAGGGTCGTCTTAGAGAAAACTAATTTAAGGGGTCCTCTTAGAGAAAACTAATTTAAAGGATCCTCTTAGAGAAGACTAATTTAAGGGGTTCTCTTAGAGAAGACTAATTTGAGGGTTCCTCTAAGAGAATACTAATTTAAAGGTTCGCTTTAGAGAAAACTAATTTAAGGGGTCCTCTTAGAGAAGACTAATTAAAGAGATCGTCTTAGAGAAAACTAATTTAAGGGGTCCTCTTAGAGAAGACTAATTTAAAGGTTCGTCTTAGAGAAGACGAATTTAAGGGGTCGTCTCAGAGAAGAAGAATTTAAGGAGTCGTCTTAGAGAAGACTAATTTAAGGGGTCGTCTTAGAGAAGACTAATTTAAGAGCTCGTCTTAGAGAAGACTAAATTAAGGGAATGTTTAACAAAATTTAAAGTTGACGGGCCAACATTTTTTCCAGAAACGAAATTGACATTAGATAGTACTAATTTAATGGGTTGTTTTAGAGAAGACCAATTTAAGGTCGTCTTAGAGAAGACTAATTTATGGTGTCGTCGATTTAGCCATGTCCGTCTGTCTGTCCACGTACTTTCGTCATCCAAGGCAGTTCTTAGACTAGGAACGATGCCTAGAGAATAAATCTTCCCATTGATCTTGCTGAAATTTAAGCATTTTTACCTAATATTAAATCGCGACTATAATGGGGCACATTGATCCATGTTCTGGTTCAACCCCAATATAATGCCCCCCCCTCTAATGACACTATTAGAGTAGTCTAATTTAAGGGGTCCTCTTAGAGAAGACTAATTTAAAGGGTAAGCGGTCGTCTGAGAGAAGACCAATTTAAGGGGTCGTCTCAGAGAAGAAGAATTTAAAAGGTCGTCTCCGACAAGACTTATTTAAGGGTCGTCTCAGAGAAGAAGAATTTAAGGAGTTGTCTTAGAGAAGACTAATTTAAGGGGTCGTCTTAGAGAAGATTAATTTAAGAGCTCGTCTTAGAGATGACTAATTTCAGAGTTCGTCTAACAGAAGATTAAATTTGACGGGCCAACATTTTTTCCAGGAACGAAATTGACATTAGACAGTATTAATTTAATGGGTCGTTTTAGAGAAGACCAATTTAAGGTCATCTTAGAGAAGTCTTATTTAAGGGGTCGTCTTAGAGAAGACTTATTTAAGGCGTCGTCTTAGAGAATACCAATTTAAGGTGTCGTCTTAGAGAATAATAAAACATTAGATAGTACTAATTTAAGGATTTGTTTTATAGAAGACCAATTTAAGGTCGTCTTAAAGAAGACTAATTTAAGGTGTCACCTTAGAGAATAATAATTTACGGAGTCGATTTAGCCATGTCCGTCTGTCTGTCCACGTAGTCTCGTCATCCAAGGCAGTTCTTAGACTAGGAACGATCCCTAGAGAAAAAAATTTCCAATTGATCTTGTTGAAATGGAAGCATTTATACCTAATATTAAATCGACCCTATAATGGGGCACATCGGTCCATGTTTTGGTTCAACCCCAATATAATGCCCCCTTCTGATGACACTTCTTAACGATCTGGGGAACACTTTTACAATTGATCCAGCTGAATTGTGAGCTTTGATAATTTATATTGCTCTTATTCCTCCCAAGCGAAAATGGGGAACATTGGTTTATGATTTAATATAGGCTCCCCCCACCTATAAAGATCCCAGCCATGTCACTTATTGACGCTCTAGAGAACATATTTTTCAATTGATTTAGCTGAAATATGAGTATTTATACGCTATACTTAATGGTGCCTAGCGTACACGGGGAACATCGGACAAAGTACGAGTTGCATTCACCATATTTTTCAACAATTGAAACACAATCCTAATATAGTTTCATGAACTGTATGCGCCAGAGGATATCAAATGATTACTTTTTGGTTAATTTCAACTTTTTTTTATATTTTGTTTATTCGGCTTGAACTGGGCAAGATAATACCTATACCACGGCAAACAAACAAATATGTAAGTAAGGAGACATAGGTACTAACTTTGTGTGGTACGTATATCGTAAATATATCACAAATTACGGAAACGTGTAACTCAGGCAGAGGGACCGGCAGACCGATCGACCCTTTTCTTATCTTTATCGAAGACGTCAACCAAATCGAGACTCGGAAAAGATATCTGAGCAAATACAAAGGTACAAAAGAAAAACGCATTTAATTTCTCAAATTGACAGCTACTGTTTGCTTCGTCCTCCTCCTCCCCCTCCCCTCCTGCTTCACGTAGATCACGGGCTATCGAAGTGTCAACACAACAAAAAACGAAGAGAACTCCCAAATGAAATTGAATTTCTGATCGAAACAACAAAAATTATTAACTTTATTTTTGTTATTGTTTGAAGAAGATTGTTGTGCATTTATGACAGACACACTCAGAAAAAAATGAACCCAAAGATAAGTTAAAATGAACTAAACTTCAGGAAAATTAAACTTCATATGGCGCTAAAGCAATTTTTTCCCAAATCAAGTTCACATTTGTCCTTAATATTAGCAAATGTTTTGAACTTAGTTTTAGTTAATACTAACTTGAATTTAGTAAATATTCCTTTATATCTAGTTCAATTTAACTCATATTAGGGGAAAATTAACTCAGTTTAAGTAAAAATTTACATGAAATTTGGAAAAAATCTAGTTAAATTTTCAATAAAATCAGGTAAATTTTTACTTGAAATCAGGAAATTTTTTCTAAAAATTAAGAAAATTTTAACTAAAATCAAGTAATTTTTTTACTAAGATTAAGTTAAATTTTTACTAAATGGAAGTAAAATAATTCCTCAAATCATGTTCAATTTTACTTCAATATACGAAAATTAAACTAAAATGTAAGAAACGTTTAACTATAAATGAGTAATTTTTGAACTTGCAACTTGTAGAAGTAAACTAAATTTTAGTTCATTACTACTAATATAATTCAGAAAAATATTCTCGGGAATTTTCCAATAAATATTTTGCTCCAATGTATTTGAAACAAATTCAAAAAACCTGAAACAAACAGAATTCTCATTCAATGTCTCAATCTTAGGTCTTAAGTATTTCACATATAATCCTATATATTTGCTGCGAAGTTAAATTACTTAACTTCGCAGCTGCTGTTTGAAATGATATTTGAGCAGTTAAGGAAAGAATCTCTTGAAACGAACGGGAATTTTTTGCTTAACGTATATTCAAGGATTATTTGAAAACCGTATTATAAATTTCAGAAAAACATGAACTAGAACTAAGGAAATTCGGATATTTCTAGTTAAAATTTCCTAAAATGATTTATTTTCGAGGAGTAGTAAATGTTTCTTCGACGCTAGGAAATCCTTCCTCGGTAAAAGTCAAAATTTACCAAATAGTAGGAAATTTTTACTTGGTCGATGGAATTTGAAGTAAGTAAAATCATATCCCATTTCCGAGTATGTAACCAATTTGCTATATCTTTGAATTTAGTTCAATTTACTCATTGAAAGTAAAATTTCCCAGTTTTGAGGAAAATTTAACTAAACATGAGTAAAAATCTTGAACTAAACTGAGATATAGATTTTACTCACATAAACGATTGCCATTTTTCTGAGTGCACTATGTGGTTGGTGGCTGTCTCACTGACTGTTGGCTGGCAAACGTCAGCCACAATGTCATCGAAGTGAAGACATTTGTTGACACTAATGGCATGATTGGCGTCAATTTTCATGTCAAATTCGTATCATTTAAGGTTTTCTGCCCTGAAGTCTGACGTGTGTGTGTGTGTGTTAAGAAAAAGGTGATAAATACCACATGCTTACAGTGTGACAATTTTCGATAATAATGAACAAAATAACCCAAAAATAAATATCTGTGGCATTTTGACAAAACAACTAAACAACAACTAAAAAACTTCACAGTTTTTGGTAATTTGCTCGGCAATTGCTAGAGTTATATAAAGTATCGGTCAACAAATTTTGCCTCAGGCAGTCAAAAAAAAAATTCCATAACGGGTATATCAAAACATATACCAATATTGCATATTTTTAACTCGGAAGAGTTTGAGATACAATAAAATACATACATCTTCAAATTGTATATATATCAGCTTAACGACGCACAGTGGGAGGAATTCAAAAAAAAAAAAGGAAAATAATTCTGCCGTTTCTTAACCAGACATCCGATTGCGACCAAACTTGGCATGTTTGTAGAAGAGGTATTAGAGAAGTTTAGTTTTTGTAAAAAATGGTGTAATTTGGAGAAGCGTGGCAACACTATTAATACAAATTTTTGTCTCGTTCTTTTCTCGAAAATTTTCTCAAGAATTTTCCTTAAGACAAGTTTCCTTTAAGACAAATATAAATATGTTATACTTTCTTTTTATAAATTCCTCTGTATCTCCAAAATACTACATATATCTTTTCGCAATAAAATACAAAAATTGCCTATATTTTTAAAGTGTAAATTGATGTGACGATTACTTTTGTATAGGTGGGCACATTTTTTGCATCACACAGAAAATTTTGTTGTTGATTTAGAGAAGTTGATGTGAAAGAAATCGGTTCATATTCTGCACTGATATTAAGCAAATGCCACGACAGGGTCAGGAAAAAAGTGAAAAATCACTTTTCAAATGCAGACAGAAATGTAAAAACGACATACAATATTTAAAAATTAAAATTTTTCAATGAAATATTTTGTAGTTTGTAGGTTCTGACATAACAAATCGAATGTAATTCGCGAATCATTATATTTCCAAAAGTCGGTCCCACAATTACCAAAATAATTATGAAAATCCCCAAAAATGGGATTTTTTGGATTTTCCCTTATATCTACTATACTAAAGGCGAGGTTTCAGATTCCCTTTGCAGTTCAACTTACAACACCTTACCACACATAAATATGCCAAAAGTTTTAACATTTTGGCTTTGCGATTGGAGAAAATGTGGCTTACTTTTGAAATTTGTCTAAAAAATTGTGTAAATTGGAGAAGTTTGGTAACAATACCAGTAAATATTTCTGTCCCGTTCTTTCTTTGAGAGCGTACTCTGGAAAGTTTCCTTTAAGATGATAGTAAATATGTTATACATTTTTTAACTAACTTCTTCTAAAACTCAAAAATACGACATAAACTTTTTTCGTAAAAAAATGACAAAAAATCTATTTTTTTTTAATATGAATTCAAGGGGCCATAACTTTTGTCCTGTCGGTTATATCGAACCAATTTTTTTCATCATATAGGACATTTTATTGCCAATCCAGACATGCTTAAGTGGATAAAATTGGTGCATATTCTGCTTCGATATTTACAAAATACTAGCACAAGGTCGGGGAAAAATAATAAAAAAAATCAATTTTCAAATGCAGATATATCGGTAAGTATACAAGATAACTGTTAGGTGCAGTAAGAAAGTATACAAGATAACTGTTAGGTTGTAGACCTCGGTTATTAGAATACACACAAAAAAAGATTTTATGAATCGGCCGGAAAATACGAATGTTACACGCGCTTAAACATTTTGTTCAACCGAGGTGGCCAACTTTGGGGCCCTGCAGCTCCGCCCCGGTATACCGCAGGGGGCCCAAACTCAAAACGTAACTTCTCTAATACCTCTTCTACAAACATGCCAAGTTTGGTCGCTATCGGATGTCTGGTTAAGGAACGGCAGAATTATTTCCCTTTTTTTGGAATTCCTCCCACTGTGCGACGAAGACGAATCGGTTGGTACATTTATCTGAAGACTATCGGCCCTGTTCTGTAATCACAATGATTCAATTTAAAATTTTAAAATTGTGATGATTAGAAATCGCCGTGATTACAGAACAGGCTAGTGAGCTACATTAAAAGAAAGTTCTTTAAAGTCTTTATACACGCTGAAAAAAAATCGCCTCTGTAGTATATTGTCCCAAACATATTCAGCTTGAAACATATATATTTTTAGGGTGCACTCCAAATATATAACATTTGACACATACAAATATTATATGTTTGGGAGGATGTTGTTCTAGACAAAACTATGTTTACATCCAAATATTTTTTATTTGCATTTCCCAAACAAAGATCTATTTGCGTGAATATATATCTATTAATTAATTGTTAATTTAATTGTTTTAAGTTTTCCGCAATTGAAAGGTAATTTTTCGAAATTTTTAATGTTAGTAAAATTTTTTTATAATTCAAATTAATGACTGGGAATAGTTAGAAAATAAAAATAAGTGGTTTCAATTAGAAGTTAATGCTAAGTATGTCATTTTTAATAGGAAAGCATAATTCGAAAACATGGAAAAAATTAAAACTAAAGTTCGAAAAATTCAGCAAAGTTTTGAAAGCTTTTTTTTTTAAATAATATATATTTGGAAATATTCATAAACAATAATTTTATTTGTATTTAAACACATATTTTATTTGAGAAAATTAGTTCGCAAATATATTTTATTCTAATATATTAACATATGCGTTCTAAATACATTTTATTGATTTTCAAATAAAATTTATTTGCTCGAAAATATATAATAATTAAAAATTTGTGTTTCAAGTATATTTTCTTTCGATTCAAACAAATCAAAAAATGCGATTTTGACCCGTGTAAACTTTATTTGAATGAAAATACAAATTCCGATTCATATTAGTGCTATTCTTACACAAAAAATATGAGATTTTTATATGTTATATCTGCATGGATACAAAATTTAGAACATTTTCAATTATTGTCAATATCCATCTTCGTTGAAGTTGACGCTTGTGGTTCTGATGATCTTGGTTTTTTCGTAGGTTGTTCATATTCATGTTCTGAGTCTGAGTCTGCATCATCAACCGAGTTAGACATAATATTCAAGGGCATTTTTGTTCAATGTGTCCACCAATTTCAGTGTCATCTTAGGTGCTTTCATCTTCAAACTGCATAATTTTAGAACTCCACCAGCAAACCTCCGCAGGCAATGCATCTAATTGTTTGCCTTTGAATCGCTTTCCATTGGCATGGTCACCTGGAACATTTCGGATTTTTGTTGTAATAGTCCCATCTTAGCCACAATGTAATCCATTTTGTTTTGTGTTAGCTGTTGTGGTCCATTATTATCAATATCGGGTGTCCAAATCTGCATCATTCACATTGGTCGGGTTTGTTGATGACGGTTTCGGCTTGCAGGGACACAGTATCCAGACTCAGAGGTTTAGGTGGATCGCTATCAGCAGCGCGTTGTACTGGAACTGTGTCAGTAAAAGCGGGAATGTATACTTTTGTTTTTAATTTTTTTCTGTTCAATCCCTAACCAGAATGTATGCATGCGTTGCACCTGTATTCAGCATGTCCAGATAGGCCTTGCACCCAAATTACTGGCTTCATAAAAGAAAACTGTACACCTTTTCCATGTATCCACATTATAAGGGTATTATAACAACTGGTGCAGACTGCGTTCGGTGTAAAATTTGCACCACTTAAATTTGTTTCATCTAAATAATGACAATACGCTGTTTTGAATTCGTAGTTTTTTCGATCCTGATTGCCTATTTTTGGCAATCAGGATTGTTATTTATTATTTTCCATATTGAAATTTTGAATGATTTTCTCTTTTTTAAAATGTTTTTCACTCTAAATTATAATTTAAAATTTAAAAATTTTACTTTTCGCGTTCGTCGGCACTTGTTGAATGACAAAAATCGATAATTGAACACCTATAAATACTACATATTTTTCAATATTTTACTTATCATAATTTTTGATAATGTCCACGCAAGTGTGCATTTAAAATTTGTCAAAAATTTCCAACAAATTAGGACTCATAAATGTGGGTGGAATTTCTGTAGAATACAAACATAAACATACACATAAAAAAGTCCACTTTTCTTAACTCCCTTTAATTGACTGTGCACCGAGTAGGTATAATGCAGGAACAAGAAGAGCAATTCAGCGTCTACGCACATTTATGAGCGTTTAGACACCTGTGTTTCTATGTTCTGCATTTTCATTATACCGTTTCCTATAGAACATCGACGAAACGTTCTTGCGACATTGTAAATAGGCACTTAAAAAAAAACTGCATACATATTTGTGGATTTTTAATCCAGTTATTGGGCAAAAAAAGGTGAAAAATGGTAAAAATTTGAATTTTTGCGATTTTTAAGGCACTGGATGCACTTTTTTTGGGTAGCTTTGTTCCGCATTTTTTCTCTTATTCAATATGTACAACTTTGCTTCAGACACAGAAGATATACTCAGAACGGTATACCCAGATATAACCGTGTTAAAATATAGAAAAAGTGCTAAAAATCCACGTCGAGCAAAAAATTCGCTAACTTGACTAAACGAATGATGCAGAAGTTCTTATTTTTGGGGCTACTTTCACGCCCAACTCTCAGAATTGAGTCCCAAATCAATGAGCTGTACTGTGTAATTAGTTGATAACACAGTACAACAGAAAAAAAAATAATAGGGTTCTGTCAATGGATTATGGTAGAGGAGACCAAAAAAATATATACGTGTATCTGCGTTTTGAAAGATCACATCGGAATTTTATTTTAGAGGGGGTTAAAGTTTTCCCCCGTTTGCTTGTTCGTGCAGATTATTGGTATATAAAACTATGTGTTCTGTTCATCTGAGGTGTGGGGTATCTTTAGCAACTTTGTAGCAAATATTAATGCCTTTATTTTTGTGGAATATATTAACCCTCTAGCTTCCCCCAACAACAGTGATTTTTGTATATATTTTAACAAATCGTAAGAAACTCCCCTAAAAATGGGTGGGGCGGGGTTGAAATGTTCTACAAAAATGTTGGCCATAAAATTTTACTATATATGCCAGAACACACCAAAGCCCAAAACTTAACACAAACACCAAAAAACCGGCCAAATTCAAGATTGCCTGTTAAAGGTTAATTTGTTATTCCTCGCATTTTGTCACTCAAAATAACCATAACGAAACTTTTAGGTGGCACGTTACTTATGAACGTTAACGTTTGACATCGTGGGTCAGCCAGTTAATATTTTTATTTTCTTACATTATTCTACAAGGGAATTTGTAAGAATAATAATGACTGACTGTTTGGGAAAACTTGACTGGTTTTGCTACGTCTGTGGCAAGCATACCCTTATGCGACATAGGGTTTCATCATCACGAGCAAAGTGGAGGACATATTAAATTTATTTTGAACTGGAAGTTTTTCCCGATTAGCCATGTGTGCCAAAACATATCTCCCGAAATTACTATATCGGTTTGATGCTGTGGTCTAAAGGTAATAAAAGTTGCTGAAGATACCCTACACCTCAGACGAAGAGAACACATAGTTTTATATACCGATATTCCGTACGAACAAGCAAAGGGGGGAAAACTTTAACCCCCCCCCCCCCCCCCCCCCCTTAAAACAAAATTCCGATGTGATCTTCCAAAACGCCAATACACGTATATATTTTTTTGATCTCCTCTACCAGAATCCACTAACAGAACCCTGTTATTTTGAAAAAAGTTTGAAATTGTTGTGCAGTGTAATGAAACTGTAACACTACTCAACAAAAAAAATTTCCTTTGTGTCCTAGACCTAAAAATTATTTTTTGTATAGATTGTGGCATACTGTTATATAAAATCAAAACCAAAAATTTTTTTATGGATACGTTACACAAATGCTATTATTGTCGAAGGTACCCTTAGTATTTGCACTATAATTTTTGGAGTATATGCCCGATCAGGTCGACGTATGCGTTAAATGTTGGAAATATCTCTTTCACTTAGAAACAGTGGTTTAGTAACAGTCATTAAACAAATTGGAAATAGTAGATTTTTTCAAAAAAAAAAATCCTGGAACAAAAAAAAACATAAAAAATAGAAACAAAAAAATTATTTTTTAAAAGTTTGTATCCTAGCGAAGAAAATAATGCCTATTTGAAAAAAATCTATGGATAAATGTAGAAATTATAGCCCTTTTGGTAGAGGTAAGAGAATTTCAAAAAATCTTTTTTTTAATTTCTGTTTAAATAGCGATTTTATTTATTACTTTTATTTATATTATGTACATTTGAGTTTATTTACATAAACGAATTTCATTAGAAGTAATTGTGAGTTCTTTGTTCATGTTTTAAGATTTCGGAATCGGTTTCTCTAATGAGGAACCAAATATAATCTCCCATCACTCCTTCATCCCAGTGCCCTTGGTAACGCCGCTCGATTGACTTCAATTCTTGGTGAAACCTTTCGCCATGTTCGTCACTTACGTCGCCAAGATTCTCGGGGAAAAAGTTTAAATGAGAGTGAAAGGAATTCATTTTGAGGGACATATTTACACCTGTAGGAATACATAAAGCGAAAAATATGTTGGAAGAATACATACATATGTGTTATATACAGAAATATAAAAAATATATTTCTAACCAATATATTCATAATTTTTTAACAAATCATTAATCATTGTTTCATATTGCGGGCTTTTATTGGATCCAAGGAAATTTGAAACTACAAGCATAAACGACCTCCATGCTGCAATTTCATCCGACGTCAAATATGATTCGAAATTTACATCTTTCATCAGTTTCCTTATTTTAGGCCCATCAAAAACTCCTTCTTCGATTTTTTGAAAAGAAAGACTTTTAAATAAACTTTTTACATATGAGAGTGAATTGCCATCTTTCCTTAAGGTTTTTACAAAATTTTTAAAGAGCCCCAGCTTAATATACGGTGGTGGCAAAATATCGGCTATCCCAGAGGCATAACATACCAACTACTTTTAAATCGCAACAAATTTTCCAGTCATGTTCATATTTTATGTATTTTATGTATTTTATCAATTTTATCAATTTAGCCATTGTTTCGTATGATTCCTTAGTGTTGACAGTATGAGCAATGGGAGTCGACGATTTCTAATTTCCGTTGTGTAAAAGTACTACTTTCAAACTTTCTTTACTGCTGTAAACAAATAACCGTCATTCCTTTGAATTGTATGTTTGATTAAGTTCCTCGAAAAATCCGGTAATGTACTTGCAAAAGCATCTGTTATCCACAGTTGTATAAAATTTTTTTGGAAGGTATATCACGGACTTTATAATATGATATTTTTAAATCTGGGGCCAAAATATTGTACTGTTTCATCCCAGATACAAGAAGTTCTGCCTTATCTTTGATCAGTTCCAAATCTCTCAAGAGATCAATGAGTTGAAACTGAGTTAAAAGCGATGACTTCTGACTCAAACTTGAATCGCTCAGAGTTGAGTACTCAGTTGAACTTGATGATGTTTCCGTTATTAGGCTGTTAGCTATACTTTGACATTTCCTACTCCAATCTATTAACTTAGACAAAAATGTAAGTCCGTATCGTGAATGAATTGTTGTCTCCAAATCATTGGCATTCCAAATTACACGTGAAGTCTAAAATTAAAACGTTTTATTCCACAAAACATTGTAATATATTAATTTTAAAGTACTTACCGCATTCTTCCACTACTCCATCGAGTAAGATTTACATGGCACGAATTACACAAATTATAGGTGTCCACGGTTCGTGGACATATTCTCGACAGATGTAGCAGAACTTGTCGGGATCATTTACACATTGAAAAGTTCTTTGCCGTTTACTCATACTTCGAAATATAACTTTATAATATTTTTCAGAAAATCGACTTATCTCCTTAAGACGCTGAATTATACTGACATTGCATATCATGTTTTATGGATGGTTACGAACAACCATAAAACCTCGCCCTATCTATAATTTTATAATGTCTGACATCAATCCTCATAAAATAAAATGCAAGTGCAATGTCTCTTATATGTCTCTCTCACATATGGCGAATTCAATATACGCAAAAACATCATTTAAAAACGAAAAAATATGAAACAAGATTTTTTGAATTTCCCTAACATTTACAAATACATCTATCCATAGATTTTTTCAAATAGACAGTGTTTTATATTTTTTATGTTTTTTTTTTGTACCAGGAAAAATATTTTTTTTTAAAAAAAAAATAATTTTTTCTCATATTTTTGACGAATATTACTAAACCAAAGATTCTACGTGAAAGCGATATTTGCAGCATATGTAGCTGTAGGATTTAGATCACCTCCCCATAATCCTCTCCATATATAGTCCAGCTGATGTCATCACCTCTGAACGCAGTTATATCCTGAATCAAAGGAAATCGGACTGGAACGGGTCCAGAGAATTCACCAACCGCAGCTTCAGTGAACTACCCATCCCCTCAGAAGTTCGGGTAGCTGAGAAGAAATTCCGAGGCATCAGCAACGCAGCAGCCGCTTGCTTTATCCCTGCTGGTCGCAGCTGGACTCGCAGACGAGCGTGACGAAATTCTTCGTTTTAACCCTGCTGATCCTAGAATCAGGGAACTGAATCTTGAAATAAATAAGAAATAACTGGCTGGATCATTTGAAGCAGTGCAACTGCCGGTATTGGTAAATTGTGGGCACTGCTTAAATCACTCTCGAATCCAGGCAGGAGAGACGACTGTACGGCAGTCAATTTAGTGCCACCACTGTGACTAGCCCGAAAAGGTGCGCGCGTTATTTTACCCGGCAATTACCTGTGTGGGCGCCAGTCGTATGCGGAATTCAGTCCAAACCCCATAGAGTGCAACAGGCAGTTCCCCAAGGCTGTTTAACATCTACATTTCTGCAATTCCACCTCCACCTGACAGCGTTGAAATCGTAGCATATGCTGATGACTGAACGATTCTGGCATCGGGCCTCTTGATCGATGACATATGTGGAAGGCTGAATGTCTACCTGGCTGCCATTGCCAATTTCATCGCTACGAGGATCCTGAAAATATCCAGCAACCAAATCATCGGTCAGACTGTTTACTGCATGGGCAGCGCAAGTGAACGAGCAACTCAATGTAATAATAGATGGCACAAGAATTCCGACCACCAATTACCCTAAGGTTCTTGGTGTCATCTTTTATAGCCTCTTCAGGTCTAAGGCGCATGCCACAGCTATCTGCAATAAAATGAGAAGTAGGAAAAAAGATCTCAAGTCGCTAGCCAGGTAGCACTTGGGGAACAGACAAAGAAACCTTGTTGACCTCTTACAAAGCGATAGGTCGGTCTGTGGTAAACTATGCAGCATTAGTGTGGTCACCGAATTTGACCGAGTTGCAGTGGAAGAACATACAGACCTGTCAAAACACCGCCCTGAGAATTGCGACAGGGTGCCTCCTCATGTCTTCTGTGGACCATCTACATGAGGAGACGAAGATCATACCCGTGCGACGAAACAATTTTCTGCTGTAGAACAGTATCTGCTTGATTGCTACCGCCCCAGCCATGCCATCCACCATCATGTGGATAGGCTTTCACCTCCCAGGCAGATCAGGAACGACCTCATGATCTATAGCGCGAGGTCCAACGCTACAAGAGAGAACCTCTAGATCAAAGAGCTTACCAGGCAGGTCTGGCTGACATACACTCTGACGCAGTCGCTGAAGCCGTGAATAATTACAGTTTCAATGTCGTGCTAGGAGATCACCCTCCACCAGTGGCCTCTGAGGAAGAGGAATTCCCACGACAGACGAGAGTACTTTTGGCCCAATTAAGATCAGGCTGGTGTAGCCGCCTCATTTCATACCGGGCAAGGATCGATGGCATCACGTCGAACACATGTCCTGCTTGTAACCAGGGACCACACGACACACTACACCTTTTAACTGCCCATCCAAACCTACTCAACTTGTTCGTAGATCTCTTTGGACCCAATCAATGGAAGCAGCCATCTTCCTTGGCCTGGAAACCAATACAGCAGAACCCACAACACAAGGCGAAACAAAACAACACCTAAAGGACAACAAATACCTATATATACATATATCTGTATATACATACATATATCTTGTAATATTTTAAGACGACTGTGCTCGCTTTAACTTTCCCTACAAATGTTAACGTAATGTGATTGCATGTTAACATATTCCAATTTCATAGTTTGAAATTCAATTCCTTTAATCCCAGTTATTCGTAAATTTAGATTTTTACACTTCATGTGCACACGGAGCTGAGTATATCTAGTATTTTCAGTCAAAAAAATGTATATGGTTGTGGAGAATATTGTGGTATGAAACTATTTAACCTCTTGTCACACAGTACCTGATTTCATAATCATTAGATAAGTAGAGAAATATTTCACGACACAGTAGCTGCATTTTCAATTATAAACAGATGTAATAACGATACCAAATACCAAAACAATGCTGACGATGACAATGCCCTCCCATCCTTATCAGTAAGTCGTCAATTCCACGACGATGTAATGGCTAAAGACAGAGTACAACTCAAAAGTAAAATAAGGCATCAGACATTATACAATACACACTCTGGGAGGTATACACTAAACGAAAAAAGTAGGTAACTGCAGAAGCTAACTTCTCTTCGATTTCATTGGTGCAGCGTAGCACAATCTAGCATGATTTTATTGATTCAACTTTAAAATACAAACATTCTCTTATGTTAGGTTAGGGTAACGTGGCTTTGTACACTCAGACTATGTAAAGCCAATCATCCTCGGAAAGCCAATGCATCCTCAGAGAGTGACACTTTGCTGCGGATTTTGTAGCGGTAGCATCAGTGGCCCATTTTTCTTTGAAAATGCTGCTGAAAACAATATTTCGGTTATCGGTGAGGAATGATAATTTTTTTGTGACCAGAGATTGAAAACATTCGTTTGGACGTTCTTTGTGTTCGGCAGGATGGATCGCCGTGTCACACTGCCCAGACCACAATCAATCCCAAAGTTCGGTAATCGTGTTATGAGGGAGGTCCCAAAATTAGGCGACGTAATAAAGAAAACACAACAAATATGGGAACATTTTCCTTTATTTCTCAACATAATCTCTTTTTAGCTCAATACACTTTATCCAGCGGTTTTCAACAGGTTCGACACTCTCTTTATAGTAAGAACGCTCCCGAAAATAGCCATCAACCGCAACCTCCACCTCTTCATTGCAGGCAAATCTTCTTCCGCTTAGCCATTTTTTCATGTTTGGAAACAAAAAATAATCCGATGGAGCTAAATCTGGCGAATAAGGTGCGTGCTGAAGCAAATCGAACTTTAATTCATTGATTTTGGCCATCGCAATAGTGGATGTATGAACTGAAACATTGTCTTGATGGTGAGCAAACGCAGCACCCATTTTGCGCACAGCTTTCTCATTATAAAATTTTTCGTCAATATGCGATGTATAGCACTTTTTGAAATGCTGATGACTTCTGTTAGCTCACGAACCTTCAACCGACGGTCATCCAATACCATTTTGTGGATTTTTTAACCATTTCTGGCGAGGAACCCCTCGTCTTGGCAGCTCGTACGGCCCCGTTTAAACTCAGCCACCGAATATTTTATAGTTCTAAGCGAAGGAACAGACTCCCCCAAAGTAGAATCAAGCTCGGTTTTAATATTGGCTGGACTAAGACCTTTCAAATTAAAGTATTGTATTACATATCGTTGACCAATTTTGTCCATGTTTACAAATTCACTGAGATCTAAAACTTTTTGGAAGTTGTCACTTTTCACGAAAGTATTTTTTTCAAACTACTACTATATATCAGTTCGGCTAATTTTGGGACCGCCATCGTATCTGCAATGTCAATTGGCCACATCGGAGACTTTTCTTTGGGGTACCGTGAAGAGCCGATGTTATGCAAACATTCCGGTACAGGTTCTTAAGGCGACCATCGAGCAAGCCTTTCGTAAGATAGAGCAAGAAACCGCCACCAAGGTCTTGGAAATATAGGATGGGCTACGAAGCCAACCAAGGCAGCCTTTTGAATGTAATCTTGTTCTATAAGCAATAAACTATATGCGGGTTCAGACCCCAGAGTTTTTCTATTGCCCTTTTACAGGTATATAGCGCTACCACAGCCTTATTTGATCTCTCCAAAATGTTAAGTTTGAGGTGCAACTTCCTGTCTAATAAAATAGCTAAGTATTTTGCTTTCAGAGAGGGGTATTTCGATACCCCCAAGAAGACAAGTGTAACTCGTGGTACCTTATTTCTCCTGGTGAAAAGAAGTAGTTCAGTCTCGGTCGGATTAACACCATGACCTTTACCGGAAGCCCATCTTGCGGTTGTATGAAGGACCTGCTGTAGGATGTTTCTGAGAGTATCCAGAAACTTCCCTCTAACGGCTATTGCCACGTCATCTGCATAAGCAACAACTCTGACACCCATTTAGCTCCAGAGAAAGCAAAATATTGTTCATGTAGTGATTCCATAGCAGAGGAAACGGAACACCCTTTTGAGGGTTCTATTGGCTGGCAAATCTACGGAGGTCAGTTGACCCTAAGCCAGCTGAAATGCGTCTCTTACTTAGAAGGGTATAAACCTACGTATATTGCTATCAACCCCCAGGATTTCTAAAGCCGTAATTATAGCGGCTGGATTTATGTTATTGAAGGCCAGCTCTATATCTAAGAAAGCTACCATAGTATATTCCCTAACAGCGAGGGATCCTTCAATAAAGTTGACTTATCATGCAGGGCGGTTTCGGTGGACTTGCCC
Source organism: Eudasyphora cyanicolor (assembly GCA_963930755.1). Classification (NCBI taxonomy): domain Eukaryota; kingdom Metazoa; phylum Arthropoda; class Insecta; order Diptera; family Muscidae; genus Eudasyphora; species Eudasyphora cyanicolor. The sequence goes on from OZ005735.1 coordinate 221,244,407, forward strand.
TTGCTGTAAACATGCTGTTGAATGGGCAGTAGTCTGTGATAAATTTTAGTCCTAAGGTAACTATCTATTAATATCTCAAGAGTTTTAAGGAGAAATGGCAATAGACTAATTGGCCGGAAATCTTTAGCTCCAGTGTGGGACGGCTTTACCGCTTTTGGGATGAAAACAATCTTGTTTTATCTCCATTTTGTTGGTATGTATGCCTGATTGATACAACATATGTATAAGTCTCTCCGCCGTCGAGACTTTGTCTGGTCCTGCCGTCGTTAAAAGTTTTAAGATTTTGATAGCCCAAAGAATTCTAGATTCGGTTACAGTCTCGGTGTCAACCTCTGATGGCGACACTTCAAGGGAATCCCCAACTAAAGTATTCAATGCCTCTTCAGAGTTCCCCGGGAAATGTGTATGCAGGAGTACTCCCAGGGATTCCACACTGGACGTAGTCCAAGAACTATCATTGTTCTTGATAGTAACGGGTTTCGCAATAGGGATGATATGATTTTGAAGTTTCGGCCATTTGTAATATGTCATGATCATTTTCAATCCAAATAACACCTTCCAGTCGACCTACGACCTTGACACCCATGAGCAATATTTTAGCTTTCGTTTAGAGCTATATCTTTGCCATTGACCGATTGTGGCTACGTGCCACACAGCAAATGAAACAATTGTATTGTTGCGAGAAAAGTTTGGAGATTCGATTATTTCAAGAAATTGTGATATTGAATGGTCTAAAAGATGTTGTGATTTAACACCATTGGACTATTTCTTGTGGGGTTATTTGAAGTCATTGGTCTTTCGAAATAAACCAGACTCTCTTCAAGCTTTACAAGTCAATATTGAACGTGCCATTCATGACATACATACTTGATTTAGTGGAAAAGGTGCTCGAAAATTGGGTTCATCGAATTCGTTACTGCAGAAGAAGTCGTGGAGGCCATTTGAAGTACAATTTCCCCGCCCAATTCGAAGTGTGGAGTGGAGTCTTAGAATTTCACACACTATAACTGCGTAGTTAACCATAACTTCTATTGCCATATCTTCACCCCAACCTCTTCCTTAGAATGCAGAAGATTCGATACAAGTTATTATAATTTTTTTTCCCAGTGTATGTATGTACACAGAAGTCTAAAACGGTTGCAACGATGTGACATGTTTTAAAACGGAGTAATGACTCTTGTTGAAGAATCCCTCAGTGCCACTGTATTGCCGTTGTGTGATAGTTGGGGTCTTCCCCACCTCCAGCAGCAGTTGGTTGCCACTTTAATTAAGAAAACATTGAAAATTCGAAAATCGAACGATAATGAATGAATTGATAAACAATTAATATTGGGTAAAGAAAACAAAAGTTTACTTAGGAGACGATAAAAATCCCCACAACAAAAACAACAAGACTTGGAATGCATGAAATGATTTCTACTAAGAAAAAAATATGCAATTAATTTCATTTTATGATAATACATACATACAATAGAAGTGATAACAATGTCTTTAGATTTTTAATTCTAACGATTCATTTTCTTTTCGATTCATATTAGACATATAGAGAAAGGAGTTACGCATTGGAGGTATTTATTTATTTATATGAATTACAATACAAAGTAAATTTATAGTCTAATTGTACGGTCAAAGTAAGAGCCGGGTTACAAAGACCATGTGCCTAGATTTTGCAGTAACAGACCAGAGCCTCTGGTGGGAATCGAACCCACGATCCCCAAACTCATAGGCGAGCACACCACCAACTCATCTACTGGGGCGGTATATTTTATAAAGATTTACATAAATTTTCCAAATATTTTCGAGTTCTGTGTCTTTAGAGCTATTCTTAATTTTTGGAGGTATATTTTACAGAAATTTGCATAATTTCTAACTCTTTGCCAAACAGAATTTTTATTAAATTTCAGCTATAGCTATTCCGTGTACAGTCGTCGACGGGTGCTGAGCTTTACATTCAATTGTTCGTCCGGGGGCAGGCGATTCAATTTCATATTCTGTTCGCGGTTATTTGCGTGACAATTCTGCCAGAAATTCAAAATCATTTTGACTTTTCTACTCCTACAATTGTTTGTTTGCTGTGACTGCTGTTGTATCGGTTGTTTGGATGTCTGCTGGAATGATGGTTGGTTGAATGTTTTATCGTTGTGTCGCTCTTTTATTGACTGTTTACATTCATAATTTTAAAATCAATAGAAATTTATACGTTTACCCAGTCATCATAACAACAGTCATACATACGATGTTCCTGATGATGATGACGATGGCTATGAAGATGGGTGATACACTTGTACAGTACCAGCATGTATATGATATCCAAATTGGCAATCGCTAGACGAACTGGTGGCACGCAGTCACTGAGCCCACTAAACATCATTGGCAATTGTCCTTCTCCATTAGTTATGATGTCGCATTTTAGGGAGACCAGATAGGTAGGTTCAAAAATGTTTTCTGAATCTCTAGCATCCTTATTCCCCTCTTCAGAACCATGAGATATTGCTGATAAGCTGCCCACTAAATAAAATTTAATAAACTTTTCTTAGCTGTTTACATAGAAAAAATCAAAATGATTGAACATTTTCTTAAAAAAACCTAAAATAAGTCAGTTTTTATTTCTTCTGTATGACTGTTTTTAAATTGAAGGTCATAGGACTCCTACCGAAGATCATTGACCCCGCAAAAGGATATTAACATTGAGTAAAGATCATCGACTTCTACCAACGCACACTGATACCGAATTAATGATCGAATTTTAAATGTCATTGACTCCTATTCCGACAGCATTACAAACCAATGGTCTATTTCAAAGATCTTGAACCTTGAATTAAAGCTCATTGACCTCCACTGAAGGTTATTGACCAAAGTTATTTTGCGCACTACAAATGTCTTTGACTCCATACACAGTACAACACATGATTTTGGGACTCAATTCCGATAATTGGACGTGAAAGTAGCCCCAAAAAAAAGAACTTCTGCATCATTCGTTTAGTCAAGTTGGCTCAATTAATAACACTATGCAACACAATTTTTGTCCAAGGGATTTGGATAACAGTTTCTGGTGCAATTAGGTGTCACAAACACGAAAAAATATTTAAAACCAGTAACGAAAGGCTAAAGTCGGGCGGTGCCGACTATATAATACCCTACACCACTCTCGTAATATTGAATAACTCTGATATATAAATTTTGTAATTCATGTATAAATTGTTTACATAAATTTACTTTTGGGACATTTTATACTTAAATAATACCCTGTACCAACGTATGGTGTAGGGTATAAAAACGATTGGATCTAAAGAGCCAAATCGGATGAAACACATATATGGGAGCTATAGCTAAATCTTAACCGATTTTCTTCAAATTCGGCAATGTTGGTTCATGGATCAAGAAACTCTACCATTCTAAATTTCAAAACGATTGGATGTAAAATACAGCTTCTATAGGACTAAAGGGCCAAAGATATATATGTGACGAAAGATATATATGTGAGCTATATCTAAATCTGAACCGATTTCAACAAATAGCGATCTTAACAGCCGCGAAATACTCTAAACTGCAAAATTTCAGAACGATCGGAGTGAAATTGCGACCTGTAGTCGACGAACAACTTTACATGGACAGACGGACGGACGGACATCGTTAAATCGACTCAGCTAGATTCTGAGTCGATCGGTATACTTTAAGGTGGGTCTAGCTGTTTTATTTTCAGGTGCTACAAACATCTGCCGTGAAACAAACTTATAATACCCTGTACCACAGTGTGGTGTAGTATAAAAATTTTTATGGTAACTTTTTTTTAATTTTTTTATTTTTTTTTTAAATTCCAGCTTTCATGGGAAGTGCATTCAGTATTTGGACCAAGTATAAGCCTGATTTAGCCGTGTTATGCCTCAAATTAAAGGGAATTGTGAGGGCTACATATGCTGCATATATCGGTTTAGTAACAATCGTCAAAAATATGAGAAAAAAATAATTTTTTGAAAAAAAAACACTTTTTCCTGGTACAAAAAAACATAAAAAAATAGAAAATAAAGTCAAAAAAAATATTTTTTCACATTTTTAAAAAGCCAGCATGCTAACGAAGAAAACACTGTCTTTTTGAATCTATAAAAATCTATGGATAGATGTAAAAGTTATGAGCCATTTTGTAAATGTTAGGGAAATTCAAAAAAAATTTGTTTCATATTTTTTTCGTTTTTAACTGATGTTTTTGCTTAGATTGAATTCGTCATATGTGAGAGAGACATATAAGAGACATTGCATTTGCATTTTATTTTATGAGGATTGATGTCAGACATTATAAAATTATAGAGTGGACGAGGTCTTATGGCCGTTCGTAACCCTCCATAAAACATGATATGCAATGTGAGAGCTATATTGGAAGAGATCCGCACAGATAGAGGGTCATACAACAATATTTGTGGTTTTTTATTTATGAGGTTTCCATTCAGTTACGTCTTTAAGGGGCATGGACATCCCAGTCGTATATAGTCAAATTATATGTACGCAATAAAAAGAAGTACGCGGCAGTCATGAAAATATTGGGTTTCTACGTTCGAAGCAAACTATATGTCAGCTACAGGTACTGCTACTTATGTACCTTAAATCCGGAATTTATGAATGAAATTTCTTATTAATAAATTAGTGTAATTCAGCGCCTCAAAGAGATAAGTCGATATTCTGAAAAATATTATAAAGTTATATTTCGAAGTATGAGTAAACGGCAAAGAACTTTTCAATGTGTAAATGATCACGACAATTTCTGCTACATCAGCGAAAAATATGTAATTACAAAAATCGACGTGCGTTTAGTAAAATAATAGAAGAAATATATGTGCAATATTTTGGTATACGAGTTAAAAATATGAACGAACCGTGGACACCTAGTATTTTGTGTAATTCGTGCCATGTAAATCTTACTCGATGGACTAGTGGAAGAATGCGGTAAGTACTTTACAATTAATGTATTACAATGTTTTGTGGAATAAAACGTTTTAATTTTAGACTTTACGTGGAATTTGGAATGTCACTGATTTGGAGACAACCATTCATTCACGATACGGACTGCTATTTTTGTCTAAGTAAATAGATTGGAGTAGGAAGTGTCCAAGTATAGATAACAGCCTAATAACGGAAACATCATCAATCAAGTTCAAGTGAGTAATCAACTCTGAGCGATTCAAGTTTGAGTCAGAAGTCATCGCTTTTAACTCAGTTTCAACTCATTGATCTAGTGAGAGATTTGGAACTGACCAAATATAAGGCAGAACTACTGGATGAAACAGTACAATATTTTGGGCCCAGATGTTAACATATAGAGTCAGTGATATATCATACAAACAATTTTATACAACTGTGGGTAACAAATGCTTTTGCAAGGACATTCCCGGATTGTTCGAGGAACTTAATCAAACATACAATTCAAAGGAATGGCGGTTACTTGTTGACAGCAGTAAAGAAAGTTTGAAAGCAGTACTTTTACACAACGGAAATCAGAAACCGTCGACTCACATTGCTCATGCTGTCAACACTAAGGAATCATACGAAACCATGGCTAAATTGATAATACATAATACATAAAATATGAACATGACTGGAAAATTTGTTGCGATTTAAAAGTAGTTGCTATGTTATGCTTCTGGGAAAGCCGATATTTTGCCACATACACATATTAAGCTGGGGCTCTTTAAAAATTTTGTAAAAGCCTTAAGGAAAGATGGCAATTCACTCTCATATTTAAAAAGTTTATTTAAAAGTCTTTCTTTAGCTTAAGCTTGTAGTTTCAAATTTCCTTGGATCGAATAATATGAAACAATGATTAATTATCTGTTAAAAAATTATGAAAAAATTGCTTAGAAATATATTTTTTTATATTTATGTATATAACAAATATGTATGTATTGTTCCAACTTATTTTTCGCTTTATGTATTCCAACAGGTGTAAATAATATCTCTCTCAAAATTCATTTCTTGCATTCTCATTTAAACTTTTTCTCCGAGAATCTTGGCGACGTAAGTGACGAACATGGCGAAAGGTTTCACCAAGAATTGAAGTCCATCGAGCGGCGTTACCAGGGGCACTGGGATTAAAGAATGATGAGAGATTATATTTGGTTCCTCATTAGAGAAACCGATTCCGAAATCTACAAACGTCAACAAAGAACTCACAATTACTTCTAATGAAACTTGTTCATGTTAATAAACTCAAATGTACATAATATAAATAAAAGTAATAAATAAAATCGCTATTTAAACAGAAATTAAAAAAAAAAGATTTTTTGAAATTCTCATACCTCTACCAAAAGGGCTATAATTTCTACATTTAAAACTTTACAAACTTTAAAATAAAATAAATAAAATAAAATATTTTTTTGTTCTTGTTTTTAAAATCAAGCTCGAGGTCTTTGTTGTTTTGTTTACTTATTTATTATTTTTAATCGATATTTCGATCTTCTTTGAAGATCATCCTCAGGAATTCTACAATTTTATTGAAAAACAAGAACATTTTATATAAATAAAAGTTATTGCAAACACATAAATACGGCACTTCACAACTTACAAATAATTAAAATAAATAACACATAAACTATCACTATTGTTTGTTGATCTGTTAACGTCGCCATCTGTAATTGCACTGCCCATCATCTGTTAGTTATTGCACGTCATATGTTCCCAATAAGAAAGCGGTAGCTCTGCGCGCAGTTCTCAGTGTCGCTCTTGTAGTTCATCCGAATGTGAAGCATCTCTAACGTTAGTCTGCTTCACATTCTCAACACAAAAACAAAACACAGGATGAACTACAAGAGCGACACTGAGAACTGCGCGCAGAGCTACCGCTTTCTTATTGGGAACATATGACGTGCAATAACTAACAGATGATGGGCAGTGCAATTACAGATGGCGACGTTAACAGATCAACAAACAATAGTGATAGTTTATGTGTTATTTATTTTAATTATTTGTAAGTTGTGAAGTGCCGTATTTATGTGTTTGCAATAACTTTTATTTATATACAATTTTCTTGTTTTTTAATAAAATTGTAGAATTCCTGAGGATGATCTTCAAAGAAGATCGAAATATCGATTAAAAATAATAAATAAGTAAACAAAACAACAAAGACCTCGAGCTTGATTTTAAAAACAAGAACAAAAACACGTAAGAAAAAGGTCGAATACCAAAAACAAACATCAAGAATATTATAAAATATTTTTTTTCGAGGATTTTTTTTTTTAAAATGTACTCGTACTTTTTCCAATTTGTTTAATGACTGTTACTAAACCACTGTTTCTAAGTGAAAGAGATATTTCCAACATTAGTAGCCTACATTAATAGCTTCAATTTAACGTATACGTCGACCAGATCGGGCATATACTCCAAAAAAGGTTGCCATAAAAAATTTTTGGTTTTGATTTTATACACTAAATAAAATTTAATATACTTTTCTTAACTGTTTACAAAGAAAAAATCAAAATGATAAAATATTTTCTTTAAAAACCGAAAATAAGTCAATATTTATTTATTTTGTATGGCTGTTTTTGGATTGAAGGTCATCGGGCACCTACCGAAGATCATTGACCCCTCACTAAAGGTTATTAACACCGAGAAAAGATCATTGACTCCTACAAAAGCACACTGATGGCGAATTAATGATCGAAGTTTAAATTTCATTGAGTCCTGTTCTGAAAGCATTACAAACCAATGGTCCGTTTTAAAGATCTTTAGCCTTGAATTAAAGCTCAGCTAAAGGTTATTGACCAAAGTTATTTGGACTTTGACTCCATAGTACAAGACATGATTTTGGGACTCACTTTTGATAATTATGTTGAACAAATTGTCTTTTACTTTTTTTGGAAAAAGTGAAGGAAACAAATATTTATTTTTCACATTTTTCAGCATAACTTCCAGGGACTCGTAATTTTTCGCTAACAATTATTGGCAAAATCGGAGCCAACGTAAATCTGAACTTTTGTGAACATATCAATACAACCTGAACGTGTCTAGGCACCCTAAATAGCTCAAAAATCTGCATTCTACCCCAAAGATGTTAGTATTTCACTATTATGTAACAAAAATATATTTTTTTAGTATAGGGTTTGTTCAGGTACTTTATAAAGGGTGTCCCAAGAAGAACGCAATTTTTAAATCTCGCAACATTCGAAGTGTCATTGTTTGACATTTGAATAATTGTTATTGTTTGTTAGTAGAAGGTACGAGGTTAGTAAAAATGGAGAAGGACAGTGAAGGGAGTTCGTTAATTGGGTATTGGAGAGACAACATGAAAATGCTGATTTTGCCGATAAAATCATCTTCAGTGACGAGGCCCATTTTCAACTTGATGGCTTCGTCAATAGGCAGAATTGTCGCATTTGGGGTGCGGAAAATCCTCGAGTGATTCACGAGAAGCAAATGCATCCTCAACGTGTCACTGTGTGGTGTGGTTTTTGGGCTGGAGGAATCATTGGACCTTTGAGGCAGGTCAAGCGCAAACAGTCAATGGTGTTCGGTATCGTGAAATGATTACCAGTTTTTTTCTTGCCTAGAATTGAAGAAATGAATGTGGAGGGCATGTGGTTCCAACAAGACGGCGCCACATGTCATACAGCCAGAGAAACAATTCAGTTGCTGCATCAGTAATTAAAAAATTGCGCTCTTCTTGGGACACCCTTTATAAAATATTATGGGCAATATTTTTGTGGAACATATTAACCATATAGCTCCCACACATAACTGTAATTTTAACACAAACACCAAAAAAGGTCAAATTCCTGTTCGTGCAGCAATGTTAGTAATACGATCTAGAGGTCGAAGCAATAGCGATACCAGTAAAGAGCGTTTTTGAGTGGAATCTTACCGTTTCTTTGATTTTTGTGTTATGTTTTGGGCTTAGGTGTGTTCTTATATAGTAAAATTTTATGGCCAACATTTTTGTAGAACATATCATCCTCGCCCTCCCCATTTTAAGGGGTGTTTTTTACCATTTGTTAAAATGGGGCTAAAAAATACAGTTATGTGGGGGAGCTAGAGGGTTAATATGTTCCACAACAGTATTGGCCATAATATTTTATATAAAGTAGCTGAACAAACCCTATACTAAAACAATATATTTTTGTTACATAATAGTGAAATACTTACATTTTTGGGGTAGAATGCAGTTTTTTGAGCTATTTAGCGTGCCTAGACACGTTCAGATTGTACTGATATGTTCACAAAAGCTGTTCAGATTTACAATTTTGCCACGCATTGTTAGTGAAAAATTACGAGTCCCTCAAAGTTGTGCTGAAAAAAAGTGAAAAACAAAATGTTTTTCTTTCACTTTTTTAAAAAAAGTACCGTAAAGAAATTTTTTTTTTCATAAAATGATAAGAAACTTTTTTCGGCATATTCTTAGCTACATTATTGCCAAATATAGTTAAGCGTTGTCACCAAGTCTGAGTTAGTTGTTGGACAAAAGCTGATGACAACTTTTTTGGGGGGCCCACTGATTTTCAAAAACTTTGGAGGCCCATAAAAAAATTTGTCGCCAATTTCGCCAAACGCAGTATAGGTTTATACTACTCTTTGGTAGTAAAATCAAACCTATACTGTAAAGTCCGTGTATTTTTTTCACTGTTGCACAGTGTAATTATAACACTATCCTTGAAGTCTGGGTCGATCCTATTCCCCGAAGAAATTAACCTTAGAATCTTCCTTCCTGTGAAAAACTATTAAAATGGATTTAATGTACTTTAGGTTTGGTTATGTTAGGTTAGGTTGAAAACGGGGAGACGTTTCAGCTTCTCATGTGCATGGGCATACACTTAAGCCGTAGATCATACTGTTGTGCGCTACTTATTTATGAACATCACGAATTATAGAAAATCGGTACTAGATACGAATTTCCTCAGTATCTTCTAGCCATACCAACCATTTGTAATGTATTAATGGCCTCTAATTAGAAGGTATGACCTTTAGTTAGGGGTGCTAACCTTCCTCAGGGCTTAATGACATTTTAATCGGCGACGATGATGCTTATTGTGGCATCAATGACTCTTAGGGCGCTCCAAAAATTAGCCAACCTGACATATAGATAGCGGTAGTAGTTTGAGAAAAAAAAATACTTTTGCGAAAAGTGGCAACCTTCTAAAACTATATGTTGTATGTTTCAAGGCGACTTCCATTAGAAAGGTCTCAGTCCAACCAATATTGAAATCGAGCTAGATTCAACATTGGGGAGTCTGCTCCTTCGTTTACAACTATAGAATATTGGATGGCAGAGATTAAACGGGGCCGAACGAGCTGCCAAGACGAACACCGTAGTGGTGGACCAATTGAGATGTTCACGACAAAAATGGTAAAAAATCCACAAAATGGTATTTGATGAAGGTTCGTGAGCTAGCGAAGTCATAGGAATTTCAAAAGCTGCAATACATCGTATTTGATGATGAGAAAGCTGTGCGCAAGATGGGTGCCGCGTTTGCTCACAATCAAGACACCAGTCCACACTTCCACTATTGCGTTGAACAAAATCGATGACTTGAAGTTCGAATTGCTTCAGCACGCGCCTTATTCACCATATATTTATAGCTCCCTCTGATTATTATACCTTCACTTTAGTGTGACGAGGGTATACGAGTATGTATATCATTTGTTACGAGCGAAAAGTGTAACACTTCAAAGGAGTAATCCAAGTATGTTCGGCGGAAATCCGTTTTGGATAATTTTAAGTCATTTGAGCAATGTCCGTCCGTCTGTTTGGGTCATTCTAAGTCATTTGAGCAATGTCCGTCCGTCCATCCGTCTGTCTGTCTGCTGGCTGGTGCGCACGATAACTCTCGAAAGGAGTAAACCATTGACTTCACATTTGGTATGCGATAATATTTTTCTCTATCTCCGGCTATGTTCGAAGATGAGCCATATTGGTCCACTCCTTCTAGTACCTCCCCCACAAAGGGTTAACATTTAGTGAAATATGGATTTTTTAATAACTTCTATACTATATACTCACTCGAACCTTCTGAAATTCCACGTATAGTATTAGTTTATTAGTCGGTATTACCGCGAGCAAAATGGGCGAACTTGCCGTGCCCCTTTTGGTACCTCCCACACAAATGGATCATTTTGCACCAAACGCAAACTGCGCATAACTTTAATAGCAGTGCATATAAATACTTAAAATTGTGCACAGTGTAATGTTTTTATATTACCTACACCCCAGTGAAAAATTGGCGTCATTGGAATGCCCCTTTTGGTACCTCCCACACAAAAGGACTATTTTGAACCAAAAGTTAACCGCTTATAACTTTAACACCAGTGCATACAAATACTTGAAATGTTGTACAGTGTAATGCTCTAATAGTACCTAATGGACCATTTTGCTCCAAAGGTTATAACTTTAATACCAACTTTGTACAGTGCAATGTTTTTATGGCACCTAGAGTCCAGAGAAAAGTGGGCGTTATTGCCCCGCCTTTTTGGGTTCCTCCCACACAAATGGACCATTTTGGCACCAACAGTTAAGAGCTTATAGCTTCAATACCAGAAAATACTTTAAAGTTATTAAATGCAATTAAAATTGATAATAACTTAAATAAAAAAATAAATAATTTTACGCATATTTTTGTGGGACTCAAGGTGAGGGGATTCTTTAGTCGGTTTACCCGACTGAACTTTCTTACTTGTTTTTATTATTTATGGTACAGTTTGATCGGTCATGAATAAAATGATACCATCCGAATGAAAATGGATGAATAAGTAAAAAAGTAAAGTTAAATGCATAAATTAAAAAAACAAAAACATTTAAGTAAAACAAATCACGAATACAAAATAGCATTTCTGCTCATTGGGTTGTTGGGTAAAAAGGGCACACTAAATTTTGACTGAGATACTGTCAACAATCCACAAAATTAATAGAAACAAATTTTAGTGGCCTATCTAGCCCTACAATTAACTATATGTCTATCTATATATTTTCGAAATAAGCAAATTTGGTGGACTTGGAAAATAACGGGTGATCAAAGTAGAGATACTTTTTTCAATAGCCTTTTTTTGACAGATCACGTGTGAGTCGTGTCATGCTGTCATGTTATTTTTGTTAAGTATTGTTTGGCATTTCATCATGGAAAGACTTACGCCTGAACAACGTTTACAAGTCGTTCAACTTTATTACGAAAATTCACGTTCTCTGAGGAATGTGTTTCGTGCACTTCGCTCAACTTATGGTCAACATAATCGGCCATACTGAGCGTACTATTCGCAACACCATCACCCATGTTGAGACCCAGCATTCATTATTGGATAATATTCGAGCGAATAGACCATGTCCAGCACGCAGTGAAGAAAATGTAGCGGCCGTAGAGAGTCGATTTAGCGCCGTTCGCAGAACTCGGACTGACGTATGGAACGACTTGGCGCATTTTACGTCGAGATCTTAAATTGAAAGCATAGAAAATACAGCTTGTGCAAGAACTGAAGCCGCACGACCTTCCCAAGCGACATCGCTTCGCTCTATGGGCTCTTGAAAAGTTCCAAGAAGATCCGACGTTTTCGAGCCTAATTTTGTTCAGCGATGAGGCCCATTTCTGGCTCAATGGGTATGTATACAAGCAAAATGGCCGCATTTGGGACGAAGAGCAACCTGAAGAGATTCAAGAGCTGCCACTTCATCCAGAAAAAACAACGGTTTGGTGTGGTTTGTGGGCCGGTGGAATCATCGGTCCATATTTCTTAAAAAATGATGCCGGTGAGAACGTAACCGTCAATGGCGACCGTTATCGTGCCATGATAACCGACTATTTGATGCCTGAAATTTAAGCTCGTGATGTCGGCGACATTTGGTTCCAACAAGACTGCGCCACTTCCCACACATCGCATCAATCAATGGATTTATTGAGAGAACACTTCGGTGAGCAGATAATTTCACGTTTTGGGCCGGTCGATTGGCCACCAAGATCGTGTGATATCACACCATTCGACTTTTTCCTGTGGGGATATGTAAAGTCTAAAGTTTATGCGGACAAATTTTAATTTCACTTAAAGTTTATTTCACGAAAAACACTTTAAAAATCTTGTAAATATAAATCTTAGGCAGAAAACAGCGAACGGCCAATGAAACCATAACTTCGAAGATACAACGCAGCTATACTATATAACCTAGAACGGTTATTTTTTCGGTCAACGGCGGGGAATTTTATCTGTTTTAATTGGGACCAAACTACAAAAAAACCAGTAAGGAAAGGCTAAAGTCGGGCGGGGCCGACTATATAACACCCTACAACACTCTCGTAATATTGAATAACTCTGATATATAAATTTTGTAATTCATGTATAAATTGTTTACATAAATTTACTTTTAGGACATTTTAAACTTAAATAATACCCTGTACCACAGTGTGGTGTAGGATATAAAAACGATTGGATCTAAAGAGCCAAATCGGATGAAACATATATATGGGAGCTATAGGTACATCTTTACCGATTTTCTTCAAATTCGTCAATGTTGGTTCATGGATCCAGAAACTCTACCATTCTAAATTTCAAAACGATTGGATCTAAAATATAGCTTCTATAGAACTAAAGGGCCAAATCGGACGAAACATATATATGGGAGCTATAGCTAAATCTTAACCGATTTTCTTCAAATTCGGTAGTGTTGGTTCATGGATCAAGAAACTGTACCATTCTAAATTTCAAAATGATTGGATGTAAAATACAGCTTCTACAGGACTAAAGAGCAAAATCGGACGAAATATATATATGGGAGCTATAGTTAAATCTTAACCGATTTTCTTCAAATTCGGCAATCTTGGTTCATGGATCAAGAAACTCTACCATTCTAAATTTCAAAATGATTGGATGTAAAATACAGCTTCTACAGGACTCAAGAGCCAAATCGGACGAAACATATATATGGGAGCTATAGCAAAATCTTAACCTATTTTCTTCAAATTCGGTAGTGTTGGTTCATGGATCAAGAAACTCTAACATTCTAAATTTCAAAACGATTGGATGTAAAATACAGCTTCTTCAGGACTAAAGAGCAAAATCGGACGAAACATATATATGGGAGCTATAGCAAAATCTTAACAGATTTTCTTCAAATTCGGTAGTGTTGGTTCATGGATCAAGAAACTGTACCATTCTAAATTTCAAAATGATTGGATGTAAAATACAGCTTCTACAGGACTAAAGAGCCAAATCGGACGAAACATATATATGGGAGCTATAGCAAAATCTTAACCGATTTTCTTCAAATTCGGTAGTGTTGGTTCATGGATCAAGAAACTCTAACATTCTAAATTTCAAAACGATTGGATGTAAAATACAGCTTCTTCAGGACTAAAGAGCAAAATCGGACGAAACATATATATGGGAGCTATAGCAAAATCTTAACCGATTTCAACCAAATTCAATAGCGATCTTAACAGCTGCGATATACTTTAAACTGCAAAATTTCAGAACGATCGGAGTGAAATTGCGACCTGTAGTCGACGAACAACTTTACATGGACAGACGGACGGACGGACAGACATGACTAAATCGACTCAGCTAGTGATTCTGAGTCGATCGGTATACTTTAAGGTGGGTCTAGCTGTGTTATTTTCAGGTGTTACAAACATCTGCCATGAAACAAACTTATAATACCCTGTACCACAGTGTGGTCTAGAGTATAATAAAGTAACGGAAACCAAAATTTTCACCATATCTGTTTAAAATTTTGAAGTTTGTACTTCATTTCTTCTAAACTTGGAGGGTGGATTTTTGAATTTTGCCTTTCCATAATACAACAAGGATATTGAATCATATTCGTTTATTGCCTCGTTACAGTAACATTCTCAAATTGTCTAGGAATAAAGCTGGTCACCCCACGACATCATCAATGCGCAGTCCTGACTGTTTACCAACAAATTGCTGTTTACCAACTTTGTTCAATATTAATCGTTTATTGCTGTTGGCTAAAATTTTGTGTTCAATTATTTGAATAAATTTATCATCAATGGTTTTTCTAAAGACATTAAATAAAGTAAATGACTTTTTTTTAGAATCAAATCCCTAGCATTTAACAAACGACAGACGATAGACAAAAGGACCGATGACAGATCAGTCAAACGTGGCACCTGTTTATATTTATGTTTTGAATGAGAGGACAGCGCGGGGGGGCAAGCATGTTGGAGGACCTTTGACATTTGTAATTGGCAAACGGGAGACCCAACATTTCATAATTGGTGCCCGTACACGTATATATGTACTCGTAGTAGAAAATTGTATTTTTATTTAAAAGTTACTCGTACATCGAATGGGAATGAGAAGACAACATTCGTCAGCATTAATCCTAAATAAATAACACGTAACCGCAAAAATTTTCGTAATGACATTGATTTGACATTTCTTAGTTTTGGGTGAGAGGAGGAGGGTCTCTATGATAGACATTCTTTACGTGAGAAGGATTTACGTTTAGTTTGATGACGATGTTGATGTCGATGCCTATGACATCATAACGGATATGTCAACAAGGATAACAAAACAACATCGCTACAATAACAAAGGCAATATTCATTAACCCCTTTTTGGAAGGGTGATGTAAGTGGTGGGGGTTTAGTTCAACCCTTTCATCCCCCCTCCCATCCTATAACCCCATCTTTGTTTATGAGAAGGACATTTTGTTGATTACAATTTCCTAGGATTCAAATCCAAGAGACGCCCTATAAAAAGTTGCCTTTAAACTCCTTTTGCTCTAAAATAATTCTAAAGGCAATTTTCGAAATCAAACGCTAAATATTGAGCAACTGATTCTGTATCAACAACAGAAAACACTATACTTGTCGTAGGGTATCCTTTTTTGGGAGAAAATGTTGGTTGTCCTAAATTTACTCGGTAATTTATTTTTCCAAATTCGTTTACGATAACAGAATACTGTTGTAGACTTATGTTTTTCATCCCGTCAAATGCCATTGATTGTAACGACCAAAAATATTAAATGAAGTGAAAAATTGCAAAATAACCAAAAATTAAATGTACGTTTTGTTTGTTTATTTATGGGACTATTTTGTCATAGCCACACTGAGTAGTGACCACATGGTCAGATGTGGACAATACGAGTATTACATCAGTGGCCAACCGAGAATGGGTATGATATGGTATAATATTGAATTCTACTAAATAAGAGAGATCTAAGTTTAATTGGAAAACTCATAACTTAAATATGTTGACGAGTACAATATAAATAAAAAATTCTCGCAATTAAATTACTTAACTGTTGTAGGGAAGAAACTTTGAACTTGTTCGCAAAAGACCTGGAAACCGTCGAACTCCTGTAAAAAGAACAAAACATAAAAAACCAAGTTAATGGAAACATAAGTTAATGGAAATAAATTATATAGTTCGACAAAAAATGTGATTTTACAATGTAATCGATAAGTATAGGGTTTTCCAATATTCTGCAGGATCGAATTCAATGTACCCAATTTTCGAGCACTTTTTCCACTAAATCAAGTCGTATGTCATGAATGGCACGTTCAATATTGACTTGTAAAGCTTGAAGAGAGTCTGGTTTATTTCGAAGGACCAATGACTTCAAATAATCCACAAGAAATAGTCTAATGGTGGTAAATCACAACTTCTTGGAGGCCATTCAATATCACAATTTCTTGAACTAATCGAATCTCTAAACTTTTCTCGCAACAATTCAATTGTTGCATTTGCTGTGTGGCACATAGACGCAATCGGTCAATGGTAAAAAGAAAGCTCTTAACGAGAGCTAAAATATTGATTATGGTTGTCAAGGTCGTAGGTCGACTGGAAAGTGTTTTTTTTTTTGGATTTTAAATAAATGGACTTGGCATCTTTTTGAAATGTGAAAGGAAAGTTTATGGTTGCTCTAGCTCCTTAAAAGTACGTCGGATCGGGAATCGGTCAATGGCAAAAAAGAAAGCTCTTAACGAGAGCTAAAATATTGCTTATGGTTGTCAAGGTCGTAGGTCGACTGGAAAGTGTTTTTTTGGATTTTAAAAAAATGGACTTAGCCACGAAAAGTTGCAATTGGAGAACGATTATTTTGATAATAAATCTGAATAATTTGTAAACGTTGTTCTTGCGTATATCTCTCCATGATGAAATTGTAAACACTACTGAATACAATGAAAAACAAATGACAGATCATGACATATTACAAATGGCCGAAACGTCACTTCAAAATCATATCATCCCCATTGGAAAACCCGTTACTTATATACATTACTTTCATCAGACGTGGAACCCAAATTATATCAGTCGTGTTTAACACAGTTTAACACTTAGGCGGTCCCAAACTGAGACGACCTGACATGTAGATGGCGGTAGTAGTTTGATATAAAATTACTTTCGTGAAAAGTGGCAACCTTCTAAAACATATGCTTTAATTTTCAAGGCGCCACGTTATTCAGTTTTGTTTTTGAGCTCTCAAAAGTAAACGATCTCAGTGAATTTGTAAACACTGAAAAAATTGGTCACCAACATGTACTAAATTCATTTGAAAAGTCTCAGTCCAACAAGTATTAAAACAGAGCTAGATTCTACTTTGGGGGAGTCTGCTTCTTCATTTACAACTATAAAATATTGGGTAGCAGAGTTTAAACAGGCCGTACGAGCTGCCAAGACAAACACCTTTTTTTTTGTGTTTGTGTTATGCTTTGAGCTTTGGTGTGTTCTGACACATATAGTAAAATTTTCTGGCGAACATTTGTGTAGAACATTTCATCCCCGCCCTCCTCATTTTAAGGGGTGTTTTTTACGATTTGTTAAAATGGGGCCAAAAATTACAGTTATGTGGGGGAGCTAGAGGGTTAAAATGTTCCAAGAAAATATTGGCCTTAATATTTTCTATAAAGTTGCTGAACAAAAAAATATATTTTTGTTACATAACAGTGAAATACTTACATTTTCGGGGTACAATGTGGGTTTTTGAGCTATTTAGGGTGCCTAGACACGTTCAGATTGTATTGATATGTTCACAAAATTTGTTCAGATATACGTTGGCTACAATTTTGCCAAACATTGTTAGTGAAAAATTACGAGTCCCCGGAAGTTATGCTGAAAAAAGTGAAAAAAAAATATTTTTATTCTTCACTTTTTCAAAAAAAAAGTACCGTAAAATTTTTTTTTTCGCAAAAATTGTTAAGAAACTTTATTCAGTATATTCTTAGCTACATTATTGCCAAACATAGTTAAGCGGTATCTCCAAGTCTGACTTAGTTGTTGGACAAAAGCTGATGACACCTTTTTCGAGGGGCCCACTGATTTTCAGAAACTTTGGAGGCCCATAAAAAAAAAATTGGTCACCAATTTCACCAAACCGAGTATAGGGTTATACTACCCTTTGATAGTAGAATCGAACCTATACTGTCAAGTCCGTGTATTTTTTCACTGTTGCACAGTGTTATTATCCACACGAGATTATTTTTGACTACATATACCGTTCTTGAACAAAATGTTGAAGATTTATTTATGTCAAGTAATTTTATTTTTTGTTTGTCATGTATCAGCAAAAGAACAGCATCCAATCTTTCGGTTGTATTTCCCAAAATACATTTAATTATTCTAAATTTAAGAAATTATTGGGATAACCAAAAAACTATTATTTATTAATATTTTTTCTGTTGTACACTCAGAAAAATGGCAATCATTTATGTGAGTAAAATCTATATCTCAGTTTAGTTCAAGATTTTTTAGTGTGTGGGAGGTACCAAAAGGGGCTTGGCAACTTAGCCCATTTTTCTCGAGGTAATAGTGACTAATAAACTAATACTATGTCTACAATTTCAGAGGATTCAAATAAGTGGTATAGAAGTTATTAAATTATCAATATTTCACTAACTGTTAACCCTTTGTGGGGGAGGTACGGTCCAGCAAAAAACAAGTTTTGAAAAACAATTCAAATTTTTTAAATTATTTTAACGACAGATACTAAACTATTGTTTCTACTTGAAATTGATATTCTAAACATTTGTAGCCGTTATAATTTCCTTAAATTTAAAGGTTATCCTAGGTTTTATCGATCTTGTACTTCAAATATGGTCCAAATATTAAAGAAGCCTTCCAGGAAAATCAGAGTTCCCATACCATAAACAATTTGTTTAATATTTTTTTTCGTTTAGTGTCCTAAACATCAGAAAATGTTATGTACAGCCCTTGGACAAAAATTTTGTAAACTAGTGTTTTCTCAGAGGATACGTTCCAAAAAAGTTTCCTCATATTGGGCATCAAATCATGATTTTCATACACAAAACAACCCCTGTACATATAAATAGACAAAAAATCAAACTCCATCACTCAGGTCTTTTGAGATGTTTCAAGGACTCAATATTTACATTTTGAACGAGAATGACATGTCATACATGTATGAAATGTCATATCTAAATATCACGTATCATAAATACACTCTAAACCACCCACATGACAATCCCTCCCCCCTTCCTTCCAAAAGCCAATCACATCAAGTGAACACTCTTTGTCCGTCTGTCTGTCTTAATGTCTTATCATTCGGGGTGTGTGTGTGTGTTACAAGAAACGAATATTATGATGATTGTGATTTGTTTGGATTTATGCTTAAAAAACACCAAAAAGAAAAACAAAAGCATCGAATGGATTCGAATAGAATAGAAGAGAGGAATTGTATCAAAAGAAACCGAGACAATCCTTGAAACATGTGTAAAAGATGTAAAGGCTATAAGACATAAGCAAATACTTGGAGGCTGGAGACAGGGAACAGAAAGCTTATCCTTTTTGAGAAATTTGAAAATCTATACACACACACACACCCATAGTCGTATGTACATAAAAGTAAGCACACAAATACAAAGGCAAATAAGAAAAATGACAGTAATACGGGAACGGAAACGGAATCACACGTACTCATCTTCCACCCTAACAGAAACAACCGTCCATCCCTCACCACCCAAACACACACCCACACGCGGGAATACAAACATTTTTGACATTTGAACATTTCTCCGCTGTCAGATTTGAATGCGTGCTTATGATTTTTTATTGGCTCAATTTGTTGTTACATACGAGTATGTATTACTATTACAATACTGCTACTGTGTTATGGCAAAACACACTGCGAGAATATGGAATATGTATTAAAGCAGAGCTTCCCAAACCTTTCAACCATATGGCCAACAGCCATGTTAAAAATCTTCATGCTCTCCGTAATTTAATTTTTCTTCAAAATTTCGTCGAAATTAAACTTTTTTTAGAAACAAAGAATTGCAATAACCTTTTTCTAAAAATTCAACGTAATTTTATATTACATTTTTCTAGGAAATGTAATCTTAACTAAATTTTTGTGCAAAAATTCTTGAAATTTAATTTGCTTTAAAGAAGTTTTCTTCAAAATTGCACTTTTCCCCAAAAAATTTTGTTGAAATCAAATTTTTCTAACAAATTTTGTTGAAGTTGCATTTTTCGCGGAAATAGTGTTTTTTATAGAAAATTAAAAAAAAAATATTTTTATAAAAATAAATTCCATTTTGACCAAATTTTCCAGAAAAATGCAATTTGAAGATATTAAAAAGAAAAATGAAATTGCAAACATTTTTTTTTTTTTAATATAGTTTTGATGAAGTTTTTTTTTACAAATACCTATTTAATTAAAATTTTACAAATTTTATTAGAATCGATTCATTAAAAAAAAACGTTGAATTGTATTTCTCCAGAATATTTTGTCAAAACACCATTTCTCTACAAAATTTCTGGAAATTAAATTTATTCAAGAATTTGTTTTTAATTTTCAAAGGTCGATAAGCGGATTTAGGGATTAAAGATCTATGAGTCATTTAAAGGACAATGGCCCCCAGTTTGAAGGTCGTTAATGATGGAAAATTTCTGTAAAAATGTAATGTCGAAGGAATTTAAAATCAAAATGCCAAAATTTTCCATAAAATTTAAAATTCGAGCAACTTAGAATTACGCAATTTCATCCAAATTATCTAAAATAAAAATATTTGTGACATAATTTTCTAGAATAAAACGAAATTATAAATAAAAATGTATTTTCAAAAAATTCAGTATTGAAAATATTTAATTTTGATGAATTTTGAAAAATTTATTAATTTTTATAGTAATTATATTTTGCTGAAATTTTCTATAAAAATACAATTTCCACGAAAAAAAACTAATATTCAATAAAAATATATTTTCGACAAAGTTTTTAAAATGCCATTTTGACGAAATTTTCTAGAAAAATTAAATTTAAAGAAATTTTATAGAAATATGTAATTGTCAACAATTTTTTTTAGTAAAATACAGTTTTGACGAATTTTTCTTTTAAAATACCAATTTTGACTAAAATTTTATAAATTCCATTATATAAATTCCATTACTTTTTCGTAATTTTCCATAAAATTTAAAATTCGAAAAACTTTTTTAGAATTATGCAATTTCATCGAAATTATCTAGAAAAAAAAATAATTGTGACATAATTTTCTAGAAAAAACCAAATTATAAATAAAATATATTTTCAAAAAATTCAATACTGAAGAAAATTTCAAAGATTTAAAAAAATATATTTAATTTTGATGGATTTGAATTGAATGAATTTTGAAAAAAAATTTAATTTTTATAGTTATTATATTTTGCTGAAGTTTTCTATAAAAACACAATTTCCACGAAAAAAAAACTAAATTTTCTATAAAAATATATTTTCGACAAAATTTTTCAAAATGCCATTTTGACGAAATTTTCTATAAAAATGCAATTTGAAAAAATTTTATAGAATTATGTAATTGTCAACTATTTTTTTTTTTAGAAAAATACCAATTTTGACGAAAATTTTATAAATTCCATTAGAATATATTTTTCGTAATTTTCGACATATTCAATAGTCAAAACTCGTTGAATTGTATTTCTCTAGAAAATGTTGTTAAAACTCTATTTTTCTACAAAATTTCTTGAAATTAAATTTATTCTGGAATTTTTTTGGAAATTTAAGGGTTGATGAGCCGATATAGTGCCGCTAAAGGGATTAAAGATCGATCTGTCTTCTAAAGGACGATAACCCCAGATTAAAGGTCGTTGACTTTATTGAAGGACGATGAAAGAAAATTTCTGGAAAAACCTAATTCGAAAAAGAAAATTTAAATTCGAAGATTTAAGTTGAAATTCGAAAAATATCAATTGAAATTCGGATATTCCATTTGAAATTCGAAAAAGGTCAATTGAAATTCGAAAAACATCAATTGAAATTCGAAAAACATCAATTGAAATTCGAAACACATCAATTGAAATTCGAAACACATCATTTTTGAAAATTTAGTTTTTTGTGGAAATTGTATTTTTATGGAAAATTTCAGCAAAATATAATTACTACAAAAATTAATTTTTTTCAAAATTCATTCAATTCAAATTCATCAAAATTAAATATTTTTATAAAAAGTCTTTGCAAATGTCTTCAATATTGGTTTTTTGAAAATACTATAAAAATTAACTAATTTGTCAAATTCATTCATTCAAATTCATCAAAATTAAATATTTTTACCAAGTCTGAAAATTTCTTAAATATTGAATTTTTTTAAAATACATTTTTTCTAGAAAATTATGTCACAATTATTTTTTCTAGATAATTTTGATGAAATTGCATAATTCTAAAAAAGTTCTTCGAATTTTAAATTTTTTGGCATTTTGGTTTTTTCTTCGAAATTAAATTTTTACAGAAATTTTCCTTCATTAACAACCATGAATCTGGGGGCCATTGTCCTTTACACGACTCATATATCTTTAATCCCTTTAATGGCCTTAAATCCACTTATCGACCTTTGAAAATTAAAAAAAATTTCTAGAATAAATTTAATTTCCAGAAATTTTGTAGAGAAATGGTGATTTGACAAAATTTTCTAGAGAAATACAATTCAACTTGTTTTTAATGAATTAATCGATTTTAATAAAATTTGTACAATTTTAATTAAATAGAAATTTTAAAAAAAAATTCGTCAAAACAGTTTTTTAAAAAAAAAATTACATTTGCATTTTTCTTTTAATATCTTCAATTGCATTTTTTAAAAAATTTGGTCAAAATGGCATTTTAAATAATGTTGTCGAAAATACATTTTTTTCGTGGAATTGAATTTTTACAGAAAATTTCAGCAAACTATGATTTTTAAAAATTTCATCAAAATTTACTTTTCTAAAAAAATCGTTGAAAATTTCATCAAAATTGCAATTTTTGAAAATATTGCCGAAAATAAATTTTTATTTAAAATTTCGTTTTTTTACTAGAAAATTATGTCGAAATTAATTTTTTCTACAATTTCGATGAAATTGCACTTTTCTGGAAAATTTCTTCAAAATTTAAATTTTATGGAAAATTTTCAAATCACAAAATATTTCATTATCTTTAAAATTTCTTAGAATTTCTAGAATAAATTTAGTTTCAAGAAATTTTATAGAAAAATTTTAATCGATAATGAATTATCGATAATTTTAAAGAAAATTTCAGCAAAATATAATTTTTAAAAATTCATCAAAATTTAATTTTCTAAAAAAATCGTTGAAAATTTTATCAAAAATATTGCCGAAAATAAATTTTCGTTTTTTCTAGAAAACTATGTCAAAATTCGAAAATTTAATTTTATGGAAAATTTTCACATTTATCTTTAAAATTTCTTCGAATTTCTAGAATAAATTTAGTTTCAATAAATTTTTTAGAGAAATGTTGTTTTGATAAAATTTTCTTAAGAAATACAATTTAAGGAGTTTTCTGCAACAATGCAGTCTAGAAAAAGTTAATTTTGACATAATTCTCTAGAAATAAAATGCATTTTTGAAGAAATTCTTGCGATATTATTTTTAAATTCAATTTTGATGAAATATTTTAAAAAATTTTATTAATTTTTATAAAAAATTTTTTTTTAAATTTTCTATCAAAAAATTTTTCTAAACGAAAAATAAAAATTTCAAGAAAATTTAAATTTCTAAGAAATTTTCCATTTTTTACACAAATATAAGCCATACTTTAAAAATTTCTTAGAAATTGAAATTTTCAATAATATTGCATTTTCTAAGTAATTTTCAATAAAATTGCAATTTTTAAGAAATTTTCAATAAAATTGCAATTTTTAAGAAATTTTCAATAAAATTTCAATTTCTAAGAAATTTTCAATAAAATTGCAATTTCTAAAACATTTTCAAAAAAAATCATATCTTTTCGAAATTTTCTAGAGCAGGGCTTAACCCAGCAAACTGTGACAAGACAAAGCAATCAAACTAAATAGCAAACCTAAAGGGCAAATACATGAAAAAATAATGAATTTAAAGCTATTCTGCAACGCATTTAAAATATGTTTAAAAACTGACTTAAATAAGCCCTTATATTGTCTAGAATTGTAAAACGAGTATATGTTGCAGTCAAAAAGAATGCTGAAGAGAAGCAGATTAAAACGGATCGATTACATTAGTTATAGCATCACCCGATTACTCTGAATTAAAAAGATTGTTAGAACGAACAACTCTACTGTACTTCTTTCTGTTCAGTCATTGCCACTTCCTCTGTATATGGAAGTGGCTTCCTATATGGAAGTGGCTTCCAATATGGCCGAAGGATCAATTTTCGGTCTCTGATATTGTAAGGGGGATTATGACAAAATATTAATTTTATTGCTAAGTATTAACCCAGTTTTTTTTCGATGCCATACATATTCGAATTCTCATCACTGTCCGAGTGACATTTTTGTAATATTCGACATTTTTCGTGTTGTGGTTGTTATTGTTGACTGTTTAACTTAAGATACTCTCATATCTTTTATTTGGGTGATGATGGGCAATAATATAAATCACGGCTACATCACTGCCTTCTCATAATGACGGAGGAGGTTCTTACCAGAGGCAGGAAGAGGACCACTTTTTTAACTGGCATTTCCACTTAAGTTGATGATAACATTATGATTGTTAAGAAAATTGTCTTTTCGTTTTTTGTGATGCAAAATGTTTGGGGGAGATATTAATGTGATTATACAAAAATATTAAGATAAATATTTAGAATTGTGTGGTTGGTGACATCATCTGTTTTGCGTTCAAACCTTTGAAGGCAAATTGAAGAAAATTACAAAAATTAGCATAGCTTCAATATATTAAACATATAATAAAGCAATTTATAAAAAGGGATAAGTGAATAAATGGTTTACTGCTTAATTTGGTAAATGGATAAGCGAATAAATAAAAAAATGGTAAAAAAATGATAAAGGACTACAAAAATAAATAAACGGATTAATATAGGGAGATCCTACACGCTAAAAAAAATCGCTTCTGTAGTATATTGTTCCAAACATATTCTGCTGGAAACATACATATGTTTAGGGTACAGTCCAAATATATAATATTTGACACTTACAAATATTATATGTTTGGGAGGATGTTGTTCTAAACAAAATTATGTTTTCGTCCTTATATTTTTTTATATGGAAATAATATTTTCGAAACAATGATTAATTTGTATTTAAATATTTTGGCAATGTTTAGATGCCTTAATTTAGCTTTTTTAGAAATTAAAGGTTCAATTTTTTTAAATTTGATATGTTTGTAAAATTCTATTAAAATTTAAATCGTATAATCTTTGGTAACGAAAAATAGCATTGATGGATTGACAATTGGACTATTTATAAATTAAAAATTAGTGCTGTAAAACAAAAGAAAATGTTGCGTACGACATTTTTAACTATAAAGTACGAGTATAACACGAAATTTGGGAAAAAATAAAATTAAAAATTGACAAAGTCAGCAAAGTTAAAATATTTTTTTAAATGTAATGTATTTGGATGAATTCTTAAACAATATCTTTGTTTGTGTCTAAACACATATTTTATTTGTTACAGTCAGTTCGCAAATATATTTTGTTGTAATATATTAATATATGCGTTCGAAACAAAATTTTTTGATTTTCAAATAAAATATATTTGTTCAAAAATATATAATATTTAAAAAATTTGGTTACAAGTATATTTTCTTTGAATTCAAACATATCAAAAATGGCGATTTTCCGACGTGTAGTACTTTTAGAGATACTTTTTTCAATAGCCTTTTTTTTACAGATCACGTGTGAGTCGTGTCATGCTGTCATGTTATTTTTGTTAAGTACACGGGGCAAATCGCCTTTTTTGATATGTTTGAATCGAAAGAAAATATATTTGGAACACAAATTTTTAAATGTTTTATATTTCTGAGTAAATAAATATTATTTGAAAATCAATAAAATTTACTTGGAACGCATATATTAATATATTACAACAAAATATATTTGCAAACTAATTTTCTCAAATAAAATATGTATTTATATACAAATAAAATTATTGTTTAGGAATATCTTCAAATATCTATATATAATTTAAGAAAGTTTTTAAAAATGTTGGTGAATTTTTCTAATTTCATTTTTAATTTTTCCTTCGTTTCGAATTATTTCTTCCAGTCAAAAATACCATTAGCAGCATTGCATTCTGTTTTAAGGGACTCATTTTAAATTTCTGGGTATTTCATGTCAGCATTATTTTCAATCCTTCGAGTAAATTTATGTTATCAAATATTATACGATTTCAATTAAAAATTTCTAAAAAATTATCATTAAATTACTGAAAAACTTACCACTATTAAGGTTCGCTATTTTCGGAATACTTAAATTTAAATACATTTTTGTTTCGGAATTAAAATCCCAAATAAAAGGTATTAGGGTGAAAACAAGGATTTGTTTTGAACAACATCTTCCCAAATATATAATTTTTGTGTGTACCAAACATTATATATTTAGAGTGTACCATAAACATATATATGCTTCAGGCCGAATATGTTTGGGACAATATACTACAGAACCGTTTTTTTTTTCAGCGTGTATTCTTTGGCATTTCATCATGGAAAGACTTACGCCTGAACAACGTTTACAAATTATTCAGTTTTAATATCAAAATAATAGTTCGCCAATTGCGCTAAGTCCATTTTTTTTAAATCCAAAAAAACACTTTCCCGTCGACCCACGGCCTTGACACCCATGAGCAATATTTTAGCTCTCGTTAAGTGCTATATTTTTGCTATTGACCGATTCCCGAATCATCGGTCCATATTTCTTCAAAAATGATGCCGGTGAGAACGTAACCGTCAATGGCGACCGTTATCGTGCCATGATAACCGTCTACTTGATGCCTGAAATTGAAGCTCGTGATGTCGGCGACATTTGGTTTCAACAAGACTGCGCCACTTCCCACACATCGCATCAATCAATGCATTTATTGAGAGAACACTTCGGTGAGCAGATAATTTTACATTTTGGGCCGGTCGATTGGCCACCAAGATCGTGTGATATCACACCGTTAGACTTTTTCCTGTGGGGATATGTAAAGTCTAAAGTTTATGCGGACAAACCCGCTTCGATTCAGGCCTTGGAGCAAAACATCAAGCGTGTCATTCGCCAGTTACCAATCGAAATGCTTGAACGAGTCATCGAAAATTGGACTCAACGGATGGGCCATCTGAGACGTAGCCGCGGCCATCATTTGATAGACATAATCTTCAAAAAATAAATGCCAAAGAATGTTCTTTCAAATGATAATAAACATTCCCCATTTCATTTGAATTTTCTGTGTTTTTTATATCCTACACCACACTGTGGTACAGGGTATTATGACTTTGTGCATTTGTTTGTAACACCTAAAAGGAGAAGAGATAGACCCATTGTTTATTATACCGATCGACTCAGAATCACTTTCTGAGTCGATTTAGCCATGTCCGTCTGTCTGTCCGTCTGTTTGTCCGTCTGTCTGTCCGTCTGTCTGTCCGTCTGTCTGTCCATGTATTCTTGTAATCAAAATGCAGGTCGTAGTTATGGTCCGATTGTGATGAAATTTAGCATAGTGCTCTTTTTTGGCCCAAGGACGATCCCTATTGAAATTGGTTAAAATCGGTTCAGATTTGGATATAGTCCCCATATATATGTTACACCCGATTTGACATGTAAGCGCTGTAGAAACCACATTTTACATCCGATCTTTATGAACTTCGGCAGAGAGAGTTCTCTTATTACATGAAAAAACACTGCGGAATTCGGGGAAAATCGGTTCAGATTTGGATATAGTCCCCATATATATGTTACACCCGATTTGACATGTAAGCGCTGTAGAAACCACATTTTACATCCGATCTTTATGAACTTCGGCAGAGAGAGTTCTCTTATTACATGAAAAAACACTGCGGAATTCGGGGAAAATCGGTTCAGATTTAGATATAGCCCCCATATGTATGTTTCACCCGATTTAACATTTAAGCGCTGTAGAAATCGTGTTTTATATCCGATCAGTACGAAAATCGGCAGAGAGAGTTTGCTTGTTACATGTATGAACACTGCCAAATTCTTATCGTAATGCTCATTTTCGCATTGGCAGGTAGGTGTAGGGTATTATATAGTCGGCCCCGCCCGACTTTCTGTCTTTCCTTACTGGTTTTTCTTTAAAAAAGTAGGGAACCTAGAAATGGATAACGCTTTACTTTATAGAGTATCAGGGCAATATTTCAAGGTGTTAACAAACGTTGGAAGTGTATAAAAAGAAGCATTGTCCGCAAAAACCTAATTTACTAATGGCGATTTCTTTTCTGCAAAATTTTGAAATAGGAGCTAAGTATATGTTCCATCCAAAAAGGGCAAATATTTTGCAGAATTTCGAGTCGACGGGGCAAAATTTTGTTCAGAATCGAAATCACTATAGAATAAACAATTAATCAACAATTCAATGGTCTAATATAAAATTTCGGGCATTCGCAACTCATTTCCACTCGAAGTTTTTTTCTGTTCGCTTATCATCTTAAAACAAAGACCTTTAACAAATCTCATTTAATGTCTCTTTGTATTTACTCCAAGGCACATGTATCCATATCCTTCTCATCTGCCCATCCTTTTTGCTCATCTTAATTCCAAGGCGTCCTCCGAAAACCACAAGAAAAAATTAAAGGGAATTATAAAAGAAATTAAACATATAATAAAATACATTGAGCTAATTATCAGCACTCCTGCTCCTCCTCATCATCATTCCCATCTTTGCCTTCATCAAGCGAGCAAATGCTCTGAATTGATATAAAGGACGAGTCCTTAATCGGCCTACAATACCCCAAATAAACAATTAAACATTTGGCCAGGGCCAAAATAAATGAATGTCGAAGCTGGAGCTGGAGCTGGAGCCGCAGCCCAGAGCCATTTTATCATGAACGTACTCAACGTAAAATACACTTAATTCCATTCGGTTTGGGTCGTTTTATTTGGCAAAGAATTAAACCAACACTTTGTCGCAGTTGAGCCGTAATGAAATGAAAAGGCGATTGCTGCTGCTTGTCTGTCCGTCCGTCCGTCCTCTATGGCAGTCCTTTTGGTTGTCCTCTCGCGCTGTTGTCTGGTATTTAGTGTCTGTAAATATGGATTTTTATTGGGAGCGCTTACAAATGCGTCTCACAAATACAAGTAAATGTCCTTTTATGGCTCTTAATTAAGGCAATGATGGGGTGTTTTAATACGTTTTCCAAATGTTTAATGACTGAGACTACATAGCCGCCATCCCCGCGTACTTGGTCTCTAGCAGCAAATGGTCTAGAGGGTGGTTAAGTGGGTGGGTGGTGCAAATGAATGCCTGGATTGGTGGATGAAGAGCAGAAGAAGAATGCGGTGGAGGTGGAGGCAATACCGAATTAAAGATAGAGTTGAGTTGCTTACCAGACTGAATCAGTTTTTCGAGTCTTCCTATAGAACGTTTGTATATTGTGTCCATGGAGCGTTGTTTGTGTGGCCATACATCCGTGCGAATATTGCTGATGAGTACATAAAACAATGATTGCGATGATGATGATGATGCCGTGGAGGACGAGGACGCGGACGAAAATGGAGCATGGAATGAGGATAATGATGGTGATGACCATGGCGGTGTTATTGGTGCTGCTGATGGTGATGAAGATTGCAAATGATACACAGTATCGTTTGCTCATGTTTTTGGAAACATTTCGTGTATTTAATTCCATTAAATACACTAAAAGAAAATACTTGGTACAATAATTCAAAGATTTATGAAAATTAACCATTTGACTTCCAAAACATAAGGGCTAAAAGTCAATACTTTGTTATGCTGGGGAGAGAGGTCTTTTCCGAATTTCTCGTCAAGAAGCAAGAATTTGGAAAAAAAAACAACAAATATTTGGACATTATGTGTTTACAACACATTTTTGTATTTTTGTTCGTTTTTTTTTTTATCCTAAAGTACGAGTTGGAAAAATCCACAGCAAGTAAGGAGTTCAAAAATGTAATACAAAATCAATCCATTTTCCAAATTTAATTTTTAGTTCGTACGAGGGCGGTCCCAAAGTTAGCTGACCTAACAAAGAAAACACAACAAATTTGGGAAAATTTTTCTTTATTTTCCAACATAATCTCCTTTTAGCTCCATACCCTTTTCCACCGATTTTCAAAAACTTCGATACCCTCCTGCAAATAGTCATTAAACGCAACCTCCACCTCTTCATTGCTGGCAAATCTTTTTCCGCCGATCCATTTTTTCAAGTTCGGAAACAAAAAATAGTCCGAGGGAGCTAAATTTGGCGAATTAGGTGTGTGCTGTGGAGTGTGTAATTCGAACTTTACTTCATTGATTTTGGCCATCGCAATAGTGGATCTGTGAACTGGCGCATTGTCTTGATTGTGAGCAAACGCGGCACCCACCTTGCGCACACCTTTCTCATCATAACTTTTTTGTCAATATGCGATGTATAGCAGTTTTTGAAATGCCTATGACTTCAGCTATCTCACGAACCTTCAACCGACGCACTGTGGTTGAGAATTGAATTTTACTGGACAAAAGTCAAATTTTTTGTCATAGCCGATTTCTAAAATTTTAATGTCATTCAATAGCAAACACATTGAAACTAGGGTAGCAAAAAAATTAGATCAAGATACTTATAATTGTGGGCGTGGTGTGCTGCTGAAAACAAATATTTTATGTAATTTTGAAAATAAAACGTAATTTTTGTATATTTTTGTAGAAGGAAATTGTCATTTCTCGCAAACTATTAACGATAGAGGGTTACGTTGGTAGGATAGTACTCTTTGAGAAATTGCCAAAAGTATTACAGTACTTTTTACACGTGGTTTGTTATAACATATTTTCACAGGTACTATATTTTTGTCAAATTGAAATTTTAGTGGAATGAAACTTTTTAGTATCAAGAGACTTCAAGAAGATTTTGGTACCAGAAAAAAGGTGAAAGTGTGCTCTTTAAGCCTATATATACTTTTGTACCTGTCACGACCAGCCTGAAGAACACTTTTTTAATTTTACTGAAATTACTCGGGAAAAAATTTATTGTTCTTTGTTCTACGAAATACTGCAGACCAATCAAATTGGAATTTAAACAAGTAAAAGAGTGAAGTTCGGCCATGCCAAGTCTTATACACCCTCCACCATGGATAGCATGTGAACATAAAATAACTCAAACCTAAAGAAAATAACACCAAAAAACACAAAAAAATATTGTAGATGAGAACAGAACAGGAATCACAACAAGTTAGATGCTATATATGGGAGCTATATCTAAATATGGACCGATATCGCCCATTTTGAATCCGAAGTTACCTGCAGCTATAAGAGTATCTATACCAAATTTCAGCCACGTAGCTTTATTATTACAGACTGTAGTGTGATTACAATAGACGGACGGACAGACAGACGGACATGGCTAAATCGTCTTAGAATTTTACGACGATTAATAATATATATACTTTATGGGGTCTCAGATCAATATTTAGAGGTGTAATCCTATAGTGGAGGGTATAAAAAGAAACTCATGATACCATTAAAAAAGAAGTCAATGATATAAGAACCCAAATTACAAGACTGCAGCCATTAGAGGTAGAAATTGAAGGCCAGACAATTGAAGTTAACTACCAATTAGTGCTAACGATGATAGATGGAAAAGTTTGCCAGGCTTTGACTGACACAAAGCGAACTGACATTAAACGAAGTCCCGGAAAAATCTGTAGATAATACCGATGCATATTGATTGGATTATCGCCAATGATGATGAATCAGTTATGATTTGGATTTTGGACCTACAGGATCAATAAGAAACAATGACACCAACAAGGATTTAAGAAATTGAAAAAAGAAATATGTTCAGGATGAATTTCTGAAATGTGGGTTGATTATAGACCAACCAAAATAAGGATCAGGCAATACCAATGATGGGAATACAGCAATCAAACAATTACACTAGGCAACAAAAAAAAAATTTTTTGTGTCCTAGACCTAAAAATTATTTTTTGTATAGATTGTGGCATATTGTTATATAAAATCAAAACCAAAAATTTGTTATGGATAAATTTTTTTTATTAAAAATACTATTATCGTCGTACATATTAGTATTTGCACTATAATTTTTGAAGTATATGACCGATCAGGTGGACTTATGCGTTAAATTTAAGCTATTAATGTGGGCTACCAATGTTGGAAATATCTCTTTCACTTAGAAACAGTGGTTTAGTATCATTAAACAAATTGGAAAAAGTAGATTTTTTTCAAAAAAAAAATTCTGGGAAAAAAAAAATAAAAAATAGAATAGAATCGAAAAAAATATTTTATTTTATTTTTTAAAAGTTTGCATCCCAGCGAAGAAAATAATGCCTATTTAAAAAAAAAATCTATGGATAAATGTAGAAATTATAGCCCTTTTGGTAAGAGAATTTCAAAAAATCTTTTTTTTTAATTTCTGTTTAAATAGCGATTTTATTTATTACTTTTATTTATATTATGTACATTTCAGTTTATTTACATGAACAAGTTTCATTAGCAGTAATTGTGAGTTCTTTGTTGACGTTTGTAGATTTCGGAATCGGTTTCTCTAATGAGGAACCAAATATAATCTCCCATCATTCTTTCATCCCAGTGCCCTTGGTAACGCCGCTCGATGGACTTCATTTCTTGGTGAAACCTTTCCCCATGTTCGTCGCTTACGTCGCCAAGATTCTCGGGGAAAACGTTTAAATGAGAATGCAAGAAACGAATTTTGAGGGACATATTTACACCTGTTGAAATACATAAAGCGAAAAATAAGTTGGAAGAATACATACATATGTGTTATATACATAAATATAAAAAAATATATTTCTATCCAATTTTTTCATAATTTTTTAACAAATCATTAATCATTGTTTCATATTGCGGGCTTTTATTGGATCCAAGGAAATTTGAAACTACACGCTTAAACGGCCTCCATGCTGCAATTTCATCCGATGTCAAATATGATTCGAAATTGACATCTTTCATCAATTTCCTTAATTTAGCCCATCAAAAACTCCTTCTTCGATTTTTTGAAAAGAAAGACTTTTAAATAAACTTTTTAAATATGAGAGTGAATTGCCATCTTTCCTTAAGGATTTTACAAAATTTTTAAAGAGCCCCAGCTTAATATATGTACAGTGGTGGCAAAATATCGTGTTTACACACAAACAAAGTTATTGTTTAAGAAGATTTCCAAATATGTTTTATTTAAAAAGATTTTTAAAACATTACTGACTTATTCGAATTTTAGTTAGTTTTTCCTAGTTTTCGTATTAAACTTTATAGCTAAAAATGTCCTTATTTATAAATATTCATATTCATCACTTTTTGTCAATCCATCAATGTCGTTTATATTTACGAAAGATTGTTCGATTTAAGTTTTGATTAAATTTTACAAACATATAAAATTTATAAAAAAATTGCTATTTGAAAATTTTAAAAACAGAAAACCTGTCTTTAAGTTAAGACATTTAATACATTACCAAAATAAATAATTACAAATGAATCCTTGTTTCGGAAATACTAGTTCCAAATAAAAAATATTTGAATGGGAGCATATTTTTGTTTAGAACAATATCCACACAAACATATAATATTTGTGTGTGTAAAATATTATATATTTGGAGTGTACCCTAAACATATGTTTATTTCAAGCCGAATATGTTTGGGACAATATACTACAGAAGCGATTTTTTTTCAGCGTGTAAATTAAGCAATATTCGTTCCTAAATTGAGAAACATCTTTCTGGAAAATTTTAATGATCGGAAGTAAAATACAACTTCTATAGCGGTTTGATACCAAATCAGGAGGAACATATATATGGAGCTTTAATATAAATCTGAACCGATCTTGCCTGAATACTCATTCATGTAAAAAGACCTCCTTCTGTCGAATTTCGTACTGATCGGATATAAAATACAGTCTCTACAGCGCCTACATGTCAAATCGGGGGTAACGTATATATGGGGGCTATATCTAAATCTGAACCGATTTTCTCCGAATTTGGCAGTATTCCTTCATGTAATAAGAAACCTCTTTCTGCCGAATTTCGCACTGATCGGATATAAAATAACATTTTTACAGCGCTTACAAGTCAAATCGGGGGTAACATATATATGGGGGATATATCTAAATCTGAACCGATTTTCTCCGAATTTAGCATATATATAAGAAACGTCTCGTTGCCGAATTTCGCACTGATCGGATATAAAATAACATTTTTACAGCGCTTACATGTCAAATCGGGGGTAACGTATATATGGGGGCTATATCTAAATCTGAAACGATTTCTTCCAAATTTAACAGTGTTCATCCATATAAGAAGAAACGTCTTTCTGCCGAATTTCATACTGATCGGACATAAAATAAAGGTTTTACAGCGCTTACATGTCAAATCGGGGCTAACATATATATGGGGGCTATATCTAAATCTGAACCGATTTTAACCAAATTCAATAGGGATCGTCCTTGGGCCAAAAAAAAAGATATGTGTAAAGTTTCGTCGAGATCGGAACATAATTGCGACCTGTACTTTGATTACAAGAATACATGCACAGACAGACAGATGGACAGACGGACATAGCTAAATCAACTCAGAAAGTGATTCTAAGTCGATCGGTATAATAAACGATGGGTGTATTTCTTCTCCTTTTGGGTGTTACAAACAAATGCACAAAGTTATAATACCCTGTACCACAGTGTGGTGTAGGGTATAAATATTAGGATGTAAACATAGTTTTGTTTAGAACAACATCCTCCCAAACATATAATATTTGTATGTGTCAAATATTGTATATTTGGAGTGCACTCTAAAAATATATATGTTTCAAGCAGAATATGTTTGGGACAATATACTACAGAGGCGATTTTTTTTCAGCGTGTGGAGGCCATTTGAATGACGCTTTATTTAGAACTTAATTGTATCGATTGTACTTCACATTAAATAAAAAACTTTTGAATTTCCTTAACAATAAGTGTTTTTTTTTTCAAAGAAATCATATCACTCTTATTGGAAAACCGTGTATTTGTCATATTTTCAAAATATATATTTTTTGATTATTTCTTTACATATTTCAAAAAGGTTTTATCTGCCTCTAGACGGCACTTAGGCTCCTAGAGATAACAAAGACATGGTTCCAGATATTAAAAAAAATTAATTTAAGAAAAAAAAAATTTTTTAAAAGAACTAAAGAAACACCTATAATTTTGTTTTAAAAATATTTTTTTTTAGTTATTATAAAATTGATTTTTTTACAAATTGTAACTTGGCTAACCCATAACTAAGCACCTACAGGGCGTAGCACCATTTCCAAAGACCCAATTTACACAGTGGGTCTTGTCTCTGCGAATTTTTTGAATTCCCTTTAAAATCCCTACGTAAAATCATGCTCGTTTTTCGTATTCAGTCAGTCATAAAAATTGTATTCTTTGTTTTCCAATTCATTAGATTTTTTATTGAATCTTTCATTATTATACAATGAAAATAACAATAAGTGGACAAATCTTAACCTAAAATACTATTCTCTGGGTTATTGCCATTTCGAATAAACCATTGGGACACGATTTTTTACTTTAACAAAAGGTTAACATTTCAAATTTAAGAATTCATAATTAGTGTGCCGAGGGTATATGTATATCATTTGCTAAGGAAACCAGTAAGGAAAGGCAGAAAGTCGGGCGGGGCCTACTATATAATACCCTACACCTCCCTAACAATGCGATAAGGGTCATTGCGATAATAATTTGGAATAATGGTAAATGGATAAGAACATATATATGTGGATTAGGGCGAGTCGATTTAAAAATCGCCCATTGCTCAGTGAAAATCGTATTCTAGGGATCAAAATAAGAAACTTTGCCGAAGGAACCATACCTCTAAAACGAATTCTGATGTCCCGGAAAAAATCCCACTTTGACGGATTTAGAGTGCTCCAATCACACACCCCCTGGAACCCCCTGGTGTGCCACTGGCATGGGTGGGTCGGTCATACATTTGGACTCGATTGGAGCACTCTAAATGGGTCAAAGTGGGATTTTTTCCGCGACATCAGAATTCGTTTTAGAGGTATGGTTCCTTCGGCAAAGTTTCTTATTTTGATCCCTAGAATACGATTTTCACTGAGCAATGGCGACTTTTTTTGGCTCCCCACAAATCGACCCGGCCTAATGTGGATATATCTAATTCTGAACCGATAATCGCTAAATTAAGAAATATTCGTTCCTAAATTGAGAAACATCTTTCTGGAGAATTTTGTAATGATCGGAAGTAAAGTACAACTTCTATAGAGCTTTGTAACAAAATCAGGAGGAACATATATATGGAGGTTATATATAAATCTGAATCGATTTTCCCTGCATACTCATTCATGTAAAATAGAAACCTCTTTCTGTCGAATTTCGTACTGATCGGATATAAAATACAGTCTCTACAGCGCTTGAATTTCAAATCGGGAGTAACATATATATGGGGGCTATATCTAAACCTGAACCGATTTTCTCCGAATTTGGCAGTATTCCTTCATGTAATAAGAAACCTCTTTCTGACGAATTTCGTACTGATCGGATATAAAATACAGTTTCTACAGCGCTTGAATTTCAAATCGGGAGTAACATATATATGGGGGCTATATCCAAATCTGAACCGATTTCCCCCAAATTGTGTATTGTATCTAAGTGTATCACGAGACTACTCTGTCAATTTTTGTACAAATCGGTTCAAAAATGTTGCTTATACAGTGCATATATGCCAAATCGGAGGTACATATATATGGGAGCTTTATGTAAATCTGAACCGATTTTAACCAAATTCAATAGCGATCGTCCTTGGGCCTAAAAAATTATATGTGCAAAGTTTCGTTGAGATCAGACCATAATTGCGACCTGTACTTTGATTACAAGAATACATCTACAGACACACAGACGGACATAGCTAAATCGACTCAGAAAGTGATTACAAGTCGATCGGTATAATAAACAATGGGTCTATCTCTTCTCCTTTTGGGTGTTACAAACAAATACACAAAGTCATAATACACTGTACCACAGTGTGGTGTAGGGTATAACCTGTAAGGAAAGGCAGAAAGTCGGGCGGGGCCGACTATATAATACCCTACACCTCCCTAACAATGCGATAAGGGTCATTGCCATAATAATTTGGAATAATTGGTAAATGGGTATTATCTAATTCTGAAACGATAATCGCTACACGGAGGAAAATCGTCATTTTTGATATGTTTGAAACGAAATAAAATATACTTGGAAACGATTTTTTTAAATATTATATATTTGTTAACAAATAAATTTTATTTGAAAATCAAGAAATTTTGTTTGGAACGCATATATTAATATATTAGAACATAATTTATTTGCAAACTGAATTTCACAAATAAAATATGTGTTTACACACAAACAAAGTTACTGTTTAAGAAGATTTCCAAATATGTTTTATTTAAAAAGATTTTTAAAACATTACTGACTTATTCGAATTTTAGTTAGCTTTTCCTAGTTTTCGTGTTACACTTTATAGCTAAAAATGTCCTTATTTATAAATATTCATATTCATCACTTTTTGTCAATCCATCAATGTCGTTTATATTTACGAAAGATTGTTCGATTTAAGTTTTCATTAAATTTTACAAACATATAAAATTGATAAAAAATTGTTCTTTGAAAATCTAAAAAACAGACAACTTGTCTTTAAGTTAAGGCATTTAATATATTACGAAAATAAATAATTACAAATGAATCCTTGTTTCGGAAATACTAGTTCCAAATAAAAAACATTTGAATGGGAGCATATTTTTGTTTAGAACAATATCCTCACAAACATATAATATTTGTGTGTGTAAAATATTATATAATTGGAGTGTACCCTAAACATATGTTTATTTCAAGCCGAATATGTTTGGGACAATATACTACAGAAGCGATTTTTTTCAAGCGTGTTCGTATGATTCCTTAGTGTTGACAGCATGAGCAATGGGAATCGACGGTTTCTGATTTCCGCTGTGCAAAAGTACTGCTTTCAAACTTTCTTTACTGCTGTCAACAAGTAACTGTCATTCCTTTGAATTGTATGTTTGATTAAGTTCCTCGAACTATTCGGGAATGTCCTTGCAAAAGCATCTGTTATCCACAGTTGTATAAAATTGCTTGTAAATATTGTACTGTTTCATCAGAGATGCAAGTAGTTCTGACTTATCTTTGGTCAGTTCCAAATCTCTCACTAGATAAATGAGTTGAAACTGAGTTAAAAGCGATGACTTCTGACTCAAACTTGAATCGCTGAGAGTTGAGTACTCAGTTGAACTTGATGATGTTTCCGTTATTAGACTGTTAGCTATACTTGGACACTTCCTACTCCAATCTATTAACTTAGACAAAAATATCAGTCCGTATCGTGAATGAATGGTTGTCTCCAAATCATTGGCATTCCAAATTGCAAGTCTAAAATGAAAACGTTTTATTCCACAAAACATTGTAATACATTAATTTTAAAGTACTTACCGCATTCTTCCACTAGTCCATCGAGTAAGATTTACATGGCACGAATTTCACAAAATAGTAGGTGTCCACGGTTCGTTCATATTTTTAACTCGTATACCAAAATATTACACATATATTTCTTCTATTATTTTACTAAACGCACGTCGATTTTTTTAATTACATATTTGCCGCAGATGTAGCAGAAATTGTCGGGATCATTTACATATTGAAAAGTTCTTTGCCTTTTACTCATAGTTCGAAATATAACTTTGTAATATTTTTCAGAAAATCGACTTATCTCTTTAAGCCGCTGAATTACACTTATTTATTAATAAGAAATTTCATTCATAAATTCTGGGTATAAGGATCATAATTTGCAGTACCTGTAGCTGACATATAGTTTGCTTCGAAATTAGACACCCAATATTTTCAAGTCTGCCGCGTACTACTTTCTATTGCGTACATATAATTTTACTATCTGTATATACGACTGGGATGTCCATGCCCTTAAAAGGCGTAACTGAATGGAAATCTCATAAATAAAAAACCACAAATATTGTTGAATGACCCTCTATCTGAGCGGATCTCATCCAATATAGCTCTCACATTGCATATCATGTTTTATGGAGGGTTACGAACGGCCATAAAACCCCGTCCTCTCTATAATTTTATAATGTCTACATCAATCCTCATAAAATAAAATGCAAGTGCAATGTCTCTTACATATATGTCTCTCTCACATATGGCGAATTCAATATAAGCAAAAACATCATTTAAAAACGGAAAAATATGAAACGAAAGATTTGAAAGATTTTTTTGAATTTCCCTAACATTTCCCTAAAATGGCTCATAACTTTTACATCTATCCATAGATTTTTTTCTAATAGATAGTGTTTTTTTCGTTAGCATGCTGGCTTTTTAAAAATGTGATAAAATAATGTTTTCGATTTTTTCTATTTTTTATGGTTTTTTTGAACCAGGAAAAAGATTTTTTTTTAAAAAAAAATCATTTTTTTTCTCATATTTTTGACGAATGTTACTACACCAAAGATTCTACGTGAAAGCTATATTTGCAGCATATGTAATCATAATTCCCTTTAATTTCAGGCATAACACGGCTCAATCAGGCTTATTCTTGGATTATGTTCCAAATACTGAATGTACTTTCCACGAAAGCTGGAATTTAAAACAAACAAAAATTAAAAAAAAAAAAATGGCCATAACAAATTTTTTAAATATTTTTTTCGTGTTTGTGACGCCTAATTGCACCAGAAACTGTTATCCACATCCCTTGGACAAAATTTTTGTTGCATAGTGTTGTCGATATACTGGCGTGCCATAAACAAATTGATGCTAAAAAATTTAATGAATATACCAAGGAAACTGCACGATTATATAATACCAAATATTCATGGAGAAATATGTCTGAAACAGTTCACAAAATTCTTTATCATGGAGGAGATGTCAATAAGCATCATTTGGTACCAAATGGAGATTTATCAGAGGAAGCCCAGGAAAAACGAAATAAGGATTACAGGTTTTATAGAGAGCACAATACCAGAAAAATATCTCGAAATTGTACAAACGAAGATCTATTTAATGTTTTATTGGCAACGTCAGATCCCCTCATCTACAGCATTCGAAATCAATGGAAAGAAGAACATCGGGACTTAGATGAAGATGCAAGACGGCTGCTAGAGGACAGAAATAATACGGAACAAAATATGGAATATTTGCAGGCAATTTTTCAACCGAACGAACAAAAA
This sequence comes from Eudasyphora cyanicolor, assembly GCA_963930755.1. Classification (NCBI taxonomy): domain Eukaryota; kingdom Metazoa; phylum Arthropoda; class Insecta; order Diptera; family Muscidae; genus Eudasyphora; species Eudasyphora cyanicolor. Next base: position 221,284,945 of record OZ005735.1, read on the forward strand.
TTATAAATTACAGTTTTTGTTACATATTCGAGTAGAAGTAAAAAATAAGTGCTTTCCCTTAATGTCGTTCAAATACAAAATATAAAAAAAGTTTGCTATGCAAGGTGTTTTTTAAATATCGAGGAATTTTTATACCCTACACCACACTGTGGTACAGGGTATTATAACTTTGTGCATTTGTTTGTAACACCCAAAAGGAGAAGAAATAGACCCATCGTTTATTATACCGATCGACTTAGAATCACTTTCTGAGTCGATTTAGCTATGTCCGTCTGTCTGTCTGTCTGTCTGTCTGTCTGTCCGTCTGTGCATGTATTCTTGTAATCAAAGTACAGGTCGCAATTATGGTCCGATCTGGACGAAACTTTACACATATCTTTTTTTTTGGCCCAAGGACGATCCCTATTGAATTTGGTTAAAATCGGTTCAGATTTAGATATAGCCCCCATATATATGTTAGCCCCGATTTGACATGTAAGCGCTGTAAAAACTTTATTTTATATCCGATCAGTATGAAATTCGGCAGGAAAAGGTTTCTTATTACATGAATGAACTGTGTTAAATTTGGAAGAAATCGGTTCAGGTTTAGATATAGCCCCCATATATACATTACCCCCGATTTGACATATAAGCGCTGTAAAAATTTTATTTTATATCCGATCAGTGCGAAATTCGGCAAAGAGAGGTTTCTTATTACATGAAGGAATACTGCTAAATTCGGAGAAAATCGGTTCAGACTAGGGATGTAACGAATATTCACATTCGCATATGCGAACGCGAATTATTCGCATCATTTTAAAATTCGCTTTCGCATTCGCAAAAACCATCTTTGGATTATTCGCTTTCGCATTCGCTTTCGCAAAAATATATTTCAGTATTCGCTTCCATTTATTAAAGTGTTAAATCTCCTTATTCCCTTCACACAACTTGAAGATATGTGTGTGCTTGTGGTAACTGGAGGTAAAACTATGGAAAACAGTCTTAATACTTGAATATCCTGGAAAAGTATCAATTCAGTTCCTTAAATTTGTTGGTACTAAAGGCTCTAACTATTATTCGCATTCGCATTCGCTTTCGCAAAAATGCATATTTCACTATTCGCTTTCGCATTCGCATTCGCAAAAAATATATTTCAATATTCGCTTTCGCATTCGCTTTCGCTAAAGCCACTTTCGTTACATCCCTAGTTCAGATTTAGATATAGCCCTCATATATACGTTACCCCCGATTTGACTTGTAAGCGCTGTAAAAATGTTATTTTATATCCGATCAGTATGAAATTCGGCAGAAAGAGGTTTCTTATTATATGAATGAACACTGTTAAATTTGGAAGAAATCGGTTCAGATTTAGATATAGCCCCCATATATACGTTACCCCCGATTTGACATGTAGGCGCTGTAGAGACTGTATTTTATATGCGATCAGTACGAAATTCGACAGAAGGAGGTCTTTTTACATGAATGAGTATTCAGGGAAGATCGGTTCAGATTTATATTGATTGTTCCTCCTGATTTGGTATCAAACCGCTATAGAAGTTGTATTTTACTTCCGATCATTAAAATTTTCCAGAAAGATGTTTCTCAATTTAGGAACGAATATTGCTTAATTTAGCGATTATCGTTTCAGAATTAGATAATATGTTTCTACCCATTTACCAATTATTCCAAATTATTATGGCAATGACCCTTATCGCATTGTTAGGGAGGTGTATGGTATTATATAGTCGGCCCCGCCCGACTTTCTGCCTTTCCTTACTGGTTTTTTTGTCTAACGTAGACAGTATTTACCTCCCTAGAGCGATGAGACATTTTGACTTTCTCAGGTCATACATGTCGTGGTCAGATTTGTCTAGCTATTCTACAGGTTCCGCCTTCTGTCTACCTTTCGTTGGACTGCCTGATTGCCTCTTGCCGAAGCCAAAGCTTGCATGTGGATGGCGCACCAAAATATGCAAATTCTTAGTGAATTTGTCATGTCGTCTCATTCCCAGCAACTTCACCGGCTTTGCAGTTCTCTGGGATATACCTATGCCCAGGCACTGCTCAGTCATCTGCGGCAGTTGAGAGCTGTTTGTGGATTTAGGGATGTGGTCTCCAGAGAATTGATGATTCGTTACTCCAAAACGAAAAATTAGACAAACGAATTTCGTTTGTGGTCTATTTTTGCCGCAAACGATTTATGTTTATCCCAAAACCCAAAGAAACGTTTATAGCAAACGTTTATAGTGTAGTTATCGTAAATGATATATATTTATTAAAAACCCTGTGAAACGTTTAGTGCAAACGGTTATTGTGTTTGTCACAATCAATGCCAGTTTATCCCAAACCCTGTGAAACGTTGGTTGCAAACGGTTATTGCGTTTGTCACAAGCAATGCCAGGTTATCAATAAATTAGCAAACTCTTGTCGCAAAAGAATAATTTGTTTGTATCATGATATTTAATATGTTTTATAAAATTATGTTTATAATCGAAAATGTCACAATTTTTAGTAAAATGTACCCGGGACGCCCCGACAAACACCTCTGCTATTAATTGGCTAATATCTTCTAATTGAGTTGTAAACAGACTGTAAATAATAAAGCATGTATATTAAAATATATTAAAAATTTGGGAGGCCATTGGATGGTTCAAAGCGGGATGTAATCTTACCATATTAAAAATTCTGTCTTAAATGCTGTTTCCACGTCTGCGAATAGAATACCAAACGTCATCAGAAAATAACATGAAAAACTTCGGGTAAAAAATCGTGATGCATAGTGCCAGTAAAAAACAAACTTTACCGCTTTAGTGTTGAAAATTGCAGCTGTTTCCAGAAGTATCCAGTTGTATTGTGCCTGATTGAGATGGCGATTGGTTTGACAAAAAATGTATTTCACAATTACCATTAGGAGCTTTAGTACCTAAAATTCAATATCTACATGCTACGCTCTTTGTTCTCTCAACTCTCTTTAAAATATTCAATCATGTTTAAATACAAAATGTTTCCGTAAACGGTTTCGTTTACCATAAACATAAATTATGAAAATGTTGACAGCAAGATAAACTACGTTTACGATAAACGTTTTCATTCACTAGAAATATTTTAACCATTTCGGGAAAAGTAAAGCTTTCGAGACAAAGAACCATGTTTGCATTAAACGACCTCCAAACGATTTTTTCTTTGCATGTACAGACTTCCTGCAGGAATATAAGGCGACGTTGGCCTTCACTACATGTTCCAATACGTTAAGTCGGAATAACAGTTTCCCATCTAGAATTATTAAAAAATTATTATTCCCAAAAATTTTGTACTTTCAGAAATGACTAAATCTATTTCATTTATCCGAGAAGGAGGATCCACATGTGGGACCTTATTCATCCTAGTAAAGGGAACCAATTCTGTCCTGTTCGCGTTAACGCCCAAACCGCTGCTTCTGGCACATCTAGCCAACTTGTTCAGAGCCACGTGTAGGATGCCTCTGAGTACGTTCTCGGAGTTGCCAGTTACTGCGATTGCCACCTTGTCCGCATATGCCACATCCGTGCAGCCACAACGTTCTAGATCTAGTGAGATTTCATTCGCCGCTAAGTCCCAAATTAGTGGAAACAGTACTGCTCCTTGTGGTCTCTCGTTGTGTTAGAGTTGTGGACCCAAGACTTAATGTTTTGCGTCTTCTGATCAGCAGGCTTTGAATTAGTCAAATCAAGCTGATGTTCACCTTTAGATGTGACAGTGCCGCAATTACCGCATCTGAGTGAATGTTGTTTAAAGTCCCTTCTATGTCAAAAAATGCCACCGTAGTAAATTCCTTGAAATGGCTGGACGATGCGATAGTGCCCACAAGTTCGAGCAGGACTGATTCTGTAGACTTTGGGCCCTGTTGTAAGCATGTTGGTTTCCCGACAGGAGTTTTGTAATCTGGTTTCTCTCTAACCAAAGAATTTAAAAGTCTTTCCATACCTTTCAGAAGGAAAGAGGAGAGGCTTATTGGCCTGAAGTTCTTTGGCCTAGTGTGCGTTATATTTCCCGCTTTGGGTATGAATATCACTTTGGTGTCCATCCATGGCTGATACAGCCATTACATGCATTTCTGCTGGAGTAATGCCAACTGGTCCATGTGTTTTAAAGGACTCAAAGCTGCTAATCGCCCAGCTGATTCTGGATTTCTTAGTCACCAGCCTAGCGACTTTGCAGTCCTCTCGCTCTGTTGTTGGTCCTGCTGTTCCTGGAGTTCTGTCGGTGAGCTCCCCAGGAAAATTCTTAACTGGACGTGAAAGTAGCCCCAAAATAAGAACTTCTGCATCATTCGTTTAGTCAAGTTGGCTCAATTAATAATTTAATGGCCATACGTTTTTTTTGCTCAAAGTGTAGTTTTAGAACTTTTTATATTTTTTTCTCGGTATTCCGTACGGAATATCGCTTTTGTGTCTGAAGCAAAGATATTGAATAGGAGAAAAAATGGAAAACAAACCTACCCGAAAAAAGTGCCTTAAAAATCGCAAAAATGCAAGGATATATTAACAGACAGAGAAATATCCATACATCAACTCAGAAAATAATTCAATAGGCCAACTGATGTAATAAAATTGGGGCTTTTTTCCGGACGTTACAAATGTCCGAAACTTGAATGCCGGCATTTAACATTATTGTACCTAGCCTGCAGTAAATAGAGTACATCTATATAAAATTGGTATCTTTCAACAAAAACCATCTTGACTTTGTTCATTCTCATTTACCGGTGTTGCTTCTCCTGCCGCCGTTCAACTCATCGCTACTAACTCCACTACCAATGAATGATGTCGTCGCCGTTGACACGAGCAACATTCTTAAACCACTCACAAATGATCCAATTAGTAAATTTTAATTACGCACATCGACAACCCGTTTAACTTTTTGCTCTTTCAAATTAACCACTTCTCATCATCCAACACCAGTCAGGTCCCGCACCAGTAGAAGCTAAAGCTGTAGCACCATTGCCCCACCGACCAACCCACGAATCGTGTACAGACAATCCAATGGGAATCAGCCGCAGTCACATCCGCAGCAGCAACAGCAGGACTAGCATCCGTTGTTGGGGGAGGAGGTATGCATGGGGGAGTAATCAATTTCAATCTTCGACATTTTGAGGAAAATTACAAAACATTTTCAACGCATTTGTATTCCAAATGAGGCTTCGTTACAATAAAATACACTTTTGATGCGATCCAATTACTCAACGACAATACCAACAGAGAACAACAACAGCGTTGGCAGGAGAAGGACAACAAGAGCCACAAGGTCCTAGGCATTATCCTTACCATCACCATATCCATTGCCAGACAAATAAACGAATTAAAAATGCCGCTGTACCTATCAAGCCAAGTACAATTAAATGAGTGCACTTAACTTTTACAGTATGCGGCCAATTAATTGGGAAAATAATGCTAATCTGTTTCACAGTGTCATACTAAGTAATTCCTTTATGGTCCATTACTATATGGAACCTTTACGTTCATTGGGGAAAATATATTAAGAGAATGTTTGTGATTAAAAAAGGAGCTGCCTTGATTGCTTACACTTTTTTAATACAGGTCTTTTATACCATATTCTGACCAAAATGAAAGAGAAATTTCATCCTCTTCGCACCAGAAGATAGAGGCTCTTCAAGTTTTGCTAAGAAATTTTTAGGGCGTTTATTAATATTTGTTAATGAAATCCAAATTTAGATATTAACAAGTTCAAGTATTTATTTACACTGGTATTAAATTTATAAGCAGTTGAAAAAATAGTCCCTATGTGTGGGAAAGAACCTCTAGGTGAACTATTACTATATGTGAAATTATAGATGATTCAGATAGGTATTACAGAAGTTATTAGACAACCAATATTTCACTAAATTTCACTAAACCTTTGTGTGGGAGGTACTAGCTCAGCAGCTCAGCTGTTTTCGTTGTTGTTGTAGCAGTATATGTGTTTGTTGTCCATTAGTTGTTTTCATTCGTCTTGTATAGTGGGTTCTGCTGTATTTGTTTCCAGGCCGAGGAAGATGGCTGCTTCCACTGGTTGGGTCCAAAGAGGCCTGGGAACAAGTTGAGTAGGTTTGGCAGGGCAGTTGGAAAGGTGTCGTGTGGTCCTTGTTACAAGCGGGACCTGTGTTCGACGTGGTGCCATCAATCCTTGCCCATTATGAATTGAGGCAGCTACACCAGCCAGATCTTAATTGGGCCAAAAGTACACTTGTCTGTCGTGGAAATTCTTCTTCCTCTGAGGCCACTGATGAAGGGTGGTCTCCTAGCACGACATTGACTCTGTAAATATTCACGGCTTCAGTGACTGCGTCAGAGTGTATGCGAGCCAGACTTACCTGATAAGCTCTTTGCTCTAGGGGTTCTCTCTTGTAGCGTTGGACCTCGCGCTCTAGATCATGATGGTCTTTTCTGATCTGCCTGGGAGGTGGGCGCCTATCCACTAAATGGTGATTGGGATGGTAGCAACCAAGCAGATACTGCTCGACAGCAAAAAATTGTGTCGTCGCACGGTTATGATCGTCGTCTCCTAATGTAGGTGGTCCACAGAAGACATGAGGAGGCACCCTGTCGCAGTTATCAGGGCGGCATTTTGGCAGGTCTGTATATTCTTCCACTGCGTCTCGCTCACATTCGGTGACCACACTGGTGCTGCATAGTTTACCACAGACCGACCTATCGCTTTGTAAGAGGTCAACTAGGTTTCTTTATCTGTGCCCCAAGTGCTTCTGGCTAGCGACTTGAGGACTTTGTTCCTACTTCTCATCTTATTGCAGATAGCTGTGGCATGCGCGTTAGACCTGAAGAGGCTATCAAATGTGACACCATGAACCTTAGGGTAGTTGGTGGTCGGAATTCTTGTGCCATCGACTATCACATTGAGTTGCTCCTTCACGTGCGTCGTCCACGCAGTAAACAGTGTGGTGGCGGATATTTTCAGCGAAGAAATTGGCAATCTCAGCCAGGCAGACATTAAGCCTTCCACATATCTCATAGGTCAAAGGGCCCGACGCTAGAATCGTGCAATCATCCGCATATGATACGACTCAACGCCGTCAGGTGGGGGTGGAATTGCAGAGAGGTAGGCCGGAGATATCACCTCACCTTGGGGAACTCCCTGTTTCACTCTACGGGGTTTGGACTTCTTGTTTCTGAATTCCACACACGACTGGCGCCCACACATGTAATTGACGGTCCAAAGATTCAAACTGTTCGGGAGGGACGTGTTGGCGATGTCCTCAAAAAGCGTGGCGTGGCTGACGGTATCGAAGGCCTTCGATAGGGGTAGCGCCACGAGAACGGTCATGTCACCAGGCTTGTTCTGGTAAAGACCGCGGCTCACATGCGTGGATATGGCGTGTAAAGCAGTAGTCGTACTATGCTGCTTTCGGTATACCTGCTGATGATTGGCAATTGTAAAATGTCCAGTCAGGCTCGGGAGGATTAGTCCTCAAAGCGTCTTTGACCCTGGCGAGAGAAGGGAGATAGGCCTGTACGATTCTCCCTTGCTCGCATCTTTGTCGGGTTTCAGTAGCGGGACCACTCTACCCATTTCCCAGGCTTCGGGTATTATCACAGTGGTCAAGGACATATTGAGGACCCTAGTCAGATAATCAACTCCCGGTATGTCCAACATCAGCATCGAAATTCCATCGGGACCAAGCGCTTTGGATGACTTAGCGCTACGGATGACATCTGCAACTTCTCCAACTGAAACTGTGGTGGTACTTCTTCAGCTCGGAGAGCATGGATACGACGCATTACTCTCTTTTTCGCTCTGTCACTCACGGGCTGCTCTATAAATTGTCGGTTAAAATAACGCGCGCACCTCTTCGGGTCAGTCACAGTGGTGGCACCAAATGTGACTGCCGTCCGATAGTCTTTCCTGCCTGGATTCGAGAGTGACTTAACCGTTGCCCACAATTCACCGGAACTTAAGTTGCACTGCTTTAGTTGATCTAGCCATTTATTCCGCTTATATTCGTCTACTTTCCTACTGATTTATAAATTCAGTTCCCTGATTCTAGGATCAGCATGATTAGAACGGCGATTTTCATCACGCTCGTCTGCTAGCTCCGCCGCATCTGCTGGGAAATTAGTTCGTATCTCGGGTATTCGACCAGCAGGGATAAAGCAAGCGGCTGCTGCGTTGATGATGCCTCGGTATTTCTTCTCAGTTACACGAACATCTGAGGGAATGGGTAGTTCACTGAAGCTGCGGTTGGTGAATTCTCTGAACCCGTTCCAGTCCGCTTTCCTTTGATTCAGGAAAGTACGGCATTCAGAGATAATAAAATCGGCATAGAATGGTGTAATAGGAAAGTCCCCCACCTCCTCTTCTAGTGCGATCCTTACGTAGCACATTGTAACCCTGACAACTGTGCAAGCTGCATGTGTCGCTCAGCTTTGTTTCCTGGATCGCAGCGACCTTGATGTTCTTCCGATTCATAAAATCTACAATCTCGTTGATTTTGCCGCGAAAATCATTGCAATTAAATTGCAAAAAGGATGAATGTTAGGGGGTTGGTACAGCAATGTGTGGTGCTAATTGTGGGGTTGATTGCTGTGCATGTTGCTGTAGGGGAGATTGCGGCGGTGTCCCATAAACCGAAGGCGCCGATGACGTAGACGACGGGGACGACGAGGCCGACGACACTGACGACTGCGATCCTTGAGGCACATTGAGAGGTATGGAGGCACAGCAGGCTCCAACATAGCTCCCTATGCGGCGATACTCCCCGGCTTTCCTAAGGCCAGAGCAACCCCTGAGATGCAACCACTCCATACATCGGGTACACCTTACTGATGTTGAGTTGCCACGTATAATGTTCCCGCAGGCGGAGCAGAAATATTGTTGTGGTCCGGGATTTTGTTCGGCGAGACACTCCGGGATGTGCCTGTCCCAAGGCGAAAAAACTAGACGAACATAAAACACGTAGTACTATCGTGGCAGCCCCTAGCCGAAGAATTGCTGCTTCGGGTCAATCCGGTACAAAGAACCGGCTGCCGTGTGATTGAGCTGTTTTTGTGTAACATGTTACTGGCAAACATGTTCAGTTTGCTCTAAAATTTAACAATGAATCGACTAACAAACGAACAACGCTTGCACATTATTGAATTGTTATTGAATTTTAAGTTCAGTGAACTGTTTATTTCCCGTTTGGGCCGGTCAAATGGCCGCGATGTCTTGACGCACTGGAAGCAAATATTGAAGAATTTATTCGTGAGATACAGCCCGATATTTTGGAGAGAGTATGCCAAAATTGCACCCAGCGTATGAACCATTTGAGGCGCAGCCGCGGCCAACATTTACATGAAATCATCTTTAAACATTGAATTATATAGACCGTTCTATCGACTCAAATAACGATTTCATACATTTCTCTAAATTTTATGTGTTTTTTTAAATCAAATCCGAAAGCTCTTAAAAAATCACACGTTATAACAAAATATGAACCGATTTGGATAATATTTACTGTAATGAATTCTTGTATAAATAAAATCCAAACTGCAAAGTTTCAGCAAAATTGTATAGAAATGATGGTATTTATGGATTAAATAAACGTATTTTGGAACGACCTCTATAGGAGGATTATAACCGATTTGTAAACTTTTTGTTGTGATGAATTCTTGTATCATAAAAAACAATATACAAAGTTTCAGCTAAATTGCATAGGTTAGGTTAAGAGTGGCTGCCTGCAAAACATACTCACTTAGACTTTCCAGTCCATTGTGCTACCACAGGAACGTAACGGAAATCATAAGTTATCCCTAGCCCCTCCCGCTGAACCAATTTGATTGCTTTAAAAAGCTCAAAAGTTTGCGGATTCCAAAATCAGCCAAGTTAGCTAACTCCTCAAAGAAATTAGAACTCAAGGTTGTATGCCACCTTCTAGAGAGAGCGTGGTACTGACGCAGAAGGTGTTCTATTGATTCCTCCTCCTATTCGTCTCATCAGCTCTGCAAAAGTCATTTTGCAAGACCTTTAATCTCTCTGCGAGCCGTCCAATACGACAGTGACCTGTCATGACAGACACGATAAGTGAGACGTCCGTTCTCGACAACGACAGCAGTGCAATGGTGCTTTTTGATGGTATACCGGGCCACATCAACCTGGAATGTATGCAGTTCCTGACTAGTGACCTGTCATTTGTTGACGTAAAGGCACTTTTTGTCAAGAGAAGCTTGCAGGTTGCTAGAGGCATGCCCACATAATCCAGGTCCCCTGGAGCGTTTAAGGTAGTTCCTAGTCTTGCAAGTTTATCTGCCTTGCAGTTCCCTAGTATATCCCTGTGGCCCGGCACCCATATAAGGTAAATATTGAACTGTTCAGCTATCTCGTTAAGAGATCTGCGACAGTCGAGGGCAGTTTTTGAATTCAGGAATATAGTTTCCAGGGACATGATAGCAGCCAGACCAATATTTATACCGACTTTGGTCAGCACATTAATCTTTAGCCTGGTAAACACTACAGTGATCAAGCAGTACTTTTTGATAGCTGAAGTTCCTCAGAAAAGACACCAAAGCCCACTTGGTTATCGAATTTGGAACCGTCCGTATAGAAGTTAATGAATCTCATCTGTCCTGGGATAAGACAATTGCAATCTGATCTATCAGGTATACGAGTGAAATACTTCTTGTCAAAGAGTGGTTCAGTCATAGTGTAATCAACAGTGCCCGTAAGGTCAGGCATTCTGTCTAGAATGACACTATGTCCGTAGCTATTTCCTGACCATAGTATCGGACAGAAGGTGAATTTCTGAAGAGCTGTCCACCAGACGAGAATGCCGTACAGCATTATCGGTCGGACTACTACTGTATACAACCAATAACCTATACGCGGGTTCAGAACCAGCGTTTTCCTATTACCCTTTTACAGGTATATAGCGCTACCACAGCCTTATTTGCTCTTTCCAAAATGTTGGGTTTAAAGTGCAACTTCCTGTCTAGTAAAATACCTTAGTATTTTGCGCTTCCAGAGAAGGGAATTTCAATACCCCCAAGGAGACAGGTGTAACTCGTGGCACCTTATTTCTCCTGGTGAAAAGAACTAGTTCCGTCTTGGTTAGGTTAACACCAAAACCATTACCGGAAGCCCAGATTGCGGTTGTATGAAGGGCCTGCTGTAGGATGTCTCTAAGAGTATCCAGAAACTAGCTTCTAACAGCTATTGCCACGTCATCTGGATAGGCAGCAACTCTATAGAAAGCAAAATATTGTTCATGGAGAGATTCCATAGCAGAGGAGACAGAAAACCATCTTGGGGCGTTTCCCTGCTGACAAATCTAAGGAGGTCAGTTGTTCCTAAACTAGCTGAAATGCGGCTCTTAATTAGAAGGTTATGAATGAACCTACCCTCAGGTTTTCTACCGCCGGAATTAAAGCGTCTGGATTTATGTTATTGAAGGACCCCTCTATATCTAAGAAAGCTACCATATCCTTCAATAAAGCTGACTAGATCATGCAGGGCGGTTTCGATGGACTTGCCCTTGCTGTAGGCATGCTGTTGAGTGGTCAATTTTAGTCCTAAGGTAACTCTCTATTAATCTCTCAAGAGTTTAAGGGGAAATGATGATAGACTAATTGGCCGAAAATCCTTAGATCCAGTGTGGGACGGCTTTCCCGATTTTAGGATGAAAACAACCTTGGTTTCCTCCATTTTGTTGGTATGTATTCCTGATTGATACATCATGTGTATATCTCTCTGAGCCAAGGAGCAATTGTATCAGCCACTGCCTGTAGCTCCGCCGGCAAGACTTTGTCGGGTCCTGACAACGTAAAAGGTTTAAAGCTTTTGATAGCCCAAAGAATTCTAGATTCGGTTACAATCTTGCTAGCGACTTCTGATGGCTGTACTTCAAAGGAATCCCTAATTGAAGTATTCAATGCCTCTTCAGAGTTGCGTGGGAAATGTGTATCCGGGAGTACACTCAGCGATTCCCCAATGGACGTAGTTCAAAAACTGTCATCTTTCTTGATGTACCAAAATAGTACAAGGTGTTGAGGCTGCAATTTTCCGTAACCTTGAGGCTTCGGATGAGCTTTTTACGCCACTACAGAAATATATCCAGGATTTATTCTCAACTCTTTTTTGTACCACTTGAGATCTTTCTTTTATGTGTCCCAGTCCTGTGGGGCTCTGGTGGCTTTTGCAGTATTAAACAGCTTCCTACAGAACTTCCTCAGCATAACTAATCGAGACGACCACCATGGCGGTCGTTGTTTGCCCCTTGGCTTTAGTTTAGGACATGCGGCTTGTAACGAGTCGTTAAGAGTTGCAGTGACTCGTTCCACCGTTTCTTTTATATCCAGGATAGTTTGCACCTTCGTTCCAGATCTTTTTGGAAGAGATCTGTTGAATATGTGCCTAAATTCCGCTACGGTTGGGTGGGAAGGCGGTATTAGGAGGCTTCGCATTCATGCAGAAGCTAATATATCTATGGTCGGAAAAGCTATGAGCTTCCAGAACTTTCCAATCACAAATCCTTCCACTTAAATTCTGGAAGACAAGCGTGACATCAAGCACCTCCTGTCTGTTTCTAGTAATGAAGGTAGATTCATCCCCTCTATTACAAATTACAAGGTTAATTCTTATAGAGTATTCGACAAGTAATTTGCCCCTCTCGATGATGTCAGTATTCCCCACATATGATGCTGTGCATTGACATCACTACACACAATTAGGTCAATGTTCTCTTCGTTTGCAGCTCCTACCAGTGATTTCAATGTACAGGGTGCCGACTCAGCATCATGTGCCATATAAACCGAGGTCAACCAAACTTGGGAGTTTTCTAACTGAAGGCTGGCTGATACTATGTCTTCACTTCTAATATAAGGAAGAAGGTATATATTAAGGTCGTTCTTGGCAAGTACACAAGCTATACGTCTTCCATTATCTGTACCTCAGCCCACAAACCATATCTCCATTCAACCATGGTTCCATGATTAGGACTAGGTTGGCCTTTCCTTGCATCGGGAGGGCTTTTAAGGCAGCTGATGCAGCCTTGGAGGGATGGAGGTTTATCTTTAGAAGCCGGATCATTGTTAGGATTCACCACCACCGTTATATCTGCCTCGTCGTCGTGTCCGCTAAAAGCTCATCCTCGCCGAATCCATCCCCACAGGATTCATCCGATCCCATGATGAAGAGCTTCCCTACACTGAGCCAAAAATTAACCTTATATAAGGTTAACTTAACCATAAATAAACATGATTTGGAGTCTACGTTATATAAGGTTAATTTGAACATTTTCTTGTTGACTGGTATTTAACAATATTAATATTTAATTTAACTATTCCATGGTTGAATTTTTTAACCATGAAAATTGTTAATATTATAATAATAATTGTTACTTTAACAATGCATTTTTGAATTTCTTAACCATGAAAATTGTTAATATTAACATTTCATAGTTAATTTATTGAAACAATGAATGTTTAATTTAACAATGAAATTGTTAATATTATTAACTATGAAGATTGTTATTGAAACCTTTTTTATTGTTAATTTCACTATTTAGTGGTTATTTCATGTAACCAGAAACATAGTTGTTTGAATAATTTTTAATATTTATATCAAATAAAACAAGAAAAATTTAACTTTCGCATTTTTATTTTTTATTTTATTTACAAAATATATGTTAATATATATATGTATAAGAAACACCTGAAAAGAAAAAAACAAAAAGGTTAGAAAATATAAGTATAAATGTAAAAAAGGGTGCAATTCTAAGAAGATCTTTTGACTTTTACCTAAATTCTGTAGTTCAAAGAGCATAAGCTTTTACCGATGGGCTGATCTGATGGAAAAATCTGCTCTGTGACTATAAGTTAAGTGCCTACGTTTCTGTGCTTGACCAACATGTGATCAGTCCCCGCTCAAAAGGTGCCGTCCACGTAAACTCCCTGAATCTTTCGATTATTAAGGGCCCAGGACGGTTAGGCACTTAGTTTGGGGTGCTGAGCTTAGTCCGATCTTACGGCAAACTTATAGGAGAGAGGAGATTAATAACAAAGGCAATCTGATAGAAAGCCGATGTCCCACCAAAATCATAATCGGAATAGATATAAAAATCAAGGATTGGGTAAGTCAATGGATGATACTTCAAGGAAGTGCACTGAATTGTATATTAAAAACTAGTAAGAAAGTTTCAGTCGGGTAAACCGACCAAGGTATAGTTGTTATTAAAGAATCAATATTTCACTAAATGTTAACCCTTTGTGTGGGAGGTACCAGAAGGAATGGACCAATATGGCCCATCTTTGAACTTAACCGGAGATAGAAAAAAATATTACCGTATACCAAATTTGAAGTTAATCGGTTACTATTTTCGAGTTATCGTGCGCACTAGCCAGCAGACAGACGGACGGACATATCTCATTCGACTTAAAATGACCCAAAACTAATATGCGCTGAACAAACTTATGGTCTTAGATCACTCCTTCAATGTGTTACACTTTTGGCCCGTTGCAAATGATATATACCCTCGTATTAATAAAGTGAGGGTATAAAAAAACAAATGTATGCATGCATACCACTTTTCCTGTAATTACTTCGCACACTACAACTAGTATTGATACAGATTATCAACAGTTTCTAGTATTGGCACAACTTACCAACAGATTCAAGTCCGGACTCCCAGCACAAGCAGCCGCAAGCCACAGAAAAAGAAACAACTGAAAAGAAAAAAACAAAAACATCGTTTATATGTATGTATGTAGGTATTACGAAAGCACTTCTAACAACATATGTAAGTATGTACATTTAACAGTATCAACATCGCACAACAAAAAAAACTAACGTATGTATGTACGGCGTAGCAGCCACAAGTGTTCAAACGAAAAGACAAGATGAACACATACCCACACGTACACATCACTTCTCTCCGTATGTTTGCTTGCTGCTGCATATACTTACGTACATACATTGTTGTTTTTTCATGCTCAGTTAATGCGACAGCGTGTACATATTTTTTCCACTCTTAACCACTGAATTTCACAATTGTAATGGCATAATCACAAAAAATAATATTAATATTACATTCGCCTTTACTATAATTAAACAGGCACAAAACACTATTAACATTTTTAACACACATATTTTATTATTTCACTTTTTAAATACACATATGTACATACGTACTTATGAATGTAGTTCTTTACAAAATGTTTTACTACTTACCTCTATACCAACAGCTTCCGACAACAGCACTAGTCCCATCGACTATTCAACACCAACTGAACTCCCGCACTCGATCAAGCACCGAAGCTGGCATTTGATGGTGTTTTCAATGAGCGAGATAAATTATCTTATGACGACAGTCGCATTCGTTTCATCTTCGTTTAACTTAATACTCAACTTCGTCTAACACAAAGCAGTTGAAAAACGTCGACCACAACAGAGCCGAATTGTTGTTTATCTCGCACATTTTTCTGCCTCTCTTTCAAAAAAACCAACCATATATAATGTTAACTTAACCATTTTTCATGTACATTTGAACTTATATAAGGTTATTTTTGTCTTCGTAATCAAACATTTACCATGAAAAATTTAACCAGACACATGGTTAAAAAAATCATTGTATGTTCGGCTCTGTGTACGCATTCAAGCACAATGGAAAATGGTGAAACGCAAGTTCCCGCCACATGCAGCTCTGACACTTGCGAAGAGGGAGGTTCGCCTTTAGATACTACACCAGATATACATCTAACATTTGCGATGAGGGAGGTTCATCTTAAGATACTATACCAGTGTCATCTCGAAGAGTATTTTTTGATTTTTCTCCCTTATCGCTGTTGTTCACCTTAAGTCGGATTTTGCTGAAGCAATAAGGAGATAGGATCATTTAAAGTTTTGTTAAATTAATATTTTGACCAGTAAATAAGTGATCAAAAGATGCCTTTTTTACTTATTTAAGGAGATAAGGCCATTTAAAGTGCCATTTTCGCTTATTTAAGGAGATAAAGCCGTTTAAAGTTTTTCTAAAGAAATCCCCAGTTTTCATCAAAAAAAAAATTATCACAAAAAACTGTCCTTTTCGCTTTGCATTTAAAATGTTTTCAAACAATGCATATCTTTTAGCAATAAAATGTAATATAGTTTTAGTAGTTTCCTTATTTTAGAATTCTTTTATGGCAAAATTTAAGGTATCCTTCTCAAGTTAGGCTAAAATATATGTTTTTTTTTTCTTCTAAAATTCAATTAAATTATTTTCTATAGTGGTGTAGACTTTATTATATTTTGTATAAAAATTATTTGTACAAAAAAAATTTTTGTTAAAGCGGTTTTTTAAGCTCTGCATACAATCAATACTCGTATTACAGACATTAATCAAACCCTCTTCTCACCATCAGTTAAATTTCAAATGTACTCCACTCGTGCATTCATTTTGATTTACAGACGATCATTTACATATTAATTACACTTTAGGGAATGTTAAAATAAACATGGGACATATACTTATATACTCGTACAAACATTCATACATTCGCATTAGGTAAATACCCACATTCAACTCCTTAACGAAGGGATACTGCACCAGTGCGAATGAAGGAAAGTCCAGCCAAAACGGAGTGAGTGTGAGTGAGTCAGTGGCCAGGAGAAGTGCGAGTACGAGTCCATGTCCATGATGTGGTTGGAATGTTTGTCTACTAAATTGACTGCATTTAATGGTCAAGTTAGTAGTGAATGGAGACGACGACAGTCAGCGGCGGATGGAGTAGAGCCCAAATGCTGTTATTGACACTTTAGCTTAAATAACTTGGCAAATACTCTTGTGCACAAAAATGGAGGCACACACAAATGTACAATTATTCGTATACCGGATACGGAAATCAAAAAGATACCAAAGCAACAAAATAGAGGAGTTCGTTAGGAGAGAATGTTTCGAAAAACAAAGTCCTTTGATTTAAATTGAAGTTGTAAGCCTTTTTTTGGTTCGACTAGTGGTGAACAGTGGATTAATTTGTTATTTATTTCACAATATTTTAGGAATTCGTTGACGAAGAAATTCAGTTTTTAATGCACTGAGAAAAAAATTACCAAGAAAAACTGCCATTTTAGGGAGATAAAGACAAGGTTAGATAAAGAAATTAACAAATGTGGACTATTTATACCCCACACCACACTGTGGTACAGGGTATTATAAGTTTGTTTCACGGCAGATGTTTGTAACACCTTAAAATAACACTGCTAGACCCACCTTAAAGTATACCGATCGACTCAGAATCACTAGCTGAGTCGATTTAACGATGTCCGTCCGTCCGTCCGTCCGTCCATGTAAAGTTGTTCGTCGACTACAGGTCGCAATTTCACTCCGCTCGTTCTGAAATTTTGCAGTTTAGAGTATTTCGCGGCTGTTAAGATCGCTATTGAAATCGGTTCAGATTTAGATATAGCTCCCATATATATCTTTCGTCCGATTTGGCCCTTTAGTCCTATAGAAGCTGTATTTTACATCCAATGGTTTTCAAATTTAGAATGGTAGAGTTTCTTGATCGATGAACCAACATTGCCGAAGTTGTAGAAAATCGGTTAAGATTTAGCTATAGCTCCCATATATATGTTTCGTCCGATTTTGCTCTTTAGTCCTGTAGAAGCTGTATTTTACATCCAATCATTTTGAAATTTAGAATGGTAGAGTTTCTTGATCCATGAACCAACACTACCAAATTTGAAGAAAATCGGTTAAGATTTAGCTATAGCTCCCATATATATGTTTCGTCCGATTTGGCCATTTAGTCCTATAAAAGCTGTATTTTACATCCAATCGTTTTGAAATTTAGAACGGTAGAGTTTCTTGATCCATGAACCAACATTGCCGAATTTGAAGAAAATCGGTTAAGATTTAGCTATAGCTCCCATATATATGTTTCGTCCGATTTGGCCCTTTAGTTCTATAGAAGCTGTATTTTACATCCAATCGTTTTTAAATTTAGAATGGTAGAGTTTATTGATCCATGAACCAACACTACCGAATTTGAAGAAAATCGGTTAAGATTAAGCTATAGCTCCCATATATATGTTTCATCCGATTTGGCTCTTTAGATCTAATCGTTTTTATACCCTACACCACACTGTGGTACAGGGTATTATTTAAGTATAAAATGTCCCAAAAGTAAATTTATGTAAACAATTTATACATGAATTACAAAATTTATATATCAGAGTTATTCAATATTACGAGAGTGGTGTAGGGTATTATATAGTCGGCCCCGCCCGACTTAGCCTTTCCTTACTGGTTTTCTCTCTAGCATGCGTATTTAAGGAGGTAGAGCCATAGACAGTTTTGTTAAGGAATCAAAAAATTAACAATACACTGAAAAAAATATTGACCTGAAATTAAAAACGATTTTGCCCCTAAATCAAAGATTTAATATGTCTTCGTTTGAAGAATAAATTTCTTTCAATTTATGAAAATTTACTTGATTTCAAAGAAATGTTCATTCGTTTAAAGTAAAATTCCTTACTTCTATGAAAAGATGTTCGTAACACTATGTCATGTTGACTTTAACGTTATGTAATAAAATTAAAGAAATAATAATTGATTGCAGTACAACTGTCATTAGCTCAAGAATGCTAAACCCAATTTTATGAAAATTGAGCTTTTATAGAATCACTAACTAACTAACTTTTCCAATGTATCTTTTCTAAACGACCATATCGCTACCTCCATTCTAAACATTCTAAACATAATTCCTTTATGATGGAAATCGAATGATCTATACTGTTTTGTGAATAACTTTTGATTGGGTTGATGGATAAACTCCAAATTTTGAATGAGTATAATTTGGAATATTTAGAAATGAAAAATGCAATCTCCCTAAAAACATTCTAAGTCGACTTAACATGTTTTAGAATGGAGGTATCGATATGCAGAATGGTCATATGATCGTTTGGCCATAAAGTGGGAAAATGAGAATGTATATTTAAAAGGGATTTATTGGTCCACATTTTGATATAGTCCTAAACAAAGGTTCCAACCAATTTGATTTATTGCCGTCGAAAACAAACAGTCCTACAAATTACTCTAAAAATTTTACGTTTTTCTATTAAATGTATCTGAAATAATGACCGTTATAGGTCTCTACTTAAATTTTTATTTTGCTCCTGATCTTGCCTCTCAACGTAATTCCAGATATGTATCCTGTTATGTCACTGAAAACGATCCATTGTGAAGGATCGGAAGAACTTATGAAAAAGCCGAACTTACCGCAGATTTTTTCTAAAATTTCTCATCCGCAATGAATGAATGGTTATA
Organism: Eudasyphora cyanicolor; assembly: GCA_963930755.1. NCBI lineage: Eukaryota > Metazoa > Arthropoda > Insecta > Diptera > Muscidae > Eudasyphora > Eudasyphora cyanicolor. The sequence goes on from OZ005735.1 coordinate 221,304,191, forward strand.
TCAAACATTTCGCGAGGGATTTATACATAACACACTGAAAAAAAATTTGTCATAAAATTAAAGAATTGCTCCAAAGACGTCCTTTGTCTTCAAAATAAGTACATTTTGTACTTAAAATTAAGAAAATATACTTAAAATTAAGTAAATTACTTAATATTAATGAAATTATCTATATTTTAATTTCAAAATGTACTTATTTTGAAGACTAAGGACGTCTTTGGCGCAATTCTTTAATTTTATTACAAATTTTTTTTCAGCGCATAAATGTTAAAAATCGTCATTGCAAAAATGGCTAAATCGACATTTTATATTTGTGACATCAAAAAAAAACGTCAAAATGACGATAAGTCGTCATTATTGGCAGCACTGGTTATAGATTTGTACGAATTTGTAACATTTTTTCTATGTTCTTTTAAGGGCTAGGTGAAGTTACTGATTCTATTGGATGATGGATATTGGATTAATTAAGAATACGACACCCAGTGTAAATAATTACTGAGTTTATTTAATTACGAATTCATAAAATGACTTGTCACAGCGCTTAACAATTTCTCCATCTGTCTTCTGTCGTCAATGACATGATATCCATAATAAATATTTATTTACCCACAATGATAACCAAATCGCCGTATCATTATCATATGACAATCAAATTGCATCTGTCATGTTTGGAACGAAGCAACCTCCTCGGGTGTGTCGCTTGAGTTTCTCCATTGTTTGTAGGATTTGAATGCACTCATGCCAGCCTTCCTTCCTTAAATTTGACTGCCTGCAGGCGGCATCCAAACATCCATGCATAAAATTTTCAAATCCCAAAATGTCGAAAACTTGCAAATTGCAACAAGAAAATTGTGCGCAAATTGACGACAACACGAACGACGACAATAGCAACAACTACAATGGAGGTAAAGTTCTTCTTCCACAAAAGGAGATCACGCTTTCAATATTCCTAATAAAGTATCTATTAGATGGTATTGAATGGATGGATGAATGCCATCACACCAAACGTTGGCTGATAGAAGCAAAAACATGCAGAGATGTGAATATGTGAATATCTACTCGGAATCACCATCAATTGTGAGTAACAACAGTGCCAAAAGTGCTCACAAAAACTACAATAGAAATTTCTCCAAACAGTGAGGGACAAAATTGATAATCAAATGGAAGAATTCATAAGCACATATATGATAGTTCGCAAAGTAGGTGAATTTCTAAAATGAATATACATCAGCATTTCTATCTAACAAGCAGATTTCAATAAAACCTCATATTTTTATTGAATCAGAATCTGTAGTGGATAAAATTATGAAATTTCTAGGGAAATTAATGGATAAATGAATATTTCAGCAAAACGATTTGATAAAAAATTTCAAAAACTGTCGAACACATATTGCAAAATTCAAACATACCCAAAGTGTTGTACAGGGTTTTCCAACAAGAGGTGTTATTTTGAATCACCCGGTATTTCGGTAGCTGTCACTTTTGAAGCTTTTATTCATTGACATTTGAGAAGTAGAAACTACACCATTACTAAAAATGGCACGATACACGATTCAACAACGCATTGAAATTATTAAAATTCACTAAAAAAATTATGAAAATCTTGCAGTCACAGTTTGCAAAACTACAGCATTTTTGGGTCGTCGTAAAGCACCTTGTCGGACCGCAATACAGAAATTGGTGGAAAAATTGGAGCTGTTGGGACAAGTTAGTGATATGAAGAATAAAACCCGTGCTCGTCGCTCAAGAACAACTGAGAATATTGCTGCTGTAGCCCAAAGTGTTGAAGAAAACCCAGGTTTGTCCATTCCTCGTCGTTCTTTGGAATTGGGCATTCCACAAACGTCATTACACCGTATCTTGCATAAAGATTTGGGTTTAAGGCTTATAAAGTTCAGTTAACACAAGAACTCAAGCTGGCCGATCATCAACAACGTCGTGTCTTTGCTGATTGGGTCCTTGAAATGCATGAAAATGACCCGGAATTTCATCGAAAAATCATCTTGAGTGATGAGGCCCATTTCCACCTCGGTGGCTACGTCAACAGGCAAAATTGTCGCATATGGGGCTCGGAAAACCCAAGAGTTATTGTTGAGAAGCCTCTCCATCCTCAACGTGTGACTGTTTGGTGCGGTTTATGGTCCGGCGGGGTCATTGGACCTTACTTTTCCTGAAAATGAGGTTGTATCAACAGTTACGGTGAATGGATTGCGCTATCGAGAGATGATTAATGATTTTTTATGGTCGGAGTTGGATGGTATTGATCTGGACAGCGTTTAATTATGCCTCAGCGTCATCGAAAATTTGGACCATTGGATGGAAGTGTGCCGCCTGGGTCGCGGCGGCCATTTGGCCGATATTTTGTTCCATACATAATTGAACCATACCAATATTATCATAATATAAAGAAATTACAATAATTTCCTAAATAATTTGTGTTTTATTCAAAATCAACATGGGCCCTTAAAATTTAACCACACATTATTTAAATGCTGCACCATCTTTGTCCAGAGCCTTGACAAAGTTCTTAGAAAGGCCCAATTTTATGTGCAGCGGCGGAAGAAGAACATCATTTGGATCAATTAATGGTTTATTTGAAATGTTTTGTTTTCCTGGTGAATACTCAGTTCTTTTTGCCCACTCTGTTCTGACGCATTGATGAGATGTAGCGCGACTATCCCATAGACAAAGGAAACAGCAATATTTTGTGAAACCTCCTTGCATACCAGTCAACAAACCAATATCCTAAAACAGATTAATGTACAGTTATTTACCATGGTCTTTATATATTCAAAGAAATTGAAATCACACACCTTAAGGTCACCACAAATCTTCCATTTATTATCGTTGTATTTGAGTAATGTTAAAATTTCAGTCATTGATTAGTAATTTTCCTTTGTACTAATGGCATGAGCAATTGGTATGGATGAGTTTTCAATCCAATTATGCTACTGGTTGAACTGGTTTGAAAACCTAAAACCTAAGTAATATTTTTTCGAATTTTCATATTGATTCCAGCAATTTTTTTAAACAGGAATATCAATCAGTTTGGTGGCTACTTGACTCTCTCCAAAGTACTGAAATTGAAAAATCGAAATAGATCTTCCTGCCAGTTGACCACTTGTATAAAACAGTTCTGCAACTATTGCAAAACATTGTCGGTGTCCACGGTTTGTCTAAGTTTCTGACAGCAAAACCAAAATAATATAAATATGCATCTTTTAATGATTCTGATATTGCATATCCTTTTTTGGCAACCAAATATTTACCACACACAAAGCAAAATTTAGCTTGAATCAGTAACATACGACCTCCCTGACATGCTTAAATGCTACTACTATGAAGATTTATAATGAATGTGGGCTTCTGTCAAATTAATAATTGTGAAATTGTAGTGTCAGTATTGACTGGTTTACAGTATTGGCAGCATGCGATACAAAATTAACAAGACGCGATAGACCAATTTTTATGTCAGATTCGAATCCAGCGCACCCAGATTAATTAAAAAACATGCTTCGTGTATTCAGTCAATTTTTTCCTTCCAAATTTGTAGACCAGTTATATGGTCCCAGTGTACCACAACATCTTCAGAAATACTATATCTAGAGAAGTAGGTTTTATTTTTATACCCGACACCACACTGTGCTACAGGGTATTATGACATTGTGCATTGTATGTAACGTCTAAAAAGAAAAGAGATCGGCATAGAATCACTTTCGGATTCGATTTAGCCATGTCTGTATGTCCATGTATTCTTGTGAACAAAGTGCAGATCGCAAATATGAATCGATCTTTACGAAAATTGGTACCGGAAATTTCTTGGGATAGGGTCGATACCTACTAAAAATGAGGCACATCGGTCCTTGGTTTGATATAGCCTCCATATAACGGTTCCCAACGATATTATTCTTGACGCTCTGGAAAATACGTTTTTCAATTTTTCTGGCTGAACTTTAAGCATTTATATTGGCCTTAATCGTCTCCAGGAAAAATGGGGGACATCAGCCCATGTATTGATATAGCCCCCGTATAACGGCTCCAACCGATATTACATCCTGACGCTCTAGAAAAAACATTTCACAACACACATTCTGGCTGCACTTTAAGCATTTATATTTTATATTAATCTTAATCGTCCATAGTAAAAATGGGGCACATCGGTCCATGTTTTGATATATGTAGTCTCAATACAAAGACACCTTCCGATTATACTTCTTGACGCTCGAGGATGGGCATTTCTTAACCAATCATGTTGAAATTAATACATTTATTCTTAATGTTGCTTTAAATCGTCCCTCGAGAAAGTATAATGTGGGGGCCGGAAGTTGGACCCCAAGACAATACAACCCAAATTGAAAATGAAAGTGCGACCATATTTTCGTTACAAAAACTGCTTTAGGAAATTTCACCCTAAGCAAGAAAACAGCATGAAATGAAAATACACCGCAAAAAAACTAAGACATTTTTTCTTCGTAACTCTGGGGAGTACGTAATAATACACCCATACGAACCTATTTTCCAATTATAAATCATTTCCTGTGCGGTCAGCCTATGTTTAAGACTTTTTCCTTCGGACAGGATCCAAAGTTGGCAACGCGGAGCAAATCATTTAAATTTATAGATGAAAATAAGCCCCAAAAAGAAGACAAACAAGTAAGAAAGTTTCAGTCGGGTAAACCGACTAAGGTATACCCTCACTTTGTGAGTAATGTAATATTGAATATTACTCGAATTATTCTGTCAATTTGTGTGGGAGGTACCAGAAGGGGTTTATCAAATACACCTATTTTTCGCTGAACATTAGATACTTTAAATTCATTGCACTGTGCCGAATTATAAGCATTTATGTGCACTGGTAAAAACGTTATGAGATATTAAATTGTGGTATGATTTGGCATTTTGTGGGGGAGGTACAAAAAGGGGTGTGGCGATAACGCCCATTTTTCACAGGGCTATAGGCACTATAAAAACATTACACTGTACAAAATTTCAAGTATTTTTATACACTGGTTTTAATGTTATAAGCTGTTAACTTTTGGTGCAAAAAGGTACCTTTGTGTGGGAGGTACCAAAAGGGACGTGGCGACTTCGCCCATTTTTCTCGAGTTGATAGCGATTAATAAGCTAATACTATGTGTGGAATTTCAAACGATTCGAATAAGTAGTATAGCAGTTATTAAAGAATCAATATTTCACAACATTTTAACCATTTGTGGGGGAGGTACTAGAAGGAGTGGACCAATATGGCCCATCTTCGAACTTAGCCGGAGATAGAAAAAAATATTACCACATACCAAATTTGAGGTCAATCGGTTACTCCTTTCGAGAGTTATCGTGCGCACCAGCCAGCAGACACACAGACAGACAGACAGACGGACGGACATTGCTCATTCGACTTAAAATGACCCAAAACGGATTTCCGCCGAACATACTTGGGGTCTTAGGTCACTCCTTCGACGTGTTACACTTTTTTCCGTAGCAAATGATATATACCCTCGTATCACTAAAGTGAGGGTATAAAAATGAAGTAATTTTTTGGACCCATATTCATAAACATATTGGGTTGTATTTTCCTGGGGCCCAATTTCATTCCGCCGTATAGCATATCGGTCCATGTTTTTATATAACCATCATATGAAGGTCACAGTCGAATTTGACTTCTTAGCGGCGTAAATCCAGTGCATTGGTTGGCAAGGAATGGTGGAGGGTATTACACGGAGGAAAATCGCCATTTTTGATATGTTTGAATTGAAAGAAAACATACTTGGAAACGATTTTTTTAATTTTTAATTTTTCAAATAAATTTTATTTGAAAATCAAAAAATTTTGTTTGGAACGCATATAATAATATATTACAACATAATTTATTTGCAAAGTGAATTTCACAAATAAAATATGTGTTTACATACAAACAAAGTTATGGTTTAAGAAGTTTTCCAAATATATTTTATTTAAAAAGATTTTTAAAACTTTGCTAACTTATTCGAATTTTAGTTAGTTTTTTCTAGTTTTCGTGTTAAAGTTTATAGCTAAAAATGTCTTAATTTATAAATATTCAATTCATCACTTTTTGTCAATCCATCAATAGAATATATATTAAACATATTAAAAAAATTGTCCTTTGAACTTCTGGAAAACAGAAAACTTGTCTTTAAGTTAAGGCATTGATACATTGCCAAAATAAATAATTACAAATTAATCTTTGTTTCGGAAATACTAATTCCAAAAATACAAAAAATATTTGAACGGGAGCATATTTTTGTTTAAAACAATATCCTTCCAAAGATATAATATTTGTGTGTGTCAAATATTACATATTTGGAGTGTACCCTAAACATATGTATATTTCAAGCCGAATATGTTTGGGACAATATACTACAGAAGCGATTTTTTTTTCAGCGTGTATACACTCGTCCCCGCCCGACTTTAGTCTTTCCTTACTGGTTTGGCATTACATAGATTTTGTGTAATTAACAATTTTTTAGACCAATTATTTACTTTACTTTACATTTTAGTAAAAAAATTATAAAAAATTAAATACCGAAAAAAATCATACACGGGGCAAAATCGAGTTTTTTGATATGTTTGAATCGAAAGATAATATATTTGGAACACAACTTTTTAAATATTATGTGTTTCTGAGCAAATAAATTTTACTTGAAAATCAATAAAATATATTTGCAACCCGTATATTAATATGTTACAACATATAATATTTGCAAACTAATTTTCTCAAATAAAATATGTCTTTGAATACAAATAAAATTATTGTTTAGGAATTTCTCCAAATATATTTTATTTATAAAAGATTTTCTAAACTTTTGTTGAATTTTTCAAATTTCAGTCTTAATTTTTTTTTTGGTTTCGAATTGATTCTCCCAGTTATGGTACCAAATGCAGCATTATCTTCTGTTTTAAATCAATCATCTAACATTTCTGAGTATTCCAAGCCATCTTTAATTGTCAATCCTCCAAGAAATATATTTCGATCCAAGATTATACATAAATGCAAATGAATATTTGTTTCGGAAAAAATAGTTCAAAGTAAACACATGTTGGGATGTAAACAAAGATTTGTTTAGAACAACCCCTCCCCAAATATATAATTTTTGTGTGTACCAAATATTATATGTTTAGAGTGTACCCTAAACATATATATGTTTCAAGCCGAATATGTTTGGGACAATATACTACAGAAGCGATTTTTTTTTCAGCGTGTACGTACTAGCTGATTTTATTTATGTATATGTGAAAATTTTTTAAAAACTCATCATAAAAAAATCGTAACATAATGACAAATATTTTGAATTTCAATGAAACTATCTTTCTAGGAAAGGAAATTTTATGCCATTAATGTTTAAACATGATCTGGGCCATGTAGCCGCCACGGCTGGCGCGAATATGGAACTCAATTCCGAACTCTAATGGTACACACTTTTCGCAGCATTTTCGGCCATATTCCGCCAATAACTTGTCGAATGTTGATTTTCAGATGTTAAATTGTCTCTGGTTTATCGGCGCAGACGAGTGACTTTACATAACCTTAAAGAAAGTAATCCAATGGGGTTAAATTACACGATCTTAGTAGACAATTAGCATGACCATCACGTGCAATGATTCGTTCATCAAAAGTTTCCTTAAGTAAATTAACTGCAGCGTGCGCTATGTCCGGTTGAAACTATTTGTCACCAAGATTACAGCCAGCTAATTAAGGTTCGAAAAACTTGTAATAGTTTATCTATAAGTATACTGTGCAGTGTTTAAAGTAACATTCTGACCATCATCGTTTTTGAAGACATATGGACCAATGACTCCGCAAGCCCATTAAGCGCACCAAACAGTAATCTTCTGTGTGTAATGGTGTTTGGATAAAACCCTATGAATTATCTTCACCCATTCAACCAAAAAATGAGATTCATCGCTGAGCAAAATTAGAAGTTTGACGAACAAAACCATTATTTTTATAGAAAATTTCAACAATTTGCAAGCGTTGCTCTCGTGATGAAATGTCAAATCAATATACATAAACAAAAAGCAGCTATCAGCTGTTAAATCCATAAAGGGCATATGGACCAATGACTCCGCAAGCCCATTAAGCGCACCAGACAGTAATCTTCTGTGTGTAATGGTGTTTGGACAAAACCCTATGAATTATCTTCACCCATTCAACCAAAAATGAGATTCATCGCTGAGCAAAATTAGAAGTTTGACGAACAGAACCATTATTTTTATAGAAAATTTCAACAATTTGCAAGCGTTGCTCTCGTGATGAAATGTCAAATCAATATACCTAAACAAAAAGCAGCTATCAGCTGTTAAATCCATAAAGGAGTGTTACCAACTCTAAGATGTGAATCTATAACAAAACACTCAGCATTATTTCTTAAAAATAGAACTATATTGTAGTCAATTTGTAATTTAATTAATTTTTATCATCCACTGTATGAAAAAAAAAATCCCCGTACGAATATGTGTTTGTGTCTAAACTTGTACGAATGCAAGTGTTCTGGTGATTTGGATGTGGTACGTAATGAACGCAGAGTGCTACTGTGAACTAAGATCATTATTATGCAGAAATGTTTTTCGGTAAAGTTACAATAAACTTTTAACAAACTTGACTTTTCACACTTCTCCTTCGACCAAACTGACACAGACGTATATTCGTAAAGTCGGAGAAGTTATAATCACACACCCATTCCTATCCTGGGGAGTAGATACATACAAGCAGAATTTTCGTACAGTTGTGGGTTGTAACAGAGCATATTCATGGAGCTGTGTATCTGGTGGTATACAGTAGTACTGATTAAACCGCATTTATTCCGTTTTGGCATTACCACATAATCTTGACGCATTACCAGATCTGACTAATCTTAGAGGATCCGACTGAAAAACAGTAAGGAAATTAGTGTCATATAATAATCTTGAGGTTGGAAAGAACATAAGAAAGGAGCGCACATAAGCCAGTGCGCTGGCTTAAGTGTATATCCATGGACATGAAAACGTTTCCTCTTTTTTAACCTAATCTAATCCAATGAATCTTGCTCTAATCAGCCTTCACTCATTTCATATTATAAAATACAAACTCCAGCTATTTTAACAAGAGGAATATTTTTGAACGATTCTACGTTCAAAACACGTGTGAAGACAGAACGACTGTCATCAATCTAAACACAAATTCCCTAGAAAGACAGAACTGGGCAAATGCACTGCAATCATACCATCATATTTAATTGAATTGGTTTTGTTGAATTGACTCTTGCTTCCCGAGAATTTCAATGTCTTCTCCAGTAATATTGAAATTGTAACATATTAACATTTCTATTCGTTTTATAATCAGGATTATATCCGTCTGAAGCCTCCTTCAGAGATCAAGGTAAATTTTTCCATTCACTGATTGCAAATTCGAAGATGGGGCTGAAGTAAATCATCAATAGTTGGGGAAAATTCAATGAATGATTCATAGATACATGAACATCCATGTTACGTTAAGTTAAGTGAGGATTACGTCAGGCAATGCTGCGGCTGCCTCGCGTCCTCTTAGCACCTATTTTGTGGAGTAGATAGAATTTGGATTATATTGATTCCTCTAATCTCGACCAGTGCCAGAAAGAATAATGACCCAGGAAGAGAAATGTGTTATAATAAGTGATCAAAACATTCCGTCTGTTTTTCGGTGATTAAAAAATTTTGCACTTTTTTTCCAGAGTTATAGTCATATTAATTTTTGGAGAGGGATCCCAACGTTTTGACTCAAAAAATTTGTGATCACTAAATTTTCGTTTTAGGAAGTATCTTTAAGGAGTTATAGCCTTTTAACGTTTTGGAAGAACAATTCAAACTTTGAGCAAAATTATAATTGATCACATATTTCGTCATGGTTTTCGCTATAGGATGACCATTTAAGGAGTTATAATCGTTTTAAGTTTTGGAAACGTTAATTCAATTTGAGAAAGCGGTCAGAATGTATATTTAAGGAGTTAGATACATTCTACGACTGGAAGGGTAATATCAAGTTTTTACCAAAGGTCTTTTATCCTTGGAGTGTAACGGTAGATCGATTTCGTGTAGTGCACCATTGATAACGCCAAATATCTTTCCAATAATGATTATACTTAAAACAAAGTCTCCTAAAACAGGGGTGTAATGCGACCTTGTGTCCATCGGTGTATCGTTTGCTTCCTCAACAAGTCACAGGTGTCACCCAATCCTTGCCACAGCACCAGGGGCTATGCACTGGTTGACTTGAGTCTCCCCTACACTCGTGGGACTATTTGGATAAGAAACAAGTAAGAAAGTTTCAGTCGGGTAAACCGACTAAGGTATACCCTCACATTGTGAGTAATGTAATATATAACATTACACCAATAAATCTGTCAATTTGTGTGGGAGGTACCGGAAGGGGTTTTCCAAATACACATATTTTTCGGTAAACAGTACATTCTTAAATACATTGCATTGTGCTGAACTATAAGCGTTTATGTGCACTGGTATATTAAAGTTACGAGCTATGTAATTTTGGTATGCTTTGGTCATTTTGTGTGGGAGGTACAAAAAGGGGCGGGGTGATAACGCCCACTTTTTACAGGACTATAGGCACTATAACAGCATTACACTGTACAAAATTTCAAGTATTTGTATGCACTGGTATTAAAGTTACAAGCCGTTTACTTTTGGTACGAAACGGTCCATTTGTGTGGGAGGTACCAAAAGGGGCTGCACAATAATGCCCATTTTTTTACCGGACTATAGGCGCTACAAAAACATTATACTGTAGAAAATTTCAAGCATTTTTATGCACTTGTATTAACGTTATAAGCAGTTAAATTTTGATGCAAAATGGTCCATTTGTGTGGGAGGTACCAAAAGGGGCATGCCAACTTCACTCAATTTCAAAAGTTTCGAATAAGTAGTATAGAAGTTATTAAAGAATCAATATTTCACTAAATTTTAACCCTTTGTGTGGGAGGTACCAGAAGGAGTAGACCAATATGGCCCATCTTCGAACTCATCCGGAGATAGATCAAAATATTACCACATACCAAATTTGAAGTCAATCGGTTAATCCTTTCGAGAGTAATCGTGCGCACCAGCCAGCAGACACACAGACAGACAGACAGACAGACGGACGGACATTGCTCATTCGACTTAAAATGACCCAAAACGGATTTCCTCCGAACATACTTAGGGTCTTAGATCACTCCTTCGATGTGTTACACTTTTTTCCGTAGCAAATGATATATACCCTCGTCACACTAAAGTGAGGGTATAAAAAGCTAACGATATAACAAAAACAAACGCGTTTTTAGGCTCTGAATCCAGCAGCGTCCTGGATAAACCTTAATGCTCCATTGGAAACCAGCTCCGAGTCTTTTCAATGTCCACCTTAATGATAAATACAGTAAAACACGAAAACTTAACAATGGTCTCCCCCAGGGATCTGTCTTAGCCCCGACGTTGTTCAACCTGTACATACATGATCTGCCTATCTCTATATCGAGGAAATTTATATATGCTGACGACATGGCATTCGCACTACAGCACAAATCGTTCGCTCATATAGAAGACACTCTAACAGCAGATCTTAAATTGCTTTCACAATACTGTGCCAAATGGCGACTTTCGCCAAGCATTGCCAAAACGGAAGTGAGCTGCTTCCACCTGAACCACCAAGAAGCCTGCCGTGAATTAAACGTACAATTAAACAACAAACTCCTAAATCACAACTATAATGCAAAATACCTTGGAATAACTCTGGACAGGACCCTTTCATATAATGCTCATCTCACCAAAACGTCTCAAAAGATAAAAACCCAAAACAACATAATTCAAAAACTGACGGGCTCTTCGTGGGGTGCAAATCCGTCATGTTTGCAAATTTCTGCGTTATCTCTGGTTTTCTCTGCGGCTGAATACGGAAGTCCAGTATGGCTAAACAGCCGTCATTCTCAAAAAATCGACACTCAATTGAATATAACTATGAGGCTGATATCAGGAACATTACGCCCAACACCTACTGAATGGTTGCCAAAGCTCTGTAATATCGCTCCACCACAGCTAAGAAGGAAACAAGCTATACTACGAGAATACAATAAAATTCTTAGTAATGATCATATTCCGCTAATAACTGAATTAAATAATCCCCCACGACAACGACTTATATCAAGAAACGCACCCATGAAGCTAGCCAAAATGTTAAAAGATGAAAATTTTGAGATTGACATGGTTTGGGAAAATGACTTGTCCAACTCAGGAAGGTCCAGTCCGCTCTTTAATGGACGTAGCAGTAACAACGACCTGCAACTTTCACGAAAAGCTTGGTGTAACCTCAACAGACTCAGAACTGGTACTGGCAGAACCCAAAATACCCTATACACATGGGGTCTTGTAAATGACCCTATTTGCACATGCGGGGTCCCTCTACCCTAGGATATGAAGGCCAAATAAGCGACATCATAAATTTAACACCAGACGCTGTATCGTGGCTAGAATCGCTGGATCTTTGATGAGTTATTTAACTTGCTACACATTTTATATATGCTATTCTTTCGATTGTAATGATTTTCCACACGCTAAAAATAAAAATAAGTTCTTAACCTGCAACAGGTAAAGATTTTGTATGTCAAGCATTTTGGATTATGTCCAACTCTAGAAGATCGTTGGCCCAACTCTTGAAGATCGTTATGGTCCAACTCTAGACGATTTATCTATGAAACCACGTCGATATTAATGATAGCTATTATTCCTTTCCCAGGGACTTGTTCTAAGACACACTAAACGTAAAAGTGCAGAAGCCAAACTAAAGAATAAATGTAAAAACGAATGAAAACTTCAAAGCGTTGCTAGATTATTTCCCTCAACTTTCTGCATATACTCTTCAAGTACATAATTTCTACATTCATCGTACTTTGATATCCCTCTTACCCCAGTAAGTGGAGAACCATTGAAGTAGCTTCACATACAAAAGGATGTGCGAGGGAATGTGTTCGAATGATTGGTTGGATTTTCGTTTCAAATTGCGAACAAAGGAAACTAAATTGGAATGCATTTCGGTTGAAAAGCATTCAAATCCAAAGCTATGCACTTACACGCACTCTTCCTCTCTCACACATCCTTATACTGCCAAATACTCTTTACATAACCCCGAGACTTTTAATCATTGCCATCATTCCTCATCAGATGCATATGAACAGTGTTTTGTTTGTTTTTGTGTTTGTCTAAGAAGGTCCTTGTGGCAAATTGACTATGTGTACTTTGTAGTGCCACTGGTCATTTATGGAGTCTATGCTTAGTTGTTTGAAACTCTGGAAGTAGGATGAGGGGTTCCACACTACACATCACACTTGAGGTGCACTTTAATGTGTGAGAGATATCCATCCATAATCACCATGGCTTAATTGCGGAGTGTGTTATGAATACAAATTCTTTGAATAGATGATACTCACTCGTTTGTCAGAATAAATATTGATTTCTATAGGCCTTCCCTGGTAGGGTCGACAATAATTGAGTTTAGTTTGAGAGGAAGCACTGAACAGTTGAGTATATATTTTCAAAACTGTTAGTACTTACATGACCATGGAAAACGAACTTGGAATAAATTCGACAAAGAATGGTCGTTTTGTAAATCACTATCGTTTAATGGTAGGGCTGACCTCGTGATCGTGGGCCGTCTGATCACTGCAGTATTTACCAGGCTGAAATTTTGGATATGAGAGAGGGAGCAGAATGGTTGATATATAAAGTTTTGACAAAGATTATATAAGTATATATAGCCGATAGTAAGACTGCCATTAAATCCGACCTTAACGCTCTAGGACGCTTATTTAAGGAGTTATAGCCATTTTAAGTTTTGGAAGGACAATTCAAAATTTTGACCAAAAAAAGGTTCAGTAAATTTAATCATCTTCACTCTATGACGCTTTTTTAAGGATTTGTATAAATTTTATGTTTTGATTTCAGTTTAACTTGATCACAATTTGAGTATGTGCTCTGAATAATAGCACTGTACAACAATTTCAAACTTTTTTCAAAATAACAGGGTTCTGTCAGTGGATTCTGGTAGAGGAGACCAAAAAAATATATACGTGTATCGGCGTTTTGAAAGATCACATCGGAATTTTATTTTAGGGGGGGTTAAAGTTTTCCCCCCTTTGCTAGTTCGTGCAGAATATCGGTATATAAAACTATGTGTTCTGTTCATCTGAGGTGTAGGGTATCTTCAGCAACTTTGTAGAAAATGTTAAGGCCTATCTTTTTGTGGAATATATTAACCCTCTAGCTTCCCCCCATAACGGTGATTTTTCCCTATATTTTAACAAATCGTAAAAAACTCCCCTAACAAGTAAGAAAGTTTCAGTCGGGTAAACCGACTAAGGTATACCCTCACTTTGTGAGTAATGTAATATTGAATATTACACAAATTATTCTGTCAATTTTTGTGGGAGGTACCAGAAGGGGTTTAAGAAATACACCTATATTTCGCTGAACAGTAGATACTTTAAATACATTGCACTGTGCAGAATTGTAACCGTTTATATGGACTGGTATATTAACGTTGAGATATTAAATTGTGGTATAATTTGGCCATTTTGTGTGGGAGGTACAAAAAGGGACGTGGTGATAACGCTCACTGGACTATAGGCATTATAAAAGCATTACACTGTACAAAATTTCAAGTAATTGTATACACTGATATTAATGGTATAAACTGTTAACTTTTGGTGCAAAATGGTACCTTTGTGGGAGAGGTACCAAAAGGGGCGTGACAATAACGCCCATTTTTCAATGGACTGTAGGCACTATAAAAACATTACGCTGTACAAAATTTCAAGTATTTTTATACACTGGTATTAATGTTATAAGCTGTTAACTTTTGGTGCAAAATGGTGCATTTGTGTGGGAGGTACCAAAAGGGGCGCGGCAATAACGCCAATTTTTCACTGGACTGTAGGCACTATAAAAGCATTACGCTGTACATTTCCAGTATTTCTAAACACTGGTATTAATGTTATAAGCTTTTAATTTTTAGTGCAAAATGGTGCATTTGTGTGGGAGGTAGCAAAAGGGGCGTGGCAATTTCGCCCATTTTCTTCGAGTTGATAGCGACTAACAAACTAATACTATGTGTGGAATTTCAGAAGATTCGAATACGTATAATAGCAGTTATTAAAGAATCAATATTTCACAACATTTTAACCCTTTGTGGGGGAGGTACCAGAAGGAGTGGGCCAATATGGCCCATCTTCGAACTTAGCCGGAGATAGAAAAAAATATTACCACATACGAAATTTGAAGTCAATCGGTTACTCCTTTCGAGAGTTATCGTGCGCACCAGCCAGCAGACAGACAGACAGACAGACAGACAGACAGACAGACAGACGGACGGACATTGCTCATTCGACTTAAAATTACCCAAAACGGATTTCCGCCTAACATACTTGGGGTCTTAGGTCACTCCTTCGATGTGTTACACTTTTTTCCGTAGCAAATGATATATACCCTCGTCACACTAAAGTGAGGGTATAAAAATAGGTGGGGCGGGGTTGAAATGTTCTACAAAAATGTCGGCCATAAAATTTTACTATATGTGTCAGAACACACCGAAGCCCAAAACTTAACACCAAACTCAAAAAAAAACGCCCAAATTCAAGATTGCCGGTTAAGGGTTAATTTAGATATTATATAGTGTTAGTACCAAAAAGGTCTTTAAAAATTGAATTTTTCGGGGTTGATGTGAGAGATGTAAAAAAAATAATGATTTTATTTTACAATTAAATAATATTTATTTTATATTAAATTATACTTCAGGACTATAAACAAAAAATCTATTAATAACGCATATACAAGGAGAAATACTTATTTAATACATAAGTTCATTTATTTTTAATTCACTTTTCTTTTCACTCTTGGCAATTCGACGCCATTATCAAACAATGTCCAACATAAATCTGTTATAAGAGACAAAATGCTCTTGCCTTTATAGCGTTTTTCAATAGGAAAACATATCTGATGGAACCGTTCGCCATGCTCATCAGTTTCAGTTGAAAACTGAAAATAAATATATAAATATATATGTATAATCAAATATAAATCAAAACTTGTATTACCTTTAGACCACAGCATCAAACCGATATATCAATTTCGGCATATATGTTTTGGCACCCATGGCTCATCTGGAAAAACTTCCAGTTCAAAATAAATTTAATATATATCCTCCACTTTGCTCGTAAAAAATGAAACCCTATGTTCCATAAGGGTATGTTTGCCACAGACGTAGCAAAACCAGTCAAGTTTTCCCAAACAGTCAGTCATTATTATTCTTACAAACTCCCTTGTAGAATATTGTAAGAAAATAAAAAGATTAACTGGCTGACCCACGATGTCAAACGTTAACGTTCATAAGTAACGTGCCACTCAAAAGTTCCGTTATGGTAATTTTGAGTGACAAAAATATAATGACAGAAATAATGAAGGAGAACAACAGTACGATTGGTAGTTGTTGAATAACAACCTTCTCTTCAGAGCTGGGAGAACCTAAATATGCGAGGAATAACAAATTAACCCTTAACAAGCTATCTACAATTTGGGCGTTTTTTGGAGTTTGTGTTAAGTTTTGGGCTTTGGAGTGTTCTGACACATATAGTAAAATTTTATTGCCGACATTTTTGCAGAACATTTCAACCCCGCCCCACCCATTTTCAGGGGAGTTTTTTACGATTTGTTAAAATACAGGCAAAAATCACCGTTATGGGGGGAAGCTAGAGGGTTAATATATTCCACAAAAATATAGGCCTTAACATTTGCTATTAAGTTGCTGAAGATACCCTACACCTCAGATGAACAGAACACATAGTTTTATATACCGATATTCTGCACGAACTAGCAAAGGGGGGAAAACTTTAACCCCCACCTAAAATAAAATTCCGATGTGATCTTTCAAAACGCCGATATACGTATATATTTTTTTGGTCTCCTCTACCATAATTCATTGACAGAACCCTGTTATTTTTTTTTGTGTTGTACTGTGTAGTTAGTTCATGTTTGTATCCCATAACAATTGTTTTTTCTTTCAGCCGTGCGGAGCTCCTCAAAGGATCGAAGAGTTTGATTTACTATTTTAAATAAACTCGCCACATATTTATTATGTTTCTATCAATAACATTGCGCTCGAAATGGACACTTTAAAAATGCAACAGAAATGAGACCCTATGAAAAGGCCTATTTTGACCATGCCGAATCCAGTAGAGTTATGTCGTTGATGATTTTGAAGTGGAAGACTTCGGAATACACGCTTCAGTCCAAAGGATATTTTTTTTTTCAACGACAAGAAATAAAAATATTGACGATTCGTATGACTTTTGACATATGATAGGATTTGATTGCAATGTTTAAGGGTAAAGGTGTGAGAAGCTGAATGACTAATTTGAGTGAAATAATTCTTTAAGTGTTCCCCTTTTTTCGTTCTTTGGACGGAAGCGTGTATTCCGAAGCCAAATTCGCCACTGGAATATCTAACATCACTGATTTTCCGAATATATTGAAAAGAAGAGTTAACCCTGAAAATCGGCTGCCACCTATGGATTCAGCATTTCTGTTACTTTTTTGCACTAGAACAGTGTAATTAATGTTTGTTTAATTTTATGCAATTTTTTGGAAGCGAGAGCATTTGAAAGATTTCACCAACTTCATGTACAGCCATTTATTGTGACAGATCTCTGAACGAAATGACTGAGCAGTTCAAAATCCAACTGCTATGGGTGCCAAACAACAGGAACATTCAAGGGATTTGCAAATCAGATGAGCCCGCAAGGTTAGAAATTACCTCATATGCGCTATAAGGAATGCACTAACTGCCATAGAGTCTCTATAGTTCTAATCCACTTTACTGCTGATATTGCGGCTAGAGAAGTTGTACCAGAGCGGAATTAAGATTAAACTGTCTTTCAGTGTGAAGGTACAACAAGTCCTTTCACATGGGGATACCACATTGTAGTGCAATGTTAACCGACCGAGTGGACTATATACCAACGGCGTACAACTTTGAGAGGATCTGTACTGCGATATCTCTCAGAAAACGAAATAATGGCAAAATAACAAGAAATATTAACTAACCCCACTTCTATGCATATGGTTCAAAGCTTGATGGAAACAGTGGCTTAGGATTATACTGCAAATAATTGAATTTTGATATATGTAGCTCACAGACAACAAGATATGTCTATCAAGCCGAAATAATGGAAATAAGGGAGGTCGTCGCCAAGTGGCTGAGTCGCAACAATTGTGTCGTAATTTTCTCAATTATTTTCACAAACAGCCTTTGGGTGCTACAGCTCTCTTAGGCTGAGCAGTATAACATACACCCCATATGGGAACCTATATTATATTGTTGCGACACTGAGTCCAATGAGGCTGGGAATTAAGGCTAATGATTTATGCAGATGCTGCGGATATGAGGAAAATGTGGATAGCATTGAGCACCCGCCTTGTTACTGATCTGAATTGTGTAAACGACGTATGTATACATACATTAGTCCTTTCTAGGAAGTCTAACAGATCTGGCCGATATCGATACGTATTATTGTTCGTTTTCTTTCAATTGTTCGTTTTCTTCCAAACCAAACCTAACCAAACCTAACCAAACCTAACCAAACCTAACCAAACCTAACCAAACCTAACCAAACCTAACCAAACCTAACCAAACCTAACCAAACCTAACCAAACCTAACCAAACCTAACCAAACCTAACCAAACCTAACCAAACCTAACCAAACCTAACCAAACCTAACCAAACCTAACCAAACCTAACCAAACCTAACCAAACCTAACCAAACCTAACCAAACCTAACCAAACCTAACCAAACCTAACCAAACCTAACCAAACCTAACCAAACCTAACCAAACCTAACCAAACCTAACCAAACCTAACCAAACCTAACCAAACCTAACCAAACCTAACCAAACCTAACCAAACCTAACCAAACCTAACCAAACCTAACCAAACCTAACCAAACCTAACCAAACCTAACCAAACCTAACCAAACCTAACCAAACCTAACCAAACCTAACCAAACCTAACCAAACCTAACCAAACCTAACCAAACCTAACCAAACCTAACCAAACCTAACCAAACCTAACCAAACCTAACCAAACCTAACCAAACCTAACCAAACCTAACCAAACCTAACCAAACCTAACCAAACCTAACCAAACCTAACCAAACCTAACCAAACCTAACCAAACCTAACCAAACCTAACCAAACCTAACCAAACCTAACCAAACCTAACCAAACCTAACCAAACCTAACCAAACCTAACCAAACCTAACCAAACCTAACCAAACCTAACCAAACCTAACCAAACCTAACCAAACCTAACCAAACCTAACCAAACCTAACCAAACCTAACCAAACCTAACCAAACCTAACCAAACCTAACCAAACCTAACCAAACCTAACCAAACCTAACCAAACCTAACCAAACCTAACCAAACCTAACCAAACCTAACCAAACCTAACCAAACCTAACCAAACCTAACCAAACCTAACCAAACCTAACCAAACCTAACCAAACCTAACCAAACCTAACCAAACCTAACCAAACCTAACCAAACCTAACCAAACCTAACCAAACCTAACCAAACCTAACCAAACCTAACCAAACCTAACCAAACCTAACCAAACCTAACCAAACCTAACCAAACCTAACCAAACCTAACCAAACCTAACCAAACCTAACCAAACTTAACCAAACCTAACCAAACCGAACCAAACCTAACCAAAGATTTTTATCCCCTCACCATAGATAGGGTATATATCATTTGCTACGAGCCAAATGTGTAACACATCGAAGGAGTGACGTGAGACCCTAAGTATGTTTGGCGATATCCGTTTTGGGTAATTTTAAGTCAAATGAGAAATGTCCGTCCGTCCGTCTGTCTGTCTGTCTGCTGGCTGGTGACCAGAGTATGAAGCCGCCGAGCCGAGCCGCCGATTTTAGCCGCAGCCGACCTTTTTTCACCAGCCGAAGCCGCCGCCGTTCCATAGAAAAACTTTAATATATCGATAAATACAATTTAAATTTTTGATAAGCAAATAGCTATATAGCAGATATATCGTCCCCTTAATAGAAGAATAATGTGTACGCATATACACTATTATTTTTTATTGCATACTAAGAATCTACGCAATTGGTTCTATATATATATGGAAAAATTCTACTTTCACAAATTGGGTTATTGGGTGTTTGCAATTGTTCATTAATAAATGGTAATATCGAGTTTCAATTTCACAAAAAACTTAAAATATGATTTTCTCGAAACGACAAATAAATTATACACTATTCATTTATTGGGTGGACGATATGGATGTGAGTGATTTTCGTTTTGATTCGTTTATTGTCACAAGAGGGAGCTTAACATGTCTTAAAAATCATAATATTGATAGTAGTAGAAAAATTATTATAAAAATTCTTTTTTAAAGGAAATAATACGATTTTTTATTTATTATTAGATTATGTACATATAGAGATAAAAATATTTTCGGAAAAATCAATGGAGTATTAAAGAATAGTATAACATATAAATTAATATCTCCATTCTAAAGAATCAATCAAGTTAAGCTCAAAACAGTAGAGGTCATTCTATTTAAACCACAAGGTAATTCCACACAAATTTAAAATTTCACTAAAACGTCGATTCTCCTCTCCTGGAAACAGCCTGTTTCGACTTAAGCTATGTAAAGATGAATGGCGGAAAAATTTTTTGTCTTTCCTTTGGCAGAAAAGACATTGTGAGATAATTTGCAGATTGCAATATGTGCGAAGTTTATGCACGTGACAACGGCGCCATTGTCAGAAAAACATTTTATTGGCCACTGTCTATAAAATATTTTTATTGGTAATCCTGCATATAAATATTTACAAAATATATTTTAAATATATGAAATTGTAAGGGTTTCTTGCAATCGTCTTCACCTTTGCCTAACAATCGGTCATTGTCCGTACATTTGCGGCACTTTAACAAGGTTGATAAAGTTGTCCGATCTGACAATCGTCTATACATAGCTTTAGCATACTTTGAAAATAGAGTATATAATAGAGCGGCATGGAATTGATGATTTTTTTCACCTCACAATATCTTACAATTAAAACCAGTAAGGAAAGGCAGAAAGTCGGGCGGGGCTGACTATATAATACCCTACACCTCCCTAACAATACGATAAGGGTTATTGCGATAATAATTTGGAATAATTGGTAAATGGGTAAGAACATATATATGCGGATATATCTAATTCTGAACCGATAATCGCTAAGTTAAGCAATATTCGTTCCTAAATTGAGAAACATCTTTCTGGAGAATTTTGTAATGATCGGAAGTAAAGTACAACTTCTATAGCGCTTTGTAAACAAATCAGGAGGATAATATATATGGAGCTTATATATAAATCTGAATCGATTTTCCCTGAATACTCTTTCATGTAAAATAGAAACCTCTTTCTGTCGAATTTCGTACTGATCGGATATAAAATACAGTCTCTACAGCGCTTGAATGTCAAATCGGTGCTAACATATATATGGGGGCTATATCTAAATCTGAACCGATTTTCTCCAAATTTGGCAGTATTCCTTCGTGTAATAAGAAACCTCTTTCTGCCGAATTTCGCTGTGATCGGATATAAAATACAGTTTCTACAGCTATTGAATTTAAAATCGGGGGTAACATATATATGGGGGCTATATCTAAATCTGAACCGATTTTCTCCGAGTTTGGCAGTATTCCTTCTTGTAATAAGAAACCTCTGTCTGCCGAATTTCGTACTGATTGGATATAAAATACAGTTTCTACAGCGCTTACATGTCAAATCGGGTGCAACATATATATGGGAGCTATATGTAAATCTGAACCGATTTTAACCAAATTCAATAGGGATCGTCCTTGGGCCCAAAAAAAGATGTGTTTCGTTGAGATCGGACCATAATTGCGACCTGTACTTTGATTACAAGAATACGTCTACAGACAGACGGACAGACAGACGGACATAGCTAAATCGACTCAGAAAGTGATTACAAGTCGATCGGTATAATAAACAATGGGTCTATCTCTTCTCCTTTTGGGTGTTACAAACAAATGCACAAAGTCATAATACCCTGTACCACAGTGTGGTGTAGGGTATAAACATCTATTATTTAAGAATAAATACCAGAGCTTAACTTTTCAACTATTATTTTAAATGTTCAAATGTCTATCATAGAGCCGCCGTATGTCAATTTTATGTCGGCTTAGCCGCATAGCCGCCGCCGCCGATCTATAACTTTCAATGGCAGCCGCCGCCGCCAATTTCGGCTCGGCTTCATTCTCTGGTGGTGACCACGATAACTCTCGAAAGGAGTAACCGATTGACTTCAAATTTGATATGTCGTAATATTTTCTTCTATCTCCGGCTAAGTTCGAAGATGAGCCATATTGGTCGACTCCTTCTAGTACCTCCCCCACAAAGGGTTAACATTTAGTGAAATATTGATTATTTAATATCTGCTGTACTACTTATTTGAATCCTCTGAAATTCCGCACATAGCTTTAGTTTATTAGTCACTATTACCTCGAGAAAAATTGCCCCTTTTGGTACCTTCCACACAAATAGACAATTTTGAACCAAAAGTTAATAGCTTATAACTTCATTACCAGTGCATACAAATATTTTAAATTTTGTACAGTGTAATGGTCTAATAGTACCTACAATACGGTTAAAAATGGGCATCATTGTCACGCCCCTTTTGGTACCTCCCACACAAACGTACCTTTTTGTACCAAAAGTTATCAGCTTTTAACTTTAATACCAGTGCATACAAATACTTTAAATTTCCTACAGAGCAATGCTTTTATAGTACCTAGAGTCTAGAGAAAAGTGGCCGTAATTGGTACCTCCCACATAAATGGACCATTTTACACCAAAAGCGAACAGCTTATAACATTAATACCAGTGCATATAAATACTTGAAATTTTGTACAGTGTAATGCTTTTATAGTATCTAGGGTCCAGAGAAAAGTTACCGTTATTGGGACACCCCTTTTGGTTCCTCCCACACAAATGGACCATTTTGTACCAAAAGTAATCAGCTTTTAACTTTAATACCAGTACTTACTTTAAAGTTATTAAATGCAATTTAAATTGTTAATAATTTAATTAAAACAAAAAATAAATAAATTTACTTATATTTTTTGGGACTCAAGGTGAGGGGATTCATAAGTCGGTTTACCCGACTGAACTTTCTTACTTGTTTCTTTAGTGGGATATTCATACTGATATCTCGATATATTTTTTGGCTGACTGCATTTTCGATGAACTGATGAAGGATCACAGAATGGGAATAAGTAAATGAATAAAATGTATAAAAAAAACGTATATAAAACTTTGTAACTACAAAAGATTTTTGGCTTTAATTGAATATCCGTCTAAATCCGACTCTTTCAATGATTACAGTAAATTCTGTAAATAGTAAATTCCCCGAAATAGTCATGTACAGAATATAAATCCTAACAAACTGACAAAGGTTCTGCATTTGAATTAAATTGGCCCGAAAACATAGACAAAATATCCATAACATGAGGCATTTGTGGGGGGGTATTCTTCAATTGATTACGAAATTATTATCGATAGATGGACGACCGACCTCTCGAGTAATTTATGCAACGCCACAACCCAAAAATAAAACATAAAAAACACCACAAAATTGTAACATTATCCGGAGAAGACGACCAAAGTCAATACCAATAAAAATGCGTTCGAGGGGCCAGACCAGATCAAAACATCCCCAATCTACGCTTTGTGTGATGTTGCGACCTCTCCCCAAAGACGTTCACAAGAAAATTGGCCAACGAAATGATAACAAAAAGTTATGTTAATGGACAGACATATTTTATAGTTGATTGATTTTTATCGCAATGTTAACAACGCACATTTGGCGGCGGAGGGGTCGACTGGAATTTGTATGATTTTCAGGGCAGAGATGAATTGTGTTTTGGCCGAAAATAAATATTTACTTACCTACAATACATTGATGGAATGGGCGGGCGTCAATTTGGTGGTGGTGGATCATGGCTGTCGGCTTAGACGTCCTGACAGGGGTTTAACCTAAAAATGAAAAAAAACAGAAATATACCACATTTTTTATGATTTGTAAATATTTATTTTAGTTTTGTTATGGTTTTCTTTAAGTGACATCAAAAGATGTAGCAAAGTTACGAGTACGAGTACTTGGACGGTTATGAGGAGGTGGAGTCTGTTGTCAGATTGGATTGGTTTGGGGAGTTTATATTGCTTTCAGAGTGAGCTGTAAATATGCCATTTCGATTTTATTTCCGTTGATGAAATGTCAATGAAATAAAATGTAATTTATGTTAATCCCCAAAATACGTGTGTGGTTTATTTTTATGTTCGTCAACTCGTTAAAATCGAGACACACATAGTTCTGCAAACATCTGCATCATATATAGTATATACTCGTGGATACAAAACGCGCATAAAAATCATGGCAAATTGGCATTGTTTATAAAAACAACATACTACACGTTTTATTGCCAAAGAGCAAGGGAGGAGGGGTGGAGGAAAGAGTTAATCAATAAAATCCTCTGTAATGGAACCATTTCGGTAAACATTTTCGTCACTTCTTTTTTGTCAGGCGGAACTATAAAAAAAGAAGGGCATGTAGAACATAAACTACGTTTTTTCCGGGGCTCCATTATTATACCCGAAATGGCCTATAAAAGGTTCGCGAGAAGTTGATGATGAAGCAGTGCTACAATAATCATAAAACTTCTGGAAGATATGATACAATTAAGTAATAAAAAATTATAGAGGATTACGAAAGGAAATTAATTATAGAGAAGTAGTTCCAGTAGTTTTAGGGTTTATGGAAGTATCCAGAGTACTATCAAAAAAGTGGGTACGGTGTATATACAGTACTATCAACAATGAGCTATCAAAAATTTGGTACACTAACATAATTCAAATAGAATCAGCTATGGTGATAAGTAAAAAGTAGATTTACGATAATTATAAATAGTCTTCCCAAAGGCGCTTCTGAACTTTGACAACTGATAGAGGCCATATCGTTGAAATTACATCTGTCGAATTGGCTGTCATTAACTCAGTCTGTATGTCAAATCACCATGGATGAACATAGCGTTCAAAAACAGGTGTGAACCAGTAAGGAAAGGCTAAAGTCGGGCGGGCCGACTATATAATACCCTACACCACTCTCGTAATATTGAATAACTCTGATATATAAATTTTGTAATTCATGTATAAATTGTTTACATAAATTTACTTTTGGGACATTTTATACTTAAATAATACCGTGTACTACAGTGTGGTGTAGGGTATAAAAACGATTAGATCTAAAGAGCCAAATCGGATGAAACATATATATGGGAGCTATAGCTAAATCTTAACCGATTTTCTTCAAATTCGGCAATGTTGGTTCATGGATCAAGAAACTTTACCATTCTAAATTTCAAAACGATTGAATGTAAAATATAGCTTCTATAGAACTAAAGGGCCAAATCGGACGAAACATATATATGGGAGCTATAGCTAAATCTTAAACGATTTTCTTCAAATTCGGTAGTGTTGGTTCATGGATCAAGAAACTCTAGAATTCTAAATTTCAAAATGATTGGATGTAAAATACAGCTTCTACAAGACTAAATAGCAAAATCGGACGAAACATATATATGGGAGCTATAGCTAAATCTTAACCGATTTTCTTCAAATTCGGCAATGTTGGTTCATGGATCAAGAAACTTTACCATTCTAAATTTCAAAACGATTGAATGTAAAATATAGCTTCTATAGAACTAAAGGGCCAAATCGGACGAAACATATATATGGGATCTATAGCTAAATCTTAACCGATTTTCTTCAAATTCGGTAGTGTTGGTTCATGGATCAACAAACTCTACCGTTCTAAATTTTAAAACGATTGGATGTGAAATACATCTTCTTTATAACTAAAGGGCCAAATCGGACGAAACATATATATGGGAGCTATAGCTAAATCTTAACCGATTTTCTTCAAATTCGGTAGTGTTGGTTCATGGATCAAGAAACTCTATAATTCTAAATTTCAAAACGATTGGATGTAAAATACAGCTTCTATAGGACTAAAGGGCCAAATCGGGCGAAAGATATATATGGGAGCTATATCTAAATCTGAACCGATTTCAACCAAATTCAATAGAGAGCTTAACAGCTGCGAAATACTATAAACTGCAAAATTTCAGAACGATCGGAGTCAAATTTCGACCTGTAGTCGACGAACAACTTTACATGGACAGACGGACGGACGGACGGACAGACATGGTTAAATAGACTCAGCTAGTGATTCTGAGTCGATCGGTATACTTTAAGGTGGGTCTAGCTGTGTTAATTTCAGGTGTTACAAACATCTGCCGTGAAACAAACTTATAATACCCTGTACCACAGAGTGGTGTAGGGTATAATGATAACATTGTTTTTATCAGAACAGATATTTTGTTCTAGCAACGCCCAGAGTTATAATTTCGAACAAGCGATGAGGCCAATTTCTTGATGAATGCGTACGTCAACAAACAAAATTGTACCAATCCACCGTAGATCGAAGAGTTGGCGGTGACATCGGTTCATATTTATTTAAGAACGATGTTGAGAAGACCATCGCCGTTAACGGTGTACGCTATGGGTCGATGATTACTAACTTCTTTTGGCCTGAATTGGATGATATGGACACCTTCAGAAGGATGCCGCTACGTTCCACAAAGCTTATACCACATTGGACATTCTTAACGGTCGTTTTGAGGGCATGTTCATCTCAGGTGGATGTGCTGTGAACTGGCAGGTCTATCTGGCGAATAAGCCACAAACCACAGCGGTCCTCAACGCCAACATAACACATACCTTCAGTCATGTTCGGCTTGATTTATGCGCCTGAGGCATGAAGAATGTAACATTTCGGATGCGCCCACCCAGAGAAACCGTGGCATTTGCACGATGTTATATTTCATACACAATGGCACCGATAGGCCTTTCAAACGAAACGAATAATGTTCGAAGATATCTCGCACATACTTTGTTTTGTTTAAATTTAAAGATAGGGGCGCTTAATGAAAGACCATTTACATCCAATTAAAGCTTAGTCTGTATGTAGTCCTTGTGATAGTTACCACAGGGACAGATGCAAAAATTTGAGATTTTCCTACGTTGAACCCATCCGATTAGTTTAAAGCGACCAACAGATGGCGGATGCTAATCTCAGCCAACTTTGTTAACTATAAATGAAATGTGAGCCTAGGATTACCTTGCCGCCTTCTAGAGAGTGCGAGACACATACACTGAAAGCGTTCTATCGATTCCTACTCCTACTTCCGTAGAGAGGCTGCCTGTATGACAGAATCACTTCCATTGTAACTCACATCCATTGGGCCACCACAGCCATTCTCGTTGAACCAATTTGATTGCTTGGAAAACTCAAAAAGATCAGCCAAGCCTGCAGACTTCCCAAAGAAAAGAGAGTTGGATGGGGGTACAGACACAGATGGTGTTCTATTGATTCCACGATAAGTGGGACGACCTGCCTCGATAACGACCGCAGTGCGTAGGTGTGGCCCGACATCCACATAGGGTGGAATTGCTCAGACATCTCGTTAAGAGGCGAGACGTAGTTGAGGGCGGTTCTTGACTCCAAGACGCCATTATCTACAAATTAAATGACAGCCTGATTATCAGAGAAAATATTGATACCGGCTTCTGATAATGTTCTAGGTGTGAACCCGACCAAGACATACTAGTTCTTTTCAGCAGGAGATATACGATACCAACAGTTATACCTGTATCCTTGGGCATCATACCAAAAGGTGAAGTGTACGCCAGCTCCGAATGGATACCTTCGGAATAGTCTTCGGATTTCCTGTGGTACTCTACCACGTCCTAAGGAAGCGCTGCCGTAGCATCGAAGCGGCCCAGTAGGCGATGGCACACCTTGATTTAAGCCCACGAGGCGTATAATCATGTTAAGTCCGTCAGTTTATTCTGTCTCCTAGAGGTATATAAATTCCCCTTTCTGAAAGCGCAAAATACATAGGATTCTACTAGACAGAAAGTCAAACGCAACATTCTGGAAAGAGAAAAATAGGCTGTGGTGGAGCTCTATACCTGTACAAAGGCACTAGTAAAACTGTGGGCTGTGAACTCTTGCAAAGTTATTTGGTTGTATACGGCAGTAGTCAGATCGATAATGCTGTACAGCATTGTCTTCTGGTGGGTCGCTCTACAAGCTATTCTTGATAGAAAGTGTCCTTATGACAACAAATGACAGGTGTTCTCTCCATACATATTAAGCTGATGTGGATCTGTATATTCTCCAAACTTACCAACACTTTTGGTTAAGGTTAGGGTGGCTGCCAGCTCAAATATCCCATTTTAGGTCCCCAGTGATACCACGGTCACAGATGCCCCTCGTCGGAACCAACCTGTTTGATAAACAAAGTCAATAGTACAAATATCGTAAAGATCTGTCAGACTTACTAAAAAGGCCGATCCCAGTATATCCAAACTCCATTTACTTAATGAGGGACAGTAGCGAAGCAGGTGCTCAATGTTCCCAACTTCTTCCTCATTACCACAGCTCCTATAGAAGTCATTGGATTCAATACACGATCAGGCCGTGACCCGTCAGAACTGACAGTATTTCCCACTATAGTTCGAGGAGACATTTTGACCTTCTCAATTCGTATCTTGTCCAGATTTGTCTAGATACTCTACATGTGCCGATTTGTGTTCATATTTCATTGGACTGCCTGATTACCTCGTGCCTATGCCAAAGCTTGCTTGTGGACAGTGGAGCAACATTATATGAAAATTATTCCAGAATTTGAAATTTCGTTAATTTCCAAGCAAGTTTATCAGCTTTGCAGTTCCTCGGGATATCTCTATGGCCAGGTAGCCATACTCGGTGTATTTAAAACTGCTCAGCCATCTTGTTAAGAGATCAGCGGCTGTCGAGGGCTGTTTGTGAATTTAAGGATGTGGCCTCCAGAGAATTGATGACAGCCTGACTGTCCGAATGATTGACAAGGCTAGTATTGGTCACTACGTTGAGACTCAGCCACTGGGTGACTTCCATTATTGCCATTATCTCGGCTTGATAGAACCTACAGGTATTTGGTAGTCTATAGGCTGAGTCCAAGTCTCAGTGCACTCCGAAGCCAATCTTATCATCAAGCTCTGAACCACCTGTGCGGAAGTGGAGACGTTTTCTATTTCCTGGTTCTCTTCCAACCCATTCCTCTCTGGCAGGTATCTTAGTGGTGAAGTTTCTCCCGAAGGTATACACCGTTGGTATATCGCAATCATGGTGGTATCGCAATGGACTCTAAACCTAACCTAACCTAGACAGTGATGCCAACTTTTTCCGAAGCAAAAGCGTAATGAATAATTGAAAACGCGTAAAAGCGCGTAAATTCCAAACAAAAAGGCGCAAAAAGCACTAAACTATAACATTGCTTCAGTCAGGCGGAGACGACTAGATCTACACGACCCCATCTGAGCAGAATTAAAAAAAATATTTTTCGAAAATCGTTATCAGTTTTGTATTCCTAATGAAAATATTATGTCCAAAAATTTGTATTCTATGGGGCTTACATTCGAAATCAGGATATACAGGCAGGGTTACCATACGTCCTCATTTGGGAGGACATGTCCTCCTTTTAACCAGAGTCCTCGCTCCTTTTTCAAAAATGATGGATTTGTCCTCCTTTTGTTACATATTAAAATTTTTCACAAACAGTAAACTTTCACATAAATTATATTCGTACTTTTAGAACAAAGTTAGTACTACAATAATTGAGCTCGATGACTGAAATTTGGTACAGATACTTCTTATAGGTGCAGGTAACTTGGGATTGAAAATAAGCAATATCGATAAATTTGTAGCATCTTCTGATTTGACTTATTAACGCCATAGAGACTGCAAATTTCAACCGGTCGAACTGAAATTGGTAATTTGGGTGTATGTACAGGGTGGGCCTAAAGAAACCAAGGGGTGTAAAAGTTTAATAACTTTTTCGTTTATTAATTTTTTTTTTATTTTTTCTTCCAGATTATATAATATACAAAAGGCAAATTTGTTTACATGAAAATGAAAATTTGTTTACATAAAATGAGCTTCATCACTCATAATCAAATTTTTAATAAAGTTGATTTCATTTCTGGCCAACTCTTGAAATTTAACTGCAAAATTTAGACGTTGCCGATGATCTGGGGGTTTTAATTCTTCCACCAATTGGACCTTATATGGGTATAACTGTAAATCTTTTTTTGAAATGCGCCGTAGTGACGTACGAGACATTTCTAGCTGAGCAGAACGCCTTCTGACAGATGTTTTTGGTGCTTCGTTAACACTTTGCTGTACTCGTTCAATATTTTCCGCAGTGCGACTTACACGTGGTCTACCGGTTCGAGGCAAATCTCTTACGCTGCCATGTTGGTGATGACGATCAACTAAGCAACGAATCATTGCTTCAGAGGGCGAAATTGTGACGTTAAAATGTCGACGATATGCTCTTTGCGTTAAAATAATTGATCTCTGGTTTAAATAATAAAATTCTATTGTTCTGGTTCTCTGTTCAATTGTGAATCTCTCCATTATAAATTCTCCAAGTGTTGTCTATATAATCTGAAAGAAAAAATAAAAAAAAATAATAAACGAAAAAGTTATTAAACTTTTACACCCCTTGGTTTCTTTAGGCCCACCCTGTATATCCAGAACCCTTCAGACGAGCAATGGTCATCATAAGTCCATGTTTTGATATAGCCCCCACACCAGGGTACCTCAAGATTTTACTTCTTAGCGCAACAAACGCAACAAATCTCAAAGAATCAGTTGACAAGCATGTCAGATCTTAACGCCGCTTCACTTATTTATTATAATTAACACCTAAAAATACTGTAGCTAGACCCAATTTATAGTACACCGATTGTCTGTCTGTCTATTTAAAATTGTTCCTTAAGTACAGGTCGCATTTTCAATCCGATCTTGCTGAAATTTGACAAAAAGGCCTATTTCATACCTGGGAAGAAATTGGTCAAAGTCGGTTCAGATTTAGATATAGGCCCTATATACATTTTCTTTTCGAATTGGCCTTTTAGCGCTACGGAAGCTTTTTCATATGCAATCACTTTGAAATTAAGCGGGATGGAGTTTCTTGATCCAAGTTCCCACATTGTCCAATTTGTGCAAATCGGCTCAGATTTAAATGTAGCACCCAAGTACAAACCTTGCCAAATTTGTTCGGATTTAGATATAGTCCTCCGATTTGGCATCTAAGCGCTATAAAATACAAATTGTTGTACAAATCATTGGAAATTGTATTTTTTAAATGACCTCCGAAAGTTCCAAACTCTCTTTGTAAATGTTACAAATGTCCTCCTTTTCTGACACAAAAGTCCTCCTTCCCGAAAAAATTTTATGGTAACCCTGCATACAGGGAACATACTTGGAACATATCTGAAGCTGAACCTATTTTCGTCAAATTTGACAACGTTCCAATTTATTTTAAGAATCTGATATCTTTTAAAAATAATAAAGATCTGTTGACAATGTATAATGATTTTAAAGCGCATACATTGAACATCGGTATATAGGCGTTATGGAGTCTATATCTAAATCTGAACCAATTTTTCCTAAATTTGGCAGTGTTCATTCCTGATTGAGGGAACCGCTATATACTAAATTGTATGTAGATCTGATGAGAAATGGGTATTTTATGTCGCTAAGACTCAAAAGATTTAAACCTGCATTTATGACATATTTCTGATGTGCCAAAGTAACAGCACGGAAAAATTTTACCAAACAATATCAAAGAAGATATTTCCTACACATTTTTTTCTCACCATCCATCACAAATGAATCTAATAATCGCCACTATATGATGGGCGCGACTTGATCGTCACTATATGATGGATGCGACTTTTTCGATGGTCCCAAGCAGTGGATACAAGCAATTATTAATTATCTATATTTCTCAAGATACACATCTAAATATACAAATTTCTAACATATAAAAAATATTATAGATTAAAAAAGACTTCGTTGAATTTAGGACAGAAGGTGAAACTTTTTTTTTAAAAAATCGCGCGATTTTTTTAAAAAAAGTGTCGCCTTAATTCCTAAATTCAATGAATATTTTTTTAAATCGCGCGGTTAAAAAATTTTAAAATTTTATATCGTCCACAAATTGTTTCATCCTTGATAAATACATTCCTAAGTTCGATAATTTTTTAAATCGCGCGATTTAAAAAATCATTGAACTAAGGACAGATATATAGACTCAAATATATAGACTCAAACATTTTCAAACTTAAACCAGAAACTTTTACTATGTACAGACTTTGAGAAATATATAAGTAGACAAAATAAAGTTTTGAAACCATTTGACGAAATTAATAAACATATTTACACTCACATTACATCCATTCTGCAGACAGATTGTAGGAAGCGCTGAACAATTTTTCATTTAAATTATTTTTTTCTTTAAATATATATTATCTTAACAAGAAAAAAATGAAATTATGAATTTTTAAATTTGAAATGTTAACCTTTGTTAAAGTAAAAAATCGTCTAAAGTCCCAATGGTTTATTCGCAATGACAATAACCCAGAGAGTAGTATTTTAGGTTAAGATTTGTCCACTTACTGTTATTTTCATTGTATAATAATGAAAGATTCAATAGTAAATGTAATGAATTGGAAAAAAAAGTATATATTATCAAGAGTATTATATTCCATAATATAAATATATTATAAATATTTACTCCTTTACTTGAACTAAATTATACATTCGGAATAAAATTGTATTTCCCTAAGAAAATTAGGTAAATTAATAAAAAGGACATAACTCCTATTGGGCTTTATGTCCACTCGATAACGTTGGACATAAGTCCCAAAAATTTTGGGTGTTATGTTCAAAATTATATGCAGACATAACTCCCAAAATCGTTTTGGGCGTTATGTCCGTTGGGAGTTATGTCACGGCACCGCGAAAAGCACTAAGTTGGCATCCCTGAACCTAGATCAGTTTTGGCAAAAGTGACGATTATTGTAATTTCGAAGATATTTATGGAAAAACCTATGTTCAGCACAATTTCTTCGCCTATAAAGCTCAAATAGTGCATGTTAATTTTAGATACATATTTGTGTTGAAGATTTTAATAGGTGATTTTTGAACCCTCATAATGACAATTTTGGATGTAATTCATCGGATTTTCTTTAGATATATTTGTAAAATCACCGTTTATATTATTCCACAAATTGCAAAATATTAAAAAATGTGGCCCTTCTCACAGCAATTGGGTTGGAGCTCTCCCATCAAAAGGATTTAAATTCCCAACACGAACCAAGTTCTAACAAAAGCAAACAGAAAATAATGTTTTGAATATTATTATTCATTGAAAACATGAAACACAAAATAAAACAAATAAGACATCTAAAAAAACAGAATTGATATTACTCAAAGCGCGATTTACATACAGATAGACATCGCTTTGACTCCGCACTTCTGTCCATACAATTTGGATAGCAACTGTAGGATGAATGTGGAACAATAAACAAGGTAATGCCACTTGTGCAACAACAACAACCTTCATAGCTGCATCAGAATGAATCCTGTTACATGCAATAAAATCGGTATTTTTGAGAGGTGGACGCCAAATATGTATTTATGTCCACCTCGATTATGTGTAAATCGATACTATTATACTACGCAACAAAAAAAAATTTTTTTTGTTTCCTAGACCTAAAAATTGGCGGCCGGAAGTTGGGCCCCAAGAAAATGCACCCCAAACTGAAAATGTAAGTGCGCCCCAAATTTGGGGTCTGTTTTCGTTACAAAAACTTATTTGGGAAATTACACCCCAATCAAGAAAACAACGTAAAATGAAAATAAACCCCAAAAAAACTAAGAAATTTTCTCTTCGTAAATCTGGGGAGTACGTAATAATACACGTATACGCACCTATTTTCTAATTATAAATCTTTTCCTGCGCCGTCGGCCTACGGCCTGCGGCCTCTGTTTAAGACTTTCTCCTATGGACAGGATCAAAAGTAGGGACGTGGAGCAAATCTTTTATGCGTAGCCTCTCCTGTTTCTAAATTAATAGATGAAAATAGGCCCCAAAAAGTAGACAAGAAATGAAATTAAACCCCAAAAAGCAGACAAAAAGTGAAATTAAGCCCCAAAAAAAGTTGTTGTTGTTTGACATGTTATTTTTTGGGGCCCATATTCATAAAAATATTGGGATGTATTTTCGTGGGGCCCAATTTCATTCCGCCCTAAAAATTATTTTTTTGTATAGATTGTGGCATACTGTTATATAAAATCAAAACCAAACATTTTTTTATGGATAAATTTTTTTTTAAAAATTTTTTTATTAAAAATACTGTTATCGTCGAAGGTACCCTTAGTATTTGCACTATAATTTTTGGAGTATATGCCCGATCAGGTCGACTTATACGTTAAATTGAAGCTATTAATGTGGGCTACCAATGTTGGAAATATCTCTTTCACTTAGAAACAGAGGTTTAGTAACAGTCATTAAACAAATTGGAAAAAGTAGATTTTTTAAAAAAATAAAAAAAATTCCTGGGACGAAAAAAAATATTTTATTCCATTTTTTAAAAGCTTGCATCCTAGCGAAGAAAATAATGCCTATTTGAAAAAATCTATGGATAAATGTAGAAATTAAAACCTTTTTTTTAAATTTCTGTTCAAATAGCGATTTAATTTGTTACTTTTATTTATATTATGTGCATTTGAGTTTATTTACATGTACAAGTTTCATTAGAAGTAATTGTGAGTTCTTTGTTGACGTTTGTAGATTTCGGAATCGGTTTCTCTAATGATTCTTTCTCCCATCATTCTTTCATCCCAGTGCCCTTGGTAACGTCGCTCGATGGACTTCATTTCTTGGTGAAACCTTTCCCCATGTTCGTCGCCAAGATTCGCAGGGGAAAAGTTTAAATGAGAATGCAAGAAATGAATTTTGAGGGACATATTTACACCTGTTGGAATACATAAAGCGAAAAATAAGTTAGGAGAATACATACATATGTTATATACATAAATATAGAAAAATATATTTCTTACCAATTTTTTCATAATTTTTTAACAAATCATTAATCATTGTTTCATATTGCGGGCTTTTATTGGATTCAAGGAAATTTTAAACTACAAACTTAAACGACCTCCATGTTGCAATTTCATCCGACGTCAAATATGATTCGAAATTTATATCTTTCAT
This sequence comes from Eudasyphora cyanicolor, assembly GCA_963930755.1. Taxonomy (NCBI): domain Eukaryota; kingdom Metazoa; phylum Arthropoda; class Insecta; order Diptera; family Muscidae; genus Eudasyphora; species Eudasyphora cyanicolor. The sequence continues at coordinate 221,339,515 of OZ005735.1, forward strand.
CAGTTTCCTTATTTTAGGCCCATCAAAAACGCCTTCTTCGATTTTTTGAAAAGAAAGACTTAAATAAACTTTTTAAATATGAGAGTGAATTGCCACCGTTCTTTAAGGATTTTACAAAATTTTTAAAGAGCCCCAGCTTAATATACAGTTGTGGCGAAATAATGTTTTCTTTTTGGACGAGAGGTGTGTATTTTATCTTGTTTTCACCCAATATAATGTCTTTTCTTGTTGGTCATTTCTTTCTTCTGTAATGCTCCTTCCTACTCCAATCTGTTTACTTAGACAAAAATAGCAGTCCGAATCGTGAATGAATGGTTGTCTCCAAATTGGACGTGATGTCTAAAATTAAAAAAGTTTCATTCCACAAAACATTGTAATACATTAATTGTAAAGTACTTACCGCATGTTTCCACTACTCCATCGAGCAAGATTTACATGGCACGAATTACACAAAATACTAGGTGTCCACGGTTCGTTCATATTTTCAACTCGTATACCAACATATTGCACATATATTTCTTCTATTGTTTTACTAAACTCACATCGATTTTTTTTAATTACTTATTTTCCGCAGATGTAGCAGAAATTGTCGGGATCATTTACACATTGAAAAGTTCTTTGCCTTTTACTCATACTTCGAAATAATATTTTTCAGAAAATCGACTTATCTCTTTAAGGCGCTGAATTAAATTACACTTATTTATTAATAAGTAATTTCATTCATAAATTCCGGATTTAAGGTACACAAGTTGCAGTACCTGTAGCTGACATATAGTTTGCTTCGAACGTAGAAACCCAATACATATACTTTTACTACCTGTATATACTACTGGGATGTCCATGCCCCTAAAAGGCGCAACTGAATGGAAACCTCATAAATAAAAAAACCACAAATATTGGTGAATGACCCTCCACCTGTGCGGATCTCATCCAATATAGCTCTCACATTGTATATCATGTTCTATGGAGGGTTACGAACGGCCATAAAACCTCGTCCTCTCTATAATTTTATAATGTCTGACATCAATCCTCATCTTACCAAAATTGCAAGGCAAAGTGTGCCAATGTAAGCCCCGCTGTACATTTTAAATCAGCTGATCGCTGAGCACTCACTACCTTGTTTATTGTACCATGAGTATAAAAGTTACAAAATATGTACATACAGATGGAACAAACATTGAAATACATACGCTTTATGGTGGAGGAAAGTGGCAATTGATATTTTTGAAAAACATTTCTAAATTCCATACAAACATTCACTCATTTCATTTTAAATAACAATATTTTTGAATTGGAAAACGTGATTTACTAAACAAAATAGAAATAGAATTCTTCTAAAATTTGCCTTTCGTTTTATATTATTTTCCTTCAAAAAAAATTATATGTAAATAAAATGCTCGGTATGTGCATTATCAATTGAATTTCCGTTTGTCGTGACAGGTTTGACAGTCAATATATCAACATCATCCAAAGTAAAGACTGCCAACAGTAGCTGCACTCTCTGCTCTGGAGGTGGAGTTTCCAATCAACAGAAAAGCTAAAATAATATTTCCAACAAAAAAATATTCTACAAGCAAATAAAATAAAAAAATAAAACAAAAATTTGAATTGGAGATGCGGGGCATCGATCCCCGTACCTCTCACATGCTAAGCGAGCGCTCTACCATCTGAGCTACATCCCCATGTTGACGAAACGTAACTAGTCAAGTCCTCCATCAGACACACACACACACAGTCCACTAACATTGCTTGTGTTTGGGGGCGAATAGGCGAACTTGACGTGTGGGCACACAATCTATAAATAAACTTAAATGCCGATACTCACACTCGACGTGCTCAGCCCCTCTCCACTCTCACATGAGGAGAAAATATTTTGCGTACCTAATTTGTTGACCACCGAATAATTTTGTGCAGAGTGTTGGGGCGTGTGCGTGTCATTGTGAGCAGGGTGGTGGTCTAGTCTCCAATAAGAAGGTGTAAACTAATTGGGATATGTTTGGAATTCCTAATGATATCTTATAGATGTTGTTCCACATAGTACATATTTTGATAGATTGCAATCGGAATAAATTAACTACAAATGACCGATATAATTGGGAGTGTGTTTACTTGATAAAGGTGTATTTCACAGAATGTCCCGTTGCAGTTACTAATGGCAGAGTTGAAAAATGATAAACAAAAAGTTAAAGGTAAACTTGTACATGGTATTTAATTGCCGTCGAGAATTGTAAACTTTAAAACGAGGACATTCAATACTTAAACTTAAGAAAATGTTCTTAACATTACGTAAAATTTCTTAATTCTAAGTATGATATATACCCTTTTTAAAAAATAGGATGACTTTAGAGGAAAATCTTTAAAATTAATTAATATTTTTGTAAGGATAGAAATTTAAAATTTTCTTTAATTAAAATTACTACAATTAACTTAATATTAACTTAGTTTAATATTAAGTAATGTTGTGGACTTTATTTTAAAGACGAGCAAGTCTTTGGACCAAAACCTTTAAAATAAAATAAATTTTTCAGCTTAGGGAAGGGGAGATAGATGACAGACTAAGGAAATGTTTGTTAAAATACGCCAAGTGAGAGTTCTCAAAAATAACAAGCAAAGACGGATTAGGTTCGGCCTTGCCGAATCTTATATACGCTCCACCATGGATCGCATGTGAATGGTTACGGGTACTAATAAACTCATTATACCGAATTTCAGCCCAGTTCGTTGAAGTTTGATGTTTTTGTGGCGTTACGAAGTCAAATCTAGAGAGACCTATGTATGGGGGCTATATCAAAACATGTACCTGAGACTACCGTTGCTCGTTTGAAGATTCTAGGTATATACAGGGTTTTCCAATAAGAGTGATATGATATCTTTGAAAAAAAAACACACTTGTTGCTAAGGAAATTTTTATTTAATGTGAAGTACAATCAATCAATACAATTAAGTTCTCAATAAAACGTCATTCAAATGGCCTCCACGACTTCTTCTGCAGGAACTAATTCGATGTACCCAATTTTCGAGCACTTTTTCCACTTAATAAATTGTATGTCCTGAATGGCACGTTCAATATTGATATGTAAAGCTTGAAGAGGGTCTGGTTTATTTCGAAAGACCAATGACTTCAAATAACCCCGCAAGAAATAGCACCATTGGACTATTCATAACTAAATCACAACTTCTTGGAGATCATTCAATATCACAATGTCTTGAAATAATCGAATCTCCAAACTTTTCGCGCAACAATTCAATTGTTTCATTTGCTGTGTGGCACGTAGCCATAATCCGTCAATGGCAAAAGGATAGCTCTTAACGAGAGCTAAAATATTGCTCATGGGTGTCAAGGTCGTAGGTCGACTGGAAAGGGTTTTTTTATTTAACAAAAATGGACTTAGCATCATTTTCAAACGTGAACGGAATGTTTATTTTTGCTCTAGCTCCTTAACGGCACGTCGGATCGGGAATCGGTCAATGGCAAAAAGATTGCTCTTAACGAGAGCTAAAGAAAGGGGTCAAGATCGTAGGTCGACTGGAAAGTGTTTTTTTTTTTTGGATTAAAAAAATTGACTTAGCGCACGAAAAGCTGCAATTGGAGATCGATTATTTTGATAATAAAACTAAATAATTTGTAAACGTTGTTCTGCGTATATCTCTCCATGATGAAATTGTAAAAACTACTGAATACAATGAAAAACATATGACAGATCATGGCATACTACAAATGGCCGAAACGTCACTTCAAAATCATATCATCCCTATTGGAAAAACCGTTATTATTTAAAAATTTGAGTTCCAAATATATTTTTTTCTATTCAAACATATCAAAAAAGGCCATTTTGCCCCGTGTATATTAGTCGGTTTAACGGAGTGACATTTTCTTACTTGTTTAGTCAACAATTTCAAATACATTTCCAAAACTTTAAATGGTCATAACTCCTTAAATAGTTCGGTCATTTTGGATCACTTCTCCGGGTAAAACTGTAAATTTTTCCCCAAAACTTTATGTGTGTTCAAGCTTGTTGAACAATTTAACTTGTAATAGATTTTGATGTACTAAATAATTATGTATTTCAACCCTGCAAATTATGTTTCTCAACTTGGCACTATTGTTATCCTTAAATCCCTTTTGTGCTCCGCCATTTAACTTTAAAACCGAGGTTTCTTAAATAAACAAAACCTTGTATCTGCCTCTTTTATTCACGGCAGCCGATGGAACCACATCTCAACTCTAAGGAAAGGTTTAATAAACACTTATAAAAACTTAACTTGGTCTCTTATTTTTTCTCCCGCATAGCATAAGGCAATCACTTCAACATTACGTGTTCGCTCGTGCAGTAGTTTTCACGCAACTACGTGCCTTCTCTCTCTCTCCAAGTTTAGGTTTTTATCATTTACAGAAAGTGCAAACTACAACTTTCTTCAATGTGGTTATAATTCCTTCAATGGGTTTACCCTATATTCGTATAGGAATAATGTAGAGTTACGTTGGGGCTCTATCCGAAAGTCGTCTACCTGGTATACCTAGTAGTAGACTGTTGTACGGCGTTTTGGTGTGATGAACGACGACTGATATCCGATCCATTGCCAGTCAACTGATGAAGGTTCAGAGAATCGCCCACTTTAACATCAGCTGATTTTTAGGGACTACAACGACGGAGTCTCTTCACGTCATACTCCATCTATTGCCTCTTAAGATTTAATTGTTGTGGAGGTACAAGAACTGCGGCTACATGAGGTTATCGCTGCAAAAGCATATCACATGGTCTTTGTAACTCGGCTTACCTGAACAGAAAACTCAAATTGAATGGGGAATGTTTATTATCATTTGGGTAAAATTTTTTGAAAAAAGCCTAAAAAAAACTTTTGTCGAATTTTGTGATGAAAATTGGTATGCGTGGTCCGGAGGACAAATAAAAAATACAATTTGAGTAGTTTTGCAGAATTTTCATATTCGCGGAAGTTATGACCTAAAATGTCCGCTCATGCCACATTTTTGTTTTTTAATTTTCTTGAGTTCTACTGTACGGATTACGCTGAATTTTTGCATGTACATAAAGCGTAGATGCTACATGTAACTTGTAATATGTATTTTGCAAAACGATTTCGGATGCTGCAAAAATTTGAAATTTTCACAGAGATTTGCATTTTTTGCAACTTTCTCTAGCTGCGTTTTGAAATATTTTGTATCTTAAATATTGCACATTTTGTTGTTATATATATTCAAGAATAAAAAGTTTGTACTCTTTATACGGACATTTAGATTTCCGTGTTTTTCTAATATCACTTCATACCACATTTTACTTTATCGGCAGCATTATACGTAGTAAACGTCTATTATGATTGAATACATTTGTTAGCTTTGATGTAAAAATGCACCCAAATTATAAGGACCAGCTTTAAAAAAAAAGGCCTTTAAAATTTCTAAAGAATGGACTTTAAATGACCGCTGGCTACAATTTATTTTACGCAATATGTATTAGACTCAATTTCAACTGAATTCGGTACGCTGAAGTCGAATCTCTATATTGCTAAAAAATTTCGCGTTCGGGAGTTATATAGATCCAGATTATAACTAAGAACATAGTTCATTAAAAAAGAAAAAATTGTGGAACTTTAGTTCGTTAGGTTTAGTTTTATTTGGAAATATTATTTTTAGTAACAGTTACTAATGTTTGGCTATTGTTTCAAAAAATATCATGCAGTTAGGGGTATTTTTGGAGGCTGGATAAAAAGCGTGATATTGACGAGTGTTTTTAATTGTTTTCACATCTTTAAAGCGCAATTCCAAACTTCCTTTACATTTAATGTGAACATCCGTCGTCGAATAATCAAAATAAATTTTTACTGCGCCGCTGCAACTGCAAGATATGTTCTGAATTGACCTTTAACTGCAAGATATTTTTTGAATCAATAGCCAAACATTAGTAACTGTTACTAAAATAATATTTCCAAATACAACTAAACCTACCGAACTAAAGTTCCACAATTATTTCTTTTTTAATGAACTATGTTCTTAGTTATAATCTGGATCTATATAACTGCCGAAGGCGAAATTTTTTCGCAATATAGAGGTGAGATTCGACTTCAGCGTACCGAATTCAGTTGAAATTGAGTCTAATATATATTGCGTAAAATAAATTTTAGCCAGCGGTCATTTAAAGTCCATTCTTTAGAAATTTTAAAGGCCGTTTTTTTTAAAGCTGGTCCTTATAATTTGGGTGCATTTTTACATCAAATCTAACAAATGTATTCAATCATCATAGACGTTTACTACGTATAATGCTGCCGATAAAGTAAAATGTGGTATGAAGTGATATTAGAAAAACACGGAAATCTAAATGTCCGTATCAAGAGTACAAACTTTTTATTCTTGAATATATATAACAACAAAATGTGCAATATTTAAGATACAAAATATTTCAAAACGCAGCTAGAGAAAGTTGCAAAAAATGCAAATCTCTGTGAAAATTTCAAATTTTTGCAGCATCCGAAATCGTTTTGCAAAATATAAATTACTAGTTATATGTAGCATCTACGCTTTATGTACATGCAAAAATTCAGCGTAATCCGTACAGTAGATCTCAGGAAAATTAAAAAACAAAAATGTGGCATGAGCGGACATTTTAGGTCATAACTTCCGCGAAAATGAAAATTCTGCAAAACTACTCAAATTGTATTTTTTATTTGCCCTCCGGACCACGCATACCAATTTTCATCACAAAATTCGACAAACGTTTTTTTTAGGCTTTTTTCAAAAAATTTTACCCATTTGAAAGAACATTCTTTGGCATTTATTTTTTGAAGATTCTGTCTATCACGATAACGGTCGCCATTGACGGTTACGTTCTCACCGGCATCATTTTTGAAGAAATATGGACCGATGATTCAACGGGCCCACAAACCACACCAATCCGTTGTTTTTTCTGGATGAAGTTGCAGCTCTTGAATCTCCTCAGGTTGCTCTTCGTCCCAAATGCGGCAATTTTGCTTGTTTACATACCAGAAATGGGCCTTAAAGCTGAACAAAATTTGGCTCGAAAACGTCGGATCTTCTTGGAACTTTTCAAGAGCCCATAGAGCGAAGCGATGTCGCTTGGGAAGGTCGGGTGGTTTCAGTTCTTGCACAAGCTGTATTTTGTGTCCTTTCAATTTAAGATTTCGACGTAAAATGCGCCAAGTCGTTCCATACCAGTCCGTTCCATACCAGTAAGTCTTTCCATGATGAAATGCCAAACAATACTTAACAAAAATAACATGACACGACTCACACGTGATCTGTCAAAAAAAGGCTATTGAAAAAAGTATCTCTACTTGGATCACCCGTTATAAATAAATAAATAATAAGATACATTGCAGAATACCTGGAAATAGAAGCTATCACCACTTCCAGACAGACGCTTCGAAGTTTGATGAGAAGGCTGTCTTCGGATTAAACGGTAAAGAACATAGTCTTGATGTAGCTCATACACTGAAAAAAATTGTCATAAAATTAAAGAAATGCTCCAAAGACGTCATTAGTTTTTAAAATAAGTACATTTTGTACTTAAAATATAGATAATTTCAATAATAATTGAAATAATTTCAATAATCGATTCCCATTACAAAGGAATTCCACATAAATTTAAAAAATGGGAAGTCTAACAGATCAGTGCTGTACAGATATTCGTACTTTTTGTATCAATCATTTTGGTTCCGTCGAGCGCAACTGGACCCGTGGTAGTACTAAGGACATCAAGTGGTCTGGTAACTCAGGCTGCCACCCAACATAACCTAAGTCACTAAATAAGAGACTTTTAGCGAAAAGAATGCAAATTTGGGATCACTTTTTGGTCAACAATTTTAAATTCCTTTCAAAAGCTTTAAATTAAAAGGCCATTACTGCTTGTATTAAATCTACTCCTGTATTAACATTTTATTCAACAATCTGTATTTCACTAAATGTTAACTCTTTGAGAGGAAGACACTGAAAGTAGCGGGCCAATAAGGCCCATCTTCGAACTTAACCTGAGATAGAAAAAAACCTTATCACATTCCAAATTTTAATTCAATCCCTTACTCATTTCGTGAGTTATAAGGAGCAGCAGCCAGACAGACAGACATGCGGAGAGTACTTCGGACGGACGGACATTGTTCATGGCCTTGAAATGTCCTAAAACGGATTTCCGCCGAACATACTTAGCGTCTTAGCTCACTCCTTCGATGTGTTACAGTTTTGGCCCGTATACCCTCTTCTACTAAAATGAATGTATATATAAATAAAGGATGATCCAAGTAGAGATACTTTTTTCAATAGCCTTTTTTTGACAGATCACGTGTGAGTCGTGTCATGCTGTCATGTTATTTTTGTTAAGTATTGTTTGGCATTTCATCATGGAAAGTATTGTTTGGCATTTCATCATGGAAAGACTTACGCCTGAACAACGTTTACAAATCGTTCAACTTTATTACGAAAATTTACGTTCTGTGAGGAATGTGTTTCGTGCAGTTCGCTCAACTTATGGTCAACATAATCGGCCTACTGAGCGTACTATTCGCAACACCATCACTCATCTTGAGACCCAACAGTCATTATTGGATAATATTCGACCGAATAGACCACGTCCAGCACGCAGTGAAGAAAATGTAGCGGCCGTAGCTGAGAGTGTACACGAAGACCGTGGAGAGTCGATTCGGCGCCGTTCGCAGCAACTCGGACTGACGTATGGAACGACTTGGCGCATTTTACGTCGAGATCTTAAATTGAAATAGGTATGTAAACAAGCAAAATTGCCGCATTTGGGACGAAGAGCAACCTGAAGAGATTCAAGAGCTGCCACTTCATCCAGAAAAAACAACGGTTTGGTGTGGTTTGTGGGCCGGTGGAATCATCGGTCCATATTTCTTCAAAAATGATGTCGGTGAGAACGTAACCGTCAATGGCGACCGTTATCGTGCCATGATAACCGACTATTTGATGCCTGAAATTGAAGCTCGTGATCTCGGCGACATTTGGTGTCAACAAGACGGCGCCACTTCCCACACATCGCATCAATCATTGGATTTATTGAGAGAACACTTCGGTGAGAAGATAATTTCACGTTTTAGGCCGGTCGATTAGCCACCAAGATCGTGTGATATCACACCGTTAGACTTTTTCCTGTGGGGATATGTAAAGACTAAAGTTTATGCGGACAAACCCGCTTCGATTCAGGCCTTGGAGCAAAACATCACGCGTGTCATTCGACAGTTACCAGTCGAAATGCTCAAACGAGTCATCGAAAATTGGACTCAACGGATGGACCATCTGAGACGTAGCCGCGGCCAACATTTGATAGACATAATCTTCAAATAATAAATGCCAAAGATTGTTCTTTCAAATGATAATAAAAAATTCAATTTGAATTGTCTGTGTTTTTATACCCTACACCACACTGTGGTACAGGGTATTATGACTTTGTGCATTTGTTTGTAACACCCTAAAGGAGAAGAGATAGACCCATTGTTTATTATACCGATCGACTTGTAATCACTTTCTGAGTCGATTTAGCTATGTCCGTCTGTCTATCCGTCTGTCTGTCTGTAGACGTATTCTTGTAATCAAAGTACAGGTCGCAATTATGGTCCGATCTCAACGTATCTTTTTCTAGGCCCAAGGACGATCCCTATTGAATTTGGTTAAAATCGGTTCAGATTTACATATAGCTCCCATATATATGTACCTCCGATTTGGCATATATGCACTGTATAAGCAACATTTTGTACAAAATTTGACAGAGAGTAGTCTCGTGATACACTTAGATACAATACAAAATTTGGGGGAAATCGGTTCAGATTTATATATAGCCCCCATATATATGTTGCACCCGATTTGACATGTAAGCGCTGTAGAAACTGTATTTTATATCCAATCAGTACGAAATTCGGCAGAAAGAGGTTTCTTATTACATGAAGGAATACTGCCAAATTCGGAGAAATTCGGTTCAGATTTAGATATAGCCCCCGTATATATGTTACCCCCGATTTGAAATTCAATAGCTGTAGAAACTGTATTTTATATCCAATCAGTACGAAATTCGGCAGAAAGAGGTTTCTTATCACATGAAGGAATACTGCCAAATTCGGAGAAATTCGGTTCAGATTTAGATATAGCCCCCGTATATATGTTACCCCCGATTTGAAATTCAATAGCTGTAGAAGCTGTATTTTATATCCAATCAGTACGAAATTCGGCAGAAAGAGGTTTCTTATTACACGAAGGAATACTTCCAAATTTAGAGAAAATCGGTTCAGATTTAGATATAGCCCCCATATATATGTTAGCACCGATTTGACATTCAAGCGCTGTAGAGACTGTATTTTATATCCGATCAGTACGAAATTCGACAGAAAGAGGTTTCTATTTTACATGAATGAGTATTCAGGGAAAATCGATTCAGATTTATATATAAGCTCCATATATATGTTCCTCCTGATTTGGTTACAAAGCGCTATAGAAGTTGTACTTTACTTCCGATCATTACAAAATTCTCCAGAAAGATGTTTCTCAATTTAGGAACGAATATTGCTTAATTTAGCGATTATCGGTTCAGAATTAGATATATCCGCATATATATGTTCTTACCCATTTACCAATTATTTCAAATTATTATCACAATAACCCTTATCGCATTGTTAGGGAGGTGTAGGGTATTATATAGTCGGTCCCGCCCTACTTTCTGCCTTTCCTTACTGGTTTTCTTTAAAAAATTAGGGAACCTCAAAATGGATCAAGCTTTATAATAATTTTGTGCGATTTTATCTTTATTAAAATTTTCTGACGAATACCGCAGATTTTTTTGTGTGTTGATTTTGACAATAATTTATGAATCGATGTCATATTTTGTAAAATATTCATAGAAACATTACGTTGATATTATTAACACATTTTTTTTTAAATTAGTTAAATTTTAACAGCATAATTGAATCTTCATTTAAAATACCATTTTATATATAAAAAACTTAAATTTTCTTTAAGATTACATCAACAAATATTAATGCTCTGAAACAAGGTGGAGCCTTAAAAAATTTACTATTGATTTTTCTTTTCTAATCTTCGCATAATTGAGGATATCAAGGAAAAAAGTTTCCCAAAAAAAAAAAAAAAAGAAATAAAAACTTTCACCATTAATTTTCGGCCAAAAAAAATAAAAAAAAAATAAAATGAAAAAAGAAGCAGTAACCATTATGAACGACATTCCACAACTTAAGAGGCGACGTCATCGGTCGTCATCAGCGCCACATTGGATTGGATTACTGCTGCACGACACGAAACACGCCATACGCCATCATCGTCCCCATCATTATCAGCAGCATCAGCATCCAAATCATCATCATCTGTGTCATCGCTAATGGCTTAACGAGAACGAAAGAGCAACAACAACAACACACAAACAGAGGCATCAAATGTGAACATTAAGTGGAGAAAATGAAAAAGTTTTTCTTTCTTTTTCGTCTTGCCCCCATATTTGTTTTTTTCTTCTTCTTCCACCATTTAGTGATAACGGTGGCATCACTGCCACCATTAAATAACGGTAATAGTTGAGAACAGCTCATAATGGCCGAAAAGGAAGTGGCAGACATTGTTCTCGCACTCATTGCTTTGTTTTTTTTTTCTTTTCTTGATTTTTGTTTCTTTTTTTTTTTGCATTCAATGATGGCAATGTCAACTTATTCAGGCTGACTGACTGATACTGTTGGTGTTGCTGCCGCTGTCTCCTTTTGCGTCCAGTCAGCCAGAAAAACTGAGAATGAGTGTTTTGTTGGAATAAGAAAATTTGTTCCTTTTTTCCTTCTTCCTCTGTAAGAAGAGTTTTCGAACGCATGCGCTGCTGGCGGAGAAAAAAAACCTACCACGCTTTTCGCTACCCTCAGAGGAAGAGTTTGAGAGTCCCACAAGTGAGTGAGAGGTGTGTTTCTCGCTCTTTTCGTGGGCGGAGTTTAGTGATATGATACGAGTATCCTTCCATCCTCTTCTTTTTTATGCGCTTCCTTGCTGCTGGCAGCAAAAGTTGGCTGACGCTACTGTTGATGTGTTGCTTTTGGTGCTTCCTTGTTAGTTTTTTTTTAATTCTTTGCTGCTCGTCTTCTTTTTTAATTTTTCTTCTTCTTCGTTTTGTTGGTTTGTGGCATGAGAATGATAATTGTTGCAATTATAATATTAAATTGAGGGATCATAGCATTGGGGAATACCAACATATGTATGTGAGTGAGTGGGTAAGCTGGCAATGATGTACAGGGATGGCTCCATCCTTTAGCAGCTCTAGCAATTTGCCTTACGGCGCCACTTGTATACATAATAATTTCAAAAGAAAGTTATTATCCGGAAGGATATATAAGGAAGCTTTGGTCATGAAATGCCCGAACATCAGATTAGCCATCCGTAACGTTGAAGAATACCGAGTATAACATGCTGATTTGGATCGGCGGAATGCTACAACTTTTTTCAACTCCAATAAAACTTGCACTGGTAAACTACAACATCACGACTTGCTCAACCGCATGAAGCAGTCAAACTAAGTACGCGACGTGCCAAAGGTTGATGGATAAACAACATCGTCGGAGGGATCAGGCACTCAAACTATGAAGAGTGGTTTAGTAAAAAGAAGTACCATCGTCGCAGGGATCTGTATAGTGAATAGGTTTCTTTGTTGTAAGACGACAGACGAATTCATAACTTCCAAAACCCGATAGCTCAAACTATGAAGGCTTAGTGACGAGACTTGAAATTTTGTGTTGAAAAGGAAAGAAGCTAAGGCTTTACTCACCTCTAGTAGAACTCGCACTAGTAAAGCTCTATATCAAGACCTGCTACAGAGATCTTTTACACGAAGTAAAAGAAATAAGAATAAAAAACCATTGAAAACCCTGAAAAGATCGAAATAAATAAACTGTCGTTGCCCTATTCTATTATATTTAGATGCAGATGTATGTTTGGGTAAGTCAAAATATTTCCGCGCACTATAGACAAGCAGTCGGTGGAATGGCGCGCCCCCTTATATTGTATATTCATTGACTTTGCGAAAGCTTTCGACACCCTTCACCACCAGGCAATTTGGCAAGCGCTCGAATGTAAAGGGGTTCCAGACAAAATAATCTATCTCGTAAAAGCCTTATACCGAGATTCGACATGCAAAGTTCTACACGAACGCTTACTGGGCAGGAATTTTTGAGTGAGTACAGTAGTACGTCAAGGTTGCGTTCTTTCCCCGCTGCTCTTCAATATAGTTCTCGACGTTATAATGTTGAAAGCAACCACTATAAGAAGGGGCATCACATGGGATATGACTGGACGTCTCGAAGACCTCGACTATGCCGACGATATATGTCTGCTTACCCATAATTTCTCCGATATGGCCTCAAAACTGCAAGAACTACAGAAGATTACAAACAACGCCGGTACAGGTGCCTCAGATGGCTCACGTGAGGATATTGCTAACCACATCAAAAAGGCGAACCAGGCTTTTGGAGCCATCCAAAAAGTCAAACGTACAATCCCTTCTACTTTACGGCTCTGAATCATGGAACACCTCAGCCAACGACCTGCAGGATCCACAGGTGTTCATAACCCGGTCCCTTCGAATGATAATGAAAATATTTTGGCCGAACGTTATCTCGAACACGGGATTATGGGCAATATTCAATCCGTAGCCAAATAGTAATCTTAGAGAAAAAAATTTAAGTTTTTTATATATAAAATGGTATTTTAAATAGAGATTCAATTATGCTGTTAAAATTTAACCCATTTAAAACATCTGTTAATAATATCAGCGTAATGTCTCTATGAATATTTTGCAAAGGTTGTCACAAAATCAACAGACAAAAAAAAATCTGCGGTATTCGTCAGAAAATTGTATTTAGAAAATAAAAAAGAAATCGCACAAAATTATTATATTATATTACTTTTTTCAATAGCATTTTTTCGACAGATCACGTGTGAGTCGTGTCATGCTGTCATGTTATTTTTGTTAAGTATTATTTGGCATTTCATCATGGAAAGACTTACGCCTGAACAACGTTTACAAATTATTCAGTTTTATTATCAAAATAATCGTTCGCCAATTGCGCTAAGTCCATATTTTTTTGTAAATCCAAAAAAAAACACTTTCCAGTCGACCCACGACCTTGACACCCATGAGCAACATTTTAGCTCTCGTTAAGAGCTATCTTTTTGCCATTGACCGATTCCCGATCCGACGTACCGGAATCATCGGTCCATATTTCTTCGGTGAGAACGGAACCGTCAATGGCGACCGTTATCGTGCCATGATAAACGACTATTTGATGCCTGTAATTGAAGCTCGTGATCTCGGCGACATTTCGTTTCAACAAGACGGCGCCACTTCACACACATCGCATCAATCAATGGATTTATTGAGAGAACACTTCGGTGAGCAGATAATTTCACGTTTTGGGCCGGTCGACTGGCCACCAAGATTGTGTGATATCACACCGTTAGAGTTTTTCCTGTGAGGATATGTAAAGTCTAAAGTTTATGCGGACGATTCAGGCCTTGGAGCAAAACATCACGCGTGTGATTCGGCACTTACCAGTCGAAATGCTCGAACGAGTGAGTCATCGATTCATCGAAATTGGACTCAACGGATGGACCATCTGAGACGTAGCCGCGGCCAACATTTGATAGACATAATCTTCAAAAAAATAAATGCCAAAGAATGTTCTTTCAAATGATAATAAACATTCCCCATTCAATTTGAATTTTCTGTGTTTTTTTCTTTAAAAAAGTAGGGAACCTCGAAATGGATCACGCTATAGTTAAAAGGAAATGGAATTGGATCGGTCATGTCCTAAGGAGACCGCATAATCACGTAGTGAAAATGGCAATATCGTGGAGCCCTCAAGACAGCAGAAGAAGGGGTAGACCTGCCAACAACTGGAGGAGACAAATAGAAGCGAAAATTGGCTTAGTGGAAGACAGGTCAAAGTGTAAGAGTTTTGTTGCGGTCCTTTGTTCCACATTGGAACCATAGGAATAAATATACATATATAGAGGAAAGGGCTGTCTACGTTAGTGTCAGTTCTGACGGAATATTGACTGATCGGCGAACGCGCCAGGAGGATGAGAATTGAGTCCAATGACTTCTGCAGAAGCTGTGGAGATTGGTAGGAAGAGGAGAGAACTGAGCAACTGATTTGCTACTACCCCGATTGAGTAAACGATAGCCGGTACCGATATTCGTATTAATGATAACTTTGTGTATCAAACAGTTTGGTACCGATGAGAGGCAGCTGTGACCGTGGTAGAACTTGATTGGTCTATGTAAGCTGCTAACTCCGGTTGGCATCCTAACTTAAGCCTAAGGCTTTAATCAACTCTAGCAGAACTCGCAATAATAAATCACAACATCACGACTTGCTCAACCGATTGAACCTGGAAGTAAACAATTGAAAGTGTTAAATGTAGACAAAACATCATTGCTATTGTCGCAGTATACGAGTATATATCGTTCTGCAGTTTTATTGTTGTACACAATAATGCTCTAAATGGAAAGCCTCTAAAAACGACTAAGACTAGTTCATAATATCCAGAGAATAAAAACTCAAACTACAAAAATTATTGTGGTATAAAAATCATAAATAAGGAGCGCACAACAGGCCGAACCACTAGCTTAATTGTATGTCCATGGACATGAGACGTTTAAACGTCTCCTCTATTCAACCTAACCTAACAAAGAATATTGATGAGACTTGGCATGTTGTTTTAGGCAGGAAGGAAGCTGATGTTTTACTCGCCTTTAGCAGAACTCGCACTAGTGAATCACAACATCAAGGCCTGCTGAACCGATTAACCACGAAGTAAAAAGTTAAAGAAAATTTTAAAATACTGAAAAGATTCAATGTGGATGAAAATGCTGTCGTCAACCTATTCTATCCTATTCAGATGCAGAAGTACATCAAAACTCTAACAGCACAAATTTTAGTTCGGAAGGTAGAAGAAACATTATCACTGGTGTTGCGGAGGCTTACCTGCACCCGCTTCTCTTTTCGTCGCAGCGTATTTTTCTGTGGAAGAAAACAAAGTTTTTACTTAATCCTAGTAGAACTAGTAGAATCCTAGTAGTATTTTGAAATAAGGAAAGGACAATCGAGGAGGATAGGCCATACACGGAGAAACCCCGAAGTTGATTTTCTGATATCATTTTGAAATCAGAAAAGTGAAATCGAAGTGGATCGGCCATACCCAGAGGAAATCTGAAGACTATTTATATCGCAAGGCAGATCCGAAACTCTTAGATTGTTTTTATGGCAGAAGCTACAGCGGCGATTGTTTCCTCCGTCCGAACTGAAGGGTTTCGATGGTAAGGTCTTCTGTTGACTGCCCCATGCTCGGCAAAATTGTGAACAAGTCTCATTATGGTCCATCTGCTCGGAGGATTGCCGCCAAACGTGCGCCTATACACTCTTTGAACCGAAACTAACGAAAATATTTGTTACATATGAATCACGAAGTCCTACTCAGAATTGTCAGCCAAGACACAGGTATGCATATGAATTTGTATAAAGCTATTTGACCCTTAAAAAAATTCACATCTTCATAATATTTATATGAAAATCAAAACCGATATAACATAACTACAGTTGAGATTTCAGTAAAAGGGAATTGCTGAATCGAATGAAAAAACGATCTTACAGTATCAGAATCTGCTTTCGACAGCCACCAGTCAGTGAGTGTTACTAGTAATACCAATGGGGTTGGTTAACGAGATATTCTCATGTACTACATATAGCACATTCTGCGCCGCCCTGTACTCCCTGTAAACTTGAAATCTGCAGAATGTCAAAGACAAGTACGAACCTAAAAGTACAAGAAATCGAAATCAGAAAGCATGATTGTTGGATAAACGATCCATCGCCAGTCTATAAATGAAGATTCAGAAGTGCCTACTTGAGCATAAGCGGAACTTTAACGACTACAGCGACAGAGAATGTATCTACAATTCCTACTCCATCTACTACCGATTGATATTGTGGTTAGAAAAGTTGCCAACAGAACAGCATTAAGATTAAACTGACTGTCAATGCGGAAGTACAAGAACTACGGCCACACGAGGATATCACATTGTAGTGAAACGATAAAAGACCGAATGGACTATATACCAACTGTGTACATATTCGAGAGGAACTTCACCACTAAGATACCTGCCAGATGAGAATGGGTTGGCAGAATACCAGGAAAGATAAAGCATATCCACTTCTACACAGATGGTTCGAAGATTGGTGACAAGATTGGTTTCGGATTATACTTTAAAGAACGTAATCCTGATCAAGCCGAAATAACGGCAACAAGGAAAGTCGCATTTTGCACGGGCAGTCAAGCTGCCATTAAATCTCTGGAGGCGGCATCTCTAAATTCACAAACAGCCCTCAACTGGCCGAGCAGTCTAACATAAACATCATTCAGGTACCTGGGCCGGGAACTACAAAGCCGATGAACATTCTAAGAGTTTGTATATATTGGTGCGTCACTGTCCTCATCCAAGCTTGGGCTTAGACAAGATGTAGTGAGAAATTGACACCAGTAGGGTAACCAAAGCTAACCAAATCTGGCCTGTACGACCTGAGAAGATCAAAATATCTCATTGAAGTACAAAAGAAAAATAATGTCAGTGCTGCGGGGCACTGTCTGATCGGCGAACATGCCAGGATTTTGGAAATCGCGTCCAATGATTTCTGCAGAAGCTATGGAGATCAGGAAGAAGTGGAGAGCATTGAGTATCTGTTTTGCTACATTTCGGCATTGAGTAAACGATGTCTGGTTGTAGATACTTGAGTTGGACGTCTGGCAGATATGGTCGGTACCGATATTCGTATTATTAATAAACTTATGTATCGAACAGGTTGGTTCCGATGAGAGGCAGCTGCACTCTTAGTAGCACTAGAAACCTAACCGAATGATGGTTGTCATATCAATTAAAATGATGTAGAACGAATGATTTTACAATACCATAATACCACAACCGTAGCTATGGGGATGAATAAGAATAAAATATAAGAGGAAGATATAGAAGAAGACTTGATTTGAAGTTATTTAGATCTAATTATTAAACGCTATAAGAATATGGCTCTAAGATTTCTCCATCGGATTATATTTCCACTTATCCGCTCATATTACAAGCATTGGATGTCAACCTGGAATTTAAAGGATCATCTGGTACCCAGGTGAACCACAGTCATAGATTACTAAGATTACTTTTGGAGTTATTCAGACCCGAATATTGGTCTAAGATTTCTCCATCGGAACAAACGAATGGAGTTCTACTTTTCTGCCCATATTACAAGCATTGGATTCCAACATGTAATTGAAAGGATCGTGGTGGTTCCTCTACGACTTCCTCACGGCATCTTTATGTAGATCTGCCGATTTGTCATCCCGGGGGAACCTTTTACCTTTCACCTGATGCCTCCCTATATATTTAGAGATGGGAGACGTGTCTAAAGACAGTTGAAAATCATTAATAACATCCATCACTAAACTATCTATCCTTACCTCGCTGAAGAGCTTTGGAAAGGGCTTGTTGATTACGGTATCTGGACTTCTTGGCATTCGGGCTGATTGTTTTTCAAACCGAAGTTGAATCATATTTTTGTCTTTTGGTAAGCGAAAGCGTCAAAACCCTAAATGAATCATAGGGTTTATCGCAATCATATCTGCATTGCGATAGACGCATGTACATGACGAACTCCTTTAGCCGTCCTTCCTTCTGAACAAGAACGAATTTTAACTTGACGTTGATGTAGCCAGCGGATGGGCTCTCGTTCTAACATTGGAGGTGTCGACTTCGCTATCGGACTCAGAGTCCAAACCCTGCTCTTTTTATTAGAACGAAACATCTGTTAATTGTCTAGGATCACATGTTAGTTGCTAAGAAGCAAATATATCAGCGAACCTCCGTTGAAATATAATCGGTAACTCCTGATGAAAACTCTTAAACAGCTATTAGGTCGCATTACAACAAGTTCCTAAGGGAGTTTTTATAGTAGAACTCACAGAACCTCAACAGCTTTAAACGATTTAACTGATGTGATATAACCTATCTATAGTAAATCAAGTGATCCCCCATTTCGACGTTCGCTGCTGGGCCCTCGAAACGAAAATTCCCTACATCGGATCCAGATTGCTATCTCTCACAACTTAAAGAGTTCCACAATCAAACCACATCATCCCCATCAAGCCTAGAGCCAATATGACAGTGGTAGAGCGAACTGCGACAAGAATCGCTTGGAGAGAGATTTTCCCATATATGTATGTTTTATGGTGCACTGGTTACTAGACATTGGTCAATTGTAGCCCTCTGTGGACACAACGCAATGGAACGACCAAATTAGTAGTAGTTGTGACAAAGTAAAGAAGATAACATAATACCTCTGCTAATGTTATTTATCGGTGACTAACCGGGAATTCACCATTTATTCGTTCATGGTATGTGGGAAATCCAATCTTTAATCAATAATCTCTGTATACAAGTGAACGATGGTAGATATGCCAAAGTGGGATGTCTATCCAAACTTTAACTCAATACGATTGGTAGGTACGCAAAGAAAATTTGTAATTAACATATACGTGCACTTGTTCCTGAAGTTCTGCAAGCTATGATCCTATCCCGCTGAATCGTACAATTTAAAAATGCACAAAGCCCACACAAATTGTCGTCTATTGAATAGGTTCGCATGAGAGGGATCAGCTTGGGGAACAAGTTTCAACCTGGTGTCTCAATGCTTCTTGTTACCATTTCGAGAGCCATTCTTTTTAAGCTTCATCAACTTTAGCATTCACTCTGAAACGTCATAAAACTGTCGCATAATAAGTAGCGGGGCGCCAACAGAAGCTATCACTGACCCGGCCCTGGTAATGTAATTCCCCAACCCGTGTTGTTGCTGATGATGGCGTATTGGTGTCGTAGTGGTTGGCCATGGTGCTGCAACGCGGTGTTGATATTTTGTTTGTTTCGATGATTGTTTTCTCTACAAATTTTATTAAATTGTTTTTCATTTTTTTGCCGGTTTGATTATCATCATTGTTGCTGTATTTTGGCCAGCAGAAGCAGCAGCTCATGACTGCTCTTTGTACTTTATTTGGGGGGATTTATCTGTCCTGCTTCACTCTTCCCTTCCAACTGTGCTAGAGAAATCAAGAAAATTATTATCATCGATTTTCTCTTCTTTTGGGGGGTTTTGTTTTTAATTAACAAATCTCTTTAACATCATAATTACAAAGTTGTTCGATAATTGTTTCATTATCTTCTGTGTTTTTGCGTTCATTCGTTCGTTCCATTCGTTTATATGTTTCTTCACTATTGTCACCACAGTGTCTCGTCGTCTCCCTTAAGTGGTGATAAAATATAATTAAAGTGTCATCTCTGACTTTTGCAATATCACGTTTAATACACACAACTCATGCGATTTGAACGACAACATCAACAACACAGGCAACAACAACACCATGTGGAGTGTTCATGCTGAGACTTGTTTATCGATAAGCTTTTTGTGAACTTTGTATTATAGTTAAATAACTACGAAAGAAGAAGAAGAAATAACAAAGGTTTTAGAACATTTCGGCGAAATTATCTGCCGGAGAATGATGTGATATGTTATGTTCCAGAATGTTGTGGTCGACCATTAAATACTCCACATGTTATGGCTTGGAAGTTAACACCGCATTAATAAAAACTATTTGTGATAATTTAAATGATAGAATTTACTGCTAAGTCTAGATTACTAGAGTCGAGCTCAGATGCCAGAGTCGACCACTGTGGACTTCTGTGCACTAGAGTCAGCACTGTGGTTTTGTCTATACTAGAGTCGACCATTGGGGTCTTCCACTACACTAGGGTCGACCCTGGAGGCTTTCGTATGTACTAGAGACAACCATAGAGGACATCAACTGTACTGGAGTCGAGCAATTAGGTCTTCCTCTATACAAGAGTTGACCACTGAGGTTTCCCACTATACTAGATTAGAAGTTACAGCACCGTCTATCGAGTTGTTACTATTCGACCACTGAAGTCTCCCACTATACTAGATTAGACCACTGAGGTCTCCCACTATACTAGATTAGACCAATGAGGTCTTCATATATACTTATACATATACTAGGGTCGGCCACTGATTTCTTACTGTAGTTGACCGCTGAGGTTTTCCTGTATACAAGAGATGTCCACTAAGTTCTTCCGATATACTAGATTCGTCCTCTATATTTGAGTCGATCTCTGAGGTCTTCCTCTATACTAGTGTCGACCGCAGAGTTGATCATTGACTCCAATTAAAAATCATTAACTTCGTATGAAAGGATTGATCCCGATTAAAAATCATTGACCCCGGATTAAAGTTAACTGACCCCGGATTAAAGTCATTGACCCCGGATTAAAGTCATTGACCCCGGATTAAAGGTTATTGACCTCATTTAAAAATCATTGACCCCCGATTAAAGGTCATTGACCCCGATTAAAGGTCGTTGACACAGATTAAAGGTCATTGACCACGGATTAAAGGTCATTGACCTATATTAAAGGCCGATTAAAGCTCATTGACCCCGATTAAAGGTCATTGACCACGGATTAAAGGTCATTGACCCCGGATTAAAGGTCATTGACCCCGGACTAAAGGTCATTGAGCCAGGATTAAAGGCCATTTTCCTCGATTAAATGTCAATGGCCCTGATCAATGGTCATTGACCCCGTATTAAATGACATTGACCCCGGACTAAAGGTCATCGACCCCGGATTAAAGGTCATTGACCACGATTAAATGCCACTAATCCCGATTAAAGGTAATTAATTTGGAATTAAAGGTCATTGACCCAAATTAAAGGTCATTGACCCCGATTAAAGGTCATTGACCCCGATTAAATGTCAATGGTCCCGATTAATGGTCATTGACCCCGGATTAAAGGTCATTGACCCCAGATTAACGGTCGTTGTCTCTGATTAAATGTCATTGACTCCGATTAAAGGACCTTCACCTCAATTAAAGGTCACTGACCCCGGATTCAAGGTAATTGACCCCGATTAAAGGTCATTGACCCCGGATTCAAGGTAATTGACTCAGGATTAAAGGACCCTGACCTCAATTAATAGACACTGACCCCGGATTAAAGTTTATTGACCTCAATTAAAGTTTTTGACCCCGGATTCAAGGTAACTGACCCCGATTAAAGGTCATTGACCCCGGATTCAAGTTCATTGACTCTGGATTAAAGGTCATTGACCCCGATTAAATGTCACTAATCCCGATTTAAGGTAAGTAATCCTGAATTACAGGTCATTGACCTTAATTAAACTTCATTGACCTAAATTAAAGGTCGTTACCTAAATTAAAGGTCATTGGCCCCGAATAAATGTCAGTGACTCCGGCTTAAGTGTCATTGACCCCGATTAAATGTCAATGGTCCCGATTAATGGTCATTGACCCCGGATTAAAGGTCATTGGCCCCAGATTAACGGTCATTGCCTCGGATTAAATGTCATTGACTCCGATTAAAGGTCATTGACCCCGACTAAAGGTCATTGACCCCGGATTAAAGCTCATTGACCCCCGATTAAAGGTCATTGACCCCGGATTAAAGGTAATTGACCACGGATTAACGGTCATTGACCCCAATTAAAAGTCATTGAACCCGATTAAAACTTTGTGACCCCTGTTAAAGGTCATTGACCCCTGATTAAAGGTTATTGACCCTGGATTAAAGGTCATTGACTTCCTCTATACTGGAGTCGACCACTGAGGTCTTCCTCTATACTAAAGTCGACCTCTGTGGTCTTCCTCTATAATATAGTCAGCTTCTGAGGTCTTCCGCTATACTAGTGTCGACCGCAGAGTTGATCATAGACTCCGGTTAAAGGTCATTGACAACGGATTAAAGTCATTGACCCCGGATTAAAGCTTATTAACTCAATTAAAAATCATTGATCCCCGATTAATGGCCAATAACCCCGGATTAAATGTCATTGACCCCGATTAATGGTCATTAACCCCGTATTAAATGTCATTGACCCCGATTAAAGGTCATTGACCCCGTATTAAAGGTCATTGACCCTGGATTAAACGCCATTGAGCTCGATTAAAGGTCACTGGACCCGGATTAAAGGTCACTAATCCCGGATTAAAGGTCATTGACCCTGGATTAAACGCCATTGAGCTCGATTAAAGGTCACTGGACCCGGATTAAAGGTCACTAATCCCGGATTAAAGGTCATTGACCCCGGATTAAAGGCCATTGACCCCGATTAAATGTCAGTAATCCCGATTAAAAGTAATTAATCCGGGATTAAAGGTAATTGTCCCCGATTAAAGACCATTGACCCCGGATTAAAGGTCATTGACCCCTATTAAAGGTCATTGGCCCTGATTAATGGGCATTGACCCCGGATTAAATGTCATTGACCCCGATTAAAGGTCATTGACCCTGGATTAAAGGTAATTGAAGCCGGATGAAAGGTCATTGACCAAGGATTACAGGCCATTGAGCTCGATTAAAGGTCACTGGAACCGGATTAAAGGTCATTGAACCCGATTAAAGGTAATTGACCTCAATTAAAGGTCACTAACCCCGACTAAAGGTCACTGACCCAGGATTAAAGATCATTAAATCCGATTAAAGGTCACTGGCCCCGGATTAAAGGTCAGTAACCCCGGATTAAAGGTCATTGACCTCAATTAAGGGTCACTGACCCCGATTAAAGGTCATTGACCCTGGATTAAAGGTCATTGACCCCATATTAAAGGACATTGTCGATTAGAGATCATTGACCCCGATTAGAGGTTATTGACCCCGGATTAAGTGTCATTGACCCCGGATAAAAAGTTATAGACCCCGATTAAAAATCATTGACCTCCGATTAAAGGTCAGTGACACCTGATTTAAGGTCACACACGCAGATTAAAGGGTCGGTGGCCTAGCACCTCGGCGACGCTCTAGCGACTTTTCTGTTTTGTCAAAATAGCACATTCAAACACGTCTAACCTTTATAGCCATCAAAAAATTAAATAACAAAAAAAAATAAAATATGTTATAAATATTTAGCCCGCGAAATTTGAAAAGTTCTCTTTTTGATCCGCAAATTGTTGTGGTTTCTAAATGCGAAATGGAGCGCCCCAGTAGGTGAGTAGGTAGCTTACTTGCCTATGAGTATGGGGGTCGTGGGTTCGATTCCCACCAGAGGTTCTGCTCCGTCGCTGCAAAAAAATCACATAGCCACATTGTCTTTGTAACTCGGCTTTTCCCTGGACCGTAAAATTGGAATATTAATCTACTTTGTATTGTAATTCAAATAAATAAATTAATTAATTAATTAATGCGATATGCGATTTTGAGAAGCAAAAGGGACAATTAACAACGTCTGGTCATCTTCACCCACCTAACATGAAATTTTTTTCATATTGTTTAAACATAAAGATGCATACGTAAGGCTTCAGGGGTGAATTATGAATTTGTGTGAGTGGGTGACGCACATAGATATGTATGTTCACATATGGTCATTAGAGCAGCGGTAGAGTTCACCTTTTTCTGTCACCAAATAATTATCAGTTCATCATATTTTAAATGCATACATGTGTATCTACGTACGGGTATGTATTATTATTTGTGTACGAAAGAATCAATATATTTTTTGTTATCTTCCTTCACATCAATTATTTGTTAAATTATCATATAAACACCCTAATTGAGATTATATAGAAGTATATTAAGGTGGATTGAACTTAAGCGATAGGATATCAAATCGTATAAAAAATATTATTATTCATTAAAATTATTATTTCATTAAAATCAGTAAAGTATACGCTCGAAAATAAAATAAAATAAATGTAACCACAACATAACTCTTATAAATTTTGTTAATTAATTTATTAAACATCCTCAGGACACCTTAATGTGCATACATACTCGTACTATTATTCATATGGATTTGTTCACGTGTCATTCAATTTCACCCCAGTGGCATTTACATATTGATTAATTTGCCTTGTTATCTCATCAAATTATGTTATTATTAGTCGTTTTTTTAATTCCATCATTTGACGGGCATTATTATAAGAACAGATGTACTCACATATGTACATAATTTTGTATACTCGTATCAATAACTTCCGCTGATGTACTCTTACATAGATAGATTGATAGTGGGGAATTTTGGGGATCGTAAAGTGTGGCCCATTACTTTCATAAAGAAATAAATATGGGCATTGTTTGATGAACTAAAAGGGGTACGTCAATTATACTTCAATTAAGAAATCTTATCAATCAAATTGTATACTAATGAAATTCATATTAGGATACATACATACAAATATGATTCAGGAATATTGGAAATTTGTCAAGATTCAATATTCCACAAATAAATGTGAAATAAAATACAAATAAAACCAGTAAGGTTTATTATTCAGACGGGCGGGGACAGCCGCCGAACTTTATTTAGTGAGTCAAAAATATTTATTTTCTCAAACTACTAGCTCCGGTGCGCATCGCAGCCCCATCATTTATTTATTTTCTGTTTTCCATATGGGGAACAATTAATGTGTATAATAAAATACGAAAATCTCCGATTAATTTCTTGTTTATGTTCCTGGCATCAAGGTACGACGATGTTTATCTCCTTTCCCTTCTATGCCTCTAAATGTCAAAAACAATTTTTTGGATCATATTCAGCTTTTCCTCCTAGTTTATATTCCCATGGCCTACATTCACACCCTGGTACAATATACATAAAACAATGCTTGCCCCACGGTGCCTTTAAAAGTTTTAATTTAAAAATGGTAAAATGAATGCCTAGTTTAAGTTGCAAGACTTACAATTGCCATTGGGTTCATATTTAATCATTTTCTCTCCGTTGTGCCACATTTAAACCAATGTGTCATAACACTATGCAACAAAATTTTTGTCCAAGGGATGTGGATAACAGTTTCTGGTGCAATTAGGTGTCACAACACGAAAAAAATATTAAAAAAATTGTTTATGGTAATTTTTTTAAAAATTTTTTTTTTTTAATTCCAGCTTTCATGGAAAGTACATTCAGTATTTGGACCATAATTTTTAGGTTGATTGGTTGAATTATAAGGTTGATTGATCCGTGTTATACCCCAAATTAAAGGGAACTATGAGGGCTACATATGCTGCAAATATCGCTTTCACGTAGAATCTTTGGTTTAGTAACAGTCGTCAAAAATATGAGAAAAACATTATTTTTTTTTTAAAAAACACTTTCCTGTTACAAAAAAACATAAAAAATAGAAAAAAAAATAAAAAAAAAAATATTTTATCGCTTTTTTAAAAAGCCAGAGTGCTAACGAAGAAAACAGTGTCTATTTGAAAAAATATATGGATAGATGTAAAAGTTATGAGCCATTTCGTAAATGTTAGGGAAATTCAAAAAAATCTTGTTTCATATTTTTTCGTTTTTAAATGATGTTTTTGCTTATATTGAATTCGCCATATGTGAGAGAGACATAGAAGAGGCATTGCACTTGCATTTTATTTTATGAGGATTGATGTCAAACATTATAAAATAATAGAGAGGACAAGGTTTTATGCCCGTTCGTAACCCTCCATAAAACATGATATGCAATGTGAGAGCTATATTGAATGAGATCCGCTCAGATTCAACAATATTTGTGGTTTTTTATTTATGAGGCTTCCATTCAGTTACGCCTTTTAGGGGCATGGACATCCCAGTCGTATATTCAGGTAGTAAAATTATATGTACGCAATGCAAAGTAGTACGCGGCAGTCTTGGAAATATTGGGTGTCTACTTTCGAAGCAAACTATATGTCAGCTACAGGTACGGCAACTTATGAACCTTAAACCCGGAATTTATGAATGAAATTTCTTATTGATAAATTAGTGTAATTCAGCGCCTTAAAGAGATATGTCGATTTTCTGAAAAATATTACAAAGTTATATTTCGAAGTATGAGTAAAAGGCAAAGGACTTTTCAATGTGTAAATGATCCCGACAATTTCTGCTACATCTGCGGAAAATATGTAATTAAAAAAATCGACGTGCGTTTAGTAAAATAATAGAAGAAATATATGTATGTGCAATATTTTGGTATACGAGTTGAAAATATGAACGAACCACGGACACCTAGTATTTTGTGTAATTCATGCCATGTAAATCTTACTCGATGGACTAGTGGAAGAATGCGGTAAGTACTTCACAATTAAGGGTTCACAATGTTTTGTGGAATAAAACGTTTTAATTTTAGACTTCACGTGCAATTTGGAATGCCAATGATTTGGAGACAACCATTCATTCACGATACGGACTGCTATTTATACCCTACACCACACTGTGGTACAGGGTATTATAAGTTTGTTTCACGGCAGATGTTTGTAACACCTGAAAATAACACAGCTAGACCCACCTTAAAGTATACCGATCGACTCAGAATCACTAGCTGAGTCGATTTAACTATGTCCGTCCGTCCGTCTGTCCATGTAAAGTTGTTCGTCGACTACAGGTCGCAATTTCACTCCGATCGTTCTGAAATTTTGCAGTTTAGAGTATTTCGCGGCTGTTAAGATCGCTATTTAATTTGGTTGAAATCGGTTCAGATTTAGATACAGCTCCCATATATATCTTTCGTCCGATTTGGCCCTTTAGTCCTATAGAAACTGTATTTTACATCCAATCGTTTTGAAATTTAGAATGGTAGAGTTTCTTGATCCAAGAACCAACATTGCCGAATTTGAAGAAAATCGGTTAAGATTTAGCTATATCTTCCATATATATGTTTCGTCCGATTTTGTCCTTTGGTCCTGTAGAAGCTGTATTTTACATTCAATCATTTTGAAATTTAGAATGGTAGAGTTTCTTGATCCATGAACCAACACTACCGAATTTGAAGAAAATCGGTTAAGATTTAGCTATAGCTCCCATATATATGTTTCGTCCGATTTGGCCATTTAGTCCTATAAAAGCTGTATTTTACATCCAATCGTTTTGAAATTTAGAATGGTAGAGTTTCTTGATCCATGAACCAACATTGCCGAATTTGAAGAAAATCGGTTAAGATTTAGCTATAGCTCCCATATATATGTTTCGTCCGATTTGGCCCTTTAGTCCTATAGAAGCTGTATTTTACAACCGATCGTTTTGAAATTTAGAATGCTAGAGTTTCTTGATCCATGAACCATCACTACCGAATTTGAAGAAAATCGGTTAAGATTTAGCTATAGCTCCCATATATATGTTTCGTCCGATTTGGCCCTTTAGTTCTATAGAAGCTGTATTTTACATCCAATCGTTTTGAAATTTAGAATGGTAGAGTTTATTGATCCATGAACCAACACTACCGAATTTGAAGAAAATCGGTTAAGATTTAGCTATAGCTCCCATATACATGTTTCGTCCGATTTGGCCCTTTAGTCCTGTAGAAGCTGTATTTTACATCCAATCATTTTGAAATTTAGAATGGTAGAGTTTCTTGATCCGTGAACCAACACTGCCGAATTTGAAGAAAATCGGTTAAGATTTAGCTATAGTTCCCATATATATGTTTCATCCGATTTGGCTCTTTAGATCCAATCGTTTTTATACCCTACACCACACTGTGGTACAGGGTATTATTTAAGTATAAAAAGTCCCAGAAGTAAATTTATGTAAACAATTTATACATGAATTACAAAATTTATATATCAGAGTTATTCAATATTACGAGAGTGGTGTAGGGTATTATATAGTCGGCTCCGCCCGACTTTAGCCTTTCCTTACTGGTTTTGTCTAAGTTAATAGATTGGAGTAGGAAGTGTTCAAGTATAGCTAACAGCCTAATAACGGAAACATCATCAAGTTCAGCTGAGTACTCAACACTGAGCGATTTAAGTTTGAGTCAGAAGTCATCGCTTTTAACTCTGTTTCAACTCATTGATCTAGTGAGAGATTTGGAACTGACCAAAGATAATGCAGAACTACTTGCATCTGGGATGAAATAGTACAATATTTTGGCCCCAGATGTTAACATATCATATTATAGAGTCCGTGATATATCATACAAACAATTTTATACAACTGTGGATAACAGATGCTTTTGCAAGGACATTCCCGGATTGTTCGAGGAACTTAATCAAACATACAATTCATAGGAATGGCGGTTACTTGTTGACAGCAGTAAAGAAAGTTTGAAAGCAGTACTTTTACACAACGGAAATCGGAAACCGTCGATTCCCATTGCTCATGCTGTCAACACTAAGGAATCATACGAAACAATGGCTAAATTGATAAATTTTGATTTTATATAACAGTATGCCACAATCTATACAAAAAAATAATTTTTAGGTCTAGGACACAAAAAATTTTTTTTTGTTGCATAGTGTAATTAAACATTGTTGCACCACTGTATAACATTTTATAGTTTTTGCCCCAAACAGTGCCACTAAAAGTGTGCATTTAGAGAAAAGCATAGTATATATTCTAAGAGCCATATTCGCATTCTTAGGCAGTATTTTACCATTTATGTCCCATATCTGTGACACGTTTAACCTTTTACCATATTGTGCCTTATCTAGCTTTTTTGTCCCTCTGGCCATGAATCACTGTACTACTTAACTTAATTCAATATTTAATTATTCCAATGTTCTCCTAAAGTACGAAATTGTATACATATCTGGAACATATAAAACATTTTTTCCCCACTTACCACATTTAATTATTTTGCCACACTTTACCATTTTTAAGCCTTTTTGCTGCAATGTACCATATTTAACCCTATTTGCTACAATCAGCCCTATTTAACACCTTTTAGCCACTCTGCACCATAATTTTAAACTTTAACTAAAAGCATAACATTTGAAAAAATCACTTCTTAACTCATATTTATGTTCCATGTTTTTGCCCAATGTACTAAATGTAACGCTTTTTGCCCACTGAATCATATTTAACACCTTTTTGTCAAACAGTACCACATTTAACCATTTTTGTCCTACAGCATAGCATTTTTAACCATTTTTCCCCACTGTACCATATATAATCCTTTTTGATCCACTGTACAATAGTCAACCATTTTTGTCACATTGTACCATATTTAATAATTTTTGTCCCTCTGTACCATAGTTAACACATTTTTGCCTCACTATTTCAGAGCTAATGCTTTTTGGCCCACTGTACCATATTTAACCCATCTTTAACTATATTTTCCCCGCTGTACTATGGTTAACCCTTTTTTGTCCCATTGTGCAATATTGCCCCTTTGCCTCCCTGTAACATATTTAACTAAGGAGCGCACAACAGGCCGAGCCACTGGCTTAAGTGTATGTCCACGGACATGAGACGTTTAAACGTCTCCTCTATTCAACCTAACCAAACTATTTAACAATTTTTGCCCCACTGTACCATATTTAATCCTATATGCTCCACTGTATCATATTTAACACCTTTTTGCCCCTTTTTGACACACTGTACCACAGTTAACAGTTTTTGTCACACTGTACCATATTTAATCCTTTTCGCCCCACTGTATCATGATTAATAAATTGTTGCCCCACTGTACCACATTTAATCCATTTTGTCTTACTTTACCATATTTAACTATTTTTGCCCCACTGTACCATATATAACCCTTTTTCCCCCACTTCGCAATATTTAATCCATTTCGACCCACTGTCCCACAGCTAACCATTTTTTCTCACACAGTACCATAGTTAATCCTTTTTTCTCACACAGTACCATAGTTAATCCTTTTTGCCTCACTGTATCATAGTTAATACATTTTTGTCCCACTCTACCGTATCTAACGCTTTTTGTCTCACTGTACCATATTTTAAATTTGTTCCCACTCTACCATAATTATGTTACCACTCTACCATTATTTGTTCCCACTCTACCATAAGTATGTCCTCTATTCAACCAAACCTAACCAAACTATTTAACACTTTTTGCCCCACTGTACCATATTTAATCCTATTTGCTCCACTGTATCATATTTAACACCTTTTTGCCCCTTTTTGACACACTGTACCATAGTTAACCGTTTTTGTCACACTGTACCATATTTAATCCTTTTCGCCCCACTGCATCATGATAAATAAATTTTTGCCCCACTGTACCATATTTAATCCATTTTGTCTTACTTTACCATATTTAACTATTTTTGCCCCACTGTACCATATATAACCCTTTTTCCCCCACTGCGCAATATTTAATCCATTTCGACCCACTGTCCCATAGCTAACCATTTTCTCTCACACAGTACCATAGTTAATCCTTTTTGCCCCACTGTATCATAGTTAATACATTTTTGTCCCACTCTACCGTATCTAACGCTTTTTGTCTCACTGTACCATATTTTAAATTTGTTCCCACTCTACCATAATTAACCCTTAACTGTACCATATTTAATCACATTTTATCCACTGTACCATTTTTGCCCACTATACATTATTTAATGTTTTTACCCACTGTGCTCTTCACATCTCAAGTTTAATTTGCAATTTTGCCAGATTGATTCTTTTTGGCCCCAATGCACCATAATTAACCCGTTTTGCCCCACTGTGCCTCTTAAAGTTAGAATTTCCAAAAATCACTTCCGATCTCTAGTTTATGTTACAAAATCTACCCTAGAACCATGGGACCATATTTAACATTTTTAAACCACTGTACCCTATTTAACACGTTTTTGTCGTGAAAAGTACGATTATAAAAAAAACTGACTACCCCGATCCGTTATCCTAAGGACATCCCACGCTTCAATTTTCCCCATTTTAATTCTAGGCTTTAAACATCGATGACAACTGGATCACGAGTTGCCAATTAGGAGGTGACACAATAAATTATCTGTTACAACAAAGACTAATAAGTAGAGATTTATTGAGCCGATTTTTGACATTACATCAAAACGTCCATAACTTTTCTTAAATTTTTGTGTTAGTTTTAAGTTTTTCATCTAATTGTAAATATCTGAAAGCGCCATCTTTGCCAGAGAATGACATTCGTGCGCCATCGTTTGTTTAAACTTTATCGATTGTTGAAATTTGCCGCCACCGATCGGTATTTTTCCATGCGCCGCCGCCGCCGATAATTTTGGTCGACTTCATTGCCTTGGACTGATATATGTATTCCATTTTCTATAGAGACAACTTAAGGCCCAACTATAATATGCATAAGCAATTCCGTACGGAACGTGCGTTAAGTTTCGCACCCTGCTTAAGCAAATGGGAACTGAGAGAACTTAACCAAAAATTCACTTAAGTACATTATAACAGGTGGCGCAAAAGTAATCCTCCTATCACAAAAAGCTATAAATTTTGCGATTGCCCCTAATGCCTAATGTTGACATTTGTGTAGTAAACACATGCGAAATACACGTTAATAAACAATGTTACGCTACACTGCTCCAGAACGCGGAATATTGCTGACTATTTATTTGACCAATAATCGGTCGGTGACTTTGGCACAACGTGAATTTCGTCGCAGATTTCCTGGCCGTCCAACCTGGCCGTCTGCCGAATTTCATACTGATTGGATATAAAATAACATTTTTACAGCGCTTACAAGTCAAATCGGGGGTAACGTATATATGGGGGCTATATCTAAATCTGAACCGATTTTCTCCAAATTTTGCAGTATTCCTTTATGCAATAAGAAACCTCTTTCTGCCAAATTTTGCACTGATCGGATATAAAATACAGTTTTTACAGCGCTTACATGTCAAATCGGGGGTAACATATATATGGGGGCTATATCTGAATCTGAACCGATTTTCTCCGAATTTAGCAGTATTCCTTCATGTAATAAGAAACCTCTCTTTGCCGAATTTCGCACTGATCGGATATAAAATAACATTTTTACAGCGCTTATATGTCAAATCGGGGGTAATGTATATATGGGGGCTATATCTAAATCTGAACCGATTTCTTCCAAATTTAACAGAGTTCATTCATGTAATAAGAAACCTTTTCCTGCCGAATTTCATACTGATCGGGTATAAAATAAAGATTTTACAGCGCTTACATGTCAAATCGGGGCTAACATATATATGGGGGCTATATCTAAATCTGAACCGATTTTAACCAAATTCAATAGGGATCGTCCTTGGGCCAAAAATAAGATATGTGTAAAGTTTCGTCGAGATCGGACCATAATTGCGACCTGTACTTTGATTACAAGAATACATGCACAGACAGACGGACAGACAGACAGACGGACAGACAGACAGACAGACAGACGGACATAGCTAAATCGACTCAGAAAGTGATTCTAAGTCGATCGGTATAATAAACGATGGGTCTATTTCTTCTCCTTTTGGGTGTTACAAACAAATGCACAAAGTTATAATACCCTGTACCACAGTGTGGTGTAGGGTATAAAAATTACGAAAAAAATGTTGGGGCTGAAGATGAGGGGATACTTAAGACGGTTTACTCGACTGAACTTTCGACTTAATTTCCACAAAGTCGGGCAATGTCCGTCCGTCTGTCTGGCCGTATATAACGGGTGATCCAAGTAGAGATACTTTTTTCAATAGCCTTTTTTTACAGATCACGTGGAGTCGTGTCATGCTGTCATGTTATTTTCTTTTAAGTATTGTTTGTCATTTCATCGTGGAAAGACTTACGCCTGAACAACGTTTACAAATCGTTCAACTTTATTACGAAAATTCAGGAATGTGTTTCGTGCACTTCGCTCAACTTATGGTCAACATAATCGGCCTACTGAGCGTACTATTCGCAACACGCACGCAGTGAAGAAAATGTAGCGGCCGTAGCTGAGAGTGTACACGAAGACCGCGGAGAGTCGATTCGGCGCCGTTCGCAGCAACTCGAACTGACGTATGGAACGACTTGGCGCATTTTACGTCGAAATCTTAAATTGAAAGCATACAAAATACAGCTTGTGCAAGAACTGAAGCCGCCCGACCTTCCCAAGCGACATCGCTTCGCTCTATGGGCTCTTGAAAAGTTCCAAGAAGATCCTACGTTTTCGAGCCAAATTTTGTTCAGCGATGAGGCCCATTTCTGGCTCAATGGGTATGTAAACAAGCAAAATTGCCGCATTTGGGACGAAGAGAAACCTGAACAGAATCAAGAGCTGCCACTTCATCCAGAAAAATCAACGGTTTGGTGTGGTTTGTGGGCCAGTGAAATCATCGGTCCATATTTCTTCAAAAATGATGCCGGTGAGAACGTAACCGTCAATGGCGACCGTTATCGTGCCATGATAACCGACTTTTTGATGACTGAAATTGAAGCTCGTGATCTCGGCGACATTTGGTTTCAACAAGACGGCGCCACTTCCCACAGATCGCATCAATCAATGAATTTATTGAGAGAACACTTCGGTGAGCAGATAATTTCACGTTTTGGACCGGTCGATTGGCCACCAAGATCGAGTGATATCACACCGTTACACTTTTTCCTGTGGGGATATGTGAAGTCTAAAGTTTGTGCGAACAAACCCGCTTCGATTCAGGCCTTGGAGCAAAACATCACGCGTGTCATTCGCCAGTTACCAGTCGAAATGCTCGAACGAGTCATCGAAAATTGGACTCAACGGATCAGTGGTCAGTCCATGAGAGGCAGTTATTGAAAATAATTCCTAGGTTTTTAGCGTTGTTTACAAACTTTACTTGTTGACCTCCGATGACAATGGGTAAAACGCAAGAAGAAAGTTGCGACTTTTTTGCCACAACTATGCACTTCGATTTGTTAGGATTTAGAAACAGGTTATTTACCAATGGCCAGTTGTTAATTCTTTCAAGATCTCTGTTGATTTTCGAAACACAATCAGGGTTTGATGTTGTAGAACAGTTTAAATACATCTGTATGTACATCTTCGGCATACATGTGGATACTGCAGAATTGGAGTTGTAGTGGAAGGTCATTAATATACAATGAAAAAATAAGCGGTCCTAATACCGAGCCTTGAGGGACGCCGCGTTCCAAGTGCAGTGGTCTGGAGGAAACATTATTTAGCACAACTGATTGAGAGCGATTGCTTAAATATGACGACACTAGATTGGTAGCAGTTCTGGTAAAAGAGAATTTTTTTCGTAACTTGGAAGATAGGATTTCGTGATCAATACAATCAAAAGCTTTGGAATGATCGAGTAGGGTGCGGAATGTTATTTTATTGTTATCCATATTGTGTCTTATGCAATCTGTTACATGTGCGAGGGCAGTTATGCAGCTGTGTTTTGGACGAAAACCAGATTGTTTATCCGTTAAGAGGTTATGTTCGGTCAGATACTTGCTTATCTGGGAATGCATTATTTTTTCGAAAGCTTTAGATAGGTATGGAAAAATGGCAATTGGGCGAAAGTCATTACTCCATTTGGATTTGGATTTAAAGGCTGGGTTAGGCAAACGTAACCGTAACGCCCCCGTAGCGTAACGAATCAGCAGTTTCAATCTAACATATTGAAATCAGTGTAAACGATTAGCCAACGGAAAGGAAACGTAAACGGACGGCTGAATCTGCAGAAATTTGATTTGGACGGCAAGTTTACGTGCATTTGCAAACAAAATTAGTAAAATAATAATAAAAAAGAGAATCAATTTATGCGAAACTTTTGAAATGTGATGATAAATAAGTAATCAAATGATAGATTAGTAGCAAATAAATACAAGGTGGCGCAAAAGTAATCCTCCTATCAGAAAATGCTATAAATTTTGCGATTGGCCCCTAATGTCAGTTCTGTTTTGACATTTGTGTAGTAAACACATGCGATATACACGTTAATAAACAATGTTACGCTACACTGCTCCAGAACGCGGAATATTGCTGACTATTTATTTGACCAATAATCGGTCGATGACTTTGGCACAACGTGAATTTCGTCGCAGATTTCCTGGCCGTCCAACGCCTACTGGTGAAACACTGCGACGTTTAGCCGCTCGCCTCGAAGAGACTGGCACAACACGAGATGCTGCCAGGCGTGGCAGACCCCGGAGTAGCCGTTCTGCAGAGAATATTGCTGCTGTAGCCGAGGATGTCATGGAAGCGCCGTCGACATCGACCAGACGACGTGCCACGCAAATGGGTATCAGTCGACGGTCTCTACAGCGAATTTTGGTACAAGATTTGAAGATGTTTCCGTACAAAGTCCAGACGGTGCATCAGCTGTTAGCTGCTGACCGCCAATCGCGTCTAACATACGCTCAAGCCATCCTTAATCACCACCAAGAGGAAGATGATTTTTCATCAAAAATAATCATGAGTTTCCATCTTAGCGGGTACGTAAATAAGCAAAATTTACGCTTCTGGGGCACTGAAAATCCGCGTGTAACCCACGAAGATTTGACCGCTCCAGACTTCTTTTTGTGGGGCTTTTTGAAGTCGCGGGTTTATGTCAACAAGCCTCAGACTATTGCAGCTCTTAAAGACAATATCCGTCAAGAATGTGAGGACCTATCGCCGGAAGTTTTGGCCAAAGTGATGGAAAATGCCATAAAAAGGGCTCAAATGACAATCAACTGTGGCGGCGGCCATTTACATGACATCATATTCTCGACTTGATGTAAAAAAAATTAAAAGACCAAATAAAAATAATCCACAAGAAGAATCAAAGTTTTCCATTTTTTTTTTAAATTACAGCCAAAAAACATCGAAAGGTTACTTTTGCGCCACCTTGTATTTTATACGAGACAGTTTCATATATTATTATTAAAATATCCCGGGATACATTTTAAAAAATCCTGGGATCGGGATTTCCCGTTTGACATCACTAGTCAAGAAGTGACATTGGCAGGGACCTGCATATGGTGGCCATATCAAAGCATGGACCGATATTTCCCATTTGCAATAGGGATCGTCCTATTCTGTGTACAAATTTTCATAAAGATAGCTGCTTATTTGCGACCTGCACTTTCGTCACATGAATACTCGTACATGGTCAGACAGACAGACAGATATGGCTAAATCGACTCGACTCGAAGTAATTCTTAGTATGCCAATCGGTAAAATAAACTATTGAGTCAGGTCAATCTCTTATCTTTTTTAAGAAAAACATATTTAACATTAATCATAAATTTATTAATTTATATGATTATATACGAGTACATTGTCATTGTTTATTCGTTAATATGTAGACTTTTAAAAATGGAGTCAAAGCTTTCTTTCGCGACATTTTTTTTTTAACAAATGTTCATATTTTTTTTTGTGTTTGGGGCACCAACTTACTTTAGAAAATGTTATGCACAGCTTTTTGACAAAAAATTTTAAACTATTGTTATTAATAATATATTATTAATATAAAAAAATGTCCTTACAATTAAAGCATATTTTCAGAGAATTTCTTCGAAATTTAATGTTTCTACAAAATTTCTTCAAAATTTAATTTTTCCAGGAAATTTCGTTGAAAATGCATATATTTCTTTAACATTTCTTCGAAATTGAAAATTTCATTCATCGGCTTTTAATAAAGTTAACGACCTTTAATCCTAGCAGTGGGCACTAATCGGGGCTCATCGTCCTTTAAACGACTCATCGATCTTTCATCCTTACTGGTCGATGACCGATGGCCAGATCAATGGTCAGATTGTATTAAAGTTCGATGACCGTTGGCATGATTAATGGCCACTGATTACATTAAAGGTAATTAGATAACTTTATCCAAAGTTGGGTGACTACGGATAAAGGGCCACCGACGGGATAAAGGGGTGTAAACAGGAAATTTTATGAAATAATGAAATATCGTCGAATTTTTCTAGAAAAATCAAATATCTATACAATTTTATAGATACACTAGTCGACCCGGTCCACTTCGTTACCCCATATTTCAGATGTCCGATCCAGTCCATTTTTGGAGTAATCACGTAGACTGCCACCAAATCCATATACACAAAATTACAGCACTCTCGCTCACAAATTGTGCAAAATATCTTAATTTCAAAATTTTGTTTATATGGATGGGACCACGCCCATTGGTCCAATCACATACATAGACTCCCAGCTACTTCCAGTTGGACCCCACAAAGTCTAAGATTGGTGGCCCACTAAAAAAATGGTAACTCAGAATTGGCTTATATGGGCGAGGACACGTCCCCTCAATCAAGAATTTATATAGCCTATGTCACCCGCTAGGGTTATCTGAAGATTGCCTGAAAATGTCATCAAAATCGGTCCAGCCGTTTCGGAGTCCATACGTAACATACACACACACAGACATACACACATCTAATTTTATATAACGGGTTTTCCAATAGGGATGATATGATTTTGAAGTGACGTTTCGGCCATTTGTAATATGTCATGATCTGTCATTTGTTTTTCATTGTATTCAGTAGTGTTTACAATTGGGGAGAACAACGTTTACAAATTCTTCAGTTTTATTATTAAAATAATTGTTTTTTTAATTTTTTTTAATCAATTTTTTTAAAATCCAAGAAACCACTTTCCAGTCGACCTACGACCTGGACACCCAGCAATATTTTAGCTCTCGTTAAGAGATCTTTTTGTCATTGACTTATTCCCGATCCGACGTACCGTTAAGGAGCTAGAGCAAAAATAAACTTTCCGTTCACATTTGAAAATTATGCTAAGTCCATCTTTTTTTTAATTCAAAAAAACACTTTCTAGTCGACCTACGACCTTGACACCCATGAGCAATAGTTTAGCTCTCGTTAAGAGCTATCTTTTTGCCATTGACCAATTGTGACTACGTGACACACAGCAAATGAAACAATTGAATTGTTGCCAGAAACCTTTGGAGATTCGATTATTTCAAGAAATTGTGATATTGAGTGGCCTCCATGATGTTGTGATTTAACACCATTGGACTATTTCCTGTGGGATTATTTGAAGTCATTGGTCCT
Source organism: Eudasyphora cyanicolor (assembly GCA_963930755.1). Classification (NCBI taxonomy): domain Eukaryota; kingdom Metazoa; phylum Arthropoda; class Insecta; order Diptera; family Muscidae; genus Eudasyphora; species Eudasyphora cyanicolor. The sequence goes on from OZ005735.1 coordinate 221,378,288, forward strand.
TCGAAATAAACCAGACTCTCTTCAAGCTTTACAAGTCAATATTGAACGTGCCATTCATGACATACATACTTGATTTAGTGGAAAAGGTGCTCGAAAATTGGGTTCATCGAATTCGTTCCTGCAGAAGAAGACGTGGAGGTAATTTGAATGACGTTGTATTTATAACTTAATTGTATCGTTTGTACTTTACATTAAATAAAAAACTGTTGAGTTCCCTAATTAATTTGGAGAAAAATGCAATGTCAATGTAATTTTTAGAGAAATGCAATTTCAACGAAATGCGATTTCAACGAAATTTTTCTGTACTGTAATTATAAGAAATTAATTCTTGTTGTGCAGAAAAACGATAATTAAAATAAATAAAAATAAATAAAATACAAATTCGAGGTAATTTTCAAGAAAAAATAAAATTAAGGGAAATTCTATTTTATTAGTCATATTAGAAAAGAAATATAATTTAGGATAATTTTTTGTGGATATTGTTTACATCGTTGTGAGGCCATATGGTTGAAAGAGTTGGGAAGCCCTGGTGTAAATGGTTCCGGATATAAATAAACTCATATTACCAAATTTCAGCCCAATTAGATGACATTGTTGCTTTCTATGGCGTTAATAACTTAAATCGGGAGGGAACTTTGTATGGGCGCTATTTCTAATAATGGATCTATGATCGCCCTTGCTCGTGTATATGGCTCCGGGAATGATTAACTCAAATCACAAATTTGTTGACCAATCAGTAGAAATTTGTGGTCTCTATGGCGTTAAGAAGTAAAATCGGGGAAATGCTTTATAAGAGGGCTGTAGTGAAAAACGAACTATCCCAAGTGACCTGCAGCTGTAAGAAATAATTGTTCCGAATTTCAGTCATCCGGCTCACTTTTTATAGATTGTAACGTGATTTCAACAGACAGGACATACGGTCTTTAGTGATTCCCAAAACAATGTTTTGAAATAGTACAAATGGAGTGACAAAATTAGTTTATCCCCATCCTAAAGTGGAGGGTATACAAGTTTTAAGTAAAATAATTTTGTCGAGCGGGATTTTGGTATGGGGGATATACCAGAAGATAGACCTATGACTACCTTCACTCGTGTAAATGGTTCTAAACTAAAATGTCAGCCCGATCCTTTGAGTAAATAACGGTGCCTATGGCGTTAAGAATAAATAAAAACGAGGGAACTTTGTATGGGGCTTTATAAACGACCGACTATGACGTCCGTTGCTGGTGTATATGGTTCCTCAAATTGCCAATTCTAGGCCGATCAGTTGAAATGTGTGGTCTCTAAGTGAAAAATCGGGAAGACTAAAGATTATCGATACATCTTTGGGTATGCTGTGTAAAAAAACGTTTGAAAATAAGTTCCTTTCATTATACCCTCACTTTAGTGTGACGAGGGTATATATCATTTGCTACGGAAAAAAGTGTAACACATCGAAGGAGTGATCTAACACCCTAAGTATGTATGTTCGGAGGAAATCCGTTTTGGGTCATTTTAAGTCGAATGAGCAATGTCCGTCCGTCTGTCTGTCTGTCCGTCTGTCTGTCTGTCTGTGTGTCTGCTGGCTGGTGCGCACGATAACTCTCGAAAGGAGTAACCGATTGACTTCAAATTTGGTATGTGGTAATATTTTTTTCTATCTCCGGCTAAGTTCGAAGATGGGCCATATTGGTCTACTCCTTCTAGTACCTCCCCCACAAATGGTTAAAATGTTGTGAAATATTGATTCTTTAATAACTAATATGCTACTTATTCGAATCTTCTGAAATTCCACACATAGTATTAGTTTATTAGTCGCTATTAACTCGAGAAAAATGGGCGAAGTTGCCACGTCCCTTTAGGTACCTCCCACACAAATGCACCGTTTTGCACCAAAAATTAACAGCTTATAACATTAATAACGGTGTATAAAAATACTTGAAATTTTGCACAGTGTTATGCTTTTATATTGCCTACAGTCCAGAGAAAAATGGGCGTTGTTGCCACGCCCCTTTTGGTACCTCCCACACAAAGGTACCATTTTGCACCAAAAGTTAACAGCTTATAACATTAATACAAGTGTATAATAATGCTTGAAATTTTGTACAGTGTAATGTTTTTATAGTGTCTATAGTCCTGTGAAAAATGGGCGTTATCGCCACGCCCCTTTTTGTACCTCCCACACTAAATTGCCAAATCATACCACAATTTAATATCTCGTAACGCTTATACCAGTGCACATAAACGCTTATAATTCGGCGCAGTGCAATGAATTTAAAGTATCTACTGTTCAGCGAAAAATAGGTGTATTTGTTAAACCCCTTCTGGTAGCTCCCACACAAATTGACAGAATAATTCGTGTAATATTCAATATTACATTACTCACAAAGTGAGGGTATGCCTTAGTCGGTTTACCCGACTGAAACTTTCTTACTTGTTTTATAACGTGTTTTCGCTTGTACTGTACTGAGGGTTACGTTCACATACATACATTAGGGTGGCTCAAAATAACTAAGTGTCAAATTGTTGCACCCGAAGCTATTTACACTATAGCCCTCAAACAACGGTTAGTCACGATATTACTTCTTAACACCATAGAAATTCAGGAAAATACATTTATAAATAACGGAATTATGAGCAACTATATAAAAGTACTAAATCGTTAAATCTTACCTTTTGATTGTTGTTGCCTTATTTCCCCTTCATATTTTAGCGTGTGCAGAGTTGTAAAAATAGGTAATAGTAGACAATTGGTTTTGGCACTCACTAGTTTGTTTTTTTATCACAGACACCAACCACACTGTGGCGAAACTGACGTATAGAGGGACATTGCGAGCGATTTCTCTTATTTTAATAGAGCTCTAATTGATAGCACATAGTTTGACATAGAATTTAGATGTTGTCGGGCAGCAACTAAAAGAAAAAAATAAATATGTTTATAAAACATAGGATATACGAGTTATGTGTGTGAGAAAAAATTATCTACACTAAATCCTAACATCAGTGAGTGCTATTAAAATTAAGCATTTTAATTTTAACAACTAAGACCAACTGACAGCTATGTCGTTAATAAGAAGAAAAACTAAACAAGCACTGTGGCATGTTAACACGTATTCACACATCCATCCATCCAATTGCGGCGCTCACTCACCAATACCAAAACCACGAAAATAACAACAAAGCACACGAATGGAAAACAACGGCGGAATACGATAATGACAAATAACAACAGTCATAACTAAACATCCGAAGCAAAAGAAACCAAACAGATAAAGAAGAAGACTATGTGTGCGATTTAGATTGTTTGTCGTCGAAGAAATAAAAAAAAAGAACGGGAAAAAACAAAAAGACTGCATAACTACAAAACGAACGAATACACATATACATATATCTACCGAAAAAAGTTATTTAAATCTAATTTTAACAAAGGAATATCGCATACAAATTCGATTTATGCAATATCAAGTAAAGTGCAAAGTGAATTAAACAAAACAAAAAAAAATAATAGAGCAAAAGTGTGGAAATTTCGAATGTGAAAACGAACGCATTGCATCTACCATATAAAAAAAGTAAAGATAAAAACGAAACGAAGCACAGCTAACTAATCCCAAAACAACGCCATAAAAACCTTGAAAAAGTAAATCGGTAAATCAACAACAGACACAGCATAAACATAATGTTTTAAACACGAAACCTTTAAAAACGAAAATAAATTGGGAAATTGAACTCAAATCGCAGGGGAAATGTTGCAAAGATTCGGCGAAATGTTCATTGTTTTATGGCTGATTTCACCATTTGCCACGACAGTCTTCAGGTAAGTAGTCTTGCACAGAAGAAGACGAGTAGTATCATCCGCAGTTTCCCATCCATACCTAACGCGGTGCGTTGGGAGGGGGTGAGTGAGTAAGTGTACTGTGTGATGCGGTGCTAAAACAAATTCAGTGTTGGTCAGAAGTATTCATCACTTAAATAACAAATAGTATAAAAGTAATCGACTAAAGTAACAAAAGCGCAGAAATTATACCAAAAAAAACCTATACAAATTATAACGCCACACACCGAAAAAGAAACGCAAAAATTTGTTTGTAAACAATAACAAAAAAGCAATTAATGCCCATTGAACAACGCATTCGCAATGCGAGAGAGTGTCTCTGCGTCCCCCTCCCTACCAAACAAAAGCTGTGCTGAGTCACAGTGCGTGGCTGAGATATTATGACAGGAATTTGATTTGAGAGCTACGCATGGCACAGTGCTCCCAAATAGAACATAGAACGGGTTAGGCAACTAACCCGGCCTTAATTTAACTTTAGGCCGTAATTTAACCTTAGGCCGTAATTTAGCTTTAGCGCCGCCGTAACGTTGCCCGCTGGAGCAATTACCCAAAACTTCAAAAACGTGCTCTATCACACAGACATTCACAACAAAAATAGCAACAAATTAATTTTATTTTATATTTATTTGCTACTAATCTTTTATTATACCCTCACTTTAGTGTGACGAGGGTATATATCATTTGCTACGGAAAAAAGTGTAACACATCGAAGGAGTGATCTAAGACCCTAAGTATGTTCGGAGGAAATCCGTTTTGGGTCATTTTAAGTCGAATGAGCAATGTCCGTCCGTCTGTCTGTCTGTCTGTGTGTCTGCTGGCTGGTGCGCACGATAACTCTCGAAAGGAGTAACCGATTGACTTCAAATTTGGTATGTGGTAATATTTTTTTCTATCTCCGGCTAAGTTCGAAGATGGGCCATATTGGTCCATTCCTTCTAGTACCTCCCCCACAAAGGGTTAAAATGTTGTGAAATATTGATTCTTTAATAACTACTATACTACTTATTCTAATCTTCTGAAATTCCACACATAGTATTAGTTTATTAGTCGCTATCAACTCGAGAAAAATGGGCGAAGTTGCCACGTCCCTTTAGGTACCTCCCACACAAATGCACCGTTTTGCACCAAAAATTAACAGCTTATAATATTAATAACGGTATATAAAAATACTTGAAATTTTGCACAGTGTTATGCTTTTATATTGCCTACAGTCCAGAGAAAAATGGGCGTTGTTGCCACGCCCCTTTTGGTACCTCCCATACAAAGGTACCATTTTGCACCAAAAGTTAACAGCTTATAACATTAATACAAGTGTATAATAATACTTGAAATTTTGTACAGTGTAATGTTTTTATAGTGCCTATAGTCCAGTGAAAAATGGGCGTTATCGCCACGCCCCTTTTTGTACCTCCCACACAAAATGGCCAAATCATACCACAATTTAATATCTCATAACGTTTATACCAGTGCACATAAACGCTTATAATTCGGCGCAGTGCAATGAATTTAAAGTATCTACTGTGCAGCGAAAAATAGGTGTATTTGTTAAACACCTTCTGGTAGCTCCCACACAAATTGACAGAATAATTCGTGTAATATTCTATATTACATTACTCACAAAGTGACACAAATTGACTGAATAAATCGTGTAATATTCAATATTACATTACTCACAAAGTGAGGGTATACCTTAGTCGGTTTACCCGACTGAAACTTTCTTACTTGTTTTATTACTTATTTATCATCACATTTCAAAAGTTTCGCATAAATTGATTCTCTTTTTATACCCTACACCACACTGTGGTACAGGGTATTATAACTTTGTGCATTTGTTTGTAACACCCAAAAGGAGAAGAAATAGAACCATCGTTTATTATACCGATCGACTTAGAATCACTTTCTGAGTTGATTTAGCTATGTCTGTCTGTCCGTCTGTCTGGGCATGTATTTTTGTAATCAAAGTACAGGTCGCAATTATGGTCCGATCTCGACGACACTTTGCACATATATTTTTTTTGGCCCAAGCACGATCCCTATTGGTTAAAATCGGTTCAGATTTAGATATAGCCCCCATATATATGTTAGCCCAGATTTCACATGTAAGCGCTGTAAAAACTTTATTTTATGTCCGATCAGTCTTAAATTCGACAGAAAGAGGTTTCTAATTATATGAATGAACACTGTTAAATTTGGAAGAAATCGGTTCAGATTTAGATATAGCCCCCATATATACGTTACGCCCGATGTGAAGTGTAAGCGCTGTAAAAATGTTATTTTATATCCGATCAGTATGAAATTCGGCAGAAAGCGGTTTCTTATAATATGAATGAACACTGTTAAATTTGGAAGAAATCGGTTCAGATTTAGATATAGCCCCCATATATACGTTACCCCCGATTTGACATGTAAGCGCTGTAAAAACTGTATTTTATATACGATCAGTATGAAATTCGGCAGAAATAGGTTTCCTATTATTTGAATAAACACTGTTAAATTTGGAAGAAATCGGTTCAGATTTAGATATAGCCCCCATATATATGTTACCCCCGATTTGACATGTAAGCGCTGTAGAGACTGTATTTTATATCCGATCAGTACGAAATTCGACAGAAAGAGGTCTTTTTACATGAATGAGTATTCAGGGAAAATCGGTTCAGATTTATATATAACATCCGTATATATGTTCCTCCTGATTTGGTATCAAAGCGCTATAGAAGTTGTACTTCACTTCCGATTATTAAAATTTTCCAGAAATATGTTTCTCAGTTTAGGAACGAATATTGCTTAATTTAGCGATTATCGGTTCAGAATTAGATAATATGTTCCTACCCATTTAGCAATTATTCCAAATTATTATCGCAATGACCCTTATCGCATTGTTAGGGAGGTGTAGGGTATTATATAGTCGGCCCCGCCCGACTTTCTGCCTTTCCTTACTGGTTTATTATTATTTTACTAATTTTGTTTGTAAATGCACGTAAACTTGCCTTCCAAATCAAATTTCTGCAGATTCAGCCGTCCGTTTACGTTTCGTTTCCGTTGGCTAATCATTTACACTGATTTCTATATGTCAGATTGAAACTGCTGATTCGTTACCTTACGCAGCCTTTAAATCCAAATCCAACTGGAGTAATAACTTTCGCCCAATTGCCATTTATCCATACCTATCTAAAGCTTTCGAAAAAATAATGCATTCCCAGATAAGCAAGTATCTGACCGAACATAACCTCTTAACGGATAAACAATCTGGTTTTCGTCCAAAACACAGCTGCATAACTGCCCTCGCACATGTAACAGATTGCATAAGACACAATATGGATAACAATAAAATAACATTCCGCACCCTACTCGATCATTCCAAAGCTTTTGATTGTATTGATCACGAAATCCTATCTTCCAAGTTACGAAAAAAATTCTCTTTTACCAGAACTGCTACCAATCGTCATATTTAGCAATCGCTCTCAATCAGTTGTGCTAAATAATGTTTCCTCCAGACCACTGCACTTGGAACGCGGCGTCCCTCAAGGCTCGGTATTAGGACCGCTTATTTTTTCATTGTATATTAATGACCTTCCACTACAACTCCAACTCTGCAGTATCCACATGTATGCCGATGATGTACATACAGATGTATTTAAACTGTTCTACAAAATCAATCCCTGATTGTGTTTCGAAAATCAACAGAGATCTTGAAAGAATTAACAACTGGGCATTGGTAAATAAGCTGTTTCTAAATCCTAACAAATCAAAGTGCATAGTTGTGGCAAAAAAGTCGCAACTTTCTTCTTGTGTTTTACCCATTGTCATCGGAGGTCAACAAGTAAAGTTTGTAAACAACGCTAAAAACCTAGGAATTATTTTCAATAACTGCCTCTCATGGACCACTGATCCATTGAGTCCAATTTTCGATGACTCGTTCGAGCATTTCGACTGGTAACTGGCGAATGACACGCGTGATGTTTTGCTCCAAGGCCTGAATCGAAGCGGGTTTGTCCGCACAAACTTTAGACTTCACATATCCCCACAGGAAAAAGTGTAACGGTGTGATATCACTCGATCTTGGTGGCCAATCGACCGGTCCAAAACGTGAAATTATCTGCTCACCGAAGTGTTCTCTCAATAAATCCATTGATTGATGCGATCTGTGGGAAGTGACGCCGTCTGGCTGAAACCAAATGTCGCCGAGATCACGAGCTTAAATTTCAGGCATCAAATAGTCGGTTATCATGGCACGATAACGGTCGCCATTGACGGTTACGTTCTCACCGGCACCATTTTTGAAGAAATATGGACCGATGATTCCACTGGCCCACAAACCACACCAAACCGTTGATTTTTCTGGATGAAGTGGCAGCTCTTGAATCTGTTCAGGTTGATCTTCGTCCCAAATGCGGCAATTTTGCTTGTTTACATACCCATTGAGCCAGAAATGGGCCTCATCGCTGAACAAAATTTGGCTCGAAAACGTAGGATCTTCTTGGAACTTTTCAAGAGCCCATAGAGCGAAGCGATGTCGCTTGGGAAGGTCGGGCGGCTTCAGTTCTTGCACAAGCTGTATTTTGTATGCTTTCAATTTAAAATTTCGACGTAAAATGCGCCAAGTCGTTCCATACGTCAGTCCGAGTTGCTGCGAACGGCGCCGAATCGGCTCTCCGCGGTCTTCGTGTACACTCTCAGCTACGGCCGCTACATTTTCTTCACTGCGTGCGTGTTGCGAATAGTATGCTCAGTAGGCCGATTATGTTGACCATAAGTTGAGCGAAGTGAACGAAACACATTCCTGAATTTTCGTAATAAAGTTGAACGATTTCTAAACGTTGTTCAGGCGTAAGTCTTTCCACGATGAAATGCCAAACAATACTTAAAAGAAAATAACATGACAGCAAGACACGACTCCACGTGATCTGTAAAAAAAGGCTATTGAAAAAAGTATCTCTACTTGGATCACCCGTTATATACGGCCAGAAAGACGGACGGACATAGCCCGACTTTGTGGAAATTAAGTCGAAAGTTCAGTCGAGTAAACCGTCTTAAGTATCCCCTCATCTTCAGTCCCAAAATTTTTTTCGTAATTTTTTTATTTTAATTTGTGCGGGAGGTAATAAAAGGGACCAGGCCAATGACGCCAATCTTTTACTGGACTATAGGTCCTATAAAAGCATTACGCTATTTATGGTATTAAGGTCATAAACAGTTAAATTTTGCTTCAACTTGGTACATTTGTGTGGGAGGTACCAAAAGGGGTGCAAAAAATATTAACTGAACTCTAGGTACTATAAAAGCATTACACTGCAGAAAATGTCATGTATTTATATGCACTTGTATTAAAGATATATGCAGTTACGTACGCTCCAGCCAGACGGACATTCCTCAAATGACTTAAAATGTCCTAAAACGGATTTCCGCCAAACATACTTAGGGTTTTAGGTCAATCGTTCGATGTGTGTATATCCTCATCCCTTTAAGGTAAGGGGATAAAAATACAATATCATACCAACTTCAGTGATCCTAATTTTAAATTAAAGTTGATAACATTTAGTTTAAAAACTATTTCAGTTTCTCTTTTGTGTGTTGCTACGTTTCAAATAAAGGGTGATCTTAGTAGAGATACTTTTTTCAATAGCCTAAATCACGTGTGAGTCGTGTCATGATGTCATGTTATTTTTGTTAAGTATTGTTTGGCATTTTATCATGGAAAGACTTACGCCTCAACAACGTTTACAAATTATTCAGTTTTATTATCAAAATAATCGTTCGTCAATTTTCCATTTTTTTTAAATCCAAAAAAAAAAAACACTTTCCAGTCGACCCACGACCTTGACACCCATGAGCAATATTTTAGCTCTCGTTCAGAGCTATCTTTTTGCCATTGACCGATTCCCTATCAGACGTACCGGAATCATCGGTCCATATTTCTTCAAAAATGATGCCGGCGAGAACGTAGCCGTCAATGGCGACCGTTATCGTGCCATGATAACCGACTATTTGATGCCTGAAATTGAAGCTCGTGATCTCGGCGACATTTGGTTTCAACAAGACGGCGCCACTTCCCACACATCGCAACAATCAATGGATTTATTGAGAGAACACTTCGGTGGGCATATAATTTCATGTTTTGGGCCGGTCGATTGGCCACCAAGATCGTGTGATATCACACCGTTAGAGTTTTTTTTCTGTGGGGATATGTAAAGTCTAAAGTTTATGCGGACAAACCCGCTTCGATTCAGGCCTTGGAGCAAAACATCACGCGTGTCATTCGCCAGTTACCAGTCGAATTGCTCAAACGAGTCATCGAAAATTGGACTCAACGGATGGCCCATCTGAGACGTAGCCGCGGCCAACATTTGATAGACATGATCTTCAAAGAATAAATGCTAAGGAATGTTCTTTCAAATGATAATAAACATTCCCTTTTCAATTTGAATTTTCTGCGTTTTTTCGTAAAAAAAAGTAGGGAGCCTCGAAATGGATCACCCTATATATAGAACATTGAACTTGAACATTGAACTTCACAAAAAACGGTCCACCCTAATGTACATAAACTGCAGACTATACTATATGTTGATAGTTTTTATTGAAAAAGTAAACTATACAAAAATTACAAATACCCTTATAATCTAATAAATCGCTATTTTTAATCATATGACCTACAAACTTGCAGCCGTCTGTAAAACCATCTATCGTTGTTCGTTCCGTGCCGGTCGTATTTATTATCCAATTTTGTCGAAATTCGTAAGTTATTTTTTGGGGCCAAGAAAATCGATCTATATGTTTTGGGAAAATCGGTTCACAGATAGATGTAACGGGTTTTCCAATAGGGATGATATGATTTTGAAGTGACGTTTCGGCTATATGTAATATGACATGTTCTGTCATTTGTTTTTCATTGTATTCAGTAGTGTTTAAAATTTCATGATGGAGAGATATACGCAAGAACAACGTTTACAAATTATTCAGTTTTATTATCAAAATAATCGTTCTCCAAGTGCAACTTTTCGTGCACTAAGTCCATTTTTTTTTTAAATCCAAAAAACCACTTTCCAGTCTACGTACGACCTTGACACCCATGAGCAATATTTTAGCTCTCGTTAGGAGCTATCTTTTTGCCATTAACCGATTCCCGATAGGAGCTAGAGCAAAAATAAACTTTCCATTCACATTTGAAAATGAGGCTAAGTTCATTTTTTTTTTAAATAAAAAAAAACACTTTCCAGTCGACCTAGGACCTTGATACCCATGAGCAATATTTTAGCTCTCGTTAAGAGCTATCTTTTTGCCATTGACCGATTGTGGCTACGTGCCACACAGCAAATGAAACAATTGAATTGTTGCGAGAAAAGTATGGAGATTCGATTATTTCAAGAAATTGTGATATTGAATGGCCTCCAAGAAGTTGTGATTTAACACCATTAGACTATTTCTTGTGGGGTTATTTGAAGTCATTGGTCTTTCGAAATAAACCAGACTCTCTTCAAGCTTTACAAGTCAATATTGAACGTGCAATTGCAGAAGAAGTAGTGGCCATTTGAATGACGTTTTATTTAGAACTTAACTGTATCGATTGTACTTCACATTAAATAAAAAACTTTTGAATGTCCTTAACAATAAGTGTGTTTTTATTTTTCAAAGAAATCATATCACTCTTATTGGAAAACCATGTAGTTCCTTCCCGCACATAATTGAATGATGACATACATGTCATCACAATTTTATTTGCATTTGTTAATAAATAAGACAAACTTTGAACGGTCATAACTCGAAATCGGCTTGAAATATTTTCATGAAATTTGAAGGTATTTTCATTAATTGTACCCCACAATAAAAAAATATTCATATATAACAGTTGTTTTCATAGTCGGAGTGGTTAAGTTATAGGGAAAATTCGCATTTACAGAGGCCAATAACGCCCACTCTCTGGACTCTAGGTACTATAAAAACATTACACTGTACAAAATTTCAAGTATTTGTATGAACTGATACTAAAGCCATAAACAGTTAACTTTTGGTGCAAAATGGTCCATTCGTGTGGGAGGTACCACAAAGCGAGTGGCCACTTCGCCCATTTTGCTTGACGTGTTAGCGACTAGCAAACTAATAATATGTGTAAAATTTCAGAAGATTTCAGTAAGTAGTATAGAAGGTATTAAAGAATCAATATTTCTAAAACATGATGAGCTTTAATCAGAGCGAACCTTAATATGGCGGCTACATATCGTCGGCGTAATGCTATTTTGGTCCATACGCCATTTTTGTGTTTTTTGAGTTATGAGTTGTTAATATGGGTTCCAAGCACGCTCTTTCAGAATCTGCAATCATTTTTTTCCTATCTCGCCTAGTTTTCGAGATATTGGTAGGCTAAATTTGTTTTACTCTGAATAACGGGAAATAATTTCGATATTTTTGTTCTGTGTCTCAATTTTTCTATCGCCCTATATTTTTCACTCAGTATTTTACGTTTTTCGATCACAATATGTAAATTAGTGTCCTTCCATACCGACCCTTTTTGTGGTCCATGTAATACAAGTACGAAAAAATAATAAAATAAAAGTGGATATGGACCAAAATGCCAAGTACAAAAATTGTTATATTTTTGGATGTAATGGCATAGAAATGCATGAGAATCATACAAACACTGTTGGGAACCCTATGAAATAAAAAGTGTGTAACTCTTCAGTCCCGTTTTTACTCAAACAATAAATTGCGTTTTTCTCCGATCATACAAAATGGCGTATGGAACAAAATAGACGATATATCAAAGCTTGAACCGATATTGCACATTTTGGGATCGTTATTAGCCAAAGAAAATTCTCTGTGCAAATTTCCGTAAGGATCGCTACATATTTGCGAGCAGAAAGATATTTATGAACAGACGCACATGGCTAGTTCGATTCCAAAAGGGATTCAATGTCGATCTGTCTTATCACTTTTTGGACGTTACAAATACCAGTGATGTCTGGTATAATGTAGGATATGTCGTGATCACTTTTATTAATTAATCTTTCTGTTTTCAATCTAAAAATTACTTCATCCCGACAAAGTATTGGGGTAGTACTTTCATAGTTGCCCAGCATTCTTAGCGACCAACTAGACCTTGACTTTTATTGTCCAACGTTATTTCTATAAATATTAACATATGTAGCTAATCAAATAAATAATGAAATTTCATTATTGCCCTTCTATCACCCATGAATCATTTGGAAAAACAATATACGACAACTGATCTTAAGGTCAAAAACAATTAAATGTTTCCTTAATCGGACTCAATTAATTTGCTGTAGACTGTGTTCATTTACTCCTATCATAGAAATGTATTATTTTTTATACTCGTATTTTGTTACTAATGCTAATTATCAGTAAATACATTTTTATAACATTAACAAAGAACGTGCATTCTCTCTTGCATTCGTATGACACACATAATATGATATGTACAATTACTGATGATTGCAATGTTGTAATCGTAATTTTGTTTACAATTACACAAAGAAAGTGTGTCATTTGAATATGTTCGTTAAGTTACTTATAGCAGTACACATGAAATGTTTTACATATTTTTAACATTGAAATCCTCTTTCTCATTCTATTATATCCCAGATATTACATTATGATAATTACCCAATTATGACCTCTATGGGAATTCTGGGAGTTCTTGCCACCACTTTTTTTCCTGTGTCAGATGACGATTATTTTGTACATCGTTCTGTCATATGTAACCCCTAAGGTAAAAAAGGAAGGTTGTGGGATGGGTTACCACAAACTCCTGAAGTATTCGAACTTCTGGGCAGTCAGCCGCAAAAACCATAGAGTAAAAAATACGCAATCTGAGTAGAGAATCACTGTTAGTGACGAGAAAGGTTTTTCAAGCATTTTCTGAATAATTTTCAAGAAAATTTTATTAATTTCACTATTAGAACAATACGATTAATAGAAAAGTTAAAGAAATATTAGAAAACAATATTTTTTGCATTTAAAAAATCGCACCTATTCGTTCGTAACTCGAGAAAAATGTAAACAACTATATAGTAGACGCCCATTGGGGTCATATGCGTTATAGTAGACGACCATTAGGATCATCTACTCTATAGTAGACGACCATTAGGGTAATATACTCTATAGTAGACGACCATTAGGGTAATATATTCTATAGTAGACGCCCATTGGGGTCATATGCGTTATAGTAGACGACCATTAGGATCATCTATTCTATAGTAGACGACCATTAGGGTAATATACTCTATAGTAGACGACCATTAGGGTAATATACTCTATAGTAGACGACCATTAGGGTAATATACTCTATAGTAGACGACCATTAGGGTAATATACTCTATAGTAGACGACCATTAGGGTAATATACTCTATAGTAGACGACCATTAGGGTAATATACTCTATAGTAGACGACCATTAGGGTAATATACTCTATAGTAGACGACCATTAGGGTAATATACTCTATAGTAGACGACAATTAGGGTCATCTACTCCATTAGCGTCATCTACTCTATAGTAGACGACCGTTAGGGTCATCTTCTCTATAGTAGACGACCATTAGGGTCATATACTCTATAGTAGACGACCATTAGAGTCATCAACTCTATAGTAGACGACCATTAGGATCATCTACTCTATAGTAGACGACCATTAGGGTAATATACTCTATAGTAGACGACCATTAGGGTAATATACTCTATAGTAGACGCCCTTTGGGGTCATATGCGTTATAGTAGACGACCATTAGGATCATCTACTCTATAGTAGACGACCATTAGGATCATCTACTCTATAGTAGACGACCATTAGGGTAATATAATCTATAGTAGACGACCATTAGGGTAATATACTCTATAGTAGACGACCATTAGGGTCATCTTCTCTATAGTAGACGACCATTGGAGTCATCTACTCTGTAGTAGACGACCATTAGGGTCATATACTCTATATTAGACGACCATTAGCGTCATCTACTCTATAGTAGACGACAATTAGGGTCATCTACTCTATAGTAGACGACAATTAGGGTCATCTACTCTATAGTAGACGACCATTAGGGTCATCTACTCTATAGTAGACGACCATTAGGGTCATCGCCTCTATAGTAGACGACCATTAGGGTCATCTAATCTATAGTAGACGACCACTAGGTTCATCTACTCTATAGTAGACGACCGTTAGGGTCATCTTCTCTATAGTAGACGACCATTAGGGTCATATACTCTATAGTAGACGACCATTAGAGTCATCTACTCTATAGTAGACGACCATTAGGGTCATCTTCTCTATAGTAGACGACCATTGGAGTCATCTACTCTGTAGTAGACGACCATTAGGGTCATATACTCTACAGTAGACGACCATTAGGGTCATCTACTCTATAGTAGACTACCATTAGGGTCATCTACTCTATAGTAGACGACAATTAGGGTCATCTACTCTATAGTAGACGACCATTAGCGTCATCTACTCTATAGTAGACGACAATTAGGGTCATCTACTCTATAGTAGACGACAATTAGGGTCATCTACTCTATATTAGACGACCATTAGCGTCATCTACTCTATAGTAGACGACAATTAGGGTCATCTACTCTATAGTAGACGACAATTAGGGTCATCTACTCTATAGTAGACGACCATTAGGGTCATCTACTCTATAGTAGACGACCATTAGGGTCATCTAATCTATAGTAGACGACCACTAGGTTCATCTACTCTATAGTAGACGACCGTTAGGGTCATCTTCTCTATAGTAGACGACCATTAGGGTCATATACTGTATAGTAGACGACCATTAGAGTCATCTACTCTATAGTAGACGACCATTAGGGTCATCTTCTCTATAGCAGGCGACCATTGGTATCTCCTACCCTACAGTAGACGACCATTAGGGTCACCTACGCTATAGTAGACGATTTTTGGATCTTCTACTCTATAGTAGAAGCCCACAGGTGGCATCTACTCTACGGAAGGCGACGACAGGGGTTTATCTACTCTGTAGTAGACGACCACTGGTGTCATCTACTCTACAGCAAATGTTTTAAACATAGGCACAAACTGTTTACAGTTTTCAAAATCACTCAAAAAAACACGAAAAATATTTGGAAGGCCGTTAAAAAAACAATACGAAAGCTTAAAAAATGGTATCAGTAAAAGTAATAACAACTAAAAATAAGAAAAGTGCATGGTTTCCTCGCTAAAACTTTTTAAATTATGTATCGATTTTCTTCGGAATGGCCTCAATTTATTCATAACTTTTCAGAGTTTACCATAAAATCACAAAAATATGACAATTATGCCTTTCTAGATGTTTTTATGAGGCTTTTATTTAAAAATTATTAAAATTTTCTCAAAAAATATGATTTTTTGCAATACTTTGTAAGATATCGTCGAAACCGCTGAACTGATGGAAAATTGTATTGTGCGAAAAATGGTTGAACCACATATAGTGGCATAACTCGGGAACCATTTATCCGATTTGGTTGAGGGAAGCTTTCAAGAATTAAATAATAAGTAGCCTTCAACTTCATATAATACCATTTTCCATCCGTTCAGCGGTTTTGACGATAAACGAGTATTACAAAATATTGCAAAAAAAAATTTGTTTTTTTGATAAAATTTTAATATTTTTAAAATAAAACTCCCATAAAACAATCTAAAAATTAACAAATGTTATATTTTTATGACTTTATCGTAAAGTCTGTTCAGTCATGAATTAAACGAGCCCATCCCGAGCCCCCATCGATGCATAATTTAAAAAGTTATAGCTAATTTAGTAAGGTGTTAACTTCAAAACTTTCTTATCGATGTAAAATTTACAAAAACAAACTTTAAAAGCTAAGATTGGAGATTTTGACGTTTTTTGACGTCTACGATCAGAATCTATGCATTAAAAAAGAAACCTAAGAAAAAATTTTGTTTTTGTCGACCGGTGTAATTATTGGTTGGCTTTAAATTTATGATAACCAGATATGGCGAAAATTAAGTTAAAATTACATTTATGATTTCTTATCTATCTACCTTTTTAACATGTAGGTTGCAGTGATGGAATGAGTTTGCACAACCGTGTATGTAAATTTGACTTTATATTGGGTGTGATAATAAATAGTACGGTTTTGGCCATTACACAGAACTTATCACGGTATTTGCAAACGATTAACCTAGATATAATAAAGGCTTACGAAATCATAAACTTGACAACGACTAAATTAAGTGACATGCGTAGAAATTCAGATGCGGAGTTTGATAAACTGTTTGAAGAATCTACACAACTTGCTAGAAGTTTTGGAATAGAAGCTGCACTACCTAGAAGAGTAGGCACTCAAAAGTATAGGGCTAATATTCCTGGTTCAGATGCCAAGGCGTATTTTAGGATAACATTGTTCATACCATATCTGGACGAAGTAATATCACATTTAAATAATAGATTTTCCGAACATGAAGCTATAATTACAAGTCTGTTTAATATCTTTCCGATACGAGTTGTAAATCTAATAAAGGAAGATTTCGCAGAAGTCACACTGTTTAACAAAAACGATTTAAAAAATTCAGCAAAATCTGTTTTAGCTGAAATAAGTATATGTATTGATTATTGGAAGCAGAAGAATTATAAGCCATCAAATGCATTAGATGCTATTTCAGTTTGTGATGAGGACATGTTCCCAAGTGTTTTTACCCTTTTGCAGATACTGGCCACAATACCTGTGACAACGGCATCTGCTGAGCGAAGTTTCTCGACGTTAAGAAGAATAAAAACTTATCTCCGGAACAGAATGGAAGGAGAAAGGCTATCTTATCTGGCTTTGATGTCTATATACAAAGATGAAGTCAAAATCGATGAAATAATTGATATATTTCTTTCAAAAAATCGAAGATTACATTTTTAACTCTTATGTATTTTATTATAAAAAGTTTTACTGATCTCGTACTAAAGTACACATTTATATTTAGGAATAAAAAACTAAGGAACTTAACTTCCATTACCTACACAATAAACGCAATTTTGTAATTGTTTATCTTTGTTATGGAAAAAAGGTTGGGCCCCCCCGAACCAAAATCCTGGATACGTCCCTGTCAACCTTATATCTAGATTAATAATAGAATATATTGGTGTCATCTAATCTATAGTCATTACGGTCATCTACTCTATAGTCGAAAGGCCATAGACTATAAACCATTTAGATCATCTTCTCTATAGTAAACGACCATTACGGTCATCTACTCTTTAGTAGACGACCACTGGGGCCATATATTCTATGGTAGACGACCATTGGGGTCATGTATTCTATAGTAGACGACCATTGGTATCATCTACTTCATAGTAGACGGTCGCTGGTATCATCTACACTATAGAAGATGACCATTGGGGTCATCTACAATATAGTAGATGACACTTACGGCATCGACCACTGGGGTCATCTACAATATAGTAGATGATACTTAGGGCATCGACCACTGGGGTCATCTACTCTATAGTAGAGGACCACTGGGGTTTCTTCTCGACAGTTGACGACAATTGGGGTCATCTACTCTATTATAGACGACCATTGGGGTCATCTACTTTATAGAAGGCGACTATTGGCGTCATATACAATATACTAGATGACCACTAAGGCATCTATAATACAATAGACGACCATTAAGGCCATCCACACTATAGTAGATGACCATTAAGGCCATATACACTATAGTTGACGACCATTGGGGTCATCTACAATATAGTTGACGGCCATTAGCGCCATCTACACTACAGTAGATGAACACTTGTGTCATCTACTCTATAATAGACAACCATTGTAGTTATCTAAATTATGGTATCATCTACTCTAAAAATCGAAAAAAAACGGCAATGGGAAACAATTTTCGTTGTCTCAGGATACAAATAATCGACAACATTTCATCTAGGCTATATCATAGTGTAGACGTACTATTACATGTTTTTTTTGTATTCATCTGCTCATTGTATTGCAATCCCATCACTGACCATATCTTTCTCTCTCTCTATCTTTTACAGCGCATCACTTACCACCGATGATCTCTCCGCAGAATTATTGCGGAATCAGGATTCCCTAAAACGTATTGAGGAAGTTAAACATAATATATTCTTTTCCGAAGAATTGAGTTCTTCAGAATATCAAGATGATCTCGATATAGAGCTGGGACTGCTAGAGAATGGAGGCAATTATGACTGGGATCTGCTTATATTTACACAACAATGGCCCGTGACCACTTGCTATCACTGGAGAGAGGAGGATAAGAAACATGAATGTAAGCTGCCCTCAGATAAAGAGTTCTGGACCGTTCATGGTGTGTGGCCCACAAAAATGGGCCATTTTGGCCCGTCTTTTTGCAATAAAACGGCCAATTTCGATGTTAATCAATTGACAGAGATCAAAGACGATTTGAATCATTTCTGGCCAGACATTGATGGTGAGTCCAAGGGAGATTGGTTGTGGAAACACGAATGGCTGAAGCATGGTACTTGTGCGGCCATCTTGGAACATCTAAACGATGAATTGAAGTATTTCTCGCAGGGTATAACGTGGCGTGAAGATTTTCAGCTCTCGAACATATTGGGTAGTGCTGGCATACACCCGGACTCCAATAATACGGTTGTGGCCATACACGCGGCCTTGGTCAAGGGTCTGGGTAAGAATCCTTCCATACATTGCCTCTACGACAGCAAAACGGATGTTAGCTATTTGGAAGAGATACGCATCTGTTTTGACAAGGCTCTCAATGCCACCGACTGTGATGGTGTAAAACATGGCGATGCCGTGTCCATCGATTATCCTGGCGGTACGGTCATCACTAATTGTCACATATCAAAGCCCGTACACTATCCCAGCCTTGTGCCGAATCGACGTAAACTATCGGAGAATAAATGGAAATTCCCAATTGTGAATTTATATAAACTCTTGCAGTTTATAATGTGGTTCACTCTATGAAGGGAAGGATGGGATGGCGAGGTAGAGGTAAAGGTAAAGGTAGAACCAAGCAACCAACCATATCGGAAGGATAGACAAAGAAACAGATAAACAATAACTTGTAAATCAGAGGCATAATTTTAACAAACCGGGATATGTATGTATTTTAGTAAATCCACAATAGGCTCCAAAATCCCCCTCAATGCAATCTGGGGAAAATCGATTTTATTTTTATATGCAAAAAAAGTGATGATGTAAAGTGATGGCCGTGAGGGCGGAAGTAATTAATATTATTATTATTCTAATTCTATTATTGAATATATCAATTATACACATACACACACATACAAACATACGTTTATTTTACACAGTTTACGTTTAATATTTACACATACATACAAATATTGAAACTATTATTGGCAACAAATTTAAATAAATATTTTTTTGAGTGGATGAGTGGTTTTTGTAAGTTTTATGAGAAGTATTTTTAAGTTGAATCATTATATTTTTTGGCAAAATGAAGCATTATTGATTACAATTACAAAAAAAGAAAATTGTTGTATTGTTTAAATTATTTTTAGTAAACAAAATAGTAAACTATCAATTAATAAAATAAATTAAAAAAAAATCGGAAATAAAAACTGTGTTAACGTGTTTATATTTTTGGGAATTAAGCCGATTAGCATTGTACGGCAATTTATAGAACTTGTAAGTGTCCAATAATTAACATCCTATGGTCATTTTATGAACAATTCTAAATGGCTTTTTGTGGAACCTAGACTTCTCGATTGGGCATTTCTCTGTAGTATACGGCCATTGGGGTCATATACATACTCTGTAGTTGACGACCTTTAGGGCCATCTCTTCGATAGTAGATGACCATTGGCGCCATCTACTCCATAGTAGATGACCATTGGAGTCATATCGTCTATAGTGGCCATCCATTGGGACCATCACCGTATTGTAGACGATTATAAGGACCATCTATTCCATAGTAGAGGATAAAAATGTCAATTAAATGTCAATGTCATCTGCTCTATAGTAGATGATTATAAGGGTCATATACTCTATAGTTGACGATAATGGGGGCCATCTTCTCTATAGTAAACGATTATAAGTGTCATCTAATCCACAGTAGACGTTCATTTGGGTCATCTACTCTATAGAGGATGACCACTCTTCTCTATAGTAAATGAATATTGGATCATCTACTCTAAAGACGATGACCACTGAGGTCATCTACTCTATAGTAAATGATTATTGGATCATCTACTCTATAGTAAATGATTATTGGGATCATCTACTCTATAAAAAAGGGTTTTCCAATAAGAGGTATTATTTTGGTATTCAAAGAAAAATTCCATTTTTTTAAATAAATGATCGGATGTTTATTTCATAATAAAGAGGAAGGTATGCCGTTAATAATGAAAAACAACATCAGCCAAATGCTTACAGGACCATATCCTTTTCATGAAATTTTCATAACCAAATCGCGAAGTGGCTGCACTATGTCCTCGATAGCCTCACGAATTCTATCTTTGAGGTCTTAAATCGACGCTGGGCTGTTGGCGTAGACCTTATCTTTCACGTGGCCCCAAAGGGAGAAGTCGCAAGGTGTTAAATCACAAGATCTTGTGATCACCCTTCGAGAGATAACACGGTCCGGAAACTTTTCCCGTAACAGAGAAATGGTTTCGTTGCTTGAGTGACACGTAGCGCCATCTTGTTGAAAGTAAACGTTGTCCAGATCAATACCATCCAACTCCGACCATAAAAAATCATTAATCATCTCTCGATAGCGCAATCCATTCACCGTAACTGTTGATCCAACCTCATTTTCGAAAAAGTAAGGTCCAATGACCCCGCCGGACCATAAACCGCACCAAACAGTCGCACGTTGAAGATGGAGAGGCTTCTCAATAATAACTCTTGGGTTTTCAGAGCCCCAGATGCGACAATTTTGCTTGTTGACGTAGCCACCGAGGTGGAAATGGACCTCATCAGTCAAGATGATTTTGTATCGTTCGTATCGTTTTTTTGTTCGATCGTTTTGTATCGTTCGATGATCGTGTATCGTTCCATTTTTAGTAATGGCCTGGTTTTTACTTGTCAAATGTCAAAGAATAAAAGCTTCAAAAGTGACAGCTACCGAAATACCGGTTTTAACAAAATATTTGTGTATGCCAAAAATATCTATAAATTTAACCAAACTATCGAGTTTTTATGTAAAGCAGATTTAGGAAAGCTCTGATTATATTCAGCTAACAAAATAAGTATTTTATACACTATTCCTAAGCAAGTAAAGAAAGGCCGGGCGATGCCAACTATATAATACCGTGTTAGATCAGAATAAGCTCAGATATTGTAAATATAAATATGAGATAATTAACTTATAAATCGTAATCTAAAAAGATTTTTTTGAAATTCGACAATATGCGATCTTCGATAAATTCTACCCTCCTAAATTTCAAAATTAAATTCTCCATAGTGAGAAAGAGTTCTTATTGCCTAATTTCATTAGGATCGTACACGGAGGAAAATCGTCATTTTTGATATGTTTGAATTCAAGGAAAATATACTTGGAACCAAAATTTTTAAATATTATATATTTTTGAACAAATATATTTTATTTGAAAATCAAGAAATTTTGTTTGGAACGCGTATATTAATATATTACAACAAAATATATTTGCGAACTTACTGTCACAAATAAGATATGTGTTTACAATCAAACATAGATATTGTTTATGAATTTATCCAAATACATTATATTTAAAACAATTTTAAGACTGTTGACAATTTTTAATTTTATTTTTTCCTAGATTTTGTGTTATACTTTACAGGTAAAAAAGTCGTAAGCAACATTTTCTTTTGTTTTAATTTATAATTTGTAAATAGTCCAATTGTCAATCCATCAATGCTATTTGTTTTACCCAAGATTATACGATTTACATTTTAATATAATTTTTCAAACATATAAAATTTCTAAAAAATTAAACTTTAAATTTCTAAAAAAACTGAAAACTTTCCTTTAAATTAAGTCATCAATACATTGCCAAAATACTTAAATACAAATTAATCATTGCTTTTGAAATATTATTTCCAAAAAAAAAATATTAGGATGAAAACATAAATTTGTTTAGAACAACATCCTCACAAACATATTATATTTGTGAGTGTCAAATATTATATATTTGGAGTGTACCCTAAACATATGTACGTTTCCAGCAGAATATGTTTAGAACAATATACTACAGAAGCGATTTTTTTCAGCGTGTAGTGACCTGTATTTAACGAACAGCTTAAGATGGACAGACGGACAGCTAGTTATTCTGAGTAGAACGGTGTATTTTAAGGTGTGTCCAGCTGTAGTAATCTTTACAAATCTGCAAAAAAAAACAATTTAAAACCCCCTGTACCAATAGTGTGCTGTAGGGTATTCAATTCAATTCAATTTAAATTTATTCATAATCTTTAAGCCAAAAATTAGGCCAAATTGATTACATGGAAACTTATATACTATGGCATTTTTATATACTCGTAAATCAATGAAAATTCAAATATGTATTAATACTAATTATATTACTAATATCATGGATATGGATTGTCCCCCAGTAAAACTAAAAAAAACATCTAACCCATCATCAACAATGAGAATATTAAAGTTATAAGTAGGAAATCATTTTATTTTTAAACACGGAAATAGAGTGACCAAAGTGTCTCTCAGCATATGGAATAAAAGTGTTCCAAATACGACAAACCCTCACCTCAAATGAACGCTGCATTATAAGAGAATTAAACCGCGGGCAGATTAATGTATGCGATCTAGAAGATGACCCAAAATAAAAAGTTGATGTAAGATATGGAGGGGATCCGTACTTAAAAGCTTTATAGAATAAGGTTATTAACCTTAGTTTAATAAAGCTGCTAAAAGAGCATCCTAGAAAATCATACACATATGCAGTGACATGTTCATACACATGGAGCCCATACACGTATCTTATAATTCTATTGAAATATCGCTCAAGACGAGATGTATTCACAACAGTTGTACCTGTATATACTTCCAGTCCATATAAAATTATACACGCTGAAAAAAAATCGCTTCTGTAGTATATTGTCCCAAACATATTCGGCTTGAAAAATATATATGTTTGGGGTAGAGTCTAAGCATGTAATATTTGGTACACACAAAGATTGTGTATTTGGAAGATGTTGTTCTAAACAAATATTTGTTTACATTCCAATATGTTTTTATTTGTGACCATTATTTCCGAAACAAATATTTATTTGCATTAAATATTCATAAAATACATAAATTGTGTAAAATTTTTCGGTAATTCAAAGTTAAATTTTTAGAAATTTTTAATGTT
This sequence comes from Eudasyphora cyanicolor, assembly GCA_963930755.1. Classification (NCBI taxonomy): domain Eukaryota; kingdom Metazoa; phylum Arthropoda; class Insecta; order Diptera; family Muscidae; genus Eudasyphora; species Eudasyphora cyanicolor. Next base: position 221,402,391 of record OZ005735.1, read on the forward strand.
CGTAAAAAATAATAATTGAAATCATATAATCTTGGATCAATATAAAGTACTTAGAGGATTGGCAACTAATGATGGCTTGGAATACTCAGAAATTTTAAATGATTGATTTAAAACAGAAGGTAATGCTGCATATGGTATCATAACTGGGAGGTACAATTCGAAACCCAAGACAAATTTAAACTGAAATATGAAAAACTCAGCAAAAGTTTTGGAAATATTTTTTAAATAAAATATATTTGGAAAAATTCCTACATAATAATTTTATTTGTATTTAAACACATATTTTATTTGAGAAATTTAGTTTGCAAATATAATTTGTTGTAATATATTAATATATGCGTTCCAAATATATTTTATTGATTTTCGAATAAAATTTATTTGCTAAGAAATATATAATATTTAAAAATTTGTGTTCCAAATATATTTTCTTTCGATTCAAACATATCAAAAAAGGCGATTTTGCCCCGTGTAGGCATAAGTAAAGTATGAGCTAGAAGTTTACGCATATTAATAGACATGGAGCAATTTATACTATACAGCCTGCGTAACCCAAACGTAAGTCTTGACAAAATTTGGTTAATATGGGCATCAAAACTCAATTTATTGTCAACTTGAAAACCAAGGGTCTTAATGGAGCTCACATAGCCAATAATTTCATTTTCTATTGAAATATACGGTACATCAATTCCATTTCCATTGAAAATCATCGCTGCCGATTTTGAAATGTTTAAAACAATTAAGTTTTGAAAACACCAGTTCTCTATATCGATCATTCCATGTCAAACCGAACACTTTTTTACATCACCATCTCCGATTTCGATGAAACTTTGTAGGATAACTCAACTCTATAAAATATTTGATTTGTAGAAGACGAAAAAAAAACCGAAATTTTTTTTGCAAAAGATATAGCCAATTGAAAATAGGTAAAATCAGGAAAAACGTGCCGAGGTAGGAACATTGAAAGTGGTGTAGTGAGAAAACGCATGGCCAGAATTCAAAGAATGAAGGCTTATTTTAAAGGTAATTGCAATTACTATTCATCTGCGGCTTTGGCTACTGACCGCTACTGACCAAATTTGAACATTTAGTATTATTTTTCTCCTTCTTTTGTGTTTTTCACCATGAAAACACCAACCTAAAAATTCACAAAAAATATAGGCATATTCCTTGATCGATTCTAAACAAACCCTGAAAATTTCAGCGTGGAGAAATAACGGGTTATATTTTTAAAAAAACATTTACGAAATGTAGTCGCCCGAAAAAAGTATTTTTTGAACGAGTGTTCAAAAAATAACATACACACACGTCGTTCAAAAGTAGTGTTTTCGGTCGAACAGCTAGCTGTAAACCATCCATCAATAAATGTCAATGACAATATACGAAAAAGTTTGTGCCTTCGCTTCTTATTATAAATAACAGTTCAGATTTGTATATATTTTTTTAACAATTCTGTGATTTTCGCGATAACTCCCGATTTCGCTATGAGGCCGCGTAACGATACCTGCTGCAATCCATTTAAAATTGCAAAACATGGAAAGAAGCCTATAAAATGTTTACGTTGGATAAATACATCGAGCGGAAAAATAAGAATTTGTAATAGTTGCCGGTTAAGAATGAACAAAATGCCACTACATGATTGTGAAAGTGATTCAATGAGAAGTTTAACCCTAATCCCTGAAGCAAATAACGCGTACTCATCCGATAGCAGTATTTCATCAGAAGCATCATTAAAAATTTCCAAATTAAATGAATCATTGTTGCTGTTTGGGGATTCACCTATCCACAAAAGAAAAATTGTGCAAAAAAAATATGTCGCTAACAAAAAACGAAAAATAAATAATCTCATTATAAAGAAATTATTTGATTCATCTGAAAGTGTAAATGAGGGGGATGATATTATATCAAAATTAAAAGAAACATATAAAACAACATTTAATAGAGTTAAAAATTAAAATTTTGACATTATTCGCGGACTGGTCGTACGGTCAAATTCAAAGAAATTTCAGCGGCGCAACGAGGCACATGATTTCTGTGGCTAAGAATGTTGTGAAGGAAAAGGGTTTTCTTGCTTCTCCCAACCCAAAGCCGGGAAAACACCTTACAGATGAAATTGTAAACAAAGTAATTGAGTTTTATGGATCACAGGAAATAAGCAGAGTTATGCCCGGAAAAAAAGACTGCGTTAAAATTGGAAATGAAACTGTCCAAAAAAGACTGGTACTGTGCAACTTAAAGGAAGTCCATGTGTTACTTCAAGAAAAACACCCAGAGGCAAAAATACAATTCTCTAAGTTCGCAGAATTGCGACCGAAATACTGTATTCTACCGGGGGCAACTGGAACCCATTCCGTTTGTGTGTGCTCTATTCACCAAAACGTAAAACTAATGATTGACGGATCATCTCTTTCAAGACTAACATCTGATAACCTACAAATTGTAACTTATAATGACTGTCTCTCAAAAATAATTCGCAACCCCCCAACACATGATTGTTATCTTCGGCGATGTGAATTGTGTCCTGGTTGAGACAACTTAATTGAACAGCTAAAACAAATTTTTCATGAAAAAATGATTGATTCAATTTCATATAAGCAATGGGTCACTACTGATCGATGTGCACTTGAAACTTTGCAATCAAGTACGGACGATTTTTTTGACAAATTCTCCGAAAAGCTGCGTCGTTTGCTGACACATTCCTATGTTGCGAAGGAACAACATATGTTTTTTAATAAGAAGAAAAAGGAATTGCATCCAGGCGAATGCGTAGTTATTTCTGATTTTTCGGAAAACTATGCTTTTGTTATACAAGATTCAATTCAAGGAGCTCATTGGAATAATGACCAAGTCACAATTCACCCAATGGCAATTTATTACCAAGAAAATGGAGAAGAAAAGTTTACTAACTACGTCGCAATATCTGAATGTTTGAAGCATGACACCGTAGCTGTTAATTTGTTTCAGAATGGCCTTATCTCATTTCTAAAGAACTCTTTGGGCAAAGTGGAAAAAATCTTTTATTTCTCTGATGGAGCAAGTGCGCAATACAAAAACAAAAAAAAATTTTCAAATCTTGTCTTTCATGAAAATGATTTTGGTGTTAAAGCGGAATGGCATTTTTTTGCAACATCCCACGGAAAGGGACCCTGCGACGGTCTAGGAGGAACAATTAAAAGATTAGCTGCCCGAGCAAGTTTAACAAATATTAATAGTCCTATTAATACTCCTTACATTTTCTTTTCCTGGGTAAAACACAATGTGAAAAATGTAAATACTGAATTCTTTACTATAGAACAATATAATGACAATAATATTAAACTTCAAGAACGATTTAGTAAGGCTACGATTATCCGTGGTACATTAGGTTATCGTTCATTCGTTCCAACAGAAAACAAACAAATAACTGTTCAAATTACATCACTCGGTACTGATGCGATCACTACAAATATTTGTGAACTATAGTTACTTTCCTTACTGCTAAAGCTAGATTTTGTATAACAATTTTGTTACATGTATATTGAAATATTTATTATTTTTTTCCTGTTTTAGCTACAAATAAATACTGTTATTTTTTTATCTCCATTAATAAATATATCCCATAATTTTTGTTTACACTAGAGTTTTTACATTACGTTTTTGTTTCTTCAAGACACTAATAAAACTTCTAACTTTTAATTTGCGTCTTTAGCTAACTGTTCGACCGAAAACACTACTTTTGAACGACGTTTGTGTATGTTATTTTTTGAACACTCGTTCAAAAAATACTTTTTTCGGGCGACTACATTTAATAAATGTTTTTTTAAAAATATAACCCGTTATTTCTCCACGCTGAAATTTTCAGGGTTTGTTTAGAATCGATCAAGGAATATGCCTATATTTTTTCTGAATTTTTAGGTTGGTGTTTTCATGGTGAAAAACACAAAAGAAGGAGAACAATAAAACTAAATGTTCAAATTTGGTCAGAGCGGTCAGTAGCCAAAGCCGCAGATGAATAGTAATTGCAATTACCTTTAAAATAAGCCTTCATTCTTTGAATTCTGGCCATGCGTTTTCTCACTACACCACTTTCAATGTTCCTACCTCGGCACGTTTTTCCTGATTTTACCTATTTTCAATTGGCCATATCTTTTGCAAAAAAATTTCTGTTTTTTTTTCGTCTTCTACAAATCAAATATTTTATAGAGTTGAGTTATCCTACAAAGTTTCATCGAAATCGGAGATGGTGATGTAAAAAAGTGTTCGGTTTGACATGGAATGATCGATATATGCTATGTTTTGTTGTACATTAGATATTAAACCACTCACATTGTCTCTCTCTGAAGAGGCAAGTAATTGAAGGTCGTCAGCATATAGATGACTTCGAATTCCAGATATGCTATCGAAAATGTCATTTATATACATGCTAAAAAATAATGGTCCTAATACGGATCCTTGTAGCCAATAACTAGCCAATAAACTGGTTGCCTGAAGCGAACATAATTTCCAAAAATTGCGGTATATTAAAACAGAGGCAGTGATTGATGAACATTTCTTCATGATTCCATGTTGAAAGGATTGTCATATTAGTTGCAACATGCAAGTCAAGCGTAGATAAATAAATAATACAATTTTATTTAATTACTGGTATTGAATACCTACTTTTTTGTTTTTATTTTAACAGAGATATATCTTATTGAATTTCAACATGAACTCACGTCTTAGTAGAAATATAATTTCAGAAATTTATGTTATTAAACCGCCGGAGTCGGAGCTGGAGTCGGAATTGGAGTCGAATGATTTTAAAATTCGACTCCGGGAGTCGGAGTCGAGTAGTTTTGGCTCGACTCCACAGCCCTGCATTGGGGTCAACCACTTTATAGTAGTCGACTACTGCGGTCTGCTCTAAAGTTGATGACCACTGGGAGCTTTTAATCCATAGAAAATGATCATTGCGGTTATATGTACTATAGTAGACGGCTATTACCTATACTGCTCTGTATAAGACGGCCATTAGAGTCATCTACTCTATAGTAGACGACCGTTGGGTTGGGTCCATCTACTATATGAGACGACCATTTACTCTACAGTAGACTGCCATTGCGGTCAGATTCGACCTCTGAGGTCTTACTCTATACTAGATTCGACCACAAAGGTCTTCCTCTATACTAGAGTCAACCTCGTAGGTCTTCCTCCATACTAGAGTTGACATCAGAGGCCATCATCTAAACTGGAGTCGACGGCGAAGGTCTCACTCTGTACAGGGGTCGACCTCGGATTTCTTTTCTCTATAATTAAGTCGACCTCTATACTAGAGTCGACCTCTTTACTAGAGTCGACCTCTTTACTAGAGTCGACTTCTATACTAGAGTCGACTTCTATACTAGAGTCGACCTCTATGCTAGAGTCGACTTCTATACTAGAGTCGACCTCTATGCTAGAGTCGACCTCTGAGGTCTCACTCTATACTATATTCGACCTCTGAGGTCTCACTCTATACTAGATTCGACCTCTGAGGTCTCACTCTACACTAGAGTCGACCTCTGAGGTCTCAATCTATACTAGAGTCGACCTCTGAGGTCTCACTCTATACTAGAGTCGACCTCTGAGGTCTCACTCTATACTAGAGTCGACCTCTGAGGTCTCACTCTATACTAGAGTCGACCTCTGAGGTATCACTCTATACTAGAGTCGACCTCTGAGGTCTCACTCTATACTAGAGTCGACCTCTGAGGTCTCACTCTATACTAGAGTCGACCTCTGAGATCTTACTCTATACTAGAGTCGCCCTCTGAGGTGTCACTCTATGCTAGAGTCGACCTCTGAGATCTTACTCTATACTAGAGTCGCCCTCTGAGGTGTCACTCTATGCTAGAGTCGCCCTCTGAGGTCTCACTCTATACTAGAGTCGACCTCTGAGATCTTACTCTATACTAGAGACTTACTCTACACTAGAGTCGACCTCTGAGATCTTACTCTATACTATAGTCTTACTCTACACTAGAGTCGACCTCTGAGGTCTTACTCTATACTGGAGTCGACCTCTGAGGACATACACATAAACTGACGTCGTCCTCAATGCTTGACCAAATATTACATAGTTTCAGAATCTTTCATTATTTCATCTTATAGATATGATTTTATAAATGGGACCTTCTGATCTTAACCTCAAAAATACAGTTCATTATAATAATTGTTGGGAACATAGAGAACATTGTTGTGTCATCTCTGGGAGAAGATACAGATTTGAGCTCATGTTATGGAAAATTAAAATGTTTTTAAGTCTCAGAGGAAGGCTTAGGGCTTTGTGTTCCTCTTTATCCCAAACAAGTTCAAATTTAAAATTTTCTATATTGAACCCGACTCATTTTACGACTCATCCCCAAAAAGTAATGTGCTTAGCGGATAACCCATAAATAAATTATATTTTGATGCACAGGGTGTTAAATTGTATTGAAAAAACAGATAATATTCAAAAGCGTGAAACAGATAGCTGTCAAATAATCAGCGCAAATGATGGTCGAACATTGGCAGAGGGTAGTGATCGGGGTTCTAAGAATTATACTGCCATAATATTAGAACTTTAATCTCAATGGAATTTAAAAAATTCGTCGTAGAGAAGCTTTCGAAAAAAATATACAAACATAGAAGGAACATTAGTTAAAACTTGAAACGAGTCCTACGAGGTTGCACTGTAGTTATATTAAATGCGAGTATTGATACATTACCCACAATGGAAACTTTCTTATCTTTAGTGCACCTCAATAATCAAACCTTTAAATCAGTTCGCTCAGAATAGGTGCAATTGGTATAAAGATGCAGAATCGATAGGCTAAATAGCTTTGAATGTTTTAGATAAAAATAGCGAGTTTAGTATCCAATGAAATTTCAATAACTTAACAAGTGACAAAGTAGGAACAAACCTAAAAACCCAAAAAAATAGCAGCCGAACTAAGAATGGAAAATTTGTTGAAATTAGCAAGTAGAGATAGCCAAAATAGTAAATAAAAATTTATCGAATACTTACAATTTAGGTACTTTGTGCTGTCTGGGTGGTTTCCATCAGGGCGGAATGTGATGATTGCCAGGCGAGCAACAAAGTTGCATGTCATAGTCTTAATCGTTATTCATTGTGTGTAAATGGTGAGTTGAGGTTTTCAGCTTCAGTTTCATGTTTTTATTTTTCTCGAATAAATTATTTATCGCTTCTTTTACTTAGGAAAACCTACGGAAGATTTTATAACTTGCCCAGATGATTACGTCTGCACATCGGACCTTTTTGTGTGCTATCCTCCAGAGAATGGCATTACACCCAGTTGTTCCAAACTTGATGAAGATATTTCTATGCCATCAGTAGAGGGCGCTCAATGCGGCGTTTGTGACAAACATAAGGTATTTGCTTGTCAGAATGAAACTACAATTGTCTTCTGTTTTGGTGAAGACGAACCCATGGAAGGATATATCTCATATTGTCCTGTCAATACAGTTTGTGATATTAATGTAGAGTCTGGGTTTTGTAGTGATATATCAGTGGCAAAGGTAGAAAAAATTGGATGACATAAACATATTGTTAGTTATGTTATTTTTTATTGTAGCCAAGCTGCATTCCGGGCCAAGAAGGGATTTCATCGACTACAACGACAACAATGCTGCCCACGACTACAACTACTACGGAACCCACCACAACAACGACAACAATGCTGCCCACGACTACAGCCACTACGGAATCCATCACAGTTACGACGACAATACTGCCCACGTCCACAACCACTACGGAATCCACAACAATCCTGCCAACAACTGCTACATCTACGGAAGCTACCACGACCACGGAATCCACTACAACAACGATGACAATAACGACTACGGGACCTACTACCACTGCTACGACTACTGATCCTACTACAACTACTACGACTACGGAAGCTGAAACAACAACGACGACAATACTGCCAACAACTATTACAACGGAACCTACAACATCAACTACTACGACAACGGAACCTACCACAACAATTACTACGACGACGGAACCTACCACAACAATCACTACGGCAACGGAACCTACCACAACTACTACTACTACGGTACCTACCACAACTGCTGTGACTACGGAACCTACAACAACTACTGTGACTATGGAACCTACCACAACAACGACGACAATCCTGTCAACAACTACTACAACAACGGAACCTACCACAACAACGACGACAATCCTGTCAACAACTACTAAAACAACGGAACCTACCACAACTACTACAGCCACGGAACATACCACAACAATTACTACCACTACGGATCTCACCACAACGACGACGACGCTGCTACCCACGCCTCCTACAGAAATCTTCACAACCACTACAAATTTGCCCACGCCCGCAGGACCTCGTACTCCCAATGAAATTTGCCAAGACAATGGATTGCCCGGGTTCTACACACCTGATGATGACGATACATGTACAAAGTAAGATATTAACAATTTCGACAACGAATTTTAAATTCAAAAGAATAAATTATTATTAATTTTGCAAACTATAGGTTTATAGTTTGTTATGGTGATCCCATAAAAGGCATGGAACAAATCTGCCCGGGACAGTATTTCCATCCTGTGGAGAAAGATTGTGTACCCGATAGGCCAGAAGGTTGCCCAGCCTTATTAACACTGGGATAGCCCCACGACAACAACTACAGTTAGCAGCACTGCGCAATCAGCGACAAGTACCACCACCACAACAACAACAACAACAACAACAACGACGACGACACCTGCACCACCTCGAGAACCGCTTCTTATCAGACCGCTGATGATCTTACCTGTACCGAGTAGGATATACATTAGGGCGGGTCGATTTAAAAATCGCCCATTGCTCAGTGAAAATCGTATTCTAGGGATCAAAATAAGAAACTTTGCCGAAGGAACCATACCTCTAAAACGAATTCTGATGTCCCGGAAAAAATCCCACTTTGACCCATTTAGAGTGCTCCAATCGAGTCCAAATGTATGACCGACCCCCACTCAGTGAAGGGCTCAGTGAAAATCGTATTCTATGGATCAAAATAAGAAACTTTGCCGAAGAAACCATACCTCTAAAACGAATTCTGATGTCCCGGAAAAAATGCCACTTTGACCCATTTAGAGTGCTCCAATCGAGTCCAAATGCAAATCCAGGGGGTGTGCCACTGGCATGGGTGGGTGGGATTGGAGCACTCTAAATGGGTCAAAGTGGGATTTTTCAAAATTTGCCCCTACCCAAAAGTTCGACCCAAATTCCGGGACATCAGAATTCGTTTTAGAGGTATGGTTCCTTCGGCAAAGTTTCTTATTTTGATCCCTAGAATACGATTTTCACTGAGCAATGGCGACTTTTTTGCCTCCCCACAAATCGACCCGGCCTAATATACATAGTTGCTTGATAAAGTTCATTGATATTACAATTCCATTTTTGGCACTTTCGGTCACATCTAAATTAATATTGTGTAAGTCATCAATGAAGTTAAAAAATAATTACCGCTTATATTTAAACACTCACTAACCAAGAAAATAAAATGTACTTAAAACAAAAACGGCAATAAATAAAAAAGTTATGGACAAATTAATGTCTGTCCAAAGTACAATTATAAACCAGTAAGGAAAGGCAGAAAGTCGGGCGATAACAATGCGATAAGGGTCATTGCCATAATAATTTGGAATAATTGGTAAATGGGTAGAAACATATTATCTAATTCTGAAACGATAATCGCTAAATTAAGCAATATTAGTTCCTAAATTGAGAAACATCTTTCTGAAAAATTTTAATGATCGGAAGTAAAATACAACTTCTATAGCGGTTTGATACCAAATCAGGAGGAACAATCAATATAAATCTGAACCGATCTTCCCTGAATACGCATTAATGTAAAAAGACCTCCTTCTGTCGAATTTCGTACTGATCGCATATAAAATACAGTCTCTACAGCGCCTACATGTCAAATCGGGGGTAACGTATATATGGGGGCTATATCTAAATCTGAACCGATTTCTTCCAAATTTAACAGGGTTCATTCATATAATAAGAAACCTCTTTCTGCCGAATTTCATACTGATCGGATATAAAATAACATTTTTACAGCGCTTACAAGTCAATTTGGTGGTAACGTATATATGGGGGCTATATCTAAATCTGAACCGATTTTCTCCGAATTTAGCAGTATTCCTTCATGTAATAAGAAACCTCTTTCTGCCAAATTTTGCACTGATCGGATATAAAATACAGTTTTTACAGCGCTTACATGTCAAATCGGGGGTAACATATATATGGGGGCTATATCTGAATCTGAACCGATTTTCTCCGAATTTAGCAGTATTCCTTCATGTAATAAGAAACCTCTCTTTGCCGAATTTCGCACTGATCGGATATAAAATAAAATTTTTACAGCGCTTATATTTCAAATCGGGGGTAATGTATATATGGGGGCTATATCTAAATCTGAACCGATTTCTTCCAAATTTAACAGAGTTCATTCATGTAATAAGAAACCTTTTCCTGCCGAATTTCATACTGATCGGATATAAAATAAAGTTTTTACAGCGCTTACATGTCAAATCGGGGCTAACATATATATGGGGGCTATATCTAAATCTGAACCGATTTTAACCAAATTCAATAGGGATCGTCCTTGGGCCAAAAAAAAGATATGTGTAAAGTTTCGTCGAGATCGGAACATAATTGCGACCTGTACTTTGATTACAAGAATACATGCACAGACGGACAGACAGACATACAGACGGACAGACAGACAGACGGACATAGCTAAATCGACTCAGAAAGTGATTCTAAGTCGATCGGTATAATAAACGATGGGTCTATTTCTTCCCCTTTTGGGTGTTACAAACAAATGCACAAAGTTATAATACCCTGTACCACAGTGTGGTGTAGGGTATAAAAAGTGAAAGAAACTGGCATCCTCATCGATAAACCAAAGCGTGAAAAGCCAAAAACAGTGCGTACACCCGAGAATATTGCTGCTGTGGCAGAAAGTGTGCGTGAAGCGCCATCAACATCAATTCACCGTCGTTCTCAACAATTGAACATTTCGGAGACATCATTGATGATGTCTTTTCCCATGATGTCTTTTCCCAAGGACGATCCCTATTGAATTTGGTTAAAATCGGTTCAGATTTAGATATAGCCCCCATATATATGTTAACCCCGATTCGCGCTGTAAAAACTGTCAGTATGAAATTCGTGAGAAAGAGGTTTCCTATTATATGAATGAAGACTTTTAAATACCCCCGATTAGACATGTAAGCGCTGTAAAAACTGTATTTTATATCCGATCAGTGCGAAATTCGGCAGAAAGAGGTTTCTTATTACATGAAGGAATACTGCCAAATTCGGAGAAAATCGGTTCAGATTTAGATATAGCTCCCATATATATGTTACCCCCGATTTGACATGTAAGCGCTGTAGAAACTGTATTTTATATCCGATCAGTACGAAATTCGACAGAAGGAGGTATTTTTACATGAATGAGTCTTCGGGGAAGATCGGTTCAGATTTATATTAAAGCTCCATATATATGTTCCTCCTGATTTGGTATCAAACCGCTATAGAAGTTGTATTTTACTTCCGATCATTAAAATTTTCCAGAAAGATGTTTCTCAATTTAGGAACGAATATTGCTTAATTTAGCGATTATCGTTTCAGAATTAGATAATATGTTTCTACCCATTTACCAATTATTCCAAATTATTATGGCAATGACGCTTGTCGCATTGTTAGGGAGATGTAGGGTATTATATAGTCGGCCCCGCCCGACTTTCGGAGCTGACGGTGCTTCTCTTCTTCCAAAATCCGTACGCAATTTTCGCACACATTCTGCAACATTACCATGATTTTCAAAGTAATGTCGCAATATTCACATATTCGTTCAGCGGAAGGATAAAACTAATTATCTGTCAAATCAGATATGAGCTAAGTGTTACCATTCACGAAATAAGTTGAAAAAAAACGTTAGATGGCGGACCCTTTATTATCGTCGAAGGTACCCTTAGTATTGCCACTATAATTTTTGGAGTATATGCCCGATCAGGTCGACTTATACGTTAAATTGAAGCTATCAATGTGGGCTACCAATGTTGGACATATATCTTTCACTTCGAAACAGTGGTTTAGTAACAGTCATTAAACAAACTGGAAAAAAGTAGATTTAAAAAAAAAATCCTGGGACAAAAAAAAACATAAAAATAGAAAAAAAATCGAAAAAAATATTTTATTTTATTTTTTAAAAATTTGCATCTTAGCGAAGAAAATAATGCCTATTTTAAAAATCTACGGATAAATGTAGAAATTATAGCCCATTTGGTAGAGGTAAGAGAATTTCAAAAGTCTAATGAGGAACCAAATATAATCTCCCATCATTCTTTCATCCTAGTGCCCTTGGTAACGCCGCTCGATGGACTTCAATTCTTGGTAAAACCTTTCGCCATGTTCGTCACTTACGTCGCCAAGATTCTCGGGGAAAAAGTTTAAATGAGAATGCAAGAAATGAATTTTGAAGGACATATTTACACCTGTTGGAATACATAAAGCGAAAAATACGTTGGAAGAATACATACATATGTGTAATATACATAAATATAAAAAAATATATTTCTAACCAATTTTTTCATAATTAACAAATCATTAAACATTGTTTCATATTGCGGGCTTTTATTGGATCCAAGGAAATTTGAAACTACAAGCTTAAACGACCTCCATGCTGCAATTTCATCCGACGTCAAATATGAATCGAAATTCACATCTTTCATCAGTTTCCTTATTTTAGGCCCATCAAAAACTCCTTCTTCGATTTTTTAAAAAGAAAGACTTTTAAATAATTTTTTTAAATATGAGAGTGAATTGCCATCTTTCCTTAAGGCTTTTACAAAATTTTTAAAGAGCCGCAGCTTAATATGCAGAGGTGGCAAAATATCGGCTATCCCAGAAGCATAACATACCAACTACTTTTAAATCGCAACAAATTTTCCAGTCATGTTCCTATTTTATGTATTTTATCAACTTAGCCATTGTTTTGTATGATTCCTTAGTGTTGACAGCATGAACAATGGGAATCGACGGTTTCTGATTTCCATTGTGTAAAAAGAACTGCTTTCAAACTTTCTTTACTGCTGTCAACAAGTAACCGCCATTACTTTAAATTGTATGTTTGATTAAGTTCCTCGAACAATCCGGGAATGTCCTTGCAAAAGCATCTGTTATCCAAAATTGTTTGTAAGGTATATCACGGACTCTATAATATAATATGTTAACATCTGGGGCCAAAATAGTATACTGTTTCATCCCAGATGCAAGTAGTTCTGCCTTATCTTTGGTCAGTTCCACATCTCTCACTAGATCAATGAGTTGAAACTGAGTTAAAAGCCATGACTTCTGACTCAAACTTGAATCGCTCAGAGTTGAGTACTCAGTTGAACTTGATGATGTTTCCGTTAGTAGGCTGTTAGCTATACTTGGACACTTCCTACTCCAATCTATTAACTTAGACAAAAATAGCAGTCCGTATCGTGAATGAATGGTTGTCTCCAAATCATTGGCATTCCAAATTGCACGTGAAGTCTAATATTAAAACGTTTTATTCCACAAAACATTATAATACATTAATTTTAAAGTACTTACCGCATTCTTCCACTAGTCCATCGAGTTAGATTTACATGGCACGAATTACACAAAATACTAGGTGTCCACGGTTCGTTCATATTTTTAACTCGTATACCAAAATATTACACGTACGAGTATATTTCTTCTATTATTTTACTAAACGCACGTCGATTTTTTTAATTACATATTTTCCGCAGATGTAGCAGAAATTGTCGGGATCATTTACACATTGAAAAGTTCTTTGCCTTTTACTCATACTTCGAAATATAACTTTGTAATATTTTTCAGAAAATCGACTTATCCCTTTAGGGCGCTGAATTACACTAATTTATTAATAAGAAATTTCATTCATAAATTCCGGTTTTAAGGTTCATAAGTTGCAGTACCTGTAGCTGACATATAGTTTGCTTCGAAAGTAGACACCCAATATTTTCAAGACTGCCGCGTACTACTTTGTATTTTTCTATCTGTATATAATTTGTCTACCTGTATATACGTCTGGGATGTCCATGCCCCTAAAAGGCGTAACTGAATGAAAACCTCATAAATAAAAAACCACAAATATTGTTGAATGATTCTCTATCTGAGCGGATCTCATCCAATATAGCTCTCACATGGCATATCATGTTTTATAGAGGGTTACGAACGGCCACAAAACCCCGTCCTCTATAATTTTATAATGTCTGACATCAATCCTCATAAAATAAAATGCAAGTGCAATGTCTCTTATATGTCTCTCTCACATATGGCGAATTCAATATAAGCAAAAACATCATTTAAAAACGAAAAAATATGAAACAAGATTTTTTTTTGAATTTCCCTAACATTTACAAAGTGGCTCATAACTTTTACATCTATCCATAGATTTTTTTCAAGTAGAAATAAAATTATTTTTTCGATTTTTTCTTTCTATTTTTATGGTTTTTTTTGTACCAGGAAAAAGTGTTTTTTGTTTTTTTCTCATATTTTTGACGACTGTTACTAAACCAAATAATTCCCTTTAATTTGAGGCATAACACGGCTCAATCATGAAAATTTTTAGTTTTGCTGTTCTTGAAATATAAGAGGCTTTCCATACTGAATACAGAAGACCGAAGAATCGCCGGGCGCTGTTGATCCGGTTAGTAATATCAGCACTAGATCCGCCTTTGCTGTCGATGATGCTGCATAGGTAGCAGAAACGGTGTAAATCATCTACTTTTGCATTTCTGATTTCAAAGGTTTGATAACATTCACAATTAATTCGCATTGATTCGGTTTGAGCAATATTAATTTGTAAGCCTGCTTTGTCTGTCTCTAAGTCTAAGAGACGGAGTTTTTGTGACAGGTCGCTGTATTAATGCATGAGGAGGCAGATATCATCCGCATCGTCAACTCATCGTTAATGCGTTCCGTTCTCCAAAAATCATCAATTATCGGGTAGATTAATTGGGCGCTGACATGGGGATCTACTTTCAACATTTCTAAGGCTATTTTGTCGGTGCCCGGCGACTTGTTCTTCTTTAGCACCTTGATTGCATTCATGATTTCAATAATTGTTGGGCTACTTATGGTTATATCTGATCGCGTTGTATGAGATCCACAATAACATATAGATGGGTTAGGGGAAGTAGGTGCATCTATTAATTTTGCATAGTGGGTTGTCCAAATCTTAAGCTGCTCTTCTTTTGAGGTTACGGTTTCACCGGTGGAGTTCTTTAATGGTTTCGTCGAGGCAAACGTTTTGTTGGCCAAGGCTTTCGCTATTCGGTATCTGTGTATCTGTGTATAACCTCTTGTCCTTACGCGCTCTACGTAGAAATCTCCGACTTCTGGCTACGGGTTTTTGCCCCATTTAATAACTCCTTGGCCCTTTTCCTAATATCAGCTGCCATGTTCCGTCCGATATCCAAGATTTTCTTCTGTGTTGCTTGTGGCCCAGATGTACCTCTGCGACGTCCAGAAACGTGTTATTCACGAATTTCCAATCACGGAGATTTTCTAGGTTGCTTGCGTCATAAGCGGATTTTAACGTGCTGGCACCTCTGCTCTAGCGAGCTTAGCAATATCAAATTTTGCCGCAAGTTTTATGCGTAGAGTACCGACTAGAAAGTGGTGATCGCTGCTGATGTCTGCTCCTCTTTTATTCCTTACGTCCAGGAGGGATCCTCTTCACGTTCTATTGATGGCCAGATGATCGATTTGGTTCTCCGTGACATGGTCTGGAGAGACGAACGTGATTTTATGTATGGACTTGTGTGGGAATAGTGATCCGCCTATGACCATGTTGTATTTGGCGCACAGCTCAGTAAATAGTTCTTCTTCGGCGTGTCTACCCATTACATTTTCGCCGACCCTATTTGTGCGTTGAAATCTCCCATGAGAATTACTATATCGCCTTGATGAACGATTGTCATTACGCTGTCTAGATGGCCGTAGAATTCGCCCTTTGCTCTAGGTTCGGCAGTCTCAGTTGGGGTGTAGCATTGCACACATGTCACCTTACGTGCTCTGGTATGAAATCTTGCTGTAATTATTCTGTCACTATATGCTTTTCACTAGATGAGTGAGTTAACTGCTTCTTTTGAGAGTATAATTCCGACTCCACCAGATCTGGCCTCTGAGATCGTTTTCCTGTATAAAGTAACGTTAAGCCATCTGTTGTTTTAAATTCACCTGACCCAAGCCATCTCATCTCGCCTAAGCCCATTATGAGAAGGTTGCAATTTAAAAACTCCTTACACGGTTGACTGAGCCTGGAAGGTTCAATTAGCGTCCGTATTTTCCATGATCCGATTCTTATTCTTTTTTTCATGCCAATAGTCTGACGAAATTCGATCCGTTCCGTTCGTATTTTGTGTGGTTTCATTAATCGGTTATTTACGATGGGCAACTGATTAGGATACCGCACCCGATACTGGTGTTAGGGCTGATTACTTTGCCTTCAGACTTTGTGCGATGGGATTTCCCCCATGCGAATCTTAAGGTTATACCGCCTAATGTCGTCGGCAAAGCCTCGTTTGCAGTAACATTGAGCACCAAGTTCGCATGGAACAGTGGGTGAGGTTGCCATTTGAAGTGGAGAAGCTGTACAAATGCACCTAGCATCCAATTTCACTGCACACTTCCTTTATCTCCCGGTATTACATCTATTCAAATGTGTCAGAGGCGACTCTACTTTAGAGTTGGCCTCAGAGGTTGACTCTAGTATAGAGTGAGACCTTAGAGGTCGACTCTAGTATAGAGTGAGACCTTAGACGTCGACTCTAGTATAGAGTGAGACCTCAGCCGTCGACTCCAGTATAGAGTGAGACCTCAGAGGTCGACTCTAGTATAGAGTGAGACATCAGAGGTCGATTCTAGTATAGAGTCAGACATCAGAGGTCGACTCTAGTATAGAGGCAGACATCAGAGGTCGACTCTAGTATAGAGTCAGACATCAGAGGTCGACTCTAGTATAGAGTCAGACATCAGAGGTCGACTCTAGTATAGAGTCAGACATCAGAGGTCGACTCTAGTATAGAGTCAGAATCGACCTCTGATTTCTGACTCTATACTAGAGGCAGGCATCAGAGGTCTACTCTAGTATAGAGTCAGACATCAGAGGTCTACTCTAGTATAGAGTCAGACATCAGAGGTCGACTCTAGTATAGAGTCAGACATCAGAGGTCGACTCTAGTATAGAGTCAGACATCAGAGGTCGACTCTAGTATATAGTCAGACATCAGAGGTTGACTCTTATATAGAGTAAGACTTCAGAGGTCGACTCTAGAATAGAGTGAGACCTCAGGTGTCGACTCTAGTATAGAGTGAGACATCAGAGGTCGACTCTAGTATAGCGTGAGACATCAGAGGTCGACTCTAGTATAGAGTCAGACATCGGAGGTCGATTCTAGTATAGAGTAAGACATCAGAGGTCGACTCTAGTATAGAGGCAGACATCAGAGGTCGACTCTAGTATGGAGGCAGACATAAGAGGTCGACTCTAGTATAGAGTCAGACATCAGAGGTCGACTCTAGTATAGAGTCAGACATCAGAGGTCGACTCTAGTATAGAGTCAGACATCAGAGGTCGACTTTATATAGAGTCAGACATCAGAGGTCGACTCTAGTGTAGAGTCAGACATCAGAGGTCGACTCTAGTATAGAGTCAGACATCGGAGGTCGACTCTAGTATAGAGTCAGACATCGGAGGTCGACTCTAGTATAGAGGCAGACATCAGAGGTCGACTCTAGTATGGAGGCAGACATAAGAGGTCGACTCTAGTATAGAGTCAGACATCAGAGGTCGACTCTAGTATAGAGTCAGACATCAGAGGTCGACTCTAGTATAGAGTCAGACACAGAGTATGAAGCCGCCGAGCCGAGCCGCCGATTTTAGCCGCCGCCGACCTTTTTTCACCAGCCGAAGCCGCCGCCGATCTTTGCGGCTAAAATCGGCTGAAACACAGCCGCCGTTACATAGAAAAACTTTAAAATATTTTTTTATTGCATTTAAAGAATCTACGCAATTGGTTGTATATCTAGCGAAAATTTGGGGAAATTCTACTTCCACAAATGGGGTTATTGGGTGCTTGATACTGATTGTTCATTAATAAAAGCCTACGTGCCGATATCGAGTTTCAATATCACAAAAACATCAAATATGATTTTCTCGAAACGACAAATAAATTATACCCTATTCATTTATTGAGGGGACGATATGGAAAGTGATTTTCGTTTTGATTCGTTTATTGTCACAAGAGCAGGGTTACCATAAACTTTTTTCGGAAAGGAGGACTTTTGTGCCTGAAAAGGAGGACATTTGTGACATTTGTGACATTTACAAAGAGAGTTTGGTATTTTCGGAGGACATTTTAATAACACAGTAATTGGAAAGAAATTTGTTTATTTGGTCTACAATTAAACTTTAATCCCGTAAGGAAGGTCCGTACACCACCCTATCGGAGCACAATAAGAAGAAATATTGTCAAGTTTTACAAATATATTGTCCTCCCAAAGGAGGACGTATGGTAACCCTGCACAAGAGGGAGCTTTACATGTATTAAAAATGAGAATATTGGTAGTAATAGAAAAATAATTATAAACATTATTTATTTTTTTTGAAAGGAAATAATATTTTTTATTTATTAGTAGATTACGTACACATAGAAAAACAAATATTTTCGGAAAAAAACAATGGAGTATTACAGGATTGTAATACTGCATATAAATTAATACCTCCATTGTAAAGAATGCTATGTCGACTGGGTATGTTATACTGGAGAGTGCATTTCTAAATATTCTAAAATGTCTTCTGTCAAATCCATCAACTCAATGAAGTTAAGCTCAAAACAAATTACCAGGTAATTCTACACAAATTTAAAATTTCACTAAAACGACGATTCGCCTCTCCTGAAAACAACCAGTTTCGACTTAGCATACTTTGAAAATCGAGTATATCATAGAGCCGCCTAGCGTCAATTTTATGACTTATCATTGTATGGAAATCGATGATTTTTATACCCACCACTATAGGAGGAGGTATACTAACTTTGTCATTCTGCTTGCAACACCTTGAAATATGATCTGCGATCCTATAAATTATATATATTCTTGATCGTCGTGAAATTCTAAGACGTTTTAGCCATGTCCGTCTGTCTGTCTATCCGTTGAAATTACGCTACAGTCCGTAATAATAGAGCTAGTTTAATTAAATTTGGTATAAATTCTTCTTATAGTTGCAGGTCGGTTGGGATTGCAAATGGGCTATATTGGTCAATGTTTTGATATAGCTCCCCTATAGAGGTCGCTCCAAATTTTGGGTTTTGAGCCATAGATACCACATTGTTAAAGCAATTTAGCTGAAACTTTTCAGTTTGTATTCTATTTTGACAAAAATTCATCACAACAAAAATTGTATATTCATATTTAATATTTTGTTATAGTCACCCTATAGAGGCCGCTCCAAAATATACGTATTTAAGCCATAAGTACCACATTTTCTGAGCATTTTAACTAAATCCTTGCAGTTTTTATTTTACTTACACTGAAAAAAAAAATAGTAATAAAACTAATGATGACACATTCTTATATTAAGTATGCTACCTCGACATCAATTCAATGACAATTTTCATTAAAATAATGAAAATTTACACGTTTTTTACGAAATTTTCCTTAATATAAAGTTTTTTGAATTTGAATTAATGTCTATCTAATCATTAGTTTTGTGTACGCGCTTCTTTAAATGTACGCATTTAAATTAAAGAAAAAAATCATTATTTTTGTGAGAATCCGCATTATTTTAAGTAATATTTCAATACTTTTAAGGATTTTCTACATTAACACTACGACGTAGACATGTCATAGTTTTAATGCCGAATCGGACTTAATTAACAGTATGATTTATTTGAGTAATAAATTTAAGGCTATGCTCCCCTTAAAGGAAAGGCTGTCTTGGTAATAAATTTTATGACTATTGTCATTATTTTTAAGAATACATACGAGAGAATTATACAATCTCTCCCTCCCTCTCTCGCTCGGAGAATCAGTTTTGTTTGGTAATGTGTGAATCAATAATTGTTATGGAATGCTAGAAGAGAAAATAGAGAACAGTTCTGTTCGTTTTCTTCTAAATCGTCAGTTATTTACAAGCGATGGAAGGAAACGGTTGCCTGTTTTCGGGACGCGGATTGTGAAAAAATTTGATTGCTGTGAATATGTAAGTATACGTGCATACATACGTGCATATTGCACCGAAAATAATTTTAATATGGGCTGTTAACAGTTATTTTTGCTAAAGCATAGCAACAACAACAAATGAAACAGTCGTGTACATGTGTGTATGCATGTGGTTATGCCGTCGGCGTCACCATCGATCTCTGTGATAAGGGAGTGCGTGTGTCATAGTTATTTTTGCTGTATGTTATTTATAGCGATGTACATGCGTTTTTGAAGGAGATCTTGTTTGTAAGTCCTTTGAAGAGATATGTGCCAAATGGATGACAAAAATGTGAGTAATAGATTTTGTAATACTGAAAGAGACAATGGGAAAATGTTTAGGTACGTGAAGAATAATATGATTATCCTGAAATAAACATCTTATTGGCAATTACAAAATTAACAAAACACATTTTAATTGAATGTATTTATTTATTAAAAATAACAGTGCATAATGCAGAAATGTAAAATTATTTGTGGCAATATAGAAATTAATTATTAATAATATGTTATACATATAACTATCTTTTTTAATTTTTTTAGTAAAACAATTTTATAATGGGTCTTTTGTGAGAAGAGTGGCACATTTTACAAAATATTTCAACGTAAGTATTATATATGAACGGTTGAAATATTTCTCTTAGTTTTCATCGTTATCCAATTGTGATATGATAAAATTTATTTGCATATTTTTTGTTTATAGATAATTTTATTTCATTTATTTTCAGAAAAAATTTAATTATTTTAATTTTAGATCACGCAATATTTAAAGATAAATGTGATGGATATATGAAAAATGCAGTGCTGAATGCCATTTATAACTTGCAAAAAATAAGTGAGCATACACCTACATGGGAATGTTTGAATTAAATGGAAATAGATTTGGAAACAATATTTGTAAGTATTATGTATTTCTGAACAAATATATTTTATTTGAAAATCAAGAAATTTAATTTGGAACGCATATATTAATGTATTAGAACAAAATATATTTGCGAACTGACGTTTACATATAAAATACGTGTTTTCACACAAACAAAGTTATTGTTAAAAAGTTTTCCAAATATAATTTATTTAAAAAGATTTTTTCCTTTTTTTAATTTTAGTTTAAATTTTTCCTTGATTTCGTGTTCATAATTGCTTCATAAGTACTTCATAATTAAACCTGCTGTTAGATTAGGCCCATTTGGTCTAATTTTTGTATCGTTTCCTTTATAAACGGTAATATATGTATGTATATATATTGCCTTATAATTTTGTCCAAGGGATATTTTTGTTTTACTAAAATCAAAATAATAAGCGTTTTTGCTCAAAATTAATTGTAAATAAGCTGTTTTCTTTTCACGAAGTATTGAATAAAAATAAATATAAACCAGTAAGGAAAGGCAGAAAGTCGGGCGGGGCCGACTATATAATACCCTACACCTCCCTAACAATGCGATAAGGGTCATTGCCATAATAATTTGGAATAATTGGTAAATGGGTAGAAACATATTATCTAATTCTGAAACGATAATCGCAAAATTAAGTAATATTCGTTCCTAAATTGAGAAACATCATTCTGGAAAATTTTAATGATCGGAAGTAAAATACAACTTCTATAGCGGTTTGATACCAAATCAGGAGGAACAATCAATATAAATCTGAACCGATCTTCCCTGAATACTCATTCATGTAAAAAGACCTCCTTCTGTCGAATTTCGTACTGATCGCATATAAAATACAGTCTCTACAGCGCCTACATGTCAAATCGGGGGTAACGTATATATGGGGGCTATATCTAAATCTGAACCGATTTCTTTCAAATTTAACAGTGTTCATTCATATAATAAGAAACCTCTTTCTGCCGAATTTCATACTGATCGGATATAAAATAACATTTTTACAGCGCTTACAAGTCAAATCGGGGGTAACGTATATATGGGGGCTATATCTAAATCTGAACCGATTTTCTCCGAATTTAGCAGTATTCCTTCATGTAATAAGAAACCTCTTTCTGCCAAATTTTGCACCGATCGGATATAAAATACAGTTTTTACAGCGCTTACATGTCAAATCGGGGGTAACATATATATGGGGGCTATATCTGAATCTGAACCGATTTTCTCCAAATTTAGCAGTATTCCTTCGTGTAATAAGAAACCTCTCTTTGCCGAATTTCGCACTGATCGGATATAAAATAACATTTTTACAGCGCTTATATGTCAAATCGGGGGTAATGTATATATGGGGGCTATATCTAAATCTGAACCGATTTCTTCCAAATTTAACAGAGTTCATTCATGTAATAAGAAACCTTTTCCTGCCGAATTTCATACTGATCGGATATAAAATAAAGTTTTTACAGCGCTTACATGTCAAATCGGGGCGAACATATATATGGGGGCTATATCTAAATCTGAACCGATTTTAACCAAATTCAATAGGGATCGTCCTTGGGCCAAAAAAAAGATATGTGTAAAGTTTCGTCGAGATCGGACCATAATTGCGACCTGTACTTTGATTACAAGAATACATGCACAGACGGACAGACAGACGGACAGACAGACAGACAGACGGACAGACAGACATAGCAAAATCGACTCAGAAAGTGATTCTAAGTCGATCGGTATAATAAACGATGGGTCTATTTCTTCTCCTTTTGGGTGTTACAAACAAATGCACAAAGTTATAATACCCTGTACCACAGTGTGGTGTAGGGTATAAATATTGTCTTCCATATTCATTTTATATGAAAAATGTAATGTTGACCAAATGGACTCTTAATCTAGGATTCGTACAGATTTTCTAATCTAACACCAGGGTTAAGAATGTCATAAGCAGCATTAGCTTTTGTTTTACAGAAGTAATTTTAAATACGTTTTTGTAGTTTTGTTTGCTAACAAAACTTAAGATTTTAAAATCTAAGTCACGATTGATTTTTTTGAGAAAATTATTTTTGATAACTCAATTTGTATGAAAAATGTCACTTTCGCCCCTTTCAAAACAATGAGTTTCTATTATTAATAATATCTTACATAAATATTTTTTTTAACTTTTAGTACAGCAAATTTTGTATGGATCTATTATGAGAATTTGTGTCGTAGAAGAGTGACTAAATATTTCAGTGTAAGTAAGTATATTCCAAAGATTTTAATATATCTCTTATCTTTCAACATTTTGTGACAGTTATATGATAAAATTTATTTTAATACTTTATCGTATATAAAACATTCTGTTTGATTTCTATTCAAATTATTTTTATTTTAGTTCGCGCAATTCAACTTTATTTGGATATATGAAAAATGCAGTGGGGAATAAAAATTTACAAATTGCAGGAAATGAGTGAGCATCCAAATGATATAATAATATAATATTTGTTTTATATAATTTCTATTTAAATTCCAGTCAAATTCTAGGTTAAAAATCATTAAGGTCGGTTCCGATAAAAATTGTTCATGGACAACAAATAGAGAAACGAATCCCGCGAATCGATACATAACAATACAATATTCGAATAAAAGTCAAACTTCATAGTGTGTTGGCCGATTTGTCTTTATACAATTACATATTGTTTTAAGTTTTAAAATGTTCTAGGTTATCCGTAATATGTATTATATTTTTTTGTATTTTCCAATATAAAATATAACAAATAAAATATTTATTTAGAAAGATAAAGTGTTGTGTTATTGAATTTTCTATGAATAGTAAATGATTTCAAAGAAAATGATTCATTTAAAAGAGTAACATTATAATCAATATAATGTAACGAATTTTCCATACATATTTAAAAAAACTGTATTTAAATTCATGTATGCCTTAAATTAATTACCAGTATATTCTTATATCAAGGACAAACATTTTAAATTTCATTACGATAATGTTTTAAATTATATGATATTTTACTAAAAATAAGCACGCGCCATACTTAAATTTACGCAAAAATGTGCTTATTTTAAGACCAAACTTAACTAGTTTTATTACCCAAAATTCTTAATTCTATGAAATGCATCCTCAAAACAAATACTATTCACGTCTTTAAATTAACTATAAAACCTTCTTATTTTTATAGCGATTGTCTTTGGCTCGAAATCATTGCCGAAATCTTAAACTTTACGAAAAATTCATTGATTTTCAGTACGCTTTTTTTTTAGTGTAGGCAAGAATTCATCACAGTAAATTTTTTTTAAATCGATTCATATTTTGTTATAGGACACCTATAAATGTCGTTCCCAAAAAGTTCTACCTATATTTTGGCAAGAATTCATGTCAATGAAATTTATACAAATCAGTTTATATTTTGTTGTAGTCCCTGTGTAGAGGTAGCCCTCAAATATGCTAATTTAAGCCATAAATACCATTTTTGTAGATTAAAATTTGGCTAAAAACTGTAGCGTTCGTTTTTTTTAATAAATTGCTTAAACAAAAAGATCGTTCCATGACTTGCTCCATATCCAAAAATCTGTCATTAATAAAATTGAATGCAATTCATGCTGGAGGGCATATAAGCTTCGGCATGGCCGAACTTAACGCTGTTACTTGTTTCACTTCACAATATCTTACAATTAACTTAAAAACATCCATTATTTATGAATATATACCAGTGCATGACTTTTCAACTATTATTTTAAATGTAAAAATGACTATCGCAGAGCCGCCGTATGTCAATTTTATGTCGGCTAAGCCATCAAGCCGCCGCCGATCTATAATTTTCAATGGCAGCCGCCGCCGTCTATTTTGCCTCGGCTTCATTCTCTGGTCAGACATCAGAGGTCGACTTTATATAGAGTCAGACATCAGAGGTCGACTCTAGTGTAGAGTCAGACATCAGAGGTCGACTCTAGTATAGAGTCAGACATCGGAGGTCGACTCTAGTATAGAGTCAGACATCGGAGGTCGACTCTAGTATAGAGTAAGACATCAGAGGTCGATTCTAGTATAGAGGCAGACATCAGAGGTCGACTCTAGTATAGAGTCAGACATCGGAGGTCTACTCTAGAGTAATACATCAGAGGTTGATTCTAGTATAGAGTAGGTCATCAGAGGTCGACTGTAGTATAGAGTAAGACATCAGAGGTCGACTCTAGTATAGAAGCAGACATCAGAGGTCGACTCTAGTATAGAGTCAGACATCGGAGGTCGACTCTAGTATAGAGTCAGACATCGGAGGTCGACTCTAGTATAGAGTAAGACATCAGAGGTCGATTCTAGTATAGAGGCAGACATCAGAGGTCGACTCTAGTATAGAGTCAGACATCGGAGGTCTACTCTAGAGTAATACATCAGAGGTTGATTCTAGTATAGAGTAGGTCATCAGAGGTCGACTGTAGTATAGAGTAAGACATCAGAGGTCGACTCTAGTATAGAAGCAGACATCAGAGGTCGACTCTAGTATAGAGTCAGACATCAGAGGTCGACTCTAGTATAGTATAGAGTCAGAATCGACCTCTGATGTCTGACTCTATACTAGAGTCAGACATCAGAGGTCGACTCTAGTATAGAGTCAGACATCACAGGTCGACTCTAGTATAGAGTCAGACATCAGAGGTCGACTCTAGTATAGTATAGAGTCAGAATCGACCTCTGATTTCTGACTCTATACTAGAGTCAGACATCAGAGGTCGACTCTAGTATAGAGTCAGACATCAGAGGTCGACTCTAGTATAGAGTCAGACATCGGAGGTCGACTCTAGTATAGAGTAAGACATCAGAGGTCGATTCTAGTATAGAGGCAGACATCAGAGGTCGACTCTAGTATAGAGTCAGACATCGGAGGTCTACTCTAGTATAGAGTAATACATCAGAGGTTGATTCTAGTATAGAGTAGGTCATCAGAGGTCGACTGTAGTATAGAGTAAGACATCAGAGGTCGACTCTAGTATAGAGGCAGACATCAGAGGTCGACTCTAGTATAGAGTCAGACATCAGAGGTCGACTCTAGTATAGTATAGAGTCAGAATCGACCTCTGATTTCTGACTCTATACTAGAGTCAGACATCAGAGGTCGACTCTAGTATAGAGTCAGACATCACAGGTCGACTCTAGTATAGAGTCAGACATAAGAGGTCGACTCTAGTATAGAGTCAGACATCAGAGGTCGACTTTAGTATAGAGTCAGACATCAGAGGTCGACTCTAGTATAGATTTAGACATCGGAGGTCGACTCTAGTATAGAGTCAGACATCGGACGTCGACCTATACTCTATGAATATAGGTCGACCTCACTCTATACTCACTATAGGTCTCACTCTACACTATACGAGTAATCGACCTCTTATGAGTATGTATCACTCTATACTAGAGGCGAACTCAGAGGTCTCACGCTATACTAGAGTCGACCTATGAGATCCCACTCTATATTAGAGTCGACCTGTGAGGTATCGCTCTGTACTACCACTCTATACTAGAGTCGACCTCTGAGGGCATCCTCCCTCGCTGGGGCCTTCCTTCATTATTTCATCTGGTCCGAGTTTAATTTTGACATAAAAAACGGTTCGTTAGTTTGCCATCTATTGGAAATAATATAATTTTTCGACCCTTTCTGTATCTTTTTCATCTCAAGAATATATGTGCGATCCATTCGAATCCATTTTATTTCATCTCTGGGAGAAGATACAGATTTGACCTGTTTTTATGCATAAAGTACGAATTTTGTAAGTGTCAGACTTAACACTTTTAATGTTTTATGCTTTTCTGATGTGATAATATTTTAAACAATTTCAATTCCCCATAACCATATGTATATGTACATAAACATGTTTCACATTTTTGTAAAGAGTAATAAAATATTTATGTATGTGCTTAGAAAATAACTTATAGTATTGTTGATGATTCAGAGAGTGTTAAATTCTATTTAAAAAAATATATTATTCACACGTGTATAATTTTATGTCCAAACAGATAGCTGTCAAGTAACAAGGCCAAATAATGGTCGTACATTGAGGGAGGGTTATGAGCTGGACTTTCGAAATTCCATTACAATTCATCTCAAAGAAGTTTTGGAAAAAAATATATGTATACAAATATAGAAGAAAAATTAGATCCTCCCAGATACTTCTTCTAATTCTACGAAACTGCCATAACAAACTATGCGAAATGGGTGTGGTGATTAAATCTTAGAAGAATACTTCAAACAAGTCTCACGCGGCCGCACTGTAGTTAGATTAGAGCCGAATAATGATACATTGCCCTAAATTGATTTCAAGGGAATCATTACCGGAAACCAAACAAGGTTTCTTGGCTTTCTTATCTTTGGCGAATCTGAATTATCACACCTTTAAATCTGTTTTTGTTATGTTCCAATCAAGTGCTAATGTCATAAAGATATACGACCGATAAAATAGCTTCAAATGTTTTGGATGAAAAATGACGAATTTAGTATCCAATGAAATTTCATTAACTTAACAAGTGTCGAAGTAGAAACAATAAATAGACTAAGAAATTGGCTGCCGAACTAAAAATGCAAAATTTGTTAATGTTGGCAAGTAGAGCATGACTTTTAAGAAATCCGAAATAAATATTTATGGAATACTTTTTATTTAGGTGCTCTGTGCTGTTTGGGTGGTTTCCATTAAGGCAGACTGTGATGTTTGCCAGGCGAGCAATAAAGTTGCCTGTCACAGTCTTAATCGTTATTCATTGTGTGTAAATGGTGAGCTGAGGTTTCAACCTCCCTTTCCTGTTTTTGATTTTCTCTTGTAAATAATGGATCGGTTCTTCTTCGTAGGAAAATCCACGGAAGATTTTATAACTTGCCCAGATAATTACGTCTGTACATCGGACCTTTTTGTCTGCTATCCTCCAGAGAATGGCATTGTACCCAGTTGTTCCAAAATTGATGAAGATTATTCTCTGCCTTCAGCAGAGGGTACTCAATGTGGCGTTTGTGACAAACATAAAACCTTTGCTTGCCAGAATGAAACTACAATAGCCTTCTGTTTTGGTGAAGACGAACCCATGGAAGGATTCTTCTCATATTGTCCTGACAATACAGTTTGTGACATTAGTTTAGAGTCTGGGTTTTGTAGTGATATATCAGTGGCAAAGGTAGGAAAATCGGTTATTGGATGAATTAAAATATGGTTAATTGTGTTATATTTTTTTATTTCAGCCAAGTTGTATTCCTGGTAGGTATGATAACCCAGGCGAAGATGGGATTTCATCGACTACAACTACGGAATCCACAACGACAACAACGACGACAATCCTGCCAACAACTACTACGACTACGGAACCAACCACAACAACGACGACAATCCTGCCAACAACTACTAAGACTACAGAACCCACAACAACAACGACGACAATCCTGCCAACAACTACTACGACTACGGAACCTACCACAACAACGACGACAATCCTGCCAACAACTACCACGACTACGGAACCAACCACAACAACGACGACAATCCTGCCAACAACTACCACGACTACGGAACCTACCACAACAACGACAACAATCCTGCCAACAACTACTACGACTATGGAACCTTTCACAACTACTACGACTACGGAAGCGACCACAACAGTAACAACAATACTGCCCACGACTTCAACCACAATGGAATCCACCACGACGACAACAATCCTGCCAATAACTACTACGACTATGGAACCTACCGCAACTACTACGACTACAGAACCCACAACAACAACGACGACAATCCTGCCAACAACTACTACGACTACGGAACCTACCACAACAACGACAACAATCCTGCCAACAACTACTACGACTATGGAACCTAGCACAACTTCTACGTCCACAGAACCAACAACAACAACGATGACAATCCTGCCAACAACTACTACGACTACGGAACCTACCACAACAACGACGACAATGCTACCCACGACCACAACTACTACGGTACCTACGACAACAACGACGAGCACAGAACCTACAACAACTACTACGGCCACGGAACCTACCACGACCACAGAACCTACAACAACTACTACGGCTACGAAACCTACCACGACTACGGAACCCACGACAACGACGACGACACTGCTGCCCACGACTACTACAGAAATCTTCACAACCACTACAAATCTGCCCACGCCCGCAGGACCTCGTACTCCCAACGAAATTTGCAAAGACAATGGATTGCCCGGGTTCTACAAACCCGATAATGACGATACATGTACAAAGTAAGATTTTAACAATTTCTAAAACGAATTTCAAACTGAATAATTAATAATTATTAAAAATATTGCAAACTATAGGTTTATAGTTTGCTATGGTGATCCCATAAAAGGCCTAGAAAACAACTGTCCTACGGGACAGTATTTCCATCCGGTGTCTAAAAACTGTGTAGCCGATAGGCCAGAAGGTTGTCCAGCCCCTGACACTGAGTTGATCCCCACGACAACACCTACAACACCTGATGGTCCTCGAGAACCTAATCAAATTTGTGCTGATGAGGGTTCCACCGGTTTTTATAAGACTGATGATGATCTTACCTGTACCACGTATGATATATTTACTTGAGAAAATCTGTCTGATATTTCAATACTCATTTCCCTTTGCAGATTTGTAAATTGCTACTCCATGAACGGTTCGATACAAGGTGAGCTACAAAACTGTCCTTCGGGACAGTATTTCTACCCGGTGGATAAATTTTGTTCAGCCAATAGGCCTGAAGGTTGTCTAGCCACTAGCACTGATATGCTGCCCACGGCAACAACTACAGTTAGCAGCACAGCGCAATCAACGACAACCACCATTAGCACGACTACCACGACGACACCTGCTGGTCCCCGAGAACCTAATCAAATTTGTGCTGATGCAGGTTCCACCGGTTCTTATAAGACCGATGATGATCTTACCTGTACCAAGTAAAATATATTTCCATAAGAAAATTCATTGTTATTGTAATTCCCATTTCAATTTGTAGATATGTACTCTGCTATTTGCAGAGCGGTTCGTTACATGGTCTGCTAAAAACTTGTCCTGCTGGACAGTATTTTAATGCCAAACTCTGTTCTACTGATAAACCAGAAGGATGTCCCTAATTTGTGTCAATAAGTAGAACATTAATTGGAGTATGCAAATTTGTTAAAATAAAAATAAATGTGCTATAACGGGTGATCCAAGTAGATATACTATTCATTTCAATAGTCTTTTTTTGACAGATCACGTGTGAAACGTGTCATGTTATTTTTGGTAAGTATTGTTTGGCATTTCATCGTGGAAAGACTTACGCCTGAACAACGTTTACAAATCGTTCAACTTTATTACATACATTCACATTCTGTGAGGAATGTGTTTCGTGCACTTCGCTCAACTTATGGTCAACATAATCGGCCTACTGAGCGTACTATTCGCAACACCATCACCCATCTTGAGAACCAGCATTCATTATTGGATAATATTAGACCGAATAGACCACGTCCAGCACGCAGTGAAGAAAATGTAGCGGCCGTAGCTGAGAGTGTACACGAAGACCGTGGAGAGTCGATTCCGCGCCGTTCGCAGCAACTCGGACTGACGTATGGAACGACTTGGCGCTTTTTACGTCGAGATCTTAAATTGAAAGCATAGAAAATACAGCTTGTGCAAGAACTGAAGCCGCCCGACCTTCCCAAGCGACATCGCTTTGCCCTTTGGGCTCTTGAAAAGTTCCAAGAAGATCCGACGTTTTCGAGCCAAATTTGGTCAGCGATGAGGCCCATTTCTGGCTCAATGGGTATGTTAACAAGCAAAATTGCCGCATTTGGGACGAAGAGCAACCTGAAGAGATTCAAGAGCTGCCACTTCATCCACAAAAAACAACGGTTTGGTGTGGTTTGTGGGCCGGTGGAATCATCGGTCGATATTTCTTTAAAAATGATGCCGGTTGAGAACGTAACCGTCAATGGCGACCGTTACCGTGCCATGATAACCGACTATTTGATGCCTGAAATTGAAGCTCGTGATACCGGCGGCATTTGGTTTCAACAAGACGGCGCCACTTCCCACACATGGCATCGATCAATGGATTTATTGAGAGAACATTTCGGTCAGCAGATAATTTCACGTTTTGAGCCGGTCGATAGGCCACCAAGATCGTGTGATAAAGGGTTTTCCAACAAGAGGTGTTATTTTTAATCACCCGGTATTTCGGTAGCTGTCACTTTTGAAGCTTTTATTCTTTGACATTTGACAAGTAGAAACTACGCTATTACTAAAAATGGAACGATACACGATCATCGAACGATACAAAGCGATCAAAAAACGATACGAACGATACAAAATAATCTTGACTGATGAGGCCAATTTCCACCTCAGTGGCTACGTCAACAAGCAAAATTGTCGCATCTGGGGCTTGGAAAACCCAAGAGTTATTGTTGAGAAGCCTCTCCATCCTCAACGTGTGACTGTTTGGTGCGGTTCATAGTCTGGCGGGGTCATTGGACCTTACTTTTTCGAAAATGAGGTTGGATCAATAGTTACGGTGAATGGATTGCGCTTTCGAGAGATGATTAATGATTTTTTATGATCGGAGTTGGATGGTATTGATCTGGACAACGTTTACTTTCAACAAGACGGCGCGCAGTGTATTATGGGCGGCAAAAACTCTTAATTTTCATGAGGCCCAATCTCAACATTTTTGATTCCAATCTGTAAAGAACATTCCAATTAACTAAATCTGTAAAGGTTTTGCCGATATCTTGGCAAAATATCGCGGTACAAACATTTGAAATTTATAAATGGTACAATGGTTGCAAAGTTTATCATTTAAGAGAGTAATTTGTAAGCACATATCTCATAAACTATAACACGCATTGGAACTTCGTTTAATTCATACTATACAGAACCTTTTGAAGTGTGTTTTTGCAAAATATAATTGTGTTGTATTTTCGTATTTAATCTGTGGTTTACTTGCAAGTTGCCAAATATCAGGGTGTTTCATTTTCTCCAGGATAAAACTATACTTCCGAGGGCGGCCGAGGTCTTGTCATTAACAAAAATTGATAAACTAGGGACTTGGTTAACCATTGGAAAAAGAAAATTCTGCCTATACCTGCCTATGTTGATTTATTTATCGAAATGTTAAAACCTACTTGGTCTTGAAACGAGAGAGTATCTCAGTTTAAATCAACGAATACAGAACGAATTAAACGGGCAACCGACACGAACAAGCTAAATATTCATATAAGCGAACATTTGTTTGTCAATCTACTATATATACATGCCTCATTGTTTGTGTGTCCTTTCCACATATTCCAAAAAGTATGCTTTAAAAATGACGTATTATTAATGAACACATTGCTAAATCAATGATGATTTTTTCTGGATAGTTGGAATGATCGATTAATTAACAAAAAACTGTAAACTATTTCATCACGATTTTTTGCAAATGTTGAGCTAATGTATTACGCTTCAGTTATTTACTTTGTTCTATGTACTGATTTACATCGATCAAAAGATACAAAGCGTTTTATAAAAAAATTTCCTGTAATTTCCAACATCGTATAAAATTGAAATTGATATATGGGCGTTGGGCGTGGCACTTGCAATTTTATTAATTAATGAGGACTCAAATACAATCTCTACTAGCGATCTGTAATAATATAAATGCTAAATGGAGAAAAATACTAAGATTTTTATTTTTAGGTTATGTGGGAAGTAGGCGTGGTTATGGGCGGATTTAAACAAAAAATTGTTTTTTTGCAAATTAGACGAAATGAGTGATATGTACAAAATTTCAAAGCCCTAGCTCAATTCCCTCTAATTTTTGCCGCGTCTTGTGTGAAAATATTCCACTGTGCGGCGCTACGTGCCACACAAGCAACGAAGAGGTGATCACAATTGGCCACCGAGATCTTGTGATTTAACACCTTGCGACTTCTTCCTTTGGGGCCACGTGAAATATAAGGTCAACAGCCCAGCGTCGATTCAAGACCTCAAATTCGTGAGGCTATCGAGGACATAGGGCAGCCACTTTGCGATTTGGTTATGGAAAATTTCATGAAAAGGATATGGTCCTGCAAGCGCGGTCGTGGTGGCCATTTGGCTGGTGTTGTTTTTCATTATTAACGGCATACCTTCCTCTTTATTATGAAATAAACATCCGATCATTTATCTCAAAAAAATGCATGTTTCTTTGAATACAAAAGTAACACCTCTTGTTGGAAAACCCGTTATAACACCGTTAGACTTTTTCCTGTGGGGATATGTAAAGTCTAAAGTTCATGCGGACAAACCCGCTTCGATTCAGGCCTTGGAGCAAAACATCACGCGTGTCATTCGCCAGTTACCAGTCGAAATGCTCGAACGAGTCATCGAAAATTGGACTCAACGGATGGATCATTCAATAAATAAAAATGGAAGCTTCAATAAATCGCCGGGCCGCCAAATATGGGCTCATAAATCCCAAAATCACAAATCAACGCAAATTAGTAGCGATATGCTTTGTCCAAAATTAGCTTTTGTATCAGCGTAAGGATATAAAGAGAATTCTTCTGCAGTTGACCCATTGATCAGCAGAAGTATTAGATAAGCCTCGCCCGACCCTAACTATGGGTTATTTTACAAATGTAATCATGATTCTCCAAATCTATAGATTTAGAGCTAGAATCGTTTGGTTGAAGGGTAGCCCTTGAGACGCGATCTCGGTTTAAAACTTATTTTAGTCTAGGGCCCGAAACGCAATTTGATATATGTAGTCACCTCAAATGAAAATTCAGACTTTTTTGTTAAAAAAATGGGAATATGTGGAATAAATATGGTTCCTTTGAGAAGATCATTATTTTTTCGAAATTCCGAATATGTTGAGTAATAAGTCCCCTCTGTCAGATATTAACGGTGTTCCGAAATTCTTACTTTTTGGGGTCTAAAGTAATTAATGGATCATCGAAGTTCGTAGTTTTTGAGGTAAAAACCAGTAAAAGCGGCGTTAAGTTCGAGCAGGATGTATCCACGGGCTAATAAGGCAGATTGGGAGCGACGAGCTTTGTTCGTGTGAATGGTACATTCCCCACAAAGGGTTAACATTTAGTGAAATGTTGATTATTTAATAACTTCTATACTACTTATTTGAATCCTCTGAAATTCTACACATAGTATTAGTTTATTAGTCACTATAACCTGCAGAAAAATGGGTGAAGTTGCAACGCCCCTTGTGGTACCTCCCACACAAATGGACAATTTTGAACCAAAAGTTAATAGCTTATAGCCTTATTACAAGAGCATACAAAGACTTGAAATTTTGTACATTGTAATGTTTTAATAGTAACTACAATACAGTGACAAATTGGCATTATTGCCACGCTCCTTTTGGTACCTCCCACACAAATGGACCATTTTGTACCAAAAGTTACCAGCTTATAACTTCAATACCAGTGCATACAAATACTTGAAATTTTGTACAGTGTAATGCTTTTATAGTACCCAGAGTCCAGAGAAAAATGGGCGTTTTTGGCACGCCCGCTTTGTTACTGCCCACACAAATGGACCTTTTTTTTACCAAAAGTTAACAGCTTTTAACTGTAATACCATTGCATAAAAATACTTGTAATTTCGTACAGTGCAATGCTTTTATAGCACCTAGATTCTAGAAAAAAGTGGCCGTAATCGGCATGCCCCTTTTGGTACCTCCCACACAAATGGACCATTTTACATCAAAAGTTAGCAGCTTATAATTTATATACCTGTACTTGAAATTTTGTACAGTGTAATGCTTTTATAGTACCAGGAGTCCAGAGAAAAATGGGCGTTATTGGCATTTCCCTTTTCGTACACACCACACAAATGGACCATTTTACACCAAAAGTTAACAGCTTATAACTTTAATACCAGTACATACTTTAAAGTTATTAAATGCAATTTAAATGGATAATTATTTAATATAAACACAAAAAAAATTTACCAATATTTTTTGGGACTCAAGGTGAGGGGATTTTTTATCGGTTTACCCGACTGAACTTTCTTACTTGTTTTTCAATCCCTAGGTCGTCAAAGGGTTTATGTAGACCCCACAGACACCACAAATTACAACTGATCGGGCTGAAAATTTGTAGCTGGGGTTTATGTATACCCGGAATCCTTTACAAGAGCAACGGTAATTATAGGTCCATGTTTTGATATAGCCCCCATACAAAGGTCCCTCTAGATTTGACTTCGTAACGCCACCAAATCCTCAAATTTCAACGAATTGGGCTGTAATTTGTTATAATGAGTTTATTTGTATCCGAAACCATTCACATGCGATCCATGGTGGAGGGTATACTTCTATAGCGTGATCCATTTCGAGGTTCCCTACTTGTTTAAAGAAAAAAACACAGAAAATTCATATTGAATGGGGAATGTTTATTATCATTTGAATGAACATTCTTTGGCATTTATTTGGTCCATCCGTTGAGTCCAATTTTCGATGACTCGTTCGAGCATTTCGACTGGTAACTGGCGAATGACACGCGTGATGTTTTGCTCCGAGGCCTGAATCGAAGCGTGTTTGTCCGCATAAACTTTAGACTTTACATATCCCCACAGAAAAAAGTCTAACGGTGTTATATCGCACGATCTTGGTGGCCAATCGACCGTCCCAAAACGTGAAATTATCTGCTCACAGAAGTGTTCTCTCAATAAATACATTGATTGATGCGATGTGTGGGAAGTGGTGCCGTCTTCTTCAAACCAAATGTCGCCAAGATCACGAGCTTCAATTTCAGGCATCAAATAGTCGGTTATCATGGCACGATAACGGTCGCCATTGACGGTTACGTTCTCACCGGCATCATTTTTGAAGAAATATGGACCGATGATTCCACCGGCCCACAAACCACACCAAACCGTTGTTTTTTCTGGATGAAGTGGCAGCTCTTGAATCTCTTCAGGTTGCTATTCGTCCCAAATGCGGCAATTTTGCTTGTTTACATACCCATTGAGCCAGAAATGGGCCTCATCGCTGAACAAAATTTGGCTCGAAAACGTCGGATCTTCTTGGAACTTTTCAAGAGCCCATAGAGCGAAGCGATGTCGCTTGGGGAGGTCGGGCGGCTTCAGTTCTTGCACAAGCTGTATATGGATGCTTTCAATTAAAGATCTCGACGTAAAATGCGCCAAGTCGCTCCATACGTCAGTCCGAGTTGCTGCGAACGGCGCCGAATCGACTCTCCACGGTCTTCTTGTACTTCTTGCTGGACGTGGTCTATTCGGTCGAATATTATCCAATAATGAATGCTGGGTCTCACGATGAGTGATGGTGTTGCGAATAGTACGGTCAGTAAACCGATTATGTTGACCATAAGTTGAGCGAAGTGCACGAAACACATTCCTCACAGAACGTGAATTTTCGTAATAAAGTTGAACGATTTGTAAACGTTGCTCAGGCGTAAGTCTTTCCATGATGAAATGCCAAACAATACTTAACAAAAATAACATGACACAACTCACACGTGATCTGTCAAAAAAGGGCTATTGAAAAAAGTATCTCTACTTGGATCGCCCGTTATATATGCTTGTTCTTTCTGTGTACCTGATTAAGTAAAAACGCGGTTTTGAAATTCGTACTTATGGTTGATAAATGTGATAAAAAAACCCAATTAACGGAAATTCTATATTCGTACTTTTTGGGATAAAAGTGGCACAAATATGGTCACTCACCTGTAATAATTGCATTTTTACAATGTCATTTAAAAAACTGCAATATATATACAATACCGAAATGTTCTCGAGATGGCCTAAATAATTGAAACTAACGATTCAATTATAAAGACCGATAAAATGCAAACGATAAATAATTAAATGGTTTTATTTATTTAAACGATTTCAAAAAGTACATCTTATAAAATATATACACATTTTTAATGCACTCATCATATTTTCCAATGTCTCTTCGTCATAATTTAAGGACATCCTTCTGGTTTATCAGCTAAACATATTTTTTTGTCTGGATGGAAGTACTGACCACTAGGACAATTCTTTACTAAACCATGCATTGAACCACTCATGGAATAGCAATAGACAAATCTATGTGAAAAGTGAAATGAATGAAAGCTATTGTAAAAATTGCATAATTCGAGTATAAAGCTTACTTAGTACAGGTAAGATCTTCTTCTGTCTTATAAGAACCTGAAGAACCTTCATCTGCACAAATTTTATTGTGATCACGAGGAACGTCATACGATGCAGTCGTAGTCGTCTCTGAGGCCGTGGCTGTAGTCGTGTCTATGGAACAACCTTCTGGCCTATTGGTGTCACAAATTTGTTTTTCTGGGTTGAAATATAGTTCAGCAGGACAATATTTCACTATGCCTTGCAATGGTGAACCGTAACAGATAATAAATCTTGGGAAAATAAAAATAAAATTATTTTAGTATTTTTTTCAGTTTGAGGCCCCAAGACGGGTTTCTGTGTATTAGAGAAATGGATATATCGTCATACTTGTTACAACTGGAATCATTATCGGGCTTGTAGAAACCACTTAAACCTTTATCTTGACAGAGTTCAGTAGGACTACGAGGTACTGCAGGTGTTGAGGTGGGTATTATGGTGGTTTCAGTGGGCTGCGATGTTGTGGTATATTCCGTAGTTGTATCTGTTTCTGTTGTGATGGTGAATTGTGTAGTTGTCGTATCTGCTGGGGTGGTGGATACCGTATTTGTCGTGTCTGTTTCACTTTTGATCGTGGTGGATTCCGTAGTTGTCGAATCTGTTTTTAGTGTGGTGGGTTCCTCTGTAGTGGTTGTCGACGTGGTCGTATCTGTTTCTGTAGTTGGGGTGGAATCGGTAGTAGTCGTATTTACCTCTGTTGTGGTGGTTCCGTTAGTAGTTGTTGTATCTACCTCCGTTGTGGTGGTTACAGTAGTAGTGCTACTCGCATCGACATCCGTTGTGGTGGTTTCGGTAGTAGTCGTACCCACCTCCGTTGTGGTAGTTTCGGAAGCGGTCGTATCTACCTCCGTTGTGGTGGTTTCGGTAGTAGTCGTATCTACCTCTGTTGTGGTGGTTTCGTTGGTAGTTGTATTTACCTCCGTTGTGGTGGTTTCAGTAGTAGTCGTATCTACCTCAGTTGTGGTGGTTACGATAGCAGTGGTACTTGTATCTACCCCCGTTGTGGTAGTTTCGGTGGCGGTCGTATCAACCTCCGTTGTGGTGGGTTCGGTAGTAGTGCTACTAGCATTTGCATCCGTTGTGGTGGTATCGGTAGAAATCGTATCCTCTTCTGTGGTAGTTGTTGCGGTGGGATCTTCTCCATTAGAGTTAGATGGAATACAACTTGGCTAGGAGAAAGGTAAGTATGGAATATGTATGTATATTAAAAACAGAATGTAAAATAGCTAATGGTGTGTTAAGGGGACATGCGAAATGCCAGTCCCGAACAGCGGTTGCAAAGAGTTACCAGACTACTCCATAAATATCTCACCTTCTCACCCTTGACACATAATTACCCATACGTGCATGGTTACTTATGATGTCAAAAAAACATTACCAGCTCTCAGACTATTAGAAATTATTGAAATTCCTTGAATAAATGAGCAAATATTTTATATTTTTATGGAGTTTTTCATCCTTTTCATGTATCGAAGGCCGTGAATACACAGAGCCGAAAATACAATGATTTTTTTAACCATGTGTCTGGTTAAATTTTTCATGGTAAATGTTTGATTACGAAGACAAAAATAACCTTATATAAGTTCAAATGTACATGAAAAATGGTTAAGTTAACATTATATATGGTTGGTTTTTTTGAAAGAGAGGCAGAAAAATGTGCGAGATAAAAAACAATTCGGCTCTGTTGTGGTCGACGTTTTTCAACTGCTTTGTGTTAGACGAAGTTGAGTATTAAGTTAAACGAAGTTGAAACGAATGCGACTGTCGTCATAAGAGAATTTATCTCGCTCATTCAAAACACCACCAAATGCCAGCTTCGGTGCTTGATCGAGTACGGGAGTTCAGTTGGTGTTGAATAGTCGATGGGACTAGTGCTGTTGTCGGAAGCTGTTGGTATAGAGGTAAGTAGTAAAACATTTTGTAAAGAACTACATTCATAAGTATGTATGTACATATATGTATTTAAAAAGTGAAATAATAAAATATGTGTGTTAAAAATGTTAATAGTGCTTTGTGCCTGTTTAATTATAGTAAAGGCGAATGTAATATTAATATTATTTTTTGTGATTATGCCATTAAAATTGTGAAATTCAGTGGTTAAGAGTGGAAAAAAATATGTACACGCTGTCGCATTAACTGAGCATGAAAAAGCATACAACATCTATGTATGTACGTAAGTATATGCAGCAGCAAGCAAACATACGGAGAGAAGTGATGTGTACGTGTGGGTATGTATGTCTTTTCGTTTGAACACTTGTGGCTGCTACGCCGCACATACATACGTTAGTTTTTTTTTGTTGTGCGATGTTAATACTGTTAAATGTACATACATACATATGTTGTTAGAAGTGCTTTCGTAATACCTACATACATACATATAAACGATGTTTTTGTTTTTTTCTTTTCAGTTGTTTCTTTTTCTGTGGCTTGCGGCTGCTTGTGCTGGGAGTCCGGCCTTGAATCTGTTGGTAAGTTGTGCCAATACTAGAAACTGTTGATAAGCTGTACCAATACTAGTTGTAGTGTGCGAAGTAATTACAGGAAAAGTGGTATGCATGCATACATTTGTTTTTTTATACCCTCACTTTAGTAATACGAGGGTATATATCATTTGCAACGGGCCAAAAGTGTAACACATTGAAGGAGTGATCTAAGACCCTAAGTATGTTCAGCGCATATTAGTTTTGGGTCATTTTAAGTCGAATGAGATATGTCCGTCCGTCTGTCTGCTGGCTAGTGCGCACGATAACTCTCGAAAAGAGTAACCGATTCACTTCAAATTTGGTATAAGGTAATATTTTTTTCTATCTCCGGTTAAGTTCAAAGATGGGCCATATTGGTCCATTCCTTCTGGTACCTCCCACACAAAGGGTTAACATTTAGTGAATATTGATTCTTTAATAACAACTATACCTTGGTAGGTTTACCCGACTGAAACTTTCTTACTTGTTTTTAATATACAATTCAGTGCACTTCCTTGAAGTATCATCCATTGACTTACCCAATCCTTGATTTTTATATCTACTCCGATTATGATTTTGGTGGGACATCGGCTTTCTATCAGATTTCCCTTGGTTATTAATCTCCTCTCTCCTATAAGTTTGCCGTAAGATCGGACTAAGCTCAGTACCCCAAACTAAGTGCCTAACCGTCCTGGGCCCTTAATAATCGAAAGATTCAGGGAGTTTACGTGGACGGCACCTTTTGAGCGGGGACTGATCACATATTGGTCAAGCACAGAAACGTAGGTACTTAACTTATAGTCACAGAGCAGATTTTTCCATCAGATCAGCTCATCAGTAAATGCTTATGCTCTTTGAACTACAGAATTTAGGTAAAAAGTCAAAAGATCTTCTTAGAATTGCACCCTTTTTTACATTTATACTTATATTTTCTAACCTTTTTGTTTCTTTTTCTTTTCAGGTGTTTCTTATACATACATATATATTAAAATATATTTTGTAAATAAAATAAAAATGCGAAAGTTAATTTTTTCTTGTTTTATTTAATATAAATATTAAAAATTATTGAAACAACTATGTTTCTGGTTACATGAAGTAACCACTAAATAGTTAAATTAACAATAAAAAAGGTTTCAATAACAATCTTCATAGTTAATAATATTAACAATTTCATTGTTAAATTGAACATGCATTGTTTCAATAAATTAACTATGAAATGTTAATATTAACAATTTTCATGGTTAAAAAATTAAAAACTGCATTGTTAAAGTAACAATTATTATTATAATATTAACAATTTTTATGGTTAAAAAATTCAACCATGGAATAGTTAAATTAAATATTATTATTGTTAAATACCAGTCAACAAGAAAATGTTCAAATTAACCTTATATAACGTAGACTCCAAATCATGTTTATTTATGGTTAAGTTAACCTTATATAAGGTTAATTTTTGGCTCAGTGTAGAGATGTATCTTCTGGAGAAAATCTAATACAATGTTGACCATACTTCTTCAGTCCTGCTGTGCCTGACATCTGTCATTTGGTTCTGAATATTTCAGACACAAAACTATAATTTAGACTTAAATTCAAATACGTTCAATCGACACATATTGATTTAAGAAGTAAAATTTCTTCCGGATTAGAAAATATTTCTAGTTTAATTTTAAAGAAATTGGCGACTTAATTTCTGCATGATACAGATGCTAGTTTAGATTCTGGAAAGGATATTTCAGACCAATCAATCAATAGACTTACAAGGATGGCACTGTGGAAATCGCATGGAAAAGTAATATCATTTGCGATCATTTTAAACGTCGATATTTACCGATTTGGACACTTCTGGTCAGTATACCCACATGCTTCTTAAATTTGGTTTAATATTTCACCTACAGTCATAAAATAGATACCACCGTGCGACACAACTTTCCTCCTAAGAACGAGACTGTAGATAAACTGCATACACAGTTTTTATTTCGAGATTGTTTGCCCCTTTTTACAGAACTTTTAAAATTTCAAGGATAACATTGTTGAAATAATTGTCATTGCTCTTAATTACAATTTGATTTGATAAATATGCGTATTAAATGAAAGGGGATAATTCC
The DNA here is from genome assembly GCA_963930755.1 of Eudasyphora cyanicolor. Taxonomy (NCBI): domain Eukaryota; kingdom Metazoa; phylum Arthropoda; class Insecta; order Diptera; family Muscidae; genus Eudasyphora; species Eudasyphora cyanicolor. Next base: position 221,444,272 of record OZ005735.1, read on the forward strand.
TGCTATTCATAAATTTTTTTGGAATAATTTGCCAAAACGAATGGTATTGATAAATGTCCTTTTAAACTTTTTTCCTTGAATATCCTTCAAGGTAGTGGGTCTTAACGGTTAAGGAATAACAATTATTTAAATTCCACATTCGGCATAATATATTGATCTATAGTTTCACTTCTATATAGTCTCGTTCTAAGGAGGGAGAAAAAGTTCGCATTTGTCGCACGGTGTAATTGATAAGAACTAAATAAATTCAAATATCCACCAGAGCTAATTGGGCATACAACATGGAAATTTTGGAGGACGAAATCTCAATCTTCACAGATGGCTCCAAGATGAAAACATATACAGAATCAAAGGTCTTCTCAGAATCCCTAAATCTCAGGTTCTCAACTCGACTTCCGGAAAAATTTACAGTGTTGCAGCAGAGATTTTCGTCGTAACTTAATATTTCGAAGCTGGTTAGGTTCGAAATATACATAGACAGCATGGAAGCTCTCAAGGCCCCAATCCCAGAACGATAAAATCGAGATGGTACCAGAACGCGCGAAAGATACGAAATAGCTGTTGAGTTTACCAGAGTCGGCTCGGAAACAAAAAGCAATCCTGAGGTCTTGAACTTTGTATAGATGATGAGGACAACACCAGATCAGCCTATAAAAAGCAAAAAAAAGGACCAAGGAACTTCTGGGACTTAGAAAAATTAGCACTCTCACGAGAATCCTCACTATTCTCCACGTCCCGACTACTCTAGAAGCTGTGAAGATGGGGATTAAGAGAAGTAAAACATGTGGCATGTATATGCCAAGGGCTCCAAGAACAGAGAGTCACTTTTTAATCGAGCAGTTTCTTAAATGACCTGTCCACTTAAACCATCACATTTCTACATTATTCGGTCTACATGGAATCAAATGGAGCGAGTACTGAAAGAACACCCAACAATCTAATCAATATATCTCTCCTGATTATAGCCTCTCCTCATACGAGTACAGGCATGCGAGTGATGATATCAAGACGAGCCAACCTTTAAACCTAACCTAGCCTAACCTAAATATCAGATCAAACAAATTTAAAAATAATTGTAACTGATGTACCGAAAAATAGGGTTTAGGGAATAATGAATCTATTAGCCAGTTAATCTATCTTCGTTCCTGCTGAAAGGTCTGAAAATACTTGTAGATTATTTCATTAGATAAAACATGGATACAAAACTCTTGTCGCGAAGCCAACTCGGAAACAACAAAGCGAACCTGAAATCTTGAACTTCCATACCAAATTCATAGAAATACCTTATTGTATACATAGATGATATGACGGCCCGATACTAGAGATCAAGGAGGAGGACAACTAACAAGATCACTCTGTCCTACACTAAACTAAAAAAGAACCAAGGAACTTCTGGCACTCAGCAGAAGAAAAATTAGAAATTAACATTCTAACAAGAATCCTCACCGGTCACTTCACGTCCGGACTACTTTGGAAGCTGTTAAGATGAGGAAGAAGAGGAGTCGGTAAAACCTGCGCTATGTATATACATGCCAAAGTTTTCAAGAATAGAGACTCACTTTTCTGGGGAGCAGGTTCTGGCCAATTAAACCTGACCAATTAAACCTTCAATGACCTGGTCAATTAAACCTTTTCTATTCCATTGAGTCCGAATGGATCCTAATGGAGCGAGAAGTGTAACCTCTCCTGAAATTCTTCGTTACACACAGGGTAATACAATGTTTCATACAGGGCTCCGAGTGAACTTGCGTGAAAACAAAACTAGTCACCCTTTCAACCTAAGCTAAACATCTGATCCAACAAATTTAAAAACAATTTGAACTGATCTATGTCCAAAATCCAATTAGCCAATTTATCTTTCCTCAATCCAGATAAAGGTCTGGGCAGACTTTAGACTCTTTCATTAAAGAAAACACTCGTTCGGGAAATAAACATGTTGAAAGTCTACAGAATCGGCCCTGCATGCATTGGTGGGCATTATCGAATTGTCCCTATATTTCAAGGAATTCACTATGTTGGACTTTCTTGATATAGAACGGCCTTTTACAACATTCACTCAGATGTGACAAATGAGACGTTGTAGCATTTAAGCCTAAATTATAGCTTGATTCCCACCTAATTCAGCTTTTGCTCAACAGAAGAGACGCTCAACAAGCCTCGGGGCCACAACTCCATATATGGGAACGGAGCCCCGAATTAACGCCTACGGCAATAATGCCCATTTTTTGTGCGTTCTGATCACCTATCAAACGGTCAAAACGCCCAAATGTTTGTGGGCGTTGCGACTTCCTTGTAAACAAACATAAAGTCCATTGGACGTTGCGTCCATTTCCTTCCAACATTTTTGGAGGACTCTTATACGAATAAAATTATTATATTTTGTGAAAATATGAACAAATTTGGGATAATTCCCATACTTTTCTACATGGCCGGCCTTCTGCCGGGATTAAAGATTGTTTCCTCTGGGGTATGTCCAAAGCCGGCTACGCATAGTAGACCTTTTCTACCTTGACATTTTGCTTTCAAGAAGATTTTTAAATACAAACATTTGGGCTTTAAGGTCGATTAGAATTTTCCAATAAGAGTGATATGATTTCTTTAAAAAAAATCACACTTATTGTTAAGGAAATTCAAAAGTTTTTTATTAAATGTGAAATACAATCGATACAATTAAGTTCTAAATAAAACGTCATTCAAATGGCCTCAACGACTTCTTCTGCAGGAACGAATTCGATGAACCCAATTTTCGAGCACTTTTTCCACTAAATAAAGTCCTATGTCATGAATGGCACGTTCAATATTACCTTGTAATGCTTGAAGAGAGTCTGGTTTATACCGAAAGGTCAATGACTTCATATAACCCCACAATGGTGTTAAATCACAACTTCTTGGAGGCCATTCAATATCACAATTTCTTGAAATAATCGAATCTCCAAACTTTTCTCGCAACAATTCAATTGTTTCATTTGCTGTGTGGCACGTAGCCACAATCGGTCAGTGGCAAAAAGATAGCATCAGTGGCATAAATATTGCTCATGGGTGTCAAGGTCGTAGATTGACTGGAAAGTGTTTTTTTTTTGGATTTAAAAAAAAATGGACTTAGCAGAAATACAGGTGACTCTAAAATAGATGTGCCAGAAGCAGTGGTTTGGGTGTTAATCCAGTCAAGACATAATTGCTTCGCTTTACTAAGAAGTATAAGGGTGCCCATTTGAATCCTTCTCGCCTTAATGCAAGTTGAATTGATCGGTGCAAAATGTCTAGTTATAATCCTAGAAAGAAAATCGTTCTTCAGTAGTTATTCAAGAGCGAAGGTTAATAATAACTACATCGGCAGAGTCTCTGCAAGTCCTACTTCATTTACTACCGATTGATATTGTAGCTAGAGAAGTTACACTCATTAAGATTAAAATATATATCAATGTGGAGGCACAAAAATTAGGACCACATGAGGATATCACATTGTAGTTTAATGGTGGACTATACTCGTATACCAACGGTTACACCTTTGAGAGGAATTTTACCACTATATACCTGCCAGAGAGGAATGGTTTGGCAGAATAACAGGAAATAATAAATATATCCATTTCTATACAGATGGTTCGAAGATGGATGGGATGATTGGCTGCAGAAATTTGTATTGATATCGATCACAGATTAGTGTCTATCAAGGCGAAATAATGACAATGAAGGAAGTCGCTAAGTGACTGAGTCGCAACGTAGTGACTGGCGTCAGACTGCGATTTAATCTCTGTAGACTATGCCCCCAATGTTCACAAACATCCCTCGACTGCCGCAGATCGCTAAACGAGACGGCTGAGCAGTTTAACACATACCTCATATGGGTACCCAATATTCACAAACATCGACTGCCGCAGATCACTTAACGATACGGCTGAGCAGTTTAACACATACCTCATATGGGTACCTGGGTTTACAGATATCCGGGGAACTGCAAATCCTATAAACTCGCTGGGGAAACGGATGACATTACAAATTCTTGAAGAATTTGCATATATTTGTGCTCAACTCTGCGCAAGCCAGCATTGATTTAGGCAAGGGGCAGTCGGGCTGTCCAATGAGAGATGAACAGAAATTGACACTTGTAGGTTAACTAAACATAACTGCTCTCGATATCACCTGAAAAGGTCAAAATATTTCCTCGCACTAGAGAGAGAAAAAATTACTACTTTAGAGACACTGCCTGATGACAGTAGGTTGGTAAAGATCGAAAGACTTCTGCAGAAGCTTTTGGATTTCCTCGCACTAGAGAGAGAAAAAAATACTACTTTAGAGCAGAGATCGACAAAACAGCGCCCATGGGCGGTTCTCTCCCCCTCACACATTGAATGAGTATAAAATAATTCATTCAGTTTACATTGAATGAGAGAAATGTTTTTGTTTGGTTGTACGAGTGTGCCGGTCCCTGCTTTAGAGACACTGCCTGATGACAGTAGGTCGGGAATAGAGTCCAAAGACTTCTGCAGAATCTGCAGAGATGTGGAGAGCATTGTCCATCTGCTTTGTTACTGTTTTCCGTTGAGTAAATGACGTCTGAATAACTAGGGTCTGCCCTTATAAGAGGTCTGACAGATCTGGCTGGTACAGATATTCGTGTTATTGATAACTTCGTCTATCAAACAGGATGTTTTCGCAGAGGGACAACTGGGCCCGTGGTAGCATTAGGGACCTCACTTGATCTATATGAGCTGGTATCTCCGTCTGCTACCCTAACCCAACCTAACGTAATGGCTAAAAAGAGAAGGGATACCCCCATAGCTTATTGTAGCGGTCGGCATAGAAACCTGCGCAGATCGCAAATATGAAGCGAAGTTTAAGAAAATTAATTTATCAAACGATTTGACTGAAATTTAGGCATCCATATTTTTATGATTTCCTATAAGGATTTGATCTGTAGTTGATCTTATTTTACGTATTTTTGATATACATATACTCGTATTTGATGTTATTTTACATTTTTCTCACGGTGGAGTTGAGCTGAAGATCGAAGGATTCCATCTTAGTGAAGGAAGGTATTTCGAATAGTCTAGTGTTAAACTTGCATTAGTGAAAATGGGGACATCACTCCATATTTTGATGTATGTAGTCTTCTTGACGCTCTAGAGAACATTTTTTTTCAACCGATTTGGCTAAAATATACATTTTTATTTCCATTGTCATGTATTACTTTCAATCGTCCCTAGAGAAAATGAGGTACATAGCTCCATGTTTTGATATAAAACCATATAAAAGTCCCTTGAGTTCTTGGCGCTCTAGAGAACGCTATTTTAACTGATTATGCTGGAATTAAGGAATTTTTATTTCATATTACCTAAAATCGTTCCTTTTTGAAAAACTGTTATCTATTAATTAATCTCTTTGATTTCTGAGAACTGACATGTTTTTTTATGATTTTCTGGAAATTAACTGAACTTACCGTGGCCAACGAACTATCTGTACAAAACTCTTTATTGTCTATATTGCAAACGGTATTCTCGGGACAGTCAATAACGATGTCCGATTGTCCATCCTTTAGGGTATCCATGCCAAAACAGAAACCATATGAGGTTTCATTGAGACATGCAAATACCTTATCGGCGTCACAAACACCACATTTATTGCGCTCAACGATTGGGGGCGAAATAGTGGTGACATCATCGACATCGTCGTAGTCTTCATCACAACTGGGTGTGGCATTTTCAGGGGAGTAACAAACTGATACCTCTCCGGTACAAATATAATCATCGGAACATAACAGATAGTCCTCGCTGGGTACACCTAATACAGATTAAAACATTTAAGAAAAACTGAAGTTCTCAAAATCCCTTTGGAACTTACCATCTACGCATATCGAATAACGATTGCGACTAAGACACGCCACTTGATTGCCTTCCTGACAGACATTACAATCTGCCCGTATGTTAGTCACTAACATAGCGCATGTTATCTATAATTTCCGGAGTACACAGTTTAAAACAACACATTTAAAGCAAAACACCTTATTTCCACTTACAATTTTCAATAACAATTTCATTTCAATTTAGTTTAGTTTCCAATCTCACTTCTACGAAATCAATTCCGCCTTAAGTTTCACGTTTCACTTCAAACAGGTACACTTGTCAAATTAATCGAATCTTATTCAAATGAAATCATTTTATAAATGAATTTGCGCTGTAAGCAACACAACTTATCTAACGATATCGCCGATTGTGTATCTTTATGTTATTTATCACAGATTTATGTTCCAGTGTTTATTAGACTGGCCCCAGTAGTTTGAAAAACTTAAGCACCATTTGCTGAGTGAATTCAAATTTATAACGAGTGCTAAATTTTGTCGCCATCGAAGTATTTATATTTCTTCTGCATTAAATGCCAAAGAAAAGTTAATATGACAATAGAATAGAATTGTGGTATTGCAGCTCCACCAAATTATAGGTGTAGGACCTTGGTATACTGCTACATCGACGACTGAATTTGCAATCACATACTGTGGGTCACATTGAAGTGGGTCCACTTGTGACCAAATATTGTCATGTGTAAAAAGTCTTAGTAATCAATACATAAATACAAATGGAAATAGGCTAGATTAATTTAAAAAAATTAAATGTAAGCAAAATAAGAGAGAAAATCTTGTCAGAGTGAAAATACAGGTTTTCCAATAAGAGTGACAAATCACGTGTGAGTCGTGCCATGCTGTCATGTTATTTTTGTTAAGTATTGTTTGTCATTTCATCATGGAAAGACTTGAACAACGTTTACAAATCGTTCAACTTTGTTACGAAAATTCACGTTCTGTGAGGAATGTGTTTCGTGCACTTCGCTCAACTTATGGTCAACATAATCGGCCTACTCCCTACCATCACCCATCTTGAGACCCAGCATTCATTATTGGATAATATTCGACCGAATAGACCACGTCCAGCACGCAGTGAAGAAAATATAGCGGCCGTAGCTGAGAGTGTACACGAAGACCGTGGAGAGTCGATTCGGCGCCGTTCGCAGCAACTCGGACTGACGTATGGAACGACTTGGCGCATTTTACGTCGAGATCTTAAATTGAAAGCATACAAAATACAGCTTGTGCAAGAACTGAAGCCGCCCGACCTTCCCAAGCGACTTCGCTTCGCTCTATGGGCTCTTGAAAAGTTCCAAGAAGATCCGACGTTTTCGAGCCAAATTTAGTTCAGTGATGAGGCCCGTTTCTGGCTCAATGGGTATGTAAACAAGCAAAATTGCCGCATTTGGGACGAATAGCAACCTGAAGAGATTCAAGAGCTGCCACTTCATCCAGAAAAAACAACGGTTTGGTGTGGTTTGTGGGCCGGTGGAATCATCGGTCCATATTTCTTCAATAATGATGCCGGTGAGAACGGAACCGTCAATGGCGACCGTTATCGTGCCATGATAACCGACTATTTGATGCCTGAAATTGAAGCTCGTGATCTCGGCGACATTTGGTTTCAAAAAGACAGCGCCACTTCCCACACATCGCATCAATCAATGGATTTATTGAGAGAACACTTCGGTGAGCAGATAATTTCACGTTTTTGGCCGGTCGATTGGCCACCAAGATCGTGTGATATCACACCGTTAGACTTTTTTTCTGTGGGGATATGTAAAGTCTTGAGTTTGTGCGGACAAAACCGCTTCGATTCAGGCCTTGGAGCAAAACATCACGCGTGTCATTCGCCAATTACCAGTCGAAATGCTCGAACGAGTCATTGAAAATTGGACTCAACGGGACCATCTGAGACGTAGCCGCGGCCAACATTTGATAGACGTAATCTTCAAAAAATAAATGCCAAGGAATGTTCTTTCAAATGATAATAATCATTCCCCATTCAATTTGAATTTTCTGTGTTTTTATACCCTACACCACACTGTGGTACAGGGTATTATGACTTTGTGCATTTGTTTGTAACACCTAAAAGGATCTCTTCTCCTTTTAGGTGTTACAAACAATTGTTTATTATACCGATCGACTCAGAATCACTTTCTGAGTCGATTTAGCCATGTCCGTCTGTCTGTCCATGTATTCTTGTAATCAAAGTGCAGGTCGTATTTATGATCCGATTGTGATGAAATTTAGCATAGTGCTCTTTTTTGGCCCAAGTACGATCCCTATTGAAATTGGTTAAAATCGGTTCAGATTTGGATATAGTCCCCATATATATGTTTCACCCGATTTGACATGTAAGCGCTGTAGAAACCACATTTTACATCCGATCTTTATGAAATTCGGCAGAGAGTTTTATTATTACGTGAATGAACACTACCAAATTCGGAGAAAATCCGTTCAGATTTAGATATAGCCCCCATATATATGTTTCACCCGATTTGACATGTAAGCGCTGTAGGAACTGTATTTTAAATTAGATCAGTACGAAATTTGGCAGAGAGAGTTCTCTTATTACATGAATAAACACTGCCAAATTCGGGGGAAATCGGTTCAGATTTAAACATACACGCTGAAAAAAAATCGCTTCTGTAGTATATTGTCCCAAACATATTCGGCTTGAATTATACATATGTTTAGGGTACACTCCAAATATATAATATTTGACATACAGAAATATTATATGTTTGGGAGGATATTTTTCTATACAAAAATATGTTCCCATTCAAATATTTCTTTATTTTCAACTAGTATTTTGTATTTATGTATTTTGGAATTGTATCAATGCCTTAACTTAATGACAAGTTTTCTGTTTTTCAGATGTTCAAAGAGCATTTTTTAAAAATTTTATATGTTTGTAAAATTTAATAAAACTTAAGGTGATGAATTACAAATTTATTAATTAATTAATTTATTGATGTAAAACATGCTTATTACATGAATGAACACTGCCAAATTCTTATCGCAATGCCCATTTTCGCATTGGTAGGTAGGTGTAGGGTATTATATAGTCGGCCCCGCCCGACTTTCTGTCTTTCCTTACTGGTTTTCTTTATAAAAGTAGGGAACCTCGAAATATATCACGCTATACAATCGATACAATTAAATTCTAAATAAAACGTCATTCAAATGGCCTCCACGACTTCTTCTGCAGGAACGAATTCGATGAACCCAATTTTCGAGCACTTTTTCAACTAAATCAAGTCGGATGTCATGAATGGCACGTTCAATATTGACTTGTAAAGCTTGAAGAGAGTCTGTTTTATTTCGAAAGAAAAATTATTTAAAATAACCCCACCAGAAATAGTCTAATGGTGTTAAATCACAACTTCTTGGAGGCCATTCAATATCACAATTTCTTGAAATAATCGAATCTCCAAACTTTTCTCGCAACAATTCAATTGATTCATTTGCTGTGTGGCACGTAGCCACAATCGGTCAATGGCAAAAAGATAGCTCTTAACGAGAGCCAAAATATTGTTCATGGGTGTCAAGATCGTAGGACGACTGGAAAGTGGGTTTTTGGATTTTAAAAAAATAGATTTAGCGCGAAAAGTTGCAATTGGAGAACGATTATTTATTTCCATGATGAAATTGTAAACACAATAAAAAACAATGACACATTACAAATGGCCGAAACGTCACTTCAAAATCATATCATTCCTATTGAAAACCCCATTAATACACTTAAGCTAATGTATGTGAAATCCTATTAATATTATAAAATCATTTTTTGGTTTGTTAGACAGAAAGACCAATGCCTAGGTAGTGCCAAATGCTTCTTTCTTCGATTCTCTACCACGAGATTTTTGACAACTTGACAGCTGAGGCTCCTGTCAGCGAGCTGAAATTTTGCATACACATAGACAGGACTATTGTCTAACCCACGGTCTACTCACATAATGATGTTTTGATTCTAACGCTATCAAAAACTTGAGTATTGTTTTTGTACTTTCAGAAGTCAGAAGAAATGTTAAAATTATTGCATAAATTCTGAATTACTTTTAAATAATCTGAGTACACAGTTTGGTAGCCCTCAGGAAGACATTATTAGGGTATTATATAGTCGGCCCCGCCCGACATATTTATTTATTTATTTTCTGTACAACAAGAAGTAATTTCTTATAAAGGGTCCGCCAAATAACTTTTTTTTTTTAAAAACATCGCGCAACACGTCGAGTGTAGCTTCGGCAGTGTGGCACGTAGCGCCGTCCTGTTGAAACCAAATGTTGCCAATATCCTCCTCTTAAAATTTTTGTGAACAAAAATTCGTTCAACATGGCCCGATAACGATCGCCATTGACTGTAACGGCCACTCCTTGCTCATTTTCGAAGATTATGCTCTCTGCCTCTATTATGCCTCTGGACCAAAATCCGCACCAAACAGTGACTCGTTTTGGGTGTATCGGCTTTTCAATGTATGCGTGCGGGTTTTCTGTGCCCCAAATGCGACAATTTTGCTTGTTTACATACCCGCCAAGATCAAAATGAGCTTCATCTGAAAAGATGATTTTTTTGGCAAAATCGGCATCTTCTGTAAGTCGATCGCTCCCAGCGTTGTTCAAGCGTATACACAACCATATTCCTTCAGCGGAAGGATAAAACTAATTATCTGTCAAATCAGACATGAGCTAAGTGTTACCATTCACGAAATAAGCACTAGTTGAAAAAAAAGTTAGATAGCGGACCCTTTATTTACAGCACAGCAATTAAAAACGATTGATTGAAAAGTATTACATAAATAAAATTAAACATTAAACATTTAAAAAATTAAAAAAAAAGGTAAACATTAATTACGAAAACGAAAAAAAAAATAATTTAAGCTAAATAAAACATTTACATAAATTTTAAAATTAAAATGAGTGCAAAATAATATATGATCAAAAAAGAAATATATATATATAAATTGAAAATTTAAAAATTTAAACATTTTTAAGAGGTCGGTTTTAAACTTTTTTGCATTGCTGATTAATTGAATATTATGTGGAAGTGAATTCCAAAAACGAACAGCATTTATAAAGAACTGCCATTCAGAAACCAAATTCCTATGTGTCAAGGATGCAAGTTTCTTTCCCCTATTGGACCTTGTAAAAATGAGTTCATCGTGCAGATAAGGGGGATAATAATTTTGGTATAAATATTTTTTTGTAGAAAAATAAGAACTCTACTGGACAGAAGATTTTCAAAGGAGATGCCGTAAAGAGACTTCGAAAATGGCAAGACTGAGTCATATATTTTGAAACCATATAAAGGGTTTTCCAACAAGAGGTGTTATTTTGGTATTCAAAGAAAAATGCCATTTTTTGAGATAAATGATCGGATGTTTATTTCATAATAAAGAGGAAGGTATGCCGTTAATAATGAAAAACAACATCAGCCAAATGGCCACCACGACCACGCTTACAGGACCATATCCTTTTCATGAAATTTTCCATAACCAAATCGCAAAGTGGCTGCCCTATGTCCTCGATAGCCTCACGAATTCTATCTTTGAGGTCTTGAATCTACGCTGGGCTGTTGGCGTAGACCTTATCTTTCACGTGGCCCCAAAGGAAGAAGTCGCACGATGTTAAATCACAAGAACTCGGTGGCCAATTTTGATCACCTCTTCGAGAGATAACACGGTCCGGAAGCTTTTCCCGTAACAGAGCAATGGTTTCGTTGCTTGTGTGGCACGTAGCGCCGTCTTGCTGAAAGTAAACGTTGTCCAGATCAATACCATCCAACTCCGACCATAAAAAATCATTAATCATCTCTCGATAGCGCAATCCAATCCATTCACCGTAACTGTTAATCCAACCTCATTTTCGAAAAAGTAAGGTCCAATGACCCCGCCGGACCATATACCGCACCAAACAGTCACACGTTGAGGATGGAGAGGCTATTCAACAATAACTCTTGGGTTTTCCGAGCCCCAGATGCGACAATTTAGCTTGTTGACGTAGCCACCGAGGTGGAAATGGGCCTCTTGGTTTTCCCGAGCCCCAGATGCGACAATTTTGCTTGTTGACGTAGCCACCGAGGTTGAAATGGGCCTCATCAGTCAAGATGATTTTGTCGATGGAATTCCGGATCATTTTCATGCATTTCAAGGACCCAATCAGCAAAGACACGACGTTGTTGATGATCGACCGGCTTGAGTTCTTGAACATTATAAGCCTTAAGTCCCAAGTCTTTATGCAAGATACGGTGTAATGACGTTTTTGGAAAGCCCAGTACCAAAGAACGACGAGGAGTGGAAAAACCTGGGTTTTCTTCAACACTTTGGGCTACAGCAGCAATATTCTCAGTTATTCTTGAGCAACGTGCACGGGTTGTATTCTTCACATAACTAACTTGTCCCAAGAGCCCGAATTTGTACACCAATTTCTGTATTGCGGTCCGACAAGGTGCTTCACGACGACACAAAAATGCTATAGTTTTGCGAACTGTGACTGCAAGATTTTCACCATTTTTGTAGTGAATTTTAATAATTTCAATGCGTTGTTGAATCGTGTATTGTTCCATTTTTAGTAATGGCGTAGTTTCTACTTGTCAAATGTCAAAGAATACAAGCTTCAAAAGTGACAGCTACCGAAATACCGGGTGATTCAAAATAACACCTCTTGTAGGAAAACCCTGCACATATCGAATAATATTGTTGTGAAGAATATTCAATTTACGTTTACTAGCTGCATCACAACTGGCAAATAGTTCACATCCATAAATCAATCCAGGTATTAAATAAGATTTAGCTATAAGTGACCTGATTTTAAAAGGGCTGTAATACTGGGTGGCCTATAGCGACCGCATTTTTGCGTACGTTTTGTCCTATTGTTTACATGATTCGACCAGGTCAATGTGTCATTGAAGATAATACCAAGATTTTTTGCTTGAGATACTATTTCAATTTCTTGGCCGTTTACCAAAACATTGACATTACTGGTGTGACGATAATATCTCTTCCGAATTAATAAGCACTTTCATTTATTTGGGTTAAGACAGAGTCCATTAGCTGAAGTCCCGACATATATGTTTTTTGTAAATCATCATTCAATCTTAGGACAACTCCTTTTATATCCTTCACTGGGCTACTAATATAGACCTGCACATCATCAGCGTACATATGTATTTTACAATGAGACAACTATTGTGGCAGGTCATTAGTATAAATTGTAAATAGAAGTGGACCCAGGATAGAGCCTTGAGGAACCCCCTTAGATACTGATAGAGTATTTAATGTATGTAGTGCTGTAAAAACGGACTGCGTGCGATTTGATAAATAAGACCTAATTAAATGTTTAGATGTAGGATGAAAGTTAAAGAAATAGCGTAACTTGGAGCAGAGAGTTGAGGGATCCACAGTGTCGAAAGCCTTCAAATGGTCGAGCAGTACCAAGATGGTAGACATGTTGTTATCTAAACTACATCTAATATTCTCCGTAACCTCCAATAAGGCACTGACACAGCTACGATTTCTTCTAAACCCGGATTGTTTTGAACTGATAAAGTTATTGGCATTCCAGTAGGTGGTAATTTGAGAGTGTAGTATTTTTTCAAATACTTTTGAGAGAAATCTTAATATTGAGATTGGTCGATACTCCTTTCCATTCTTAGGCAGAGGTATAATCTTCGAATGTTTCCATGCTAAAGGAAAAGTGCTGGTCGCAATGATATTGTTAAAGAAATATGTTATGTAAGGTAGTAGTGGATGTAGTAAGAGCTTCAGAAAACGCGGATCTATATTATCGCACCCTATAGCATTTGATTTTACCAGTGAAAAATTTAACAACACATCACTTTGATTAATCCCGGAAAATTCGAAACTATTATTATCGTTGGAAGATGTGGATGGAACCTCAAAGTTATAAAAAGTATTGTTTATTGGTATCGTCGGGGTATTAGTGAAATCCTTGTTAAGATCATCTACATCAATATCGGCATCACATCCTGTCTTAGTTTTACCAATACCTATATCCCGTATAGTTCTCCAGGTTTTTTTTTATTCTAAAGCAGATCCAAATCTTCGATGGTAGTAAACCGTTTTTGCCGATTGTATCTTTGAAATTACAGCTGACCGGAAAATGTCATGAAGAGCAGACGCTTTAAACCTCTTCCATCTAGAATAAGCGAAGTCTCTCCTCCATACAACGGCTTTGATTGATTCGGAAAACCAGGGATTAGACTTAGACGAAACTGTTTTGGTTTTGACAGGAATTGTGCGTTGTTGTAAATTTCGAATATTAGATTGAATAAGTAAGTAGGTTCCAATCAATAGTACAGAAGGACTCATTTAAAAGATTGTAATTGAGATCATGAAAATCATTATAAGTGAAAGATTGTCTACTTATACAGGGTGGACCTAAAGAAACCAAGGGGTGTAAAAGTTTAATAACTTTTTCGTTTATTAATTTTTTTTTTATTTTTTCTTTCAGATTATATAGACAACACTTGGAGAATTTATAATGGAGAGGCTCACAATTGAACAGATAACCAGAACAATAGAATTTTATTATTTAAACCAGAGATCAATTACTTTAATGCAAAGGGCATATCGTCGACATTTTAACGTCAGAATTTCGCCCTCTGAAGCAATGATTCGATGCTTAGTTGATCGTCATCACCAACACAGCGTAAGAGATTTGCCTCGAACCGGTAGACCACGTGTAAGCCGCACTGCAAAAAATATTGAACGAGTACAGTAAAGTGTTAACGAAGCACCAGAAACATCTGTCAGAAGGCGTTCTGCTCAGCTAGAAATGTCTCGTACGTCACTACGGCGCATTTTAAAAAAAGATTTACAGTTATACCCATATAAGGTCCAATTGGTGCAAGAATTAAAACCCTCAGATCATCGGCAACGTCTAAATTTTGCAGTTACATTTCAAGAGTTGGCCAGAAATGAAATCAACTTTATTAAAAATTTGATTATGAGTGATGAAGCTCATTTTCATTTGAATGGCTTTGTTAATAAGCAGAAGAAGTAGGTTCTGGGGTTCTCAAAATCCAAGAGCCATTCATCAACGCCAATTGCACCCCATCAGGTGTACAGTATGGTGTGGGATAACATCTGAAAATGTCATTGGGCCTTACTTCTTCGAGAATGAAGATGGAAGTGCTGTAACCGTAAATGGAGAGCGGTATCGGTTTATGATAGAAAATTTTTTACGTCCTGCTCTTGAAAACAGACCTGGTATGTGGTTTCAGCAGGACGGAGCCACTGCCCATACTGCCCGAGACACAATGGCACTTTTAAGTCAAATTTTTGGAGAGCGAATAATTTGCAGAAATTCGGAAATTATTTGGCCAGCGCGATCGCCAGATTTGACAGCACCCGACTATTTTCTTTGGGGTTATTTGAAGGAGCGAGTGTATGTGAACAAGCCAGAGACAATCCTTGAACTCAAGGCAAACATTGTTGCAGAAATTCGAACGCTACAGCCACAAGTTTTGAAAGGTGTTATGGAAAATGCTCTAAAAAGAGCCCATCAGTGCGAAGCTGAAAACGGTGGTCATTTAAGAGACATTATTTTTCATACTTAGTGTAAAAAAATTTCCCTTTGATATATTATATAATCTGGAAGAAAAAATAAAAAAAAAAATTAATAGACGAAAAAGTTATCAAACTTTTACACCCCTTGGTTTCTTTAGGCCCACCCTGTATTAAACGTATAACATAAGAAAATTAGATCATGTTTGGAAAAGCATGAAGCGGAAATTAGATCGTAAAGAAGAATGCTATGTATACTACTAACGAAAAAAAGATCAAGGAGTGTACTGGAAGTTAGGATATGATGTGTAGGAATTGAGTTATTAGGAGAAAATAACCCAAGAGATGACATAGATTCAGTCAAGCTGGATTCGATTAAAATATCTGAAATCACCGCAAATAATAACATCATGATATATTTTCTTGGACGTTAACGAAATATTGAGTATAGATCTTGTTGTTGGCCCTGTAAACATACCCAATGAGCAATTTCTTGCCAAAAGAAATGATTTCAACAAGCACATATTCAATGCAATCACCTGGGGCAGATTTGGAAATAAAATGTTCAGTGATATACAACAATATTCCACAGAATGCTCCATGTGGCCACCGCGGCCAGTGGACGCATTTCATCCAAATTCGCACTTCAACCGAATTCTAAATGACTTTTGAATAATCTGAGTACACAGTTTGGTAGTCCTCAGAAAGATCTTTTCAGTGATACGAGTATACAACAATATTACACAGAATACTTTATGTGGTCACAGTGGCCAGTGGACGCACTTCATCCAAATTCGCATTTCATGCAAATTCTAATTGACTTATGAATAATCTGAGTACACAGTTTGGTAGCTCTCAGGAAGACCTTTTCAGTGACATACAACAATATTGTACAGAATACTCCATGAGCTAATGGACGCACTTCATCCAAGGAGACACTCTTAAAAAGTGTAACCAATTTTGAAATAACGAGCATTTTCGAATATTCTGAAATCCATTTCAAAGAAAATGGACCGCGAAAACAATTCCAATAAATTTATTTTGTTTAAAGTTGCTAAAAAGTTTTTTTTTTATTAATTGAACACATTAGAACCCTCTTTGAACTCCTTCAAAGTGCTATGTTATCGCCTGAGAAGAGCTCTGTTAACTCATTTACGGAGCTTTATTAAAAGGGTGGTTTGTGTCTCTGCTAGTTAAATTCGAAATTTATCTTCACACACATTCGTCCATTATGCCTTCCATGGTTTTGAGTAGAAAATAAGTTAGGCTAATAGGTGGACAAGACCTTGGGGGTCGCATAACTCGACTTGTCGAGCTCGGGTATGAAGACCACGAATGATTCCTGCTAATTTTGGGGTATATGCATGTGTTTGGAAGTATGCAGTAAAAACTGCAGTCAGATCTACGTCATTTTGATGTAGAGCCGGAAAGATTTCATCCGGTCCCGCAGACTTAAAATTTAACCACACTATCAGCTATACTCGTAACAGTTGCATGATCCAACACATTTTCGTCCTGTTGCTCTTCCCCTTTTGGTCTAGCATTTCCAGTCAATACTCAATGTTATTAATGAATTCAGTTATGATTTCAATTATCTCAAAAATAGAATTTTTGGAATTTAAATCCCCTAATTATTATGCCATAAATTTGCGTTGGTTTGCCCGACATTCCAGTACCAACAAAAATATATTATTTATTGTTTTTACGCCAAAACGTGGGCGCATAGTGCCAAAAAAATATATGGAAAGATATGTATATCATAAAGATATAAAATTGGCTTCATAAGATAATCACTGGAGTGTTTATATGCACAATAATTTCATTGCATATGACAAATCATTTTTGGAATCGTATATCCACAATCCATTTTCAAGTCTAATAATCGGCATTTATATTAAACAATAATTACTCACGCGAATTCTTGTGGTGGAACTACATGAAAAAACTGGCGGACTGTAGTATAGAACAAAATCTCAGTGGTCGACTCTAGCAAAGAAGAAGATCTCAGTGGTCAACTCAAGTAAAGAGTGTCCCAAGAAGAGCGCAATTTTTTAATTACTGATGCAGCAATTGAATTGTTTCTCTGGCTGTATGACATGTGGCGCCGTCTTGTTGGAACCACATGCCCTCCACATTCATTTCTTCAATTCTAGGCAAGAAAAAACTGGTTATCATTTCACGATACCGAACACCATTGACTGTTTGCGCTTGACCTGCCTCAAAGGTCCAATGATTCCTCCAGCCCAAAAACCACACCACACAGTGACACGTTGAGGATGCATTTGCTTCTCGTGAATCACTCGAGGATTTTCCGCACCCCAAATGCGACAATTCTGTCTATTGACGAAGCCATCAAGATGAAAATGGGCCTCGTCACTGAAGATGATTTTATAGGCAAAATCAGCATTTTCATGTGTCTCTCCAATACCCAATTAACGAACTCCCTTCGCTGTCCTTCTCCATTTTTACTAACCTCGTACCATCTACTAACAAACAATTACAATTATTCAAATGCCAAACAATGACACTTCGAATGTTGCGAGATTTAAAAATTGCGTTCTTCTTGGGACACCCTTTACATATAGACGAAGGCCTAAGTGGCCGACTCCGTTATAGAAGAAGACCTCAGTGGTCGACTATATTATAGAAGTAGACGTACGTAGTCGACTATGGTATAGAGGAAAACTCACTGGGCGATTCTAGAACAGATGAACATCATTGGTCGACCCTAGTGTAGAAGAAGACCTCAGTGGTCGACTCTGGAATAGAGGAAGACCTCAGTGGTCGATTCATGAATAGAGGAAGACCTCAGTGGTCGACTATAGAATAGAGGATGAATCCAGTATAGAAGAAGACCTAAGGAGTCTACTATTGAATAGAGGAAGACTTCAGTGGTCGAATCTTGAATAGAGGAAGATCCAGTGGTCGACTCTTGAATAGAGGAAGACCTCAGTGGTCGATTCTAGAATGAGGAAGACCTCAGTGATCGACTCTAATATAGAGGAATAACTCAGTGGTCGGCTCTAAGTCAGAGAAAAGTATCAGTGGTCGACTCTATTATATAAGAAAGCTTTAGTGCTTGAATGGTCAGTGGTCAAGTCTAGTATAGGAGAAGACTTCAGTGGTCGACTCTAGCAATGAGGAAGACCTCATTAGTCGACTTTAGTATAGATGAACACCTCAGTGGTCGACTTTAGTTAGGGATGATATGATTTTGAAGTGACGTTTCGGCCATTTGTAATATGTAATGATCTGTCATTTGTGTTTCATTGTATTCAGTAGTGTTTACAATTTCATCATGAAGAGATATACACAAGAACAACGTTTACAAATTATTCAGTTTTATTATCAAAATAATCGTTCTCCAATTGCAACTTTCCGTGCGCTAAGTCCATTTTTTTTAAATCCAGAAAACACTTTCCAGTCGGCCTACGACCTTGACACCCATGAACAATATTTTAGCTCTCGTTAAGAGCTATCTTTTTGCCATTGAACGATTCCCGATCCGACGTACCGTTAAGAAGCTAGAGCAAAAATAACTTTCTGTTCACATTTCAAAATTATGCTAGGTCCATTTTTTTAAAATCCAAAAAAAAACACTTACCAGTCGACCTACGACCTTGACACCCATGAGCAATATTTTAGCTCTCGTTAAGAACTATCTTTTTGCCATTGACCGATTGTGGCTACGTGCCACACAGCAAATGAAACAATTGAATTGTTGCGAGAAAAGTTTGGAGATTCGATCATTTCAAGAAATTGTAATATTGAATGGCCTCCAAGAAGTTGTGATTTAACACCATTAGACTATTTTTTGTGGGCTTATTTGAAGTCATTGATCTTTCGAAATAAACCAGACTCTCTTCAAGCTTTACAAGTCAATATTGAAAGTGCTCGAAATTGGGTTCATCGACTTCTTTCTTACAGAAGAAGTCGTTGTGTCGATTGTACTTCACATTAAATAAAAACTATTGAATTTCCTTAACAATAAGTGTAGACTCAGGTATAGAGAAAGACCTCAGTGGTCGACTCTAATATCAAGAAAGATCTCAGTGGTCGACTCTATATACATAGATGAAGACCTAGTATAGACGAAGTCCCCTATGGTGGACTCCAGTATAGAGGAAGTCCTCTATGGTGGACTCTAGTACAGAGGAAATCCTCAGTGGTGGTCCTTGTATAGAGGTAGACCTCAGTGGTGGACTCCTGTATAGAGGTAGACCTCGGTAGATGAATTCGACTCCTGTCATCATAAACGTGTAAAACTCAACATGTTTTTTTAAATAATTATTTCTTTTTATTAATACTATTTTTAGGCAGCATCAAACTAAACTAAAACAAATAACAATACATTTTTCTTTAACAAAAACAGATCAAAACAAGGGATCATAAGATCCCCTTCCAGTGTTTACCAAACATAGGGACTGGCGTAAGATGGAGCATAAGCCAGAGGTGAGGAGTAAGCCAAGGGTGAGCTATACGCCAAAGGAGCAGCAGCTGCATAATTGGCTACCACAGGAGCGTGATAAGGAGCCGCGGCATAGCGGGCCACTAGAGGAGCGGCAGCATATCTGGCAAACACTGGAGCCGGGTGGACAGCAGCAATGGGAGCAGGAGCGACTATCTTAGCAACGGGAGCTGGGGCAAATACACGGGGAGCCACTGGTGCGATGGGAGCTACAATTGGAGCCGACACAATACCGTTGTGAGTTCTGGCCACCACTTGACTGCTGGTAGCTGTAATCACCGGGGGATGGGCTGCCACCAGAGGAGCATGATGATAAGCCAAGGGGGCACCATGGAGCAAACCTGGTTTGGCAGCGGCGCAGGCGAGAACAGCGAAGAGGACCACGGCCTAAAATCAAACAATTAAATAGTTAATCCTTTAGGACCTTCTTCGGTAAATTTTCAGCGTTTAATCCTTACGTATTTGAACATTTTTGTTTTATTTAATTAGACGATGTGATTGTGATTCTTTGGAATGCTAATAGAGTTTGATGTCTTTTTCTTTGGCAAGCCGACTTTTTATATCAAAATATTTGTTTTCCCATTATGGCCAACTGAACGAACTGACCTTAGCCAATACAAGAAAAGACGTCGCTTTGGAACGACACAAGGCGCCCTGGCTTACCCTACATCGATGGATGGTAAGCGCGCAATGGTGGAAACATAGTTTTTTGTTTTTTTTTTGGCCACCCTTAATGGGTATGCACATCACGTCCGCCTTCGTGTAATTTTTGTGGGTTTTTATGTTAAATGGCTGGCATTAATACGCGATCACTCATCGCTTATTTATTTACAAAATATAATTTAACGGTTTATTTTTGGTCATTTGTCTTCAAAGAGGGGCGGGGAGAGCGTGAAGAGCTGAGGTTGCCATAACATATTACATTTTAGAATATGGACAGCCGTAGGTCATGATGTTATGGGGTTGGTTGGTCATAATGCATCGAGGCATCGCTATTACATGCGTGTGTTATTTTAATGGTCTTCATGACATTTTTACTTAAGGAAAAAAACACGACTAAGGTCAACAGTTTGTATTTTTTCAGTTGTTGTCATGGCTTTGTTATTTTTGGTAAGAGTTGTGCAAGCATTAGATTCCTTAAAATATGCAGAATAATAATGGCCCACTAGGGCTAGACATGTTTTATTATTTAATAGCGAGATTCTTTCTATTCTATTTGTCCTTATGCATGGAATAAGGAGATTACGGCGCAGGGGAGGGAAGGAGATTACGGCGCAGGGGAGGGAAAACCCAGTGCCGGCGACAAGAGTTGATTGGAAGAATCGTGAGCAAGCAACTTCTACGAGCTTTGGTGCCTTGGATCCCGTAGTCGAAAATGAAACAAGAGCACATCCAGCTGCAGGCAAAACAAATGATAAGACAGATGAAGCAGAACCCAGCCGGGGCTTTAAGCAACCCCAGCCTTTAAAAGCCAGTGGGGACTCTGGCTCTGAATCATCAAATGAAAACAATATCACTATTGTTGCTGACTCAAAGAGACTGTCAGGGGCACAAAGAAGGAAACTGAATAGGTTGAACCGACAGAACCTATTACGGGATGAACCTGACAATTCTACCTCCAACACAAACATGGAGGCCGCTAAAAGAGTCAGGTCTCCCGACGAACATAGCGCTGTGAAAGTGACTAAGAAGAAAAAGGGCTCGCCGTCTTCCAGTAATTCGGATAAGCCTAACGTAACCACACAAAAGGAGGTCTCTAGTCTGGGTCCTTCGATCGTGGGCGGTAAAGTTGACCCAGTAACGCAGGTCAAGTCAACCAAATCATCCGTTGAGGATGAGGCTTTAAACAAAAAGACTCTACAGACACGGAAAAATCAATTGGCCATAAAGAAGGGTAATAAGCCACCATCTTATTCTAATATAGCTAAACAACATTTTCGAGACGATCTATGCTACGCCATAATTGATTGCAGTAGTGCATCTGGCAGAATCCCCGAAGACCAAAAGAGTAACTTGGTCCATACGAGGGTAGCGGAATACGTCCTCGAATCTAAGGAGGAACAACCAATCGAAGTAATGAGTTGCAAGTTTGAGAGGGGTGTTTTGTTGCTAGGATAGCTTCCCCTCACCTTGGGACGGCGCAAAGCTAAAATTGGTAAGGAAAAGCGACATTCCTGAACTCACAAAAACGACCCTATATGTTAAGGGATGTCCCAGTAAGTTCTCATCAGAGTACATACTCGACATCATTGGCAAACAGAATTCAAAACATCCTTCTATAGAAAGGATGATACCGAGGGTACTCTCCTCGTGTCGGGCATAGACCCAGAATCCAAGAACAATCTTGTCATGGCGAAGGGCATGGCGTACTTCTTGATCTGGACAGTCTTTTTCAAAATTGGAAAGGTCACGATTGGCAGGACAGATGAATCGAGTCCAAATATATGTCTGAAAAGGCAAACACTGGTATTTAACGGATGGAGACAAGTGAGACACTGCCAAAAACTGATGTGGAAGTTGTGAATAACACCACCAGTTCACCAATAGTACCGCCACTTTGCAGGAAGTTCGCAGTAAAGGTGGTGATCAAAATAAAAAGAGCCACAAAACGATTCAAAACAATGAGGGAGCGACAAAAAATAACACCGCATCCCAAAATTGTCGACTGGAAGATGGTGTAATAGGTAGTGAACGAAAGGGAGAGAATGACCCACTACCAAATAACGAAGGGGTGCCACCAGATAGACTCCAAAAATAAACTTTTACTGGAAGGACAATGATTGAGGTCATCCAGATAAACCTCCACCGGAGCGAAACAGCATCCAACGCTCTGGTGGACATCATAAATAAAGGCAGGGTTCATATTGCTTTGATCCAGGAACCATGGACAACTAGCAACAAGGTTACTCGATTAAACCATGTGAACTATAACTTTTCTACGCTAACACAGGTACTCGTCCTAGGACTTGTATTTTGTGCCATAAAAACGTATGTTTTCTTTTCTCTGCAGAGTTTTCAACATCGGACGCAACGGTGCTGAGGCAAGGTAATGGAAATATGTACCTGGCGTCAATATATCTGCCATTCGATGCGCCGACATTGCCACCTACGTCGGAATTACAACGTCTGGTGAGGGAATCCAAACACACAAGTAATGAGTTATTAGCTGGATGTGACGCCAACTCCCATTATATCGCTTGGGGTAGTACTAACACCAATAAAAGGGGACACGCCCTTATCGAATTTTTGAATACAAATGACCTCATAACTCTTAACATAGGAAACACTGCAACCTTTGTTAACAAAATTAGGGAAGAAGTATTAGATATAACGATATGTTCAGAAAATCTTATTGATGAGATTCATGAGTGGAGGGTTTCGGATGAACACTCCTATTCAGACCACCGTTATATAAGGTTTAAAATTGCTAAGACCGACTTGACTAAATTCGGAAATCTACTTAGAAATCGATTGGGGCAGCCTACACGCGATTATCTATGTGCAGAAGACATTGATATCAATGTTAAGAAGATTACCGAGGCTCTTGTAAAATCATTCGAAGATAGTTGCCCACTTCGAGAAAGGAAATCTGCCTTTGAGAAACCCTGGATGACAGGACAAATTCGCTCGATTGGCAAAGATGTCCGCAGACTTTACAATAGAGCTCGACGTAAAAAACAATCAGTATATTGGGACGACTACCACAGAAGACTCAAAGAATACAATAAAATCGTTAGATCGGCGAAACGTAACTCCTGGAGGCTTTTCTGTGAACAGGTAGACAGCGTTAACAGCATGTCTAAAATGAAAAAGTTCCTCTCAAAAACTCATGTCCAAACCGAAACACTGGTGGATGAAACGGGTAAAAGGATGGAAACTATAGAGGATACCGTAAGGCTCTTGATGAAAACTCATTTTCCGACTGGTAATGCTGGACCAACAGAGGAACAGTTACAGAATGAAAATGTATTGCATCAAGTACCTATTACGGATATAACAGATGGTATGGTTAAAGAAGCGATAAAAAGTTTCTCTCCCTTTAAGGTTGCGGGACCGGATGGAATATTTCCAGCACTTCTGCAGAATGAGGTGGATCTGGTATCAACTCATCTGGCTGGAGTGTTCACTGCATGCCTAACCCATTCGTATACCCCAAAAAACTGGCAGGAATCAAGGGTGGTCTTCATACCAAAGCCTGGCAAGGCGAGTTACACGACCCCAAAGGCTTATCGACCCATTAGCCTTACTTCTTTCCTGTTAAAAACAATGGAGCGAATAATTGATGACATGGTCAAAGGTAAAATAGCGGATGACAGGCTAAAATTCAAAAAACACGCCTATGTCAAAGGAAGATCAGTGGAAACAGCTCTGCATGAGGTAGTGCACCACATAGAAGAGTCCTTCAGTAAAGAAATTTATACACTTGCTGTTTGCATAGACATTGAGGGCGCATTTAACAATGTACAGACCGATACACTTATCCAGTCCTTAGACGAGTTTCAGGTTGACCGGGCGCTGAAAAACTGGATCAACAATATGCTAAGGAATAGGTGGATTATTTGTGGGTCATATGACGTAAAAATTAGGGACAAGGTAAATCGTGGTATACCTCAGGGGGCATTTTATCGCCTCTTCTATGGGTTACGACGATACACAGTCTCCTAAAAGCCCTCACCAATGAAGGACTTAAACCAGTCTGTTATGCAGACGACGTTGTAATACTTCTAAGGGGCTTTCATCCAAATCTATTATGCAGGAGAGCTGAAGAGGCACTTAACATAGCATATAACTGGGCACAACCAAGGGGATTAAATGTTAACCCAGACAAAACAGAAATATGTCTATTTACAAGCAAAACGAAGATCCCACGTTTTACCCCTGATTCCTGAATAAGACAATTGCTATAACTAAAAAGGTAAAATACTTGGGAGTAATCTTGGATCAGAAACTGTACAGGAAAGATCATCTTGAAGAAAGAGTTACAAAGGCACACAGATGTTGGTCGTTGTGCAGAAGAGCTATAGGTTTAAAATGGGGACTACGTCCAAATATGACTCACTGGCTTTACATGAGCGTGATTAGACCAATAATCACCTACGCCTCTGTAGTGTGGTGGACATCAATGGACAAGAAGTGCAACGTAATACCTTTGCAAAAAATGCAACGTATGTGCTGTCTAGGCATAAGCGGGGCATTTAGAACTGCACCAACAAAAGCGTTGGAGACTATACTGCACATCCAACCAATAGACATCCGTATAAAGTATGAGGCAGCCCTCACAGCAAGACGTCTACAAGTGATGGGTGAATGGATAAATCGAGACCACAAGTCGTACCATCAGAAGATTTTAGAATATATAGTTGGTCACATTCAAACGCCAGAAATCTCGGACCGCATTCCTGAAGTGCGGCTTACAGCTACCTGCGATACGTTTGTGCCAGACAGACGCTCCTGGGAAAATGGAGCTTTGGCCCATGTGCCAGTGGGAACCAGCTGCTACACGGATGGGTCCAAGCGAGGAGGAAGGACGGGTCTGGGACTTT
Organism: Eudasyphora cyanicolor; assembly: GCA_963930755.1. Lineage (NCBI taxonomy): Eukaryota > Metazoa > Arthropoda > Insecta > Diptera > Muscidae > Eudasyphora > Eudasyphora cyanicolor. Next base: position 221,469,648 of record OZ005735.1, read on the forward strand.
TTATTGATGAACCAGAAGTCGAACTTCACTTCCGCCCCCCTGACCATAACACGGTATTTCAAGCAGAAGTTCGAGCAATCACGGAGTGTGTGAACTGGCTCAGTCACACGACAAAGCCTAAATATGCCAACATCTTCACAGATAGCCAAATGGCGATTCAAGCAATAACATCGGAAAGGGTCAAATCCAGAACTGTGTTGGACTGTAAAAGAACGATAAATGATTACTCAGCCCATGTCAATTGCGTATTTGCTGGGTACCAGGACACAACGGAGTGATTGGAAATGAACGGGCAAACAACTTGGCTTCAAAGGGCAGAGAACTTCGAGTAATAAACTTGAAAAATTGGAAACCTTTCGAAGCCACGAAAAATGAGTTGAAGCACTGGGCAGTGATGGCTCATAAAACTGTGTGGAATAGCGCAACAGTAGGAGCAACTGCAAAGATACTGTGGGGTGACCCAAATGAAAAGAAAACAAGAAGTCTTCTGAAACTAAACAAGATCGATATTAGTAAGATGATGAGTGTTCTAACGGGACACTCAAGCTTACAAGCACATCTTCATCGCATAGGACTAGCAGGAAACGACGAATGCAGGGCATGCAGAGAAAACATCGAAACGATGTAACATTTTCTGTGTCACTGCCCGGCTTTCACACATGCAAGATCCCAACATTTCGGGTGGAATTGCGGAAGAATGTAATGAGTTGTATAGATAAGAATCAAGAATATAAAAGAATCAATATTTTATTAAATGTTGATCCTTTATATGGAAGGTACGCGAAGGAGTGGACCCACATGGTCCATCCTAAATCTTAGCCTGAGATAGAGAGAAAAATTAGCACGTACCAAAATTGAAGTCAATCGGTTGCTCCTATCGAAATATATCGTGAGCACCAGCCAGACAAACAGACGAACATTGTTCAAATTACTTAAAATTGCTGAAAACGGATTTACTCGCAATATACTCTAGGTCTCATACACGCAAATAAAGGAATTTGTTTCTGCGAAACGAAATTTTAGACAACTACAATTCTCGCTTGCAGGAACTGAAATTTCGATTATTGTAACAGAAACTTATTTTGCGTAAACAATTGTTTGTTTTGACCAAAAGAAATTTCAGTCGTCGTAAACGAGAATTGTAGTTGTCTAATATTCCTTTTCGCAGAAATGAATTTTTTCTTTGCGTGTAGGTCACTGTTTCGATGTATTACACTTTTAGTCCGCAGCAAGTGTTATATACCCTCTCCATGGTTAATGTATAAAACCATGATTTTGTTGAAATTCTATTCTACCAAAAAGGGCTATACTTTCTATATTTATCTGTAGATATTTTTCACGTTGTCATTGATTTAACCTTAAGGATGCTAGCTTTAAAAAATGGAACAAACCCATTTTGCGATTTTTTTCTATTTTTATGGTTTTTGTGACATTTTGATTTAAAAAAATTACCTGGGGATCCAGTGCACACACTCAACGAAGTTGGCAAAAGTACGGAGCTCTGCTGCCGTTGTGGATTTCTCACCGCATCCAGTATTTGTATGCCCGACTCTGTGGAAATATTTAAAAAGTTTATTGTTATAAAAAATTTTCTATAATTTGTTTTTGATTTGTAACTAGAATATTCTCTGGCTTTAGATAATGTTTGCCTCTATAATGGTATAGAATGCAACTTTTTTTTCAAAACGGTATGGCGAATACAATTACCTGGCAATTACCCTCCTTGTATCGCTATTTCATGGTTGTTACTTAAATTTTCAGTCAGGTTCAGCTGTGATTATTCGGTTCAAAGCGCAGCTCTATAAGGAAAGGCTTCATCCAAACAAACTAAATGGATTCTATACTTCTGCTATTCCAACACAAAAATAATCACACCTTGTATTTGCCAATACCGATAGAGCCATGATACCTATTAAATTAACGAAGATTATACGGCCTACAAATATTATCACTTTCACGTAGAGATAGTGATTTAGTAACGGCCGTTAAAACAGTTTGAAAAAATTTGATTTTTTAACAAAATAGTTTTTTTGTTAAATTTTTAGCTGGCATTATATCGAAGAAAACAACGAATATTTGAAAACAAATATATGTATAAATGTGCAGGGCCACTTGCCCGCAATAATTTTTAAAAGATAATGGCAAACCCTTATCTTTATAATAAAGCCAAATTCTTGGCCATAACATTAAGTTATATGCGTTTTATTTCTTCTTAAAAACCACACGTCTAAAAAAAAAACACCCTTTATAAGTTATGACTTATATTGTTAAAGTAAGGGAAATTAAAAAAATCATTTTGCATATTATTTATTTTGGCCATTCTGTTTGAGTGGAACCAAAAGGGGCGCGGCAACAACGCCCATTTTTCACATGGCTATAGGTTCTTTAAAGCATTACACTGCACAACATTTTAAGTATTTGTATGAACTGGAATTAATGTTATACGCCGTTTAGTTTTTGTTTAAAACGGTCCATTTGTTTGGGAGTACCAAAAGGAAGGTAGTAACTTCACCCAAGGTGATGGCGATCAAGAAACTAATAGGGAAGGTACTCGAAGAAACTGATCGACATGGTCTATCATTAATCTTAGCCTGAGAACGAAAGAAATATTGACACCAGGATAGAATTTATATTTTATCCATGGATATCTTTCAAGTTGACATACTAGTTTTAAAAAAATGGAACAAACATTTGTTTCGATTTTTTCTATTTTTATGGCCTTTTCGTGCCAGCTAAACACGATTTCAAAAAAATTCTAATTGTTAAACGACTAATTTTTTTAACGACTGTTGCTAAACTACTGTTTCTACTTGAAAGTGATGGTCTCAACATTTGTAGCCCTCATAATTTTCTTTAATGTAGTATTTATCGCGTCTCCAATATGTCTAAATTCTAATGGCACTTTCCGAGAAAATCTGAATTTAAAAATAAATTAAAAAAATTACCGTCTGATACCAGGTGTCCAATTTCCTCAGGAATAGTTTCCAGCGACATGTCGCTGGTATTTCTTCTATGTTCTGTAAAAATATATAAAAATTTATTATTATAAAAAATGTTATATTTATTTTTTGTTTTGTAACTAAAATATTCTTCTGTCTTTAGAAAATTGTTTATCTATAATGATATATGTAGATTGCAAAGTTTTTTCAAGTAAGACAAATACAAATACTTTACAACTTAGCTCTTTGCATCGCGATTTCATGAATGCTACTTCAATTTTCAGCTGTGATTTTTCGGGTCATTCGCAGCTCTACGAGTATAAGGAAAGGCTTAATCCAAACGACCCAGAAGCATTCCATACTTCTGCTATTTCAACTGAAAAATAATCACACCAAATATGGTGTTTGCCAAAAACGCGACGAGCTGTATACAAAAAAATAATGAGAGCTACAAATATTGAAAATATCACTATACTACAGGGTTTTCCAACAAGTGGTGTTATTTTTAATCATCCGGTATTTCGGAAGCTGCCACTTTTGAAGCCTTTATTCTTTGACATTTGACAAGTAGAAACTACGCCATTACCAAAAATGGAACGATACACGAATTAACAACGCACTGAAATTATTAAAATGCACTACAAAAATGGTGAAAAGCTTGCAGTCACAGTTCACCAAACTAAAGCATTTTTGGGTCGTCGTTAAGCACAGAAATTGGTGGAAAAATTCGAGCTGTTGGGACAAGTTAGTGTTGAAGAAAACCCAGATTTGTCCATTCCTCGCCGTTCTTCGGAATTGGGCATTCCACAAACGTCATTACACCGTATCTTGCATAAAGACATGGGTCTTAAGGCTTATAAAGTTCAGTTACCACAAGAACTCAAGCTGGCAGATCATCAACAACATCGTGTGCATGCTGATTGGGTCTTTGAAATGCATGAAAATGCTCCGGAATTCCATGGAAAAATGACCTTGACTGATGAGGCCCATTTCCACCTCGGTGGCTACGTCAACAAGCAAAATTGTTGCATCTGGGGCTCGGAAAACCCAAGAGTTATTGTTGAGGTCAGTCGCCGCCTGTCGTAGCGAACGGACGTGTTATCGCAGAGCGGATAGTTTTTAACCTATTACGCAATACCTATTCACCTACCTACTACGCAACCAGGAGGTTTGTTGTTTATAAAGCGTAGGTTGAATTGGATGCATCGGTCTCTGGACAGATATATCTGAGCTCAGTCTGGAAGGCCTATACCGACGTACCTATTACGGGCTAATACTGGCTATGGGGGTGTCTCCCCCAACCAATTTATGATTAAACCAAAAAAGACGAAGGAGATTACGGCGCAGGGGATGGAAAACCCAGTGCCCGCGACAAGCGTTGATTCACTCACGAGTCATGTGTCGTCGTTATCGAACAATCGTGAGCAAGCAACTTCTACGAGCTTTGGTGCCTTGGACCCCGTAGTCGAAAATGAAACAAGAGCACATCCAGCCGCAGGCAAAACAAATGATAAGACAGATGAAGCAGAACCCAGCCGGGGCTTTAAGCAACCCCAGCCTTTAAAAGCCATTGGGGACTCTGACTATGAATCATCAAATGAAAACAATATCACTATTGTTGCTAACTCAAAGAGACTGTCAGGGGCACAAAGAAGGAAACTGAATAAGTTGAACCGACAGAACCTATTACGGGATGAACCTGACAATTCTACCTCCAATACAAACATGGAGGCCGCTAAAAGAGTCAGGTCTCCCGAAGAACATAGCGCTGTGAAAGTGACTAAGAAGAAAAAGGGCTCGCCGTCTTCCAGTAATTCGGATAAGCCTAACGTAACCACACAAAAGGAGGTCTCTAGTCTGGGTCCTTCGATTGTGGGCGGTAAAGTTGACCCAATAACGCAGTTCAAGTCAACCAAATCATCCGTTAAGGATGAGGCTTTAACCAAAAAGACTCTACAGACACGGAAAAATCAATTGGCCATAAAGAAGGGTAAGAAGCCACCGTCTTATTCTAATATAGCTAAACAACATTTTCGAGACGATCTATGCTACGCCATAATTGATAGCAGTAGTGCATCTGGCAGAATCCCCGAAGACCAAAAGAGTAACTTCGAAGATTTAGTCTATACGAGGGTAGCGGAATACGTCCTCGAATCTAAGGATGAACCACCAATCGAAGTAATGAGTTGCAAGTTTGAGAGGGGTGTTTTGATGCTAAGGCTGGCATCACAACGCTGCACTGGTGTCCTCGTAAAACTTGTGGATAGCTTCCCCTCACCTTGGGACGGCGCAAAGCTAAAATTGGTAAGGAAAAGCGACATTCCTGAACTCATAAAAACGACCCTATATGTTAAGGGATGTCCCAGTAAGTTCTCATCAGAGTACATACTCGACATCATTGGCAAACAGAATTCCAAACTTTCCGCGAGAAAGTGGGAAGTCTTCTATAGGAAGGATGATACCGAGGGTACTCTCCTCGTGTTAGGCATAGACCCAGAATCCAAGAACAATCTTTTCATGGCGAAGGGCATGGCGTACTTCTTGATCTGGACAGTCTTTTTCAAAATTGGAAAGGTCCCGATTGGCAGGACAAATGAATCGAGTCCAAATATACTGTCTGAAGAGGCAAACACTGGTATTGAACGGATGGAGACAAGTGAGACACTGCCAAAAACTGATGTGGAAGTAGTCAATAACACCACCAGTTCACCAATAGTACCGCCACTTTTGCAGGAAGTTCCCAGCAAAGGTGGTGATCAAAATAAAAAGAGCCACAAAACGATTGAAACCAATGAGGGAGCGACAAAAAATAACACCGCCTCCCAAAATTGTCGACTGGAAGATGGTGTAATAGGTAGTGGACGAATACCAAATAAAGAGGGGGTGCCACCAGATAGGATAGACTCCCAAAAGAAACTTTTACTGGAAGGACAATGATTGAGGTCATCCAGATAAACCTCCACCGGAGCGAGACAGCATCCAACGCTCTGATGGACATCATAAATAAAGGCAGGGTTCATATTGCTTTGATCCAGGAACCATGGACAACTAGCAACAAGGTTACTGGATTAAGCCATGTGAACTATAACCTTTTCTACACTAACACAGGTACTCGTCCAAGGACTTGTATTCTGTGCCATAAAAACTTATGTTTTATTTTCTGTCCAGAGTTGTCAACATCGGACGCAACGGTGCTGAGGCAAGGTAATGGAAATATGTACCTGGCGTCAATATATCTGCCATTCGATGCGCCGACATTGCCACCTACGTCGGAATTACAACGTCTGGTGAGGGAATCCAAACACACAAGTAATGAGTTATTAGCTGGATGTGACGCCAACTCCCATCATATCGCTTGGGGTAGTACTAACACCAATAAAAGGGGACACGCCCTTATCGAATTTTTGAATACAAATGACCTCATAACTCTTAACATAGGAAACACTGCAACCTTTGTTAACAAAATTAGGGAAGAAGTATTAGATATAACGATATGTTCAGAAAATCTTATTGATGAGATTCATGAGTGGAGGGTTTCGGATGAACACTCCTATTCAGACCACCGTTATATAAGGTTTAAAATTGCACGGCCACCGCCAAACCCCATAAGTTTCCGTAATAAGGCTAAGACCGACTGGACTAAATTCGGAAATCTACTTAGAAATCGATTGGGGCAGCCTACACGCGATTGTCTATGTGCAGAAGACATTGATATCAATGTTAAGAAGATTACCGAGGCTCTTGTAAAATCATTCGAAGATAGTTGCCCACTTCGAGAAAGGAAATCTGCCTTTGAGAAACCCTGGATGACAGGACAAATTCGCTCGATTGGCAAAGATGTCCGCAGACTTTACAATAGAGCTCGACGTAAAAAACAATCAGTATATTGAGACGGCTACCACAGAAGACTCAAATAATACAATAAAATCGTTAGATCGGCGAAACGTAACTCCTGGAGGCTTTTCTGTGAACAGGTAGACAGCGTTAACAGCATGTCTAAAATGAAAAAGTTCCTCTCAAAAACTCATGTCCAAACCGAAACACTGGTGGATGAAACGGGTAAAAGGATGGAAACTATAGAGGATACCGTAAGGCTCTTGATGAAAACTCATTTTCCGACTGGTAATGCTGGACCAACAGAGGAACAGTTACAGAATGAAAATGTATTGCATCAAGTACCTATTACGGATATAACAGATGGTATGGTTAAAGAAGCGATAAAAAGTTTCTCTCCCTTTAAGGTTGCGGGACCGGATGGAATATTTCCAGCACTTCTGCAGAATGAGGTGGATCTGGTATCAACTCATCTGGCTGGAGTGTTCACTGCATGCCTAACCCATTCGTATACCCCAAAAAACTGGCAGGAATCAAGGGTGGTCTTCATACCAAAGCCTGGCAAGGCGAGTTACACGACCCCAAAGGCTTATCGACCCATTAGCCTTACTTCTTTCCTGTTAAAAACAATGGAGCGAATAATTGATGACATGGTCAAAGGTAAAATAGCGGATGACAGGCTAAAATTCAAAAAACACGCCTATGTCAAAGGAAGATCAGTGGAAACAGCTCTGCATGAGGTAGTGCACCACATAGAAGAGTCCTTCAGTAAAGAAATTTATACACTTGCTGTTTGCATAGACATTGAGGGCGCATTTAACAATGTACAGACCGATACACTTATCCAGTCCTTAGACGAGTTTCAGGTTGACCGGGCGCTGAAAAACTGGATCAACAATATGCTAAGGAATAGGTGGATTATTTGTGGGTCATATGACGTAAAAATTAGGGACAAGGTAAATCGTGGTATACCTCAGGGGGGCATTTTATCGCCTCTTCTATGGGTTACGACGATACACAGTCTCCTAAAAGCCCTCACCAATGAAGGACTTAAACCAGTCTGTTATGCAGACGACGTTGTAATACTTCTAAGGGGCTTTCATCCAAATCTATTATGCAGGAGAGCTGAAGAGGCACTTAACATAGCATATAACTGGGCACAACCAAGGGGATTAAATGTTAACCCAGACAAAACAGAAATATGTATATTTACAAGCAAAACGAAGATCCCACGTTTTACCCCGCCTCGATTCCTGAATAAGACAATTGCTATAACTAAAAAGGTAAAATACTTGGGAGTAATCTTGGATCAGAAACTGTACAGGAAAGATCATCTTGAAGAAAGAGTTACAAAGGCACACAGATGTTGGTCGTTGTGCAGAAGAGCTATAGGTTTAAAATGGGGACTACGTCCAAATATGACTCACTGGCTTTACATGAGCGTGATTAGACCAATAATCACCTACGCCTCTGTAGTGTGGTGGACATCAATGGACAAGAAGTGCAACGTAATACCTTTGCAAAAAATGCAACGTATGTGCTGTCTAGGCATAAGCGGGGCATTTAGAACTGCACCAACAAAAGCGTTGGAGACTATACTGCACATCCAACCAATAGACATCCGTATAAAGTATGAGGCAGCCCTCACAGCAAGACGTCTACAAGTGATGGGTGAATGGATAAATCGAGACCACAAGTCGTACCATCAGAAGATTTTAGAATATATAGTTGGTCACATTCAAACGCCAGAAATCTCGGACCGCATTCCTGAAGTGCGGCTTACAGCTACCTGCGATACGTTTGTGCCAGACAGACGCTCCTGGGAAAATGGAGCTTTGGCCCATGTGCCAGTGGGAACCAGCTGCTACACGGATGGGTCCAAGCGAGGAGGAAGGACGGGTCTGGGACTTTTTATTGATGAACCAGAAGTCGAACTTCACTTCCGCCCCCCTGACCATAACACGGTATTTCAAGCAGAAGTTCGAGCAATCACGGAGTGTGTGAACTGGCTCAGTCACACGACAAAGCCTAAATATGCCAACATCTTCACAGATAGCCAAATGGCGATTCAAGCAATAACATCGGAAAGGGTCAAATCCAGAACTGTGTTGGACTGTAAAAGAACGATAAATGATTACTCAGCCCATGGTCAATTGCGTATTTGCTGGGTACCAGGACACAACGGAGTGATTGGAAATGAACGGGCAAACAACTTGGCTTCAAAGGGCAGAGAACTTCGAGTAATAAACTTGAAAAATTGGAAACCTTTCGAAGCCACGAAAAATGAGTTGAAGCACTGGGCAGTGATGGCTCATAAAACTGTGTGGAATAGCGCAACAGTAGGAGCAACTGCAAAGATACTGTGGGGTGACCCAAATGAAAAGAAAACAAGAAGTCTTCTGAAACTAAACAAGGTCGATATTAGTAAGATGATGAGTGTTCTAACGGGACACTCAAGCTTACAAGCACATCTTCATCGCATAGGACTAGCAGGAAACGACGAATGCAGGGCATGCAGAGAAAACATCGAAACGATGGAACATTTTCTGTGTCACTGCCCGGCTTTCACACATGCAAGATCCCAACATTTCGGGTGGAATTGCGGAAGAATGTAATGAGTTGTATAGAATTTATAAAAGAATCAATATTTTATTAAATGTTGATCCTTTATATGGAAGGTACGCAAAGGAGTGGACCCACATGGTCCATCCTAAATCTTAGCCTGAGATAGAGAGAAAAATTAGCACGTACCAAAATTGAAGTCAATCGGTTGCTCCTATCGAAATATATCGTGAGCACCAGCCAGACAAACAGACGAACATTGTTCAAATTACTTAAAATTGCTGAAAACGGATTTACTCCCAATATACTCGAGGTCTCATACACGCAAATAAAGGAATTTGTTTCTGCGAAACGAAATTTTAGACAACTACAATTCTCGCTTGCAGGAACTGAAATTTCGATTATTGTAACAGAAACTTATTTTGCGTAAACAATTGTTTGTTTTGACCAAAAGAAATTTCAGTCGTCGTAAACGAGAATTGTAGTTGTCTAATATTCCTTTTCGCAGAAATGAATTTTTTCTTTGCGTGTAGGTCACTGTTTCGATGTATTACACTTTTAGTCCGCAGCAAGTGGTATATACCCTCTCCATGGTTAATGTATAAAACCATGATTTTGTTGAAATTCTATTCTACCAAAAAGGGCTATACTTTCTATATTTATCTGTAGATATTTTTCACGTTGTCATTGATTTAACCTTAAGGATGCTAGCTTTAAAAAATGGAACAAACCCATTTTGCGATTTTTTTCTATTTTTATGGTTTTTGTGACATTTTGATTTAAAAAAATTACCTTGGGATCCAGTGCACACACTCAACGAAGTTGGCAAAAGTACGGAGCTCTGCTGCCGTTGTGGATTTCTCACCGCATCCAGTATTTGTATGCCCGACTCTGTGGAAATATTTAAAAAGTTTATTGTTATAAAAAATTTTCTATAATTTGTTTTTGATTTGTAACTAGAATATTCTCTGGCTTTAGATAATGTTTGCCTCTATAATGGTATAGAATGCAACTTTTTTTTCAAAACGGTATGGCGAATACAATTACCTGGCAATTACCCTCCTTGTATCGCTATTTCATGGTTGTTACTTAAATTTTCAGTCAGGTTCAGCTGTGATTATTCGGTTCAAAGCGCAGCTCTATAAGGAAAGGCTTCATCCAAACAAACTAAATGGATTCTATACTTCTGCTATTCCAACACAAAAATAATCACACCTTGTATTTGCCAATACCGATAGAGCCATGATACCTATTAAATTAACGAAGATTATACGGCCTACAAATATTATCACTTTCACGTAGAGATAGTGATTTTGTAACTGCCGTTAAAACAGTTTGAAAAAATTTGATTTTTTAACAAAATAGTTTTTTTGTTAAATTTTTAGCTGGCATTATATCGAAGAAAACAACGAATATTTGAAAACAAATATATGTATAAATGTGCAGGGCCACTTGCCCGCAATAATTTTTAAAAGATAATGGCAAACCCTTATCTTTATAATAAAGCCAAATTCTTGGCCATAACATTAAGTTATATGCGTTTTATTTCTTCTTGAAAACCACACGTCTAAAAAAAAAACACCCTTTATAAGTTATGACTTATATTGTTAAAGTAAGGGAAATTAAAAAAATCATTTTGCATATTATTTATTTTGGCCATTCTGTTTGAGTGGAACCAAAAGGGGCGCGGCAACAACGCCCATTTTTCACATGGCTATAGGTTCTTTAAAGCATTACACTGCACAACATTTTAAGTATTTGTATGAACTGGAATTAATGTTATACGCCGTTTAGTTTTTGTTTAAAACGGTCCATTAGTTTGGGAGTACCAAAAGGAAGGTAGTAACTTCACCCAAGGTGATGGCGATCAAGAAACTAATAGGGAAGGTACTCGAAGAAACTGATCGACATGGTCTATCATTAATCTTAGCCTGAGAACGAAAGAAATATTGACACCAGGATAGAATTTATATTTTATCCATGGATATCTTTCAAGTTGACATACTAGTTTTAAAAAAATGGAACAAACATTTGTTTCGATTTTTTCTATTTTTATGGCCTTTTCGTGCCAGCTAAACACGATTTCAAAAAAATTCTAATTGTTAAACGACTAATTTTTTTAACGACTGTTGCTAAACTACTGTTTCTACTTGAAAGTGATGGTCTCAACATTTGTAGCCCTCATAATTTTCTTTAATGTAGTATTTATCGCGTCTCCAATATGTCTAAATTCTAATGGCACTTTCCGAGAAAATCTGAATTTAAAAATAAATTAAAAAAATTACCGTCTGATACCAGGTGTCCAATTTCCTCAGGAATAGTTTCCAGCGACATGTCGCTGGTATTTCTTCTGTGTTCTGTAAAAATATATAAAAATTTATTATTATAAAAAATGTTATATTTATTTTTTGTTTTGTAACTAAAATATTCTTCTGTCTTTAGAAAATTGTTTATCTATAATGATATATGTAGATTGCAAAGTTTTTTCAAGTAAGACAAATACAAATACTTTACAACTTAGCTCTTTGCATCGCGATTTCATGAATGCTACTTCAATTTTCAGCTGTGATTTTTCGGGTCATTCGCAGCTCTACGAGTATAAGGAAAGGCTTAATCCAAACGACCCAGAAGCATTCCATACTTCTGCTATTTCAACTGAAAAATAATCACACCAAATATGGTGTTTGCCAAAAACGCGACGAGCTGTATACAAAAAAATAATGAGAGCTACAAATATTGAAAATATCACTATACTACAGGGTTTTCCAACAAGTGGTGTTATTTTTAATCATCCGGTATTTCGGAAGCTGCCACTTTTGAAGCCTTTATTCTTTGACATTTGACAAGTAGAAACTACGCCATTACCAAAAATGGAACGATACACGAATTAACAACGCACTGAAATTATTAAAATGCACTACAAAAATGGTGAAAAGCTTGCAGTCACAGTTCACCAAACTAAAGCATTTTTGGGTCGTCGTTAAGCACAGAAATTGGTGGAAAAATTCGAGCTGTTGGGACAAGTTAGTGTTGAAGAAAACCCAGATTTGTCCATTCCTCGCCGTTCTTCGGAATTGGGCATTCCACAAACGTCATTACACCGTATCTTGCATAAAGACATGGGTCTTAAGGCTTATAAAGTTCAGTTACCACAAGAACTCAAGCTGGCAGATCATCAACAACATCGTGTGCATGCTGATTGGGTCTTTGAAATGCATGAAAATGCTCCGGAATTCCATGGAAAAATGACCTTGACTGATGAGGCCCATTTCCACCTCGGTGGCTACGTCAACAAGCAAAATTGTTGCATCTGGGGCTCGGAAAACCCAAGAGTTATTGTTGAGGTCAGTCGCCGCCTGTCGTAGCGAACGGACGTGTTATCGCAGAGCGGATAGTTTTTAACCTATTACGCAATACCTATTCACCTACCTACTACGCAACCAGGAGGTTTGTTGTTTATAAAGCGTAGGTTGAATTGGATGCATCGGTCTCTGGACAGATATATCTGAGCTCAGTCAGGAAGGCCTATACCGACGTACCTATTACGGGCTAATACTGGCTATGGGGGTGTCTCCCCCAACCAATTTATGATTAAACCAAAAAAGACGAAGGAGATTACGGCGCAGGGGAGGGAAAACCCAGTGCCCGCGACAAGCGTTGATTCACTCACGAGTCATGTGTCGTCGTTATCGAACAATCGTGAGCAAGCAACTTCTACGAGCTTTGGTGCCTTGGACCCCGTAGTCGAAAATGAAACAAGAGCACATCCAGCCGCAGGCAAAACAAATGATAAGACAGATGAAGCAGAACCCAGCCGGGGCTTTAAGCAACCCCAGCCTTTAAAAGCCATTGGGGACTCTGACTCTGAATCATCAAATGAAAACAATATCACTATTGTTGCTAACTCAAAGAGACTGTCAGGGGCACAAAGAAGGAAACTGAATAAGTTGAACCGACAGAACCTATTACGGGATGAACCTGACAATTCTACCTCCAATACAAACATGGAGGCCGCTAAAAGAGTCAGGTCTCCCGAAGAACATAGCGCTGTGAAAGTGACTAAGAAGAAAAAGGGCTCGCCGTCTTCCAGTAATTCGAATAAGCCTAACGTAACCACACAAAAGGAGGTCTCTAGTCTGGGTCCTTCGATTGTGGGCGGTAAAGTTGACCCAATAACGCAGTTCAAGTCAACCAAATCATCCGTTAAGGATGAGGCTTTAACCAAAAAGACTCTACAGACACGGAAAAATCAATTGGCCATAAAGAAGGGTAAGAAGCCACCGTCTTATTCTAATATAGCTAAACAACATTTTCGAGACGATCTATGCTACGCCATAATTGATAGCAGTAGTGCATCTGGCAGAATCCCCGAAGACCAAAAGAGTAACTTCGAAGATTTAGTCTATACGAGGGTAGCGGAATACGTCCTCGAATCTAAGGATGAACCACCAATCGAAGTAATGAGTTGCAAGTTTGAGAGGGGTGTTTTGATGCTAAGGCTGGCATCACAACGCTGCACTGGTGTCCTCGTAAAACTTGTGGATAGCTTCCCCTCACCTTGGGACGGCGCAAAGCTAAAATTGGTAAGGAAAAGCGACATTCCTGAACTCATAAAAACGACCCTATATGTTAAGGGATGTCCCAGTAAGTTCTCATCAGAGTACATACTCGACATCATTGGCAAACAGAATTCCAAACTTTCCGCGAGAAAGTGGGAAGTCTTCTATAGGAAGGATGATACCGAGGGTACTCTCCTCGTGTTAGGCATAGACCCAGAATCCAAGAACAATCTTGTCATGGCGAAGGGCATGGCGTACTTCTTGATCTGGACAGTCTTTTTCAAAATTGGAAAGGTCCCGATTGGCAGGACAAATGAATCGAGTCCAAATATACTGTCTGAAGAGGCAAACACTGGTATTGAACGGATGGAGACAAGTGAGACACTGCCAAAAACTGATGTGGAAGTAGTCAATAACACCACCAGTTCACCAATAGTACCGCCACTTTTGCAGGAAGTTCCCAGCAAAGGTGGTGATCAAAATAAAAAGAGCCACAAAACGATTGAAACCAATGAGGGAGCGACAAAAAATAACACCGCCTCCCAAAATTGTCGACTGGAAGATGGTGTAATAGGTAGTGGACGAAAGGAGGAGAATGACCCACTACCAAATAAAGAGGGGGTGCCACCAGATAGGATAGACTCCCAAAAGAAACTTTTACTGGAAGGACAATGATTGAGGTCATCCAGATAAACCTCCACCGGAGCGAGACAGCATCCAACGCTCTGATGGACATCATAAATAAAGGCAGGGTTCATATTGCTTTGATCCAGGAACCATGGACAACTAGCAACAAGGTTACTGGATTAAGCCATGTGAACTATAACCTTTTCTACACTAACACAGGTACTCGTCCAAGGACTTGTATTCTGTGCCATAAAAACTTATGTTTTATTTTCTGTCCAGAGTTGTCAACATCGGACGCAACGGTGCTGAGGCAAGGTAATGGAAATATGTACCTGGCGTCAATATATCTGCCATTCGATGCGCCGACATTGCCACCTACGTCGGAATTACAACGTCTGGTGAGGGAATCCAAACACACAAGTAATGAGTTATTAGCTGGATGTGACGCCAACTCCCATCATATCGCTTGGGGTAGTACTAACACCAATAAAAGGGGACACGCCCTTATCGAATTTTTGAATACAAATGACCTCATAACTCTTAACATAGGAAACACTGCAACCTTTGTTAACAAAATTAGGGAAGAAGTATTAGATATAACGATATGTTCAGAAAATCTTATTGATGAGATTCATGAGTGGAGGGTTTCGGATGAACACTCCTATTCAGACCACCGTTATATAAGGTTTAAAATTGCACGGCCACCGCCAAACCCCATAAGTTTCCGTAATAAGGCTAAGACCGACTGGACTAAATTCGGAAATCTACTTAGAAATCGATTGGGGCAGCCTACACGCGATTGTCTATGTGCAGAAGACATTGATATCAATGTTAAGAAGATTACCGAGGCTCTTGTAAAATCATTCGAAGATAGTTGCCCACTTCGAGAAAGGAAATCTGCCTTTGAGAAACCCTGGATGACAGGACAAATTCGCTCGATTGGCAAAGATGTCCGCAGACTTTACAATAGAGCTCGACGTAAAAAACAATCAGTATATTGAGACGGCTACCACAGAAGACTCAAATAATACAATAAAATCGTTAGATCGGCGAAACGTAACTCCTGGAGGCTTTTCTGTGAACAGGTAGACAGCGTTAACAGCATGTCTAAAATGAAAAAGTTCCTCTCAAAAACTCATGTCCAAACCGAAACACTGGTGGATGAAACGGGTAAAAGGATGGAAACTATAGAGGATACCGTAAGGCTCTTGATGAAAACTCATTTTCCGACTGGTAATGCTGGACCAACAGAGGAACAGTTACAGAATGAAAATGTATTGCATCAAGTACCTATTACGGATATAACAGATGGTATGGTTAAAGAAGCGATAAAAAGTTTCTCTCCCTTTTAATATTCCCGGATGGAATATTTCCAGCACTTCTGCAGAATGAGGTGGATCTGGTATCAACTCATCTGGCTGGAGTGTTCACTGCATGCCTAACCCATTCGTATACCCCAAAAAACTGGCAGGAATCAAGGGTGGTCTTCATACCAAAGCCTGGCAAGGCGAGTTACACGACCCCAAAGGCTTATCGACCCATTAGCCTTACTTCTTTCCTGTTAAAAACAATGGAGCGAATAATTGATGACATGGTCAAAGGTAAAATAGCGGATGACAGGCTAAAATTCAAAAAACACGCCTATGTCAAAGGAAGATCAGTGGAAACAGCTCTGCATGAGGTAGTGCACCACATAGAAGAGTCCTTCAGTAAAGAAATTTATACACTTGCTGTTTGCATAGACATTGAGGGCGCATTTAACAATGTACAGACCGATACACTTATCCAGTCCTTAGACGAGTTTCAGGTTGACCGGGCGCTGAAAAACTGGATCAACAATATGCTAAGGAATAGGTGGATTATTTGTGGGTCATATGACGTAAAAATTAGGGACAAGGTAAATCGTGGTATACCTCAGGGGGGCATTTTATCGCCTCTTCTATGGGTTACGACGATACACAGTCTCCTAAAAGCCCTCACCAATGAAGGACTTAAACCAGTCTGTTATGCAGACGACGTTGTAATACTTCTAAGGGGCTTTCATCCAAATCTATTATGCAGGAGAGCTGAAGAGGCACTTAACATAGCATATAACTGGGCACAACCAAGGGGATTAAATGTTAACCCAGACAAAACAGAAATATGTCTATTTACAAGCAAAACGAAGATCCCACGTTTTACCCCGCCTCGATTCCTGAATAAGACAATTGCTATAACTAAAAAGGTAAAATACTTGGGAGTAATCTTGGATCAGAAACTGTACAGGAAAGATCATCTTGAAGAAAGAGTTACAAAGGCACACAGATGTTGGTCGTTGTGCAGAAGAGCTATAGGTTTAAAATGGGGACTACGTCCAAATATGACTCACTGGCTTTACATGAGCGTGATTAGACCAATAATCACCTACGCCTCTGTAGTGTGGTGGACATCAATGGACAAGAAGTGCAACGTAATACCTTTGCAAAAAATGCAACGTATGTGCTGTCTAGGCATAAGCGGGGCATTTAGAACTGCACCAACAAAAGCGTTGGAGACTATACTGCACATCCAACCAATAGACATCCGTATAAAGTATGAGGCAGCCCTCACAGCAAGACGTCTACAAGTGATGGGTGAATGGATAAATCGAGACCACAAGTCGTACCATCAGAAGATTTTAGAATATATAGTTGGTCACATTCAAACGCCAGAAATCTCGGACCGCATTCCTGAAGTGCGGCTTACAGCTACCTGCGATACGTTTGTGCCAGACAGACGCTCCTGGGAAAATGGAACTTTGGCCCATGTGCCAGTGGGAACCAGCTGCTACACGGATGGGTCCAAGCGAGGAGGAAGGACGGGTCTGGGACTTTTTATTGATGAACCAGAAGTCGAACTTCACTTCCGCCTCCCTGACCATAACACGGTATTTCAAGCAGAAGTTCGAGCAATCACGGAGTGTGTGAACTGGCTCAGTCACACGACAAAGCCTAAATATGCCAACATCTTCACAGATAGCCAAATGGCGATTCAAGCAATAACATCGGAAAGGGTCAAATCCAGAACTGTGTTGGACTGTAAAAGAACGATAAATGATTACTCATCCCATGGTCAATTGCGTATTTGCTGGGTACCAGGACACAACGGAGTGATTGGAAATGAACGGGCAAACAACTTGGCTTCAAAGGGCAGAGAACTTCGAGTAATAAACTTGAAAAATTGGAAACCTTTCGAAGCCACGAAAAATGAGTTGAAGCACTGGGCAGTGATGGCTCATAAAACTGTGTGGAATAGCGCAACAGTAGGAGCAACTGCAAAGATACTGTGGGGTGACCCAAATGAAAAGAAAACAAGAAGTCTTCTGAAACTAAACAAGATCGATATTAGTAAGATGATGAGTGTTCTAACGGGACACTCAAGCTTACAAGCACATCTTCATCGCATAGGACTAGCAGGAAACGACGAATGCAGGGCATGCAGAGAAAACATCGAAACGATGGAACATTTTCTGTGTCACTGCCTTTCACACATGCAAGATCCCAACATTTCGGGTGGAATTGCGGAAGAATGTAATGAGTTGTATAGAATTTATAAAAGAATCAATATTTTATTAAATGTTGATCCTTTATATGGAAGGTACGCAAAGGAGTGGACCCACATGGTCCATCCTAAATCTTAGCCTGAGATAGAGAGAAAAATTAGCACGTACCAAAATTGAAGTCAATCGGTTGCTCCTATCGAAATATATCGTGAGCACCAGCCAGACAAACAGACGAACATTGTTCAAATTACTTAAAATTGCTGAAAACGGATTTACTCCCAATATACTCGAGGTCTCATACACGCAAATAAAGGAATTTGTTTCTGCGAAACGAAATTTTCGACAACTACAATTCTCGCTTGCAGGAACTGAAATTTCGATTATTGTAACAGAAACTTATTTTGCGTAAACAATTGTTTGTTTTGACCAAAAGAAATTTCAGTCGTCGTAAACGAGAATTGTAGTTGTCTAATATTCCTTTTCGCAGAAATGAATTTTTTCTTTGCGTGTAGGTCACTGTTTCGATGTATTAAACTTTTAGTCCGCAGCAAGTGTTATATACCCTCTCCATGGTTAATGTATAAAACCATGATTTTGTTGAAATTCTATTCTACCAAAAAGGGCTATACTTTCTATATTTATCTGTAGATATTTTTCACGTTGTCATTGATTTAACCTTAAGGATGCTAGCTTTAAAAAAGTGGAACAAACCCATTTTACGATTTTTTTCTATTTTTATGGTTTTTGTGACATTTTGATTTAAAAAAATTACCTTGGGATCCAGTGCACACACTCAACGAAGTTGGCAAAAGTACGGAGCTCTGCTGCCGTTGTGGATTTCTCACCGCATCCAGTATTTGTATGCCCGACTCTGTGGAAATATTTAAAAAGTTTATTGTTATAAAAAATTTTCTATAATTTGGTTTTGATTTGTAACTAGAATATTCTCTGGCTTTAGATAATGTTTGCCTCTATAATGGTATAGAATGCAACTTTGTTTTCAAAACGGTATGGCGAATACAATTACCTGGCAATTACCCTCCTTGTATCGCTATTTCATGGTTGTTACTTAAATTTTCAGTCAGGTTCAGCTGTGATTATTCGGTTCAAAGCGCAGCTCTATAAGGAAAGGCTTCATCCAAACAAACTAAATGGATTCTATACTTCTGCTATTCCAACACAAAAATAATCACACCTTGTATTTGCCAATACCGATAGAGCCATGATACCTATTAAATTAACGAAGATTATACGGCCTACAAATATTATCACTTTCACGTAGAGATAGTGATTTAGTAACTGCCGTTAAAACAGTTTGAAAAAATTTGATTTTTTAACAAAATAGTTTTTTTGTTAAATTTTTAGCTGGCATTATATCGAAGAAAACAACGAATATTTGAAAACAAATATATGTATAAATGTGCAGGGCCACTTGCCCGCAATAATTTTTAAAAGATAATGGCAAACCCTTATCTTTATAATAAAGCCAAATGGCCATAACATTAAGTTATATGCGTTTTATTTCTTCTTGAAAACCACACGTCTAAAAAAAAACACCCTTTATAAGTTATGACTTATATTGTTAAAGTAAGGGAAATTAAAAAAATCATTTTGCATATTATTTATTTTGGCCATTCTGTTTGAGTGGAACCAAAAGGGGCGCGGCAACAACGCCCATTTTTCACATGGCTATAGGTTCTTTAAAGCATTACACTGCACAACATTTTAAGTATATGTATGAACTGGAATCAATGTTATACGCCGTTTAGTTTTTGTTTAAAACGGTCCATTTGTTTGGGAGTACCAAAAGGAAGGTAGTAACTTCACCCAAGGTGATGGCGATCAAGAAACTAATAGGGAAGGTACTCGAAGTTTAACTAAGTTTTAAACAACTCGAAGTGTACTAAACCACAACCACTACGAGGTAGCGTTTGAGTTCGAAGAACCGTACGTTATCATAGTGTTTGCGATCGTCATCTCAAAATCTTAATGTACGGTATTCTGTTTGCGTAGACATACACAATCACAAAAAATGACTTCAGTGTATTCTGTACTTCTTGTAAAGGTAAGTACACACGATTTGCAGATCGGACAACGTTGCCAGAAAAATGGCGGGAAAATGCAACCCTGTGAATTTACAACCGTGTGAACACACAATTTTTTTTTTGCAACGTTAGCAGAAAAGTCATTGCGAGATAATTTGCAGATTGTTATATGTGCGAAGTTTTTGCATGTGACAACGGCGCCATTGCCAGAAAAACATTTTATTTGCAACACTGTCTATAATGTATTTTTATTGGCAATCCTGCATATAAATATTTACAACATGTATTGTAAATATATAAAATTGTAATGTTTTCTTGCAATCGTCTGAACTCTCAATTCACCTTTGCCTAACAATTTGTCATTGTCCGTATATTTTCAGCACTTTAGCAGGGTTGATAACGTTTGCCGATCTGGCAATCGCCATGAAGTTAAGTACAGAACGCTAACGTACTGTACCTTAAGGCCCAGTTAAGCAAACTTAACCGTAACGCCCCCGTAGCTTAACGAATCAGCTGATTCAATCTGTCATATGGAAATCAGTGTAAACGATTAGCCATTGGAAACGAAACGTAAACGGACGGCTGAATCTGTTGAATCAGAATTGGACGTTCCGTTTACGTACAATTTGACAACAGCTGATACTACATGTTGTTTACAATTACAATTGTATGTTCACCGAGAAAAGTAAAGAAAATAATTTATTAATTATTTGTTGTTTAAAAGTGCAAATAAACATGAAAGACGAATATTTAATTTCATTGGTGCAGTGGCACGAGTATTTATACAATAAATATAATCCAGCATATAGGATATCTGAAAAAAGCGAGAAGCTTGTAAGCAAATTGGCAAGGAGCTGGGCGTTACAGGTGAGTTTTATGAAGTTCGCGGCTGACTCCATTAAAAATTAAATTTATAATCTGCTTCAGGATTCTTTTGACGACAGTACGAGACAATCATTGCGCCAATCTTCTTCATTGTGGGTTAATTTGACAGCAATATAAGAGTCTCTACAAACGTGGACTTATTTATAGATAGAGATTGGATGTGGCTGAGTCCTTCTTCAATGGAAATAGACATAAGTAAAGGGTTTTCCATTAAGGACATACGAATTTTATATATTAATAAAACACAGAATATTTAAGATATAGAGTTCAAATTTATTCCAGGTGTAGTGCAAATGTTACATTTTAAGAATGAAATTCAATTTCGGTCATATGAACACCACGAGCCGTCAACAGCGATCTATTCCTTGGACCCAATTTTCCACAACTCTTGGACACATTTCGACCGGAACGTTGGCAATTTCTGAGCTCTCTGAGCTCGTCTAATTGTTGACTTATACCAAGGATATTCCTCAGGGAAACGCCGCATCGCCAATAAAAAAATGAGGAAAGGCTTCAGAGGATGCTGACGATAATGGTTTACTAGGAGGTACAGGTACTGTACCTAAAATAACTGATTGGCCAAAAGGAGAGTACTGGAATATAGCTGTATTTAATTTAAATTAAGAAATGGAAATTGTTTGTATTAAAATAGATTATAAATAAATTGAAGTTTAATGGACATACCCCCATCGTGTTGGCTGCCATAACTTCCAAGCTTAACTGATATGAATGTATAGTTAGCATCGCAGATTCCCACACAATTCGGCATATCCCACATTCGTTGAAAATCATTGGCAATGTGTAGTTTGTTCACTTAAATTAATCGGCGAAAGCAAGCACCACAAAACTTCACTGCATTCTAAAATAATATTTCGAATTGTTGTTTTCCCCAGCTTGTGACTCCACGCAATCGATTGTATGGAACAACCGTGACCCAAATATCTACAATTTTAAAGAATAGAATGTTAATATTTCCCAACTTGGAATCATAGGATAAAGCAATATTTGACATACAGTGGTGTTATTGCTAGTCTCTCTGCCGGTCTAATCCGTTGCTTTGGCGTAGTTAACTCATATTGTATTAATGTTAATAACAAATTAAAAACTGCCATAGGCATTCTAGTGTCCGGCTTTCGCTCAGTCATTGTTTATAGGACGTCCACCCCATCTTCTTATCCGACGATATTTTCTTGATTACTTTTATTGTAAATTCTGCACAGATTTAAAAAACACAAATTTATAAACATTCTTTTTAACTTCATTTTTGATAAACCTAAACAAAAAGAAATCGCGGCTTTTTTGTTTACTTATGTGTTGTTGTTGTCAGAACATATGACTCGTTTTCTCAACGTTGGCTAATCGCTCAAACGGGCAACGTTACGTCAACGGTAAAGATAAATTACGGTTACGTATGCCTAACCCGGCCCTTAATGTCTTTTTCCGAACGTGTTGCCACTTTGTTGTCATTGTCGCAGTGAAACGTCAGAACGCCTATGTCTATGTCTCGCATGTCTTTTTTCCCTATCTTTAGATGAGTTTCTGTCCTGGCACGTGACTTAGCTGGCCATTGAGTTCGAGAGATCCTGCACCCCAGATAATCTCTCCAGTTCTGGGTGCCCTGATTGTTTTACCAGGTGTCAATTTTGGTAAAGACCTCCCCATAAAATAATTATAGCTGAAGAGCATCGGGTAACAACTTTTGCACCACCCTGTACAGTGTACACATGTCTACATTTATCGCCTTGTAACATATATATTCGACGCTAGCTTGGAACTGAACGCTATTGTTGATCATGACTCCGAGGCGTTTATTTGCTGGTTTGGGTGTGCTTGTCTGGATAACTATTTTCAGTTTGCATTGACCTGTTTGATGCTCGTGATTAGGCCTTTTTTTTGCTCTTCCAAGTCCAGATTTCCCTTTACAATAAGTGCATTAACAGTTTTGTTTTCACCTCCGAGCATGTTTATTTATACGGACAATCGCCAAACACAAATCTGGCAACTTCTGTAGCATTTGACTGCTCTAATCTTAGTATTATTTCGTACATTTTATTCCATAGCTGCGGACCTTAGGCAGATCTTTGAGAAACTCCTGCGTTGACTTTATATGTCTTTACTCCATTATATTTTTGGTTTAATAAATTTTGCAAAAAAAATACGTTTGGCTATTTGTTGATATATTTTGCAACAGTGTAGTCAGTAAGCAGTTCCAACTGTTCCAACCTGGGGGCCATATTGCAGTTCGGAAATCGATACAAGTCTATTGTAAACTTCATTCTCCGGTACTTCAATGTGGGTTATACAACGGACAGATGGATCGGCATGAAGAGGTTTGACCTGCCGTGTGGTGGTTT
Source organism: Eudasyphora cyanicolor (assembly GCA_963930755.1). Lineage (NCBI taxonomy): Eukaryota > Metazoa > Arthropoda > Insecta > Diptera > Muscidae > Eudasyphora > Eudasyphora cyanicolor. The sequence continues at coordinate 221,492,973 of OZ005735.1, forward strand.
TTAAGATGACCAGCTGGAGCCTAGTTTGCGTTAACAGGGGACATCAAGATCTTACAAGTGAGGTTCCCATTTGGATTTCCCGTGATAACAAAAGAAGCTTCAATTTTCCTTGAACCTTAAAATTATCTGATTAATTGAGGCATTTCTGCATCACTCTTTTAACTGTCGACATATCTCTTTGCAGGTTTTAAAAGATTCGATATTATATCCTGTCTGTGCGCTGCACTCAAGAATTTATAGGAGTATGCACATCTTCTTATAGGTGTAAAAAGCAGTTTTTCCTACTACTCATGATGTCATTATAAAGCTGGAATCTGAAGCGTCAAGTTGATCCGTGCATACGTACATAGCGAGAACTATGTTGCATTTACGAAAGTTCATGTTGCAGCTTAGCTGATTGGTAGGTTACTGTATCGCTTACTTCACTTGGACACATTTTGTAACTTTATTCTTGAAGAACTCCGGGAACAGTTACATCTTGTACCGAGATCCGACACGAAACTCTCCTAGCGACCTCTGCAAAAGTCCCAGTTCTTTTGCATGGACTGCCCCGGGTTCTATATCCGCGATGTTCTTAACCGATTATGACTGATTTCCTCCGAACCTTGATACAGCATCTGACATTTGCACTAACGAACACATATTTTAAGACTGGACCTTGTTTTCAGGAAGCTCCGTTAACGCTTTCGGACAGTTATAGATGCCAAACTCTACAAAAACTGACAGCAATAACTGTCGGTTAGCGCTAACGGAACCTTAACGGAGCTTTTGTATAATTTGACAAGATGATTTATCCGTGACTGAATAATTTGTCGCTGAAACCACATACCAGCTACAGACTGTAAAAATGATCCGCCTTAATTCGAAAGATGGTTCAGAGTTTTTCTATTTTGATTTTTCTTATAAAAACATGCAACCAAAAACAAAATTCGTTTTAACATTTTACATCAACAGAGAGCATAAAAATTTAAAATGCATACAACGATTTTTTTCGCAATAAAATAAATAATCTTTGAAAATCTATGGGAAAATAAGAAATTTATAGTTATTTCAGCAAAGTTACCTGAACCAAATATGTTGAAGCACTTTTCTGCATTTCTATATACAGTAGTTCAACATCATAACAAGACACCTACAAATAAACAACATTTTTGAACATTTTTCTCACAGTTTATTAAACTTACAAACAGTGGAGAATTCTTCTGAAAGGAAATTTCCGCTTCTTTCCGAAATTTCGACAGAAAATTTAAAGAATTTGTAAACAATTCAGAGAAAAAATTGTGTCCTTAATCTTTGAAATAAGTTCGTTTTTTACTTTAAATTAATATGTTGTTCATATTTTTTTCATAATTCATGTTATACACTGAAAAACGTCATTAGTTTTTAAAATAAGTACGTTTTGTACTTAAAGTATAGATAATTTCAATAATATTAAGTAATTTACTTAATTTTAAGTACATTTTTTCTTAATTTTAAGTACAACATGTACTTATTTTGAAAACTAAGGCCGTCTTTGGAGTACATTTTCTTAATTTTAAGTACAACATGTACTTATTTTGAAAACTAAGGCCGTCTTTGGAGCATTTCTTTAATTTTATGACAAAATTTTTTTCTGTGTAGTCACGCTATAGAGCTCGCTCCAAAATAGGTCTATTTGAATCATAAATACCACATTCTCTAAGCATTTTAAGCAAATCTTTGCAGTTTGTGTTTCATTTAGACAATAATGTTTTTAATCATTTCATATTTTATTATAGTCCACCTATAGATGTCGCTCCCAAAAATGCTTTTTTTAAGCCATAAGCACCACATTTTCTAAGCAATTTAGCTGAAACTTAGCAGTTTGTATTCTGTTTTGGCAAGAAAATGTAGTCAATTTATTTTTTGTTGTAGTCCCCATGTAGAGGTAGCCCTCAAATGTGCTTATTTAAGCCATAAATACCACAATTTTTAAGATGAAGAGTTTGGCTGAAGAATTTGGGCCTAAAATTGCAGCGTTATTTTTTCAATGTTTGCTTCAACCAAATGGATTGTTCGAAGGTTTGCTTTATATCCAAAGATTTTTCCAGTAATAGAATTGAATGCAATCTATGGTGGTGGGTATATAAGATTCGGCATGGCCGAACTTAACGTCTTTTTTTACATGTTTTTCATTAAACTGTCTTATTGTGTTTTCAAATTTGACCATCCGTCGCTTGTGAGTTGTTTATGATCGGCCTAGTTTTCTCTGTGCCAATAGGTTTCTGTTAAATCCTACATTTTCTCGGAAACGCTAATCTCAGTGGCGCAATATTAAACTAAGCCATGGAAAAAACGGATTGTTTTTTTGCACGTGTTTTATGGAGAGGTGGCTTAAAATTAAAAACGAAGAATTTTTTTAAAGAGGTAAACCCGACCAATGTGGATTAAGAAGCACCAATACAACCGCCATTGATAAATTCATACCTGTTCTCTAGACACATTATAAGCATACGATTTCTACCTGGATCCTTCACACATGTATATAATATGCAGATCCTTTCTGTGATAGCATTAGTGTCATCGCAACAACGCTGCGACAAGCATCACACTCAAAGAGTCAAGTGAATTAGTGAAATGTCCTCTCAAGTAATCAACCCATCCGCGTCTTCAATCAAAAATCTACCAACGCCACAGGGCGAGGCTTTCAACTATGCTCTGTACTTACATCGTGAGGAGTTAAGAAAGCGCCATGGAACCCCGACAAGCACCTCACGAACTAAACTATTGCTCACTCAGGAGTTAATCTCAAAGACTGTAAAGAACATCAGCAAGTGCTCGGCAGATGATTTGCAAATTCTTAGCCGCGAAACGATTTTCAAGAAAAATCTACACCGTGAGATTGCCCGTCAGAGACATCGCCATTACATCCAAATGTTAAGACTACGAAATCAGCAAAAGGAGACGACAGTATCGCAAACAATTAATGTCCAAAATCAGACATGTCATCAACAGCAATCACAGGAAATGCATCAGCAATTCTATAACATATCTAATAGTCGGACATCACCCATGGAATCGTAAAGATCTGCTATTGTTGCATATTGTTTTATTCTAATCTAATTTATCTTAGTCTTACAATAAAGAAAACATTTTAACTCGAAAAAACGTGTTTAAGAATTTTTTTATAAAAAACTTTTCTTTAGTAGATTGCTTTATTTAAAGGACGTTATTCATAAAAAGTTATTGAAGGTTTAAAATAAAATTGAAAATCAGTTCAACCTTCCATGTTTATACCCTTACTTTAATGGAGGAGGGTATATAAGTATATAATTTCTACATTTCCTTAGGCGAAGGTGGTCTCCGACAACTTTTCCTTAAGAAAAGGTGGTCTCCGACAACTTTTCCTTAAGAAAAGGTGGTCTCCGACAACTTTTCCTTAAGAAAAGGTGGTCTCCGACAACTTTTCCTTAAGAAAAGGTGGTCTCCGACAACTTTTCCTTAAGAAAAGGTGGTCTCCGACAACTTTTCCTTAAGAAAAGGTGGTCTCCGACAACTTTTCCTTAAGAAAAGGTGGTCTCCGACATCTTTTCCTTAAGAAAAGGTGGTCTCCGACAACTTTTCCTTAAGAAAAGGTGGTCTCCGACATCTTTTCCTTAAGAAAAGGTGGTCTCCGACAACTTTTCCTTAAGAAAAGGTGGTCTCCGACAACTTTTCCTTAAGAAAAGGTGGTCTCCGACAACTTTTCCTTAAGAAAAGGTGGTCTCCGACAACTTTTCCTTAAGAAAAGGTGGTCTCCGACAAATTTTTCTTAGGAAAAGGTGGTCTCCGACAACTTTTCCTTAAGAAAAGGTGGTCTCCGACAACTTTTCCTTAAGAAAAGGTGGTCTCCGACAACTTTTCCTTAAGAAAAGGTGGTCTCCGACAACTTTTCCTTAAGAAAAGGTGGTCTCCGACAACTTTTCCTTAAGAAAAGGTGGTCTCCGACAAATTTTTCTTAGGAAAAGGTGGTCTCCGACAACTTTTCCTTAGGAAAGGTGGTCTCCGACAACTTTTCCTTAGGAAAAGGTGGTCTCCGACAACTTCTCCTTAAGAAAAGGTGGTCTCCGACAACTTTGCCTTAAGGAAAGGTGGTCTCCGACAACTTTGCCTTAAGGAAAGGTGGCCTCTGACAACCTTACCTTAAGAAAAGGTGGTCTCCGACAACTTTTCCTTAAGAAAAGGTGGTCTCCGACAACTTTTCCTTAAGAAAAGGTGGTCTCCGACAACTTTTCCTTAAGAAAAGGTGGTCTCCGACAACTTTTCCTTAAGAAAAGGTGGTCTCCGACAACTTTTCCTTAAGAAAAGGTGGTCTCCGACAACTTTTCCTTAAGAAAAGGTGGTCTCCGACAACTTTTCCTTAAGAAAAGGTGGTCTCCGACAACTTTTCCTTAAGAAAAGGTGGTCTCCGAAAACTTTTCCTTAAGAAAAGGTGGTCTCCGACAACTTTTCCTTAAGAAAAGGTGGTCTCCGAAAACTTTTCCTTAAGAAAAGGTGGTCTCCGACAATTTTTCCTTAAGAAAAGGTGGTCTCCGACAATTTTTCCTTAAGAAAAGGTGGTCTCCGACAACTTTTCCTTAAGAAAAGGTGGTCTCCGACAACTTTTCCTTAAGAAAGGGTGGTCTCCGACAACTTTTCCTTAAGAAAAGGTGGTCTCCGACAACTTTTCCTTAAGAAAAGGTGGTCTCCGACAACTTTTCCTTAAGAAAAGGTGGTCTCCGACAACTTTTCCTTAAGAAAAGGTGGTCTCCGACAACTTTTCCTTAAGAAAAGGTGGTCTCCGACAACTTTTCCTTAAGAAAAGGTGGTCTCCGACAACTTTTCCTTAAGAAAAGGTGGTCTCCGACAACTTTTCCTTAAGAAAAGGTGGTCTCCGACAACTTTTCCTTAAGAAAAGGTGGTCTCCGACAACTTTTCCTTAAGAAAAGGTGGTCTCCGACAACTTTTCCTTAAGAAAAGGTGGTCTCCGACAACTTTTCCTTAAGAAAAGGTGGTCTCCGACAACTTTTCCTTAAGAAAAGGTGGTCTCCGACAACTTTTCCTTAAGAAAAGGTGGTCTCCGACAACTTTTCCTTAAGAAAAGGTGGTCTCCGACAACTTTTCCTTAAGAAAAGGTGGTCTCCGACAACTTTTCCTTAAGAAAAGGTGGTCTCCGACAACTTTTCCTTAAGAAAAGGTGGTCTCCGACAACTTTTCCTTAAGAAAAGGTGGTCTCCGACAACTTTTCCTGAAGAAAAGGTGGTCTCCGACAACTTTTCCTTAAGAAAAGGTGGTCTCCGAAAACTTTTCCTTAAGAAAAGGTGGTCTCCGACAATTTTTCCTTAAGAAAAGGTGGTCTCCGACAATTTTTCCTTAAGAAAAGGTGGTCTCCGACAACTTTTCCTTAAGAAAAGGTGGTCTCCGACAACTTTTCCTTAAGAAAAGGTGGTCTCCGACAACTTTTCCTTAAGAAAAGGTGGTCTCCGACAACTTTTCCTTAAGAAAAGGTGGTCTCCGACAACTTTTCCTTAAGAAAAGGTGGTCTCCGACAACTTTTCCTTAAGAAAAGGTGGTCTCCGACAACTTTTCCTTAAGAAAAGGTGGTCTCCGACAACTTTTCCTTAAGAAAAGGTGGTCTCCGACAACTTTTCCTTAAGAAAAGGTGGTCTCCGACAACTTTTCCTTAAGAAAAGGTGGTCTCCGACAACTTTTCCTTAAGAAAAGGTGGTCTCCGACAACTTTTCCTTAAGAAAAGGTGGTCTCCGACAACTTTTCCTTAAGAAAAGGTGGTCTCCGACAACTTTTCCTTAAGAAAAGGTGGTCTCCGACAACTTTTCCTTAAGAAAAGGTGGTCTCCGACAACTTTTCCTTAAGAAAAGGTGGTCTCCGACAAGAAAAGGTGGTCTCCGACAACTTTTCCTTAAGAAAAGGTGGTCTCCGACAACTTCTCCTTAAGAAAAGGTGGTCTCCGACAACTTTGCCTTAAGGAAAGGTGGTCTCCGACAACTTTGCCTTAAGGAAAGGTAGCCTCCGACAACCTTACCTTAAGAAAAGGTGGTCTCCGACAACTTTTCCTTAAGAAAAGGTGGTCTCCGACAACTTTTCCTTAAGAAAAGGTGGTCTCCGACAACTTTTCCTTAAGAAAAGGTGGTCTCCGACAACTTTTCCTTAAGAAAAGGTGGTCTCCGACAACTTTTCCTTAAGAAAAGGTGGTCTCCGACAACTTTTCCTTAAGAAAAGGTGGTCTCCGACAACTTTTCCTTAAGAAAAGGTGGTCTCCGACAACTTTTCCTTAAGAAAAGGTGGTCTCCGACAACTTTTCCTTAAGAAAAGGTGGTCTCCGACAACTTTTCCTTAAGAAAAGGTGGTCTCCGACAACTTTTCCTTAAGAAAAGGTGGTCTCCGACAACTTTTCCTTAAGAAAATGTGGTCTCCGACAACTTTTCCTTAAGAAAAGGTGGTCTCCTACAACTTTTTTTAAGAAAATGTGGTCTCCGACAACTTTTCTTAGTTAAGATGGTCTCAGACCATCCTTTTCTTAGGATGGAAGAAAGTTGTCTCTGACAATTTTTCTTCTGACAACAACAAATTTTGCTTGGGGAAAGGTGGTCCGTGGCAACTTTTCGTAGGAGAGTGTAGCCTACGAAAACATTTCCTTAGGCTTTGGAAACTTTTCTTAGGAAAAGGGGACTCTCTGCAATATTTAAACATTTATGGTGATTTCGAATGTTGCCCGTCGACGCGAAATTCTAAAAAATATTTGCCTTTTTCACGTGAAAATGATGTAGTCCCTCGACTAAAATTTAGCTTCTATTTAAAAATTCCAAAATGTGGTATAAAAATCCAGTTTTCGAGAAAAGGGCAACGAAAATGTTGCACTTTTTTGCAGAAAAGAAATCGCCATTAGTTTCTGACAAATTTGAATTGTTTCATAACTTATCTGTCATCTACTCAAAAATCTTCATAATTTCAGTATATTTTTTTCTGTCGTGAAATAATTTTTCCATTTACTAGTTTTTCGTCATTGTACGAGTGTCAGTGTACAGGGTGGCTGATATGTATTGCAACCAACTTCAGGTTGCTATCATTTCTACACCGCTAGTCTGATAGCTGACAGATTTATTTCAGTGACAGTTCATTTTATTGTTTACAAGCTTACAAAAGCATTTTGATCTATTGCATTCAGAAAAAAAGTTATCCGTGATGGAATTTAAGCGTGATAGTGTGATTGCTTTATATTTGGGTGGAAAAACACAAGTTGCTATCGTTAGAGCCCTCCAGCATTTAAATGTGAATAAATCTTTTGTTTTTCGTACCATTGCTCGTTACCGTGATACTGGCAGAGTTGCATCGCGTCCAAAAAGTGGACGAAAAAAAAAACGGTAACAACACCAGAAATGATCCGAAAAGTGAAGGCCAGATTTGATCGAAATCCACGCTGCAGTGGTAAAAAAATTGCTTGTGAGCTGAACATATCGTGAGAACGGATACAACACATATTAAAAAATGAGCTTGGACTAAAGCCATTGAAGTTCAAAAATGTAACACATATTAAAAAATGAGCTTGGACTAAAGCCATTGAAGTTCCAAAATGTGCAAGAGCTCACCGATGCACAACAAAAAGTTAGACTGGAAAGAGCCAAGGAGTTGCTTCGCTTGCACGAAAGTGGCCAGTTACCGAATTTGGTTTTCTCCGATGATAAGCCATTCCAAATTGAGCAGTTTGTGAACAAGCAAAATGATCGGGTTTACTTGCCAAAGAGGTCAGCTGCAAATTTACACCTTCGATTGGCCACCAGAACTCAAGCGCCGCCGATGGTAATGGCGTGGTAATGTTATGGCTTGGCATGGTAATTCATCGACCATGGGGTCAAAATAAATGCCGAATATTATCGGGAAAATGTCCTAAAGATAGTATTGAAGTCCTGGGCAGACAAACATTTCGGCCGCAGACTATGGACATTCCAACAGGACTCAGCACCATCGCACTCAGTCACCCGTCAACAGAGAATGAAGCCGAGGCAAAATTGACGGCGGCGGCTTGATGGCTTAGCCGACATAAAATTGACATACGGCGGCTCTGTGATAGTCATTTTTATACCCTACACCACACTGTGGTACAGGGTATTATGACATTGTGCATTTGTTTGTAACTCCCAAAAGGATAAGAGATAGACCCATTGTTTATTATACCGATCGACTTGTAATCTCTTTCTGAGTCGATTAAGTCCGTCTGTCTGTAGATGTATTCTTGTAATCAAAGTACAGGTCGCAATTATTGTCCGATCTCAACGAAACTTTGCACATATCTTTCTTTAAGTCCAAGGACGATCCCTATTGAATTTGGTTAAAATTTACATATAGCTCCCATATATATGTACCTCCGATTTGGCATATATGCTCTGTATAAGCAACATTTTTGAACCGATTTGTACAAAAATTGACAGAGAGTAGTCTTATGAGACACTTAGAGGCAATACAAAATTTGGGGAAAATCAGTTCTGATTTAGATATAGCCCCCATATATATGTTACCCCCGATTTTACATGTAAGCGCTGTAGAAACTGTATTTTATATCCGATCAGTAAAAAAATTGGCAGAAAGAGGTTTCTTATCACATGAATTAACACCGCCAAATTTGAGGGAAATCGGTTCAACTTCAGATATAGCCCCATATATCCGATCAGTACGAAATACAACAGAGAGAGTTCTTATTACATGTGTGAACACTGCCAAATTCGGTGAAAATCGGTTCAGATTTAAACATAGTCCCAATATATATGTTACACCCGATTTGACATGTAACCGCTGTAGAAACCGTATTTTATATCCGATAAGTACGAAATTCGGCAGAGAGAGTTTTCTTATTATATGAATGAAAAATACCAAATTCGGGAAAATTCTGCTCAGATTTAGATGTAGCCCCTATACTTATATATATGTAAGGCGAAGGCTTTAATTGCCAGTCCTCTTCCCCCTCAATATTTCTTGTAAATTTATTTGCATTAAATATATTAATAAATAAATAAATATATATATGTTTCACCCGATTTGACATGTAAGCGCTGTAGAAACCGTATTTTATATCCGATCAGTAAGAAATTCAAAAGAGTTTTCTTATTATATGAATGAACACAGCCAAATTCTTATCGCAATGCCTATTTTCGCATTGTTAGGGAGGTGTATGGTATTATATGTATAGTCGGTCCGCCCAACTATATAAAAAGTTAAGCTCTGGTATATATTCATAAATAATGGATGTTTTTAAGTTAATTGTAAGATATTGTCAAGTGAAACAAGTACCAGCGTTAAGTTCGGCCATGCCGAATCTTATATACCCTCCAGCAAGAATTGCATTCAATTCTATTACTCAAAGATTTTTGGAAATGGAGCAAGTCATTGCTTAAACAAAAAGATCTCACGATTTATTGAAAAAAAAGAACGCTACAGTTTTTAGCCAAACTTTATGCCTCTTCGCCAAACTTTTGATTTGTATAAATTTCATTGACATGAATTCTTGTCAAAATATAAGTAGAATACAAACTGAAAAGTTTCAGCAAAATGGGTTTAAGTATGTGGTGTTTATGGCTTAAGCAAGCCTTTTTGGGAGCGACATCTATAGGTGGACTACAACCAAATATGAACCGATTTAAAAAAAATTTACTGTGATGAAATCTTGCCAAAGTAAAATAAAAAATTCAAGGATTCAGTTAAAATGCTTAGAAAATGTGGTATTTATGGCTTAAATAGGTATATTTTGGAGCGGCCTCTATAGGGTGACTACAACAAAATATGAAATATAAATGTAAAATTTTTTTGTGATGAATTTTTTGTCAAAATGAAATACAAACTGCAAAGTTTCAGCAAAATTGCTTTAAAAATGCGGTATCTATGGCTCAAAAACCATAATTTGGAGCGACCTCTATAGGGGGCTATATCAAAACATTGACCAATATAACCTATTTGCAATCCCAAACGACCTGCAACTATAAGCGTAATTTCAACAGATAGACAGACAGAAGGACATGGCTAAATCGTCTTATGGTGGCGTGTATAAAAATCATCGATTTCCATACAATTATAAGTCATAAAATTGACGCTAGGCGGCTCTATGATATACTCGATTTTCGAAGTAAGTCGAAACTGGTTGTTTTCAGGAGAGGCGAATCGTCGTTTAAGTGAAATTTTAAATTTGTGTAGAATTACCTTGTACCTTCATTGAATTGATGGATTTGACTGAAGACAATTTAGACATGCAATCTCCAGTATAACGTACCAATTAGACTTAGCATTCTTTACAACGGAGGTATTAATTTACATGCAGTATTACAATTCTGTAATACTCCATTGCCTTTTTTCCGAAAATATTTGTTTCTCTATGTGTAAGTAATCTAATCATAAATAAAAAATCTTATCATTTCCTTTAAAAAATTATTTTTATAATTATTTTTCAATTACTATCAATATTCTCATTTTTAATACATGTTAAGTTCCCTCTTGTGACAACAAACGAATCAAAAGGAAAATCACTTTCCATATCGTCCCCCAATAAATGAGCAGGGTAGAATTTGTTTGTCGTTTCGAGAAAATCATATTTGAAGTTTTTGTGATATTGAAACTCGATTAATGAACAATCAATTTCAAACACCCAATTTCTGGAAGTAGAATTTCCCCAAATTTTTACTAGATATACAACCAATTGCGTAGATTATTAAAATCTGTTTATGTTTATACAATATTCTTCTATTGAGGGGACGATATATCTGTTATATGGTTATTTGCTTATCAAAATTGTAAATTGTATCTATCCATAAGTTTATCAAAAATGTAAATTGTATCTATCCATAAGTTTTTCTATGGAACGGCGGCTGTGTTTCAGCCGATTTTAGCCGCAAAGATCGGCGGCGGCTTCGGCTGGTGAAAAAAGGTCGGCGGCGGCTAAAATCGGCGGCTCGTTCGTCGGCTTCATACTCTGCCCGTCAACCAAGAATGGCTTAAAAAGGAGGTTCCTCGCTTCATTTTTACCGCACAATGGCCACCAAGATCTCCGGATCTCAATCCGTTGGACTTTTGCGCCTGGGCCAAATTAGAGAGTAAGGTTCGCACTAAAAAATACCAAAGTATCGATCATCTCAAGACGGCGCTTCGTCGGGAACGGGTCAAAATACCGCAGAGCCACTTTCGTGCAGCGTGTGATGGAGTTGTCGGCCGTTTGAAGGCCACAATTCGTGCCAAAGGTGGCCAATTCGAACAAATCGAAACTGTTTCTAAAATTTTATGTTATTTCCGACAATTTTGCTTTTGAACAATAAAATTAAAAAAAAATTAAAAAAATATAGCGCTTTACTTTGTTGCATTACATATCAGCCACCCTGTATACTGGATCAAAAACATTTTCAACGACGTATTTTTACCCATAGTGCTTTTAATATCTTGTGGTATGTGTGTAAATAATTTGATTATAGGTATTTTACCTGTATGTGTTGAATTATTTGATCTCTACATTATCACGATCTGAAGGACAGAGTGGCTTATGGGCAGTCATTTTTGCTATAAGGCATTTTCCGCAATTATTTTCCAAAAATTTCGAGAGTTTTATAAATTCATTATCAAAATAAAAACAATAAAAAATTCAGTACAAATTAAAAATACCTAAAACACTCTCGTTTCACTCGCGACATTTGAATGCCCGATGACAAATTTTAGATATTAACTTGTTCGAAAATGTTTAATGTTTTATTTGTTTAGGTTTTGCTTCATTTTAACCTTTTCTCACGATTGTAAAAATTTCACTACTTTAAACTTTACTAATGGATGCGCAACTGGTTCAACTATTTACAAACAGAGCACTGTGTTGCAAGAAAAAACAGTATCAGGAGAGAGTAGGAGAAACTCTCCAAACAATTTGTTGTGTACTACTCATCTGAATCCGTAAAACACAAATGCATTCGCTATGCTCTAACACACACACTTTCTTCTGCTCCTTCCATTTTACGCACTAGCCATAACAAAATAACAATGACTGCTTGCAAATTATTTGTGATGAATGACAACTTTTTCTGTTAATTCAATTGTTTTATTTCCAATATACATACCCATTTGTTCACAAAAATTGTATCACTTGATTATAAAAGGTTTTGCACTTTTCTTGCACTAAATTTCATGCGAATCCATTAAGATTTTCTCATTTTCTAATAAGAATAATTGAGACATATTTTCGAAAGCGAACCATTTAAGGGAGAGTCATTGACATTGGGAGAGGTGTAGCAGAATGCAAAATACGAGTACCATTGTCAAAGGAGAAAAATAGATGAGGTGAATGACCGCGTAGGCAGTGTTGTCTATTTGTTTGTTGTGTGGGCAGTCTTCAAGCGTTAGTCCAGATTTACACTAGGCATGTTTTTTCAGCAGCTTATCATAAAATTCTCTTGTGAACTTACACTAAAAATTCAAAATGTTCAGGGAGAGTTTTTCCCCCCTTTTGACGACTGAGTCTCCTACTAAACGACGATAAGCTGCTGAACATTCAGCCAGTGTAAATACGGACTTATTTAGATATTTATGGCAGGGATGGAAAATTCGATTTCTCAAAAATTACTAAAATGGTACTTTTTAAACTGAAAAGGTATTTTTCATTTATAATATTAATTCAATGCAAATATAATGAAATTGATGAATTCTTAATGGGAAATATTTAAAGATATATCTATATATATGACTTGATTTTGCTCCATAACTGTAAAAACGTATATAATAAGTCTTTAAGTAGACATTCCACTTATAGCACTTCCCTAAAATCTTTACATAGAGCTATGCAATTTTGTTTGTTATTCTATTCTGAAAGAAAACATAAATTCGCAAAAACTCTTATTAGTTCTTTAATAAGCATATTCTTCTGATTTAAGTAAAGACATTTAAAATAAACCCATTTTCAGAAAATTCATCAATGAAAAATATGGTGACCAGAAGTTGGGCCCCAGAAAATGCACCCAAAATTGACTATTTTCACCTCTCCTGTCTCTAAATTTATAGGTGAAAATAAGCAAATTAAATGAAGCTCCCAAAATAATGTTGTTTGACCTGAAGTTATTCTGGTCCCATTTTCATAAAAATATTTTATAAATTTTTTATATTACATTGGGGCCACCTTTATTCCGCCGAAAAATATATAATTTTGGTGTATACATTTTTATACCCTCACTTTAGTGTAACGAGGGTATATATCATTTGCCACGGAAAAAAGTGTAACACGTCGAAGGAGTGACCTAAGACCCCAAGTATGTTCGGAGGAAATCCGTTTTGGGTCATTTTAAGTCGAATGAGCAATGTCCGTCCGTCTGTCTGTCTGCTGGCTGGTGCGCACGATAACTCTCCAAAGGAGTAACCGATTGACCTCAAATTTGGTATGTGGTAATATTTTTTTCTATCTCCGGCTAAGTTGGAAGATGGGCCATATTGGTCCACTCCTTCTAGTACCTCCCCCACAAAGGGTTAAAATGTTGTGAAATATTCGCCCATGTGATGACAATCGCGTGAGTTCAAATCGCAAAACGCATAAATTCCCCAATCAATATTAATGGTCTTCGAAATGAAATTTTAATAAAATGCAGACATGGATGTAGTTATTTATCATTATAATTAATATTTTGATTTTAATAAATCGAAATTGTTGTTACAAATCAAGAATTCAGAACATGCATTTTGCGACTTGAAATCACAATCGCCAATTTTAGGCGAAATGCGATTGCCATCACATGGGCGATTGATTCTTTAATAACTGCTATACTACTTATTCGAATCTTTTGAAATTCCACACATAGTATTAGCTTATTAGTCGCTATCAACTCGAGAAAAATGGGCGTTATTGCCACGCCCCTTTTTGTACCTCCCACACAAATGGACCATTTTGCTCCAAAAGTTAACAGCTTATAACTTGAATACCTATGCACAAAAAAACTTGAAATTTTGTACAGTGTAATGGTTTCATACTACCTACAATCCAGTGAAAAATGGGCGAAGTTGCCACGCCCCTTTTGGTACCCCCACACAAAATGGACCATTTTCCACCAACATTTAACAGCTTATAACTTTAATACCATTGCATAAAAATACTTGAAATGTTGTACAGTGTAATGCTTTTATAGTGCCTGCAGTCCAGTGACAAACTGGGGTTATTGCTACGCCCCTTTTGGTACCTACTACACAAATGTACCGTTTTATACCAAAAGGTATGAGCTTATAGCGTGGGTACCAATGCACAAAAATACAACAATATTTAATATACTAATATGTATATGTAATATTTTTAAAGTACATATAGCCCTATGAAAAATAGGCGTTATCACCGCGCTCCTTTTGTTACCTCCCACACAAAATGGCCAAATCATACCAAAATTGAATAGATCATAACTTTAAAATACCAGGGCATATAAACACATACAATTCGATACAGTGCAATATATTTGAAGTTTACTGTTTAGCGAAAAATATGAGTATTTGTTAAACCCCCTCTGGTACCTCCCATACAAATTGGCCGATTAATTCGTGTTTTTCATATTACAATACTCACAAAGTGAGGGTATACCTTAGTCGGTTTACCCGACTGAAACTTTCTTACTTTTTTTTTAAAGCTTTAAAAATTTACTTCGATAGAAAACGTACGTGTTTCATGAAATTAAATTTCATTTGAGTCATATAGAATTCAAAATAGTTATTTCTATAAGGACATACATATATTGGATTTACATCTGAAAAACAAATAGAAGATGGAGTTAAATGGTACTGAAATGGCGGTGGGGGTACTTCGGTACATTTGGAAGTAGAAAAGTACTGAAAAAAGTGCTACAGTACTGACTTTTCCATCCCCGATTTATAGACAGAGATATTTTGAGTGCAAAAAAGCAATTTTTCGACAATTACTTTTCATCATTGCTGTGACATGCTTCTTTTGATGATTTGAAGATTTTTGTTTGGATAGGAACATTTTTATGAAAAAATCGATTTGAATTGTTGTGGGCCGCGGGCGTTGCAAATTTTGATGAAATACCTCACTAGTAATACGAGAGTATAGGTATATCATTTGCTACGGACCAAAAGTGTGACCTAAGAGCCTAAATATGTTCCGAGGATATTCGTTGTGGGTCATTTTAAGTCGAATGAGCAAATTCCGTATGTCTGCTGGCTGGTGCACACGATAACTCTCGAAAGGAGTTGATTTCAAGTTTGGTATGCCGTAATATTTTTCTATCTCAGGCTAAGTTCAAAGATGAGCCATAGCGGTACACTTCTTCTAGTACCTCTCCCGCAAAGGGTTAACATTTAGTGAAATATTGAAAATCCAATAACTTCTATACCTACTACTTATTTGAATCGTCTGAAATTCCACATAAAGCATTAGTTTATTGGTCAAATTTTCCACGCCCCTTTTGGTACTTCCCACACAAATTGACCATTTTGCACCCAACAGAATACATTAACGATCCTCTTGCTTTAATGTATTTCGATTTTTCTTATTATTATGCAAACATAGGTAAAAAATAGGCAAATTCACGTTAACCTGAAAACCTACTTCCATTTTCTGTAACTACCCCATTACTAAAAATGGAACGATACACGATCATCGAACGATACAAAACGATCGAACAAAAAAACGATACGAACGATAAAAAATCATCTTGACTGATGAGGCCCATTTCCACCTCGGTGGCTACGTTAACAAGCAAAATTGTCGCATCTGGGGCTCGGAAAACCCAAGAGTTATTATTGAGAAGCCTCTCCATCCTCAACGTGTGACTGTTTGGAGCGGTTTATAGTCCGGCGGGGTCATTGGACTTTACTTTTTCAAAAATGAGTTTGGATCAACAGTTACGGTGAATGGATTGCGCTATCGAGAGATTATTAATGATTTTTTATGGTCGGAGTTGGATGGTATTGATCTGGACAACGTTTACTTTCAACAAGACGGCGCTACGTGCCACACAAGCAACGAAACCATTGCTCTGTTACGGGAAAAGTTTCCGGACCGTGTTATCTCACGAAGATGTGATCACAATTGGCCACCGAGATCTTGTGATTTAACACCTTGCGACTTCTTCCTTTGTGGCCACGTGAAAGATAAGGTCTACGCCAACAGCCCAGCGTCGATTCAAGACCTCAAAGATAGAATTCGTGAGGCTATCGAGGACATAGGGCAGCAACTTTGCAAATTGGTTATGGAAAATTTCATGAAAAGGATATGGTCCTGTAAGCGTGGTCGTGGTGGCCATTTGGCTGATGTTGTTTTTCATTATTAACGGCATACCTTCCTCTTTATTATGAAATAAACATCCGATCATTTATCTCAAAAAATTGAATTTTTCTTTGAATACCAAAATAACACCTCTTGTTGGAAAACCCTTTATTAAAATGCCATTTCAAAGAACTCTGAAATAATTGTTGTGCTTACGAATATAACGCCCGGAACCCAGGATTTGGTAATTTTTTATTGCGTAACGGCCTCTTGGGCCTTTCCTTACCGCGTAATTCCGTTCGAGGTGAAAAAGCCTTTCGAAGATAATTAACGAATCGAAAGTACGGTGGTTCTGTGGTAATGCTGGATTGGGCAAACATAACCGTAACGTCGGTTACGTTTGCCTTATACTGATATGATACGATTTGCCAAGGAAAATGAAACGTAACGGATGGTGCAACCCGTTGATATTGGGGTAATTGCTGTTTCGTTTACCTAGCCCAGACATAGACCCATCAAAGCGCAAAGTTTTAAAATCAAAAAGCGTTCCGAATAATATCGAAAAAAGGATAGTCCAAAAAATGTTGATTGTTCTTATATTGTTATTATTATTTTTTAATTGAAGGGAAATCTTAAGTGGTTCTTTACAATTTTAGGACATTTACGTAAAAATGTGTAAAGAACATACTATAAAAAATGCTCTTCATATTCCTCCATAAAATACATATTTGGCTATTCCAGAGCCGACGCCGTATTTCAATTTTATATGTCTAGCCACAAATATTAATGAGCCTTTGTTCTCAGGTATGGCTTTCAGAGGTGAATCCAGTAAAATATACAGCATCCGAATGTGAGCAGACGAGATGGATGCGTCTAGATATTTTCTTTAATAAATGTAAAATACCGCACTCAGATGGTCCTGTTTTAAATCCGTAAAAAATTCAGCATTTGCAAAATTAAAAAAAAAATATTTCCCCTCAACTTCTATAAACGATTTCTTTAAATTTGACGGGAATTTATATTGGATTTTTACAATTTACGTCAAATGTTTAAAAGGACAAACCATCGAATATGAATATACATATGGACGGCCCACGAAATGACAATTTTCTTTATCTCTTTCTTTATTTAATTAATTATTGTATGCGAGTTTAATTATGATTTAATTGTCTTAAAACCGTAAAAAGATTATGATCGTCTGACTTACCTGCACATGTTGGTTCTCTATATATGTAGGCATTATTAGAATCTGGAGTACTAGGATTGTGGGCATTAGCCTTTAACATAACATGAAATTCTTCTGCAATTATTTTTCAAAAGTTTTTTTTAATTCTTTATCAAAATGAGTATTAAAACAATTTTAAAAATTCTGTCTGATCTAAAAAAGGCACTTCCCGTTTCACTCGCGACAACAGACGGCCTGATTATAACCGACGCGACCAATTTGAGAAATTCAAGTTACTCGGAAAATCCATTAATACGAGTATTTTGTATTTTATTTTTCACTTTTTCTTACGATATTCCTTATAAATAGTTTTCATAATCCGTTTTTCGGATGGATTTGTTGTCGACATAATTTTGTGCGCATCTGGTTCAACTGTTTACAAACAGTCCACTGTATTGCAAAAAAATCACATGAGAGAGGAGAAACTCTCCACAAATGGTTGATGTTTAGTACTCATATGAATCCATGAAACAAAACTGCCTTTGCTATGCTCTAACACACACAGTTATTCTTTTCTATTTTACGCACAAAACAAAACAGGAGAAAAACAATGACTGCTGCCAAATTACTTCTGATGAATGAATGCCACTTTTTCTGTTGTTGCATTGGTTTGATTTACAATATATTTGTTCAACAGATGTGTATCACTTTATTCTAAATGGTTTTGCGCATTTGTTGTACTAATTATCATGCGAACCCATTAAGATAAGAACCCCTTTCTAATAAGAATCTTTGGGGAAACATTTCGCGCGAACCCTTTAAGAATACTTTTAGGACTGACACAGGTGGGAGAGTTGTAATGGAATGCGAAATACGAGTAGCAATGTCAAGGAGAAAAAGAGATGCGGCGAATGACCGCTTGAACAGTGCAATTTGTGTATATTTGGGTGAGATATTACCGCTTTTTTATTTTTATGGTTGGATGAGATTTTTAATGACGGGGCAGCGGCGCCTTTTGCTAAATGTATGTATAGACGATCGTCAGATCGGACAACTTTATCAACCCTGTTAAAGTGCTGCAAATGTACGGACAATTTCAGATTGTTAGGCAAAGGTGAATTGACAGTTCACACGATTGCAAGAACACCTTACAATTTCATATACAGTCGACTCCGCCTAACTGAAAATGGGAAAATGTGACAATTTTTTTTCAGTTATCCGTGTTTTTCGTTAAACCGTAGTTCGGATAACTGAAACATATTTCACTTATCCGAATTGCGCTTAAGTGAAAATGTTTCAGTTATCCGATCTACTTTAAAAAAAAGTAAACGTATTTATATGGTTATTCATTTTTATTTATTTTACATAAACATTTATATGCACTAGAAACTTAAAGAAACAAAAATAAACAAAGGAACTTAAATTCAATTCAGTCATATTAAAAAGGTACATGCGTTTTGGTACATTAATTCATGGACGTATGTATGTGTAGAAGTTTAGGTACTATTTTTAAAATAGTCTCTAATATTTGTTTGAGTCATATTATTTAAAACCGATTGGGACATTATATTTTCAATGTCATGTAATTTATTACGGATTTCAACGTTATCAACAAAAAAAAATTTGTAAAAAAAGTCTGTAAGAATTCCAATAGATTTCACGGCTTCTTTTACTGTAGGTTTACATAAAGTGACTATTGATTCATCAGTTTCAATAGGATCATCGTTGTCGTCAACATTCGCAGAGGCGGTAACTTGTTCGATAATATCACTATCTGTTACATCTTCCCAGCAGGCTACATTTTCGTCAATGTCAATAAGAAATACAATTTCATCACCTAGGGCTTCTGAGATAACATCAGTCTCCTCAACTGAATCTGTTTCCTGTCCAGTAATAAATCCAGCCTTCCTGAAGCAGTTCCGAATAGTTTCCGAAGTAACGCTTGTCCATGCTGTTTTTATCATGTTTAACGCCCCCAATATATCAACCTTTTTGGAAAAATCATTTAGGGAAAGCCCACATTCAAGATGAAGAAGTTGCTTTGAAATTATCATCTTTCGGTAAAAAGATTTGAAAGATCGGATTATACCTTGGTCCAATGGTTGAATTATGGACGTCGTATTTGGTGGGAGAAATACGATTTTTATATTTTCTAACGAAATATCATCGACTAATTTGTGACATGATGCATTGTCAACGAAGAGGATTATCTTTTTTCCATCTTTTCTGAACTTCATGTCGAGTTCCTTCATAATGTCCGTCCATATAAAGCTTGTCATCCATGCTTTCGAATTAGCGACATAGTTTATTGGAATAGAATTGTTTTTGAAGCACCTGGGATTTCTGGACTTTCCTATACAATAAATATGCTTATCACTACCAGTTGAATTTGTAATGAACAGAAGTGTGACTCTTTCCTTGGCCATTTTTTTTCCTGACGGCTTCTCTACCCTGTTGGCCAACGTTCCGCTTGGCAAAGCCTTGTATAATAGAGCAGACTCGTCAGCGTTGTAAACTGCATCTTCAGAGAACTCCTTAATATATGTGGGCAATATATTAGCCACCCAATCGTTTGCTTCTACTGTATCAGCTGAACTTTTTTCACCATGGACATTTTTAAAATGGATATTTTCCCTTTTCTTCCATCTTTCGAGCCAGCCGGTAGTTGGTATGAACTCAACATTAAGCATTTTGGCGTAGTCTTTGGCCTTCTCCATCAATACGGGTCCAGTTATAGTAGCTTGCTTCGATCGCATATCTTTGAACCATAGAAGTAAAGCGTCTTCAACATTTTTATTTGCGCCTGGTCTTAATCGTTTCATCCAAACATTTCGATTTTGTTTGGACACATTCGAGATGGATTCTTCGTTTTTCATAATTCGGGTTAATGTTGCTGCGCTACAATGGAACTTTAGACAGATTTCTTTCCTGGGTACACCGGATTTAATTTTTTCAATTATCTCCAGTTTGTTTTTAAGTGACAGACATTTATATTTGCTTGATGGTTCCTAAAAAACATTTCAAGAGATTTTCGAAACCCATAAAGTTTTGTCTATTCGTTTCGATAATCTCTGTTTTTATTTTCTTTCTTAATAGAAAACAATGTTTGTCCAAATTCGCACATTCATATGTACCACAGATAGTACAAACGCAAAACAAACACATTCATACACCTCTTTTTTTGTGCAATCGCGGTTTGCTAGAAATTCAGAAATTGTTGTTGTTATGTTCATGCAACAACACGTCTAAGTCGCACCCCACTTAATTTCATCAAATACATCTCACACACTTCTTACTGCTTTTCAACAAACATTGTTTTCCATTAAAACAAAACAAAAGCAAATAATCTCAAACATTTAAATTTTTCCTTACCATTTTCGTTGTCTTTTTTGACTAATCAAAATTACAGCATTTCCAAATATTTGTAGTTTATTGCTATGTACTGAAAATCCTTTGGATTTTCTAATTTAATTGTTTTAATGTACGTCGCTGTTTAGAAATTAACTTTTTGTAAGCAAAAGTCAGCTGACTACTCAAATGAAAAATTCAAATCGCTAATAAAGATGGCGCCATGTTTTGGGATAAATTAAACTCCTTACATTCAGATGGCGAGAAGATCGCAAATATTTTCTTTTTATGCCATCTAGCGTAAGATAGCACCTTGGGCATTGCGTTGCCTTTACGCACTGATGTTTTTGATAAATGGTGGTTGCTTGAGTTTTTTCCAGTTAAGCTGAGTCAATTTAGTACAAAATTGAAATTTTGTGGGTGAATAATTTTTCAGTTATCCGATATTTTCAGTTATGCGAAGTTTCACTTAAACGTAGTGATTTGAATCAAATAAACACAAAAATTAAATGTTCATAGCCTTCTGTTTCAGTTATTCGAAATTTTTCAGTTAAGCGTGTTGCAGTTATGCGGAGTCGACTGTATGTATTTACCATATATTTTGTAAATATTTATATGCAGGATTGCCAATAAAAATATTTTATAGACAGTGTTGCCAATAAAATGTTTCAATGGCAATTGTCGCCATTGTCAAATGCATAAATTTCACACATCTCAAAATCTGCAAATTATTTCACAATGACTTTTCTGTCAACGTTGCAAGACAAAATGTTTATGCTCACATGGTTCCATTTTTTCGTCATTTTTCTAACAATATTTTCCCATCTGGCAATCTTCTATACAAAGCTTAACAGCCGTATTCATAAAAAAATCCTAATTGTGATTTAAAGTGCACTTTAGTTAACAAACACTTTTGGCCTAATAAACGATTATTAAAAAATCGTATTCATAAACAGCATTTTAACTAATAAACATTTTAATGACTTCGTCAATGAAATGCTGGCAACACCATCTTCTTCACGCACCATTTTCTTTCTTAATGATGCATTAATAGGATTATCACTTGAATGAGTAGTCGAATATATAATTTATTTTATTGTTTATTTTAAAAACGACTGTATTAATTAACAAAAATGTATGCTCACTTGTCCAATAAATAAAAAAACAACAACTAAAGATCAAATAAATGACGAATTCAGATAATTTTTTTTATTACATACAAAAAGGTATTCGAATAACGAATAATATATGACACATGTTGATTGTTTACATATCACTAGTGAATTTTGTACAATTTGTATTTCTTGTGTTGCGAATTTGAAACAATAAAAGTTGTTGGTCTTTTATGAATCAATATAGAAAAAAGGGATGCGAAAATTAATTTATTATTACCGATTTACAATATGGGAAAAAGAAGAATGCAAAAATGCTGCCATGTCCGTCCGTGACAATCAAAGTAGTGCTCGAAAAAAGGAACCAATTCTTACGAAATTTTTGGGATAAGGAGCAGCTTATGTTGCACAACTTTAACTCTTCCTGGAAAAATGCTACAAATAGGTCCACGTTTTGATATACCTCCGATTTACTGGTACATTCCGTTTTGACAAACACGTTCTAGAAGGCACAGTTACGTATTTTATTCTTTTTTTCTAATTTTAACCTAAACTATTTCTAGAAAATATGTTCAGAAACAGTCTTATAATATTTTTTTTCATTTAATTACAAAATTCCATAAAAATGTTTTGTAAATGCACACGAAGAAAATGTAAATGTCACTTTAACAAACTCTTAAAGTAGGGTCGAACCTATATTAAAATCCACGCATTTAACAATTGTTTACAAAAGCTGATTTAGGCTAATAATCGTTTATGAATACAGTTTTAACAAATTTTGCTTAACAAAGGTTTGTAAAGCTATTTTAAGTTTTTATGAATACGGCTGTAAGACTTTACTACTATCTATCTACATATGTAAATATTTTTTTCTAGTTTTTTTTTGGATTTTTTCGTCATTTTTGATATGTTTGAATTGAAAGAAAATAAATTTGGAAACAAAATTTTTAAATATTATATACAGGGTTTTCCAATAAGAGTGATATGATTTCTTTGAAAAAACACACTTATTGTTAAGGAAATTCAAAAGTTTTTTATTTAATGTGAAGTACAATCGATACAATTAAGTTATAAATAAAACGTCATTCAAATGGACTCCACGACTTCTTCTGCAGGAACGAATTCAATGAACCCAATTTTCGAGCACTCTTTACACTAAATCAAGTCGTATGTCATGAATGGCACGTTCAATATTGACTTGTAAAGCTTGAAGAGAGTCTGGTTTATTTCGAAAGACCAATGACTTCAAATAACCCCACAAGAAATAGTCTAACTGTGTTAAATAACAACTTCTTGGAGGCCATTCAATATCACAATTTTTTTGAAATAATCGAATATCCAAAGTTTTCTCGCAACAATTCAATTGTTTCATTTGCTGTGTGGTACGTAGCCACAATCGGTCAATAGCAAAAAGATAGCTCTTAACGAGAGCTAAAATATTGCTCATGGGTGTCAAGGTCGTAGGTCGTCTGGAAAGCGTTTTTTTTATTTTTTTTTTTTTAAATTGACAGCATCATTTTCAAATGTGAACGGAACGTTTATTTTTATTCTACATAGCTCCTTAAGGGTACGTCGGATCGGGAATCGGTCAATGGCAAAAAGATAGCTCTTAACGAGAGTTAAAATATTGCTCGTGTGTATCAAGGTCGTAAAACCTAATTCACGAATAGTTGCAATTGGAGAACGAGTATTTTGATAATCAAACTGAATAATTTCTCCATGATGAAATTGTAAAGCTGAGTATAGGCGATTGCCAGATCGGCAAACGTTATCAACCCTTTTAAAGTGCTGCAAATATACGGACAATGACAGATTGTTAGGCAAAGGTGAATTGACAGTTCAAACGATTGCAAGAAAACATTACAATTTCATATATTTACAATGTATTTTGTAAATATTTATATGCAGGATTGCCAATAAAAATACATTATAGACAGTGTTGCAAATAAAATGTTTTTCTGGCAATGGCGCGGTGTCACATGCATAAACTTCGCACATATAACAATCTGCAAATTATATCGCAATGACATTTCTGCTAACGTTGCAAAACAAAAATTTTGTGTTCACACGGTTGTAAATTCACAGGGTTGCATTTTTCCGCCATTTTTCTGGCAATGTTGTCCGATCTGCAAATCGTGTGTACTTACCTTAAACACTACTGAATACAATGAAAAACAAATGACAGATCATGACATATTACAAATGACCGAAACGTCACTTCCAAATCATATCATCCCTATTGAAAAACCCGTTATCGCATCCCACGAATAGGTTTAAAGCTAAGTACACACGATTTGCAGATCGGACAATATTGCCAGAAAAATGCAACGCTGTAAATTAACAACCGCGTGAACATACATTTTTTGTCTCGCAACGTTGGCAGAAAATTCATTGCGAAATAATTTGCAGATTGCTAGATGTGCGTAGGTAATGCATGTGACAACGGCGCCATTGCCAGAAAAACATTTTATTGGTAACACTGTCTATAAAATATTTTTATTGACAATCCTGCATTAAACATATACAAAATATATTGTAAATATATGAAATTGTAAGGTTTTCATGCAATCGTCTGAACTGTCAATTCAAATTTGCCTAACAATCTGCCATTGTCCGTAAATTTGCAACATATTAACAGGGTTGATAACGTTGTCCGATCAGGCAATCGTGTATACGAGTACTTAGCTTTAAGCTATTAATGTAAATGACATAAGCTTTTGTTTGAACAAAAAAATAATGTCAAAAATGCAAAAACTATTTTTAATTTAGCAAAAAAATCACAAACAAACATTTTTGTTAATTTTTTAAAAAAGATTGAAGAAGCTGCTATTGAAAACACTTTGGGAAAATTTTTCAAAATACAATAGGTAATTATTTGTATGGGTGGAAAAAAGGGCCGTTTGGCCAAAATTTCGAAATTCAACAATCAATATTTGCTAATGTTATTTTATATTGAACAAAAGACTCTACTCAGAAGCGAAATTTGGGTGTAATATTACGAATCAATTAAAATACATTGATGTGTAATATTTGGTAGAGCCTCCATTGGCTATAAGGACCGACTGTACCCTGCAACAAGTATCGTAAACGATACATCACATATTCGCCCATGTTCTGGAATTCACTTGTGGTGGTGAAGGGAGAAGTATACACCGAGAGGTGTTCTGCAACTCACTTTCACCCCATTTCATGCAATTTTTTCTCGCCATGTTTTCCATTGTGAGAGCGCTGTGAGTTCTCATTTTTTGGAAAGAATAATTATTGTAATCACAAATTAACTGTGCCGTGACAAAATTTGTAATGTTTACTTCTTAATTACAAGTTTCTGTACGATAAAATAATCAAATTAATTAATAAATTAGGTTTTATAAAATAAGTCCAAAATTGCAACCAACTTTTTTTCTTTTGTGATGTGAGTAAGTGAGTTCTTGGCAAATCAGCTGATTTGGTTTGACTTCGAAAAATCAGAGATGCAAGTTGTTTGTTAGTTTGAAATACAACCATTTTAATGGAGTAACCTCAAGGTTATTTGCATCGCATAATTTAATTTTGGTACAGAAATGTTATTCCATTTTAAAAATTTACTAAATTTAACAAAAATATAAGTAAAATAATTAAAATGATCGTCAATTTGCCTATTATGAACCGTGTGGCAACGCTACTTCTGCAAAGTGTCAAATGTTTGACGTCTATTAAAACGTAACAAAAACAACAAACATAAAACAATTAACACCAACTTGACAAAACAAAAAAACATAAAACAAAAATTGGACGGAAAATAACCAAAGGATTTAGATTTTACAAGATGTAAGTATGCTGAGCTTTTTGCTCAAGCTAATTGTTCAAATTCATTGCATTACTATCCTACAGGTCCCCACGAATAAATAGTTCTCACAATGAGATTTTCGTCCAGTTCATGGAGTTACACCCAGACTTGGCCATGCATGGGCTACTCAAAGATGGATAAAGCAGAGCAGGATAAACTGTGGTCAGACCTGGCAACAAACCTTAATTCATGCGGACCTCAAACAAGAACGGAACATTAAATCCAAGCTTACACATAACAAAAGGGAATGTCGGGCAACAGGTGGTGGCCAATATAATAAATATGTAATGACACCTTTGAAGGAACGTGTTGCTGTTTTGTGCGACCTTTATATGTGCGCGGATGGGATAAATAACACCCAGAAATTAGGTGGCCCCAATAAAGAAAATATTGACGCAGATGCACCATCTACATCGCATGCAAGTCGTATTAGGCCCAAAGAAACGTCAAGTGCAAAACCAGCAGAAAAACTTGCCACATCATCAGCTGCAAATAC
Source organism: Eudasyphora cyanicolor (assembly GCA_963930755.1). Classification (NCBI taxonomy): domain Eukaryota; kingdom Metazoa; phylum Arthropoda; class Insecta; order Diptera; family Muscidae; genus Eudasyphora; species Eudasyphora cyanicolor. The sequence continues at coordinate 221,519,124 of OZ005735.1, forward strand.
AGTGACTGCATCAAAGCGTGTACGCAGCCACTCTCCTGATTTCGGCGATATACCCGATTCGCCAATTGCCTCTCCCAACGTTGAGCCACCCGCACCAAAGAGAAAGAAACCATCGGACGTGGAGTACTTAATGGAGGAGGAAACGAAACATTTTAAGTGTGTTTCGGGTGGTATTAGTGCAATAAAGGAAGTGATGGTTGCCAATAGTCATACATTAATAAGCATTGAAAATAAGCTAGATGAACTAGTCTCATTAAAAAAGGAGGAAATAAAAGAAAAGAAAAGGCACCACATACAAATGGAGAAGCATTTGCTCACCCGAAATGAGCTGAAATTGAAGTCCATCGAGCTGGAACAATTGAAGATGGGACTTTAAATTGACAATATAGTTAATAAATACATATATATCTAATTGATCTCATAAAAAACTGCAGCAAATAAAATTTGTTTTGTATTTTTAGTTTATTCATTCTAAAGACTGTGTTTTATTGAACGTGCAATTTCGTCTCTTACTCGTGTGCCATCGGTACCACTACTTAATAGTTCCACATCTTCAATGTTGTCATCGTCAGGTATCGGAACTTCCGCATCCATAGGTAAATTAAAATGCTTGCAAATATTGTGCAGTGCGCAGCACGCATTAATAATACTGCTTACTTTTGCTGGTTCGTAGTGGAGGGTCGCTTGTAGGCATCGGAAACGAGATTTTATGTTGCCTATAGTCCTCTCAACAATGTTCCGTGCTGAGCAGTGTACTTTGTTGAATTTGTGTTCACTGTGTACAATTGGCGGCAGCACTTTTGAAGCACTGACTTCCGCCTGACTCATTTCCATATTAATCCATTGTGGACATATTTTGTCCTCAATAGCTTTTACCACTTTCCACATTATTTTGCACAATGTAGTCCTTCCCATGCTTATATTTATGTCGTTTGCTATAACACCTTGAAAAGCGCCTACCGCAAGAAATCTCAAAGCTGCCGCCAATTGTATTTTTTGTGGTATTGAGCCTGTGCTAATGTAGGGTGCAATTTGATCAAGGATCATTGAAAATCCGTCTTTATTAAGCCGGTAAAAAGCTATAAAACATTTAAAGGCATAAATTATTATGTTAAACAGATTAACGACACTTAACTTACCTCGAATTTGGAATATCCATTGGATTTGAGTAGTCACGCAAGTGCCGCCTTTTGATACGTTCCTCAAGAACTGCATAAATCCCTAATGGCTAAGAGAAAAGCTATTGGCACATTTTTTATTGTGTTTTTGTATAAAATATGATTAATAAATCTTTAGATTTTCTTTTTTTAATTTCTTGTCGGATTCTTCGCGAGAATAAATTGTTTTGTTTACGTTTTTGTCTGCAAATTATGGCTTTGCAGACAAAAACATATGTTTCGATTTTTGTGAGCAGAAGTTCGAAAAAGAGAATTCACGTGAGAACCAGAACACCTCTCCATTTGTTGGGTGAAGTGAATTTGTGAAGTGAATTGAATATTTGGTGAGAGCCAGAACAGGGCTGATTATGAATTTTTGTTCGCAATTAAAAATAAATTTTGTCGTACATGAACAAAACATCATTTTTAAACTTGAAAATAATGTGCATTATGGTACATTTTTGATTGTACATATAAAGGCCTCCTGGGCCTTTCAATACCGCGTAATTCTGTTAGGGCCAGTTTACATCTAAGCGATCTGTCACGTGACTTTCCAGTGAGAATTTGCATTTGATCCTCTCGCGTTTGCGCGTTTACATACAACTGACAAAGTCGTACAACTTTTTATTTCTGTCAAAAACAGTTGATTTAAGAAAGAGCAGCACAAAGGAAATGTACGATTAACATATGTTGTGCACGTCGAACACGTTGTCAAGATTTAATTTATGTAATCCTTTTGCTTGGTTTTATTTCATTGTCTTATTTGCATTCCTTATTTTTCTTTCCTTAGTTCTGATTCACATTTGGAGAAAGAGGCAGAGAGCTCTTTCCGCCTACCTCTCTCACCAACAAACTTTGACACTTCCTTGGAAAAAATTGCGGTGTGAGAATCAGGACATACATTTGCACGAAACACAACCTTGGCGACGTCGAATGCCAGATCTTTTTCGGCCTTTTTAAAGTTTGGCAACTCCCACACGCTGTCATTTTGTCGTACGATTCTTTCTCGATATCGTACGATCCTCTCTTTAAATCGCGCGATACTCGTTAACACCTAAAAGACTAGTCGCACAGGGATGTTTACAGATCGCGCGACGAAATCTCTTGATGTAAACAGGCTTTTAGAGGTGAAAAAACCCTTTTGAAGATAATGAACGAATCGAAAGTTCGGTGGTTCTGTGTTAATGCTGGATTAGGCAAACCTAACCGTAGCGTAACCAATCAGCTACTCTGTCATATGTAAATCATTATAAACGGTTAGCCAACGAAGATGAAACGTAACGGATGTTGTTGTTGTAGCAGCTTGGAAAAGCCGAGTTGCTAATCCTTAAAGGCCGGGTTAGTCAAAGTTAACTGTAAGTTAACTTTAGCGCTGCCGTAACGTTGCCAGCAATTATTCAAAACTTGATGTATCACTCAGACTTTCACAACAAAAATAACAATAAATTAATTTTATTTTATATTTATTTGCTACTAATTTATCATTTTAAAGGTTTTTCAAACAAGAGGTGTTACTTTGGTATTCAAAGAAAAATGCCATTTTTTGAGATAAATGATCGGATATTTATTTCATAACAAAGAGGAAGGTATGCCGTTAATAATGAAAAACAACATCAGCCAAATGGTCAACACGACCACGCTTACAGGACCATATCCTTTTCATGAAATTTTCCATAACCAAATCGCAAAGTGGCTGCCCTATGTCCTCGATAGCCTCACGAATTCTATCTTTGAGATCTTGAATCGACGCTGGGCTGTTGGCGTAGACCTTATCTTTCACGTGGCCCCAAAGGAAGAAGTCGCAAGGTGTTAAATCACAAGATCTCGGTGGCCAATTGTGATCACCTCCTCGAGAGATAACTCGGTCCGGAAACTTTTCCCGTAACAGAGCAATGGTTTTGTTGGTTGTGTGGCACGTAGCGCCGTCTTGAAGATGGATGGACAGGCTTCTCAACAATAACTCTTGGGTTTTCCGAGCCTCAGATGCTACAATTTTGCTTGTTGACGTAGCCACCGAGGTGGACATGGGCCTCATCAGTCAAGATGTTTTTTAAATTTTTAATAATTTCAAAATTTAACAATTTCAATTCAACAACGAATCGTGTATCGTTCCATTTTTAGTAAAGGCGTAGTTTCTACTTGTCAAATGTCAAAGAATAAAAGCTTCAAAAGCTACCGAAATACCGGGTGATTCAAAATAACACCTCTTGTTGGAAAACGCTGTATTACTTATTTATCATTACTTTTCAAAAGTTTCGCATAAATTTATTCTTTTTTCATTATTTTACTAATTTTGTTTGCAAATGCACTTAAACGTACCGTCCAAATCAAATTTCAGCAGATTCAGCCGTCCGCTTACGTTTCGTTTCCATTGGCTAATCGTTTACATTAGGCGTGTTTTCGTTACACCAAAGGTGCTTAATTTGTATGGGGAGCTAAGCACTTTTAAGCATTTTTAGTTCCCGATGAAGTTTGGTGCTTGTGTTCAGCGTTACCGTTGTGCGACTAAAGTGGCATATTTGCCTCTTTTTTTCAGCCGTGCTACTTTTGCGCCCCTTTTATTTTATGATACTAAATGTGCCCCTTTTCGCTTTTTTGTGCCACTTTTTGGCTTTTGTACAAAAATCTGCTTTTTATACTCTTATGACAACACTTTCGTACTAACGTACGGAAATGCCTAACGCGCTACGTTCTGAATTAGGTTATTTAATGGGATATACGCATATGTTAAAACGATTTACATTTATCTTTTGTATGTGTAAGCACATGAGAATCTATTTCCACCGTTTCATCTTATTTGTGAAAATTATGCGAATAGGTCGGCGTCTATGCAACAATACAATTAATTTGAGTGATTTCTTAATTGTAACAATATATGTGTTTATAAACAAGTAAGAAAGTTTCAGTCGGGTAAACCGACTAAGGTATACCCTCACTTTGTGAGTAATGTAATATTGAATATTACAAAAATTATTCTGTAAATTTTTGTGGGAGGTACCAGAAGGGGTTTAATAAATACACCTATATTTCGCTGAACAGTAGATACTTTAAATACATTGCACTGTGCCGAATTGTAACCGTTTATATGGACTGGTATATTAACGTTGAGATATTAAATTGTGGTATAATTTGGCCATTTAGTGTGGGAGGTACAAAAAGGGGCGTGGTGATAACGCTAATTTTTCACTGGACTATAGGCATTATAAAAGCATTACACTGTACAAAATTTCAAGTAATTGTATACACTGATATTAATATTATAAACTGATAACTTTTGGTGAAAAATGGTGCCTTTGTGGGAGAAGTAACAAAAGGGGCGTGACAATAACGCCCATTTTTCAATGGACTGTAGGCACTATAAAAACATTACGCTGTACAAAATTTCAAGTATTTTTATACACTGGTATTAATGTTATAAGCTGTTAACTTTTGGTGCAAAATGGTGCATTTGTGTGGGAGGTACCAAAAGGGGAGCGGCAATAACGTCCATTTTTAACTGGACTGTAGGTACTATAAAAGCATTACACTGTACAAAATTTCAAGTATTTCTAAACACTGGTATTAATGTTATAAGCTTTTAACTTTTAGTGCAAAATGGTGCATTTGTGTGGGAGATACCAAAACGGGCGTGGCAATTTCGCCCATTTTCCTCGAGTTGGTAGCGACTAACATACTAATACTATGTGTGGAACTTCAGAAGATTCGAATACGTATAATAGCAGTTATTAAAGAATCAATATTTCACAACATTTTAACCCTTTGTGGGGGAGGTACCAGAAGGAGTGGACCAATATGGCCCATCTTCGAACTTAGCCGGAGATAGAATAAAATATTACCACATACCAAATTTGAAGTCAATCGGTTACTCCTTTCGAGAGTTATCGTGCGCACCAGCCAGCAGACAGACAGACAGACAGACGGACGGACATTGCTCATTCGACTTAAAATGACCCAAAACGGATTTCCGCCGAACATACTTGGGGTCTTAGGTCACTCCTTCGATGTGTTACACTTTTTTCCGTAGCAAATGATATATACCCTCGTCACACTAAAGTGAGGGTATAAAAATCCAATTTATTTTTTATTTTTCATTAGGTTCATGTACATAAATATTATAAGCTTTTTTCTAAACAGATTTATTGTGAGATCAAAAAAACTCAATACAAAACACATCTGTCCCAAGCACAGATCTGATAAGAAAGTATAAAAAAAGAAGTTACAAAAAAGTAACTATAAATAAAGAAATGTATGTGATAAAATATATTTAGTATACATCATAAGAAGTTTTGTATAACATTGTATTTTTTGTTTAATTTTAGTGTAAATAAATGAATTTTTTTAATGTTACATACTTATTTTCTATGTTAAGTTTTGTTTTTTTAAACAAAAACCTTAAAATTGATCCCCCTTTTTAATGATCGGTTGCCCCTTTTTTCGAAAAAATCCCCTTTTTGTGCCCCTTTTTGAAATTTCCCAACGGTAACACAAGTTGTGTTCCTGTCTTAATCGAGTATGGTGTTGCCAGATTAGGTATCCTGTATTTCGCAGTATGGCATCTCATTTTTCGAGAGATTGTTGTCAATTATTGTGAATTAACGGGAAGAAGAAGAGAAATGGAAAATTATTGCAATGTTTGCAAAAAGAGTGTAAACAATGGAACATAGAATAGTAAATTTATGTTTTATAAATACATTTCATCATTTTTTGTCTGTTTCGCACTGTTCTTTCTTCGCAGCTCGTGACATCATTGTTACCAGATAGTGGAAATCCGCCACCTACCGCTTATGCGCCAGTGAGTGGAAGTCAGTTGTTTTCGTTGTAAAGTGCTAAACTAGAATTGATAGCTTGTAACGAAAACATGCCTATTGATTTCCATATGTCAGATTGACTCAGCTGATTCGTTACGCTACGGGGGCGTTACGGTTACGCTTGCCTAACCCAGCCTTAAGTCTATTTCTTACCGGCATATATCCAATTATTGCGAGAACCTTAAACGTAACAGATGGTGGACCCCTTCGAAATTTGTGTAATTACTCATGCTGACAACGTTACTGTTACGCGCAAAATAATAAAATCAAAAAAGCGCTCCGAATAAACGAATGATATCGAAAAAAGTAGAGTCTAAAAAATATTGTAATAAAAATTTTAATATTTCTTATAATAAAAAACGTTTATATAATTCAAAAATAGGAAAAATGTGATTACTCTTTTAGTGAAAATCTCAGCTCCGCAAAATAAAATAATATTACCCATATTTTTAAAATTTCAAAAGCGATTTTTTAATTGGAGAAAATTTAAATTGATTCTATAAAATCTTAAGAAACGTTTATATACGGCAATGTGTGCATAGAACATGCTATCAAAAAATATTACTATGCAAGGTATCTCCGAAAAATTCAAAATTCGCTATACCTGAGCCGCCGGGTGCCAATTTTATATCAGCCAAGTCGTCTAGCCACAAATATTAATGAGCCTTTGTCACATTATTCTCTAGGATTACTTTCAGATATCTGTAAATCCATTAAAAGGTACTGTATCTGGAATATATGAGTAATTGCTGTGTAATAACAGGATACAAGATGGCAAATCGTATGGTTTATACGAATTGGTTTTTGGCTTTCGTTTTGAAATAAATAGCCTTTTTACGCTTTTTTTAATTATAAAAATTTTACATCTTTCCCTTCAATTTTACTTACTGTAAATAAAATTATTTTAATCTAAACTAAATAAAACATTTAAGTTTGTTTCTTGTTTTTACTTTATTTCGTTCTTTATTTCTTTAATAATAAAATATTTTGTTTCGTTTTAACAAAAAGCACATTTATAACTCACATTGAATATATAGGTTTTGTTTGTTTGTTGTTTTTTTTACAAATAAATTAAATTTAAAAAATAATCATACTCATAATAATAATCAAGTAATTATCGCAATAATAGTAATAATATGATGTTCAAAAATAAAAATATTAATCCTCGTCTCGGTACGAAATAATAATAATTATTATTAAAATGTCGAGATTATTATATATAATAATAATTATAATAATAAAACTTAAGATACAATAAAAAACAAATGCTCTAAACTAAACTTTACAAAAAGAAAAGGAAAAGAAACATAAAATCCAAAAAAAGATGTTGCATAATATTTATTTAATATTATATTATCATTTTTAATATCGTCGTATATTCTTAAAATTTAAAAAAATAAGGATAATTGTAGTTACTAAAATATAATAGAATTCAATTGACCAATAAAGTAGGGGGTAGAGTGTGTAGGATGACTCTCTAAAACGGATTTACTCTCTAAACGGGCTTACCTCTGAGCAAAAGCGAAGACATTAATGAGACAATTCTGTTGGAATGAGTAACTGACCGTTTGTAAAATATTTCGCAGAGAGTTTGAATATTTTTGTGATTTGATTTGTCTATCTTGAATAAGAGTGTGCCCTATAAAAGTACTCTCAAAATAATATACTCGTAGAAGAATGGGCGTGAGTCTGGAGAAATTCAGCAGATCGAAATAGAACAATTTTGAAAATAAGTTAAAATATTCTTTAATAAAGATTTTTTAAATATTTTCAACGATTGAAAAAATTCCCATAAAAAATATTCTAAAATTACACAGAAAGAAATACATACCATTAAAAATTGTTAATTTGTTTTTGTGTCGGTTTAAAAATTATTTGATCGATTAATTTTGTGTACTGACTAAATATTAAGGACAATGACATAGATGTGGCCCCAAAGACAATATAACATTAATAAAAGGACATTTCATACTTAAACTAAAGAAAATTTACTTACTAATAATTATACATATCTTAAATTTAACCACAAAACTGACTCACTTTAATGTTTTAATGTCTTTGGTGCCAAATTAATGGCAACATTTTTCATTGTTGATTGAACCAATTTAAAATTTAATGATAAATAATAATCAATTATTTTTATAAATGATTTTTTTAATTGAATGACAAAAACTAGCAATACTCGTATTTCGAATTTTTATTAAATCCTTCGATTTTAATGAATAAATTCATTAAAAATTAATTTAATATATTTATACCCTCACTTTAGTGTGACGAGGGTATATATCATTTGCTACGGAAAAAAGTGTAACACATCGAAGGAGTGATCTAAGACCCTAAGTATGTTCGGAGGAAATCCGTTTTGGGTCATTTTAAGTCGAATGAGCAATGTCCGTCCGTCTGTCTGTCTGTCTGTGTGTCTGCTGGCTGGTGCGCACGATAACTCTCGAAAGGATTAACCGATTGACTTCAAATTTGGTATGTGGTAATATTTTGATCTATCTCCGGATGAGTTCGAAGATGGGCCATATTGGTCTACTCCTTCTGGTACCTCCCACACAAAGGGTTAAAATTTAGTGAAATATTGATTCTTTAATAACTTCTATACTACTTATTCGAATCTTTTGAAATTCTGCACATAATATTAGTATATTAGTCGCTATTAACTCGAGAAAAATGAGTGAAGTTGGCATGCCCCTTTTGGTACCTCCCTCACAAATGGACCATTTTGCATCAAAATTTAACTGCTTATAACGTTAATACAAGTGCATAAAAATGCTTGAAATTTTCTACAGTATAATGTTTTTGTAGCGCCTATAGTCCGGTAAAAAATGGGAATTATTGTACAGCCCCTTTTGGTACCTCCCACACAAATGGACCGTTTCGTACCAAAAGTAAACGGCTTGTAACTTTAATACCAGTGCATACAAATACTTGAAATTTTGTACAGTGTAATGCTGTTATAGTGCCTATAGTCCTGTAAAAAGTGGGCGTTATCACTCCGCCCCTTTTTGTACCTCCCACACAAAATGACCAAATCATACCAAAATTACATAGCTCGTAACTTTAATATACCAGTGCACATAAACGCTTATAGTTCAGCACAATGCAATGTATTTAAGAATGTACTGTTTACCGAAAAATATGTGTATTTGGAAAACCCCTTCTTGGTGTAATGTTATATATTACATTACTCACAAAGTGAGGGTATACCTTAGTCGGTTTACCCGACTGAAACTTTCTTACTTGTTTTATTTCACATTTATTGAAACCCATAAAAAATCAAAGAAATGAATTAATTACAAAAATAAGTTTCATCAAATAAAAATAAAGTTGAATCAACTAAAAATTCTAAAAAAAATTACGCTTTAATTTTAAATAATTAAATTTTATTTAACTAAAAAACTCGCAATCAATGGAACGAAAGAGGTTTAAAAATGTCTATTTATTCAAATAAAAACAAATCAATCAGAATAAAAATTGTTAGTTTCAAGCACTCAATTCATTATAATCAAAAAATTAATTTCCATCAAACAGAAATGTTATTGAATCAACTAAAAATGTATAAAAATTTAAGTAATTATTTTAATAATAATCAATAGAATGAATTTTCAAAAAAGTATTGCATCATTTATTTACTAAATTAATTAATCATTTAATCAAATAACAAAAAAATCATTGATTTATTTAAAGTAAATAACCGAACGATTATTAATTTTATGATAATCAATTCATTATGAAATTGATACTATCGATTCGTTTTTCATATTTATCGAAAGCTATTTAAAAATTCTAAAATATATTTCAATTAAAATTTGTATCAAAAAAATTATTGAATTAACAACAACATGTATTTGTAATGATTAAATTTAAATTTTATTTAATAAAAAAAATATTACACTCAACTGAATGGATTAACAAAAAACGAATTGAACCATTTAAAATTAACGAAAAATATGATTGAAGCAGAATAAAAATTAATCGGTTTGTTTTTAACTAAATAATCGAACGAATGGATAATTCATAAAAATAATAACATTAAACATTTTTTAAATATTAAAATTAAAAATTTTTTAAATATGTATTGCATTTATTTCGAATAGAAATTAAGTCAATCAATTAAATGTAGTGCATGCATGGGAGACCCGAAATCACCAATTTGATGCGAATAATTAGAATTTAATTAAAATATTTAATTTATTCTTTTATTTATTTTACTTAATTTATTTAATTATTTATTTTTTATTTACATTTTATTATTTTATATATTTTTTATTTATTTTATTTAATTTTCATTTATTCTTTATTTATTTTAGATTTATTTATTTTTAATTTTTTTTATTTTTTTTATCTAATTTTTATTTGTTTTTTATCCATTTTTTTTTATTTTTGTAATTTAATATTTTTAATTATTGTTTATCTATTTTTTATTATATTTTTTATTTAGTTTTAATTTATTTTTAATTTATGTTTAATTTATTTTTATTTAATTTTTTATTTAATTTTTATTTATATATTTCTTATTTATTTTAGATTTCGTTTAGATTTATTTCAGATTTATTTTTTACTGATTTTTTATTTATTTCTCATGTATTTCTCATTTATTTCTTATTTATTTTTATATTTATTTTTATTTTTTTTATTTATTTTTTATTTCTTTTGATTTTTTTATTTTTTTTATTTATTTTTTATTTATTTTTTATTTATTTTTTATTTGTTTATTTTTTATTTGTTTATTTATTTTTTATTTATATTTTATTTATTTTTTATTTAGTTTTTGTTTGTTTTTTATTTATTTTTTATTTATTTATTTTTTATTTATTTTGTATTTATTTTGTATTTATTTTGTATTTATTTTTTATTTATTTTTTATTTATTTTTTATTTATTTTTTATTTATTTTTTATTTATTTTTTATTTATTTTTTATTTATTTTTTATTTATTTTTTATTTATTTTTTATTTATTTTTTATTTATTTTTTATTAATTTTTTATTAATTTTTTTTATTTTATTTATTTTATTTATTTTGTTTATTTTATTTATTTTATTTATTTTATTTATTTTATTTATTTTATTTATTTTATTTATTTTATTTATTTTATTTATTTTATTTATTTTATTTATTTTATTTATTTTATTTATTTTATTTATTTTATTTATTTTATTTATTTTATTTATTTTATTTATTTTATTTATTTTATTTATTTTATTTATTTTATTTATTTTATTTATTTTATTTATTTTATTTATTTTATTTATTTTATTTATTTTATTTATTTTATTTATTTTATTTATTTTATTTATTTTATTTATTTTATTTATTTTATTTATTTTATTTATTTTATTTATTTTATTTATTTTATTTATTTTATTTATTTTATTTATTTTATTCATATTATTCATATTATTTATTTTATATATTTTATATATTTTATTTATTTTATTTATTTTATTTATTTTATTTATTTTATTTATTTTATTTATTTTATTTATTTTATTTATTTTATTTATTTTATTTATTTTATTTATTTTATTTATTTTATTTATTTTATTTATTTTATTTATTTTATTTATTTTATTTATTTTATTTATTTTATTTATTTTATTTATTTTATTTATTTTATTTATTTTATTTATTTTATTTATTTTATTTATTTTATTTATTTTATTTATTTTATTTATTTTATTTATTTTATTTATTTTATTTATTTTATTTATTTTATTTATTTTATTTATTTTATTTATTTTATTTATTTTATTTATTTTATTTATTTTATTTATTTTATTTATTTTATTTATTTTATTTATTTTATTTATTTTATTTATTTTATTTATTTTATTTATTTTATTTATTTTATTTATTTTATTTATTTTATTTATATAAAATAAATTTTATTTATTTTATTTATTTTATTTATTTTATTTATTTTATTTATTTTATTTATTTTATTTATTTTATTTATTTTATTTATTTTATTTATTTTATTTATTTTATTTATTTTATTTATTTTATTTATTTTATTTATTTTATTTATTTTATTTATTTTATTTATTTTATTTATTTTATTTATTTTATTTATTTTATTTATTTTATTTATTTTACAATATTATTTTTTATATTATCATTGTTTTTTGTTTTTGTTATTCGATCTGTTGTGACTTTTCATAGTTTTGTTTTTGACTATTGAGTTCGAGATCGTTGTTTTTGTTTTTATATTATTTATTTTATATATTATTTTATTTATTTTTTTATAGACACTGGTTAAAAAATACTGCTAAAATGGCTATGAATTGACAAAGACAAATAAAAATAGTTTAAAACAGTTTAATTATACCCTCACTTTAGTGTGACGAGGGTATATATCATTTAAAAGTCTTTTCTTTAAAAAATAGTTTTTCGAACAATTTTTTAATTGCTTCAATAATATTTAATTTTGAAATTATTAATTTTATGAATCTTGGAAAATTAGAACGTCTTTGGAGAAAATCTTTAAATGCAGTAATTTTTTTCTGTGTAACATACTATATTTGTAGAAATTTATAAAATAATAACGTGCGATAATTTCGCATTCCCGGCTATAGAAAATTCGTTGGTTTTCAAACTCATATGATTAGATTTCAATTTATCAGATTTATTTAATGATCTAACATTTCTTCAATACATTTCAAGTACTTGCCTACTAACCATCCAGATAGACCACTCCCGGTTGGTAAGAAAAACAATTCATTCTTCAATATCAGAAAGTCAAACATTTTATTCGTACAAAGAAAGGACGATTTGGTTATGACAACCGACATTTTCGCCAAACGATATTTAATGTCTCCTACCAGCATTTTAATTGCTTCAACCATTAATTAATCAGAAGAATAATAAAATGGCTATAATAATAATACTATAGTTCTGTCAATTAATTAATTGACAGTTTTTTGTGTGTGCAAAGAGATAGACTATGGTCACCGCAACCATACTCGAAGAACATAATGTTACAACATTAATATGCTTATCATGACCGGGGTAGTCGTGAGCATCTTATGATCACAATAATCATGATTATGATTGCAGTAATAATGTAATTATTGATATTAATATTAAGATCTGAAAATATGATTGCGTAGACCATAGTCCTTCTCTGTAGTATTTCTGTAAAGCGTTCTACCTTCTATTCAAAAATTTCTAACGACTTCCTCGAGGACTATGGTCACGGCAACCATATTCGCAAAACATAATGTTACGGGAGTTTAAACACATTATGGTAAGGACGATTCAGATCATGGTAATACATTTGTACGGTAATCATGTTTATAGTCGCCCCTACCATTATGAGCATGATAATACATTATGTTATCATCGTTGTCATTATTATTATTATTGTCATGATTATAACAACGGTTTTAATGATAACAACATATACGAATATGATTGTGGATACCAAGGACCTCCTCGGAGTGCAGCATTGCTCTTGTCTATTTCCTATTAGAATCTTCGCTAATAATTTTCACTCGCCTTTTTTTTGATATCCTACAGAATTTCCATTTAAAAAACATCCGCATATCTTTTCATTTTGTTTGGGTTGGGATTGGGTGGTGGAACAAAAATAAAATATTTTTTTTCTTTTATTAAATTTTTTGGGTAATAATTTAAGAACAATCATCATCATTATCATCATCTAAACAAAATACAATGTCGTACATGATATAATAACTCTATAAAAATATATAATGTATGTATAATAATAATAATAATTATAATTATTAATAATAATTTCACTTTCTTTTTCTCATTCACTTATTTTTCGTTTAATTTTTTTTTATTATTATTTCGACTTAATCATTAAAAAACAAAAAAAGAGAATCTGAAAAAGTTCTAGATAAAAAAACACATATTTCCAGGGTCCTTTTTCATCAAATATCGCGCATAAGTTTTACTTGTTTGTTTGTTGCTTACAAAATAAATTATTTATCAACACCAAAACTTATTATGGTTTAAATATACTCATTTTATAAAAAATAGAAATAATAATAATAATAAGTTGTTTATTGTTTTATTTTTCTTTGCTTCACATACACACGTTTTTTTTTATTTAGAATAATAATAAGGTAATAATAAAAATTAGATTTTTTTTATTAAATAGTTTTGTTGTGTTGTTTTATTCTGTAGGGTACGGTACTGTTTTCTGGTGTTGTTCAATTTTTTTTATACATTGAATGATAAAAAAATTGATATTTTATTTGTAATTCAAAACAAAATTTCTTTTATTGTTGAATTTTATTTTGGAGCTTTCGTGGGTTTTTATTTGTTTTCTTTTTTATGATTATTTTTATTGATGTTATTATCTTCTGTTGTTGTTGTTGTTTTTGATGTTGAGTTGTTGTTATTATGTTATGTTTTTGTTTAAGATTTTTTAAGTGAATTTCATTTACTTAATTTACTAATTACTCTAATAAGCGCTCCATTCTCCTCTTTAAGGCGTAAGTTTTCAGTTTTATAAGCATCCAATTGCTGTGGAAGAGATACAAAAAGAATTGTACACACATAAATTAATTTTTATTGTTTATATACATTTATACAAATTTTAGAATTAAAACAATTTCATTCCAAAAACAATTTTTTTTTATTCAAAAGCATTTTTTCATATTTAAGCCATAGAGTTTTGCATATAAATTTAACAAAAAAAAAAACACAGCAACGAGCAGAACACGTGTGTTGAGCGTAAAACATTTAGAAAAAAAAACAGCAAAAATTTAGCAAAAATATGTACAGTAAAAAAAATAATTGATTGACCCCCAGTGGAGAGTATTGAGAATATTTCTGCTGTCAGAGCAGAACTAATTGGCGTGTTTGTATATACAGGAGAATTAAAGCAACAGATTTGAAAACTATCAAATATGTTCAGTTCATTCTAATATAGGGTTTTCCAATAAGAGTGACATGATTTCTTTGAAAAAAACACAGTTATTGTTAAGCAAATTCAAAAGTTTTTTTATTTAATGTGAATTACAATCGATACAATTAAGTTCTAAATAAAACGTCATTCAAATGGCCTCCACGACTTCTTCTGCAGGAAGGAATTCGATGAACCCAATTTTCGAGCACTTTTTCGACTAAATCAAGTCATATGTCATGAATTGCACGTTCAATATTGACTTGTAAAGCTTGAAGAGAGTCTGGTTTATTTTGAAACTTCAAAGAACTCCACAAAAAATAGTCTAATTGTGTTAAATCACAACTTTTTGGAGGACATTCAATATCACAATTTCTTGAAATAATCGAATCTCCAAACTTTTCTCGCAACAATTCAATTTTTTCATTTGCTGTGTGCCACGTAGCCACAATCGGTCAATGGCAAAAAGATAGCTCTTAACGAGAGCTAAAATATTGCTCAGGGGTGTCAAGGTCGTAGGTCGACTGGAAAGTGTTTTTTTTTTTGGGTTATAAAAAAAATGGACTTGGCATCATTTTCAAATGTGAACGGAAAGTTTATTTTTGCTCTAGCTTCTTAACGGTACGTCGGATCGGAAATCGCTCAATGACAAAAAAAATAGCTCTTAACGAGAGCTAAGATATTGTTCATGGGTGTCAAGGTCGTAGGTCGACTGGCATTTAAAAAAAAAATTGACTTAGCGCTCGAAAAGTTGCCATTGGAGAACGATTATTTTGATAATAAAACTGAATAATTTGTAAACGTTGTTCTTGCGTATATCTCTCCGAGATGAAATTGTAAGCACTACTGAATACAATGAAAAACAAATGACAGATCATGACATGTTACAAATGGCCGAAACGTCACTTCAAAATCATATCATCTCTAGTGGAAAACCCATTAGTAAGAATTATCTAGCTCCTGAATAGCCATCAACCGCAACTTCCACCTCTTTGTTGGCATTGTTGGCAAATTTTTTTCCGACGAACTATTTTTTCAAGTTTGGAAACAAAAAATAATCCTAGGGAGCACTGCGAACATTAACAGCCTGTTTCTGTAACTTAAACATTTGCTTTCGTTCGCCTGCCAGACGACAAACAGCTGATTTGGCTTTCACTAACTACCATCACAACGAGAATTCATACGATAATGAACTCGTACGAAAACGTAATCATTTCAGTGCAAATTTTGGTTTCTCTATCTCTCTTTGCTGTCATCTCGGCGAACACAAATGTGAGATTGAGTCACATTATTTTATTTGTCGACTGATAGGAACAATGACAAAAAAAAAACATTATTAAAAGCAAAAAATAAGTAGATATTAATATAATTATCAGTGCACAATGAGAGAGACGTGAGAGAAAGAAATGAGAGTCTTGATGCAGCTCAGCTGACCACCCAGGGTTGCTTTTTTGGCCACCGCTAGTGTAAATAGTACAGAGATGTATTTGCTAAGGTCGACCATAGAAAAATGTGTGCTTTTTTAGACCGGAAGTTGTGAAATTATTGATCTGCCAATTACATTATTTTCCAATTGGTAAATTGCTAACGTCATTGACGTAAGGCCAGGCGAACGAACGATAGGACGTTAGAGAAACCAAATTCCTGACGAAAGTGAGTTACTGGTTTTCATTCGCAGAGACTTTCGTTAGGAATACACAAACAGGCCGTAATTCATTGTTTTGGCCTTCGCAATAGTGGATGTGTGAACTGGTGCAATGTCTCGATTGTGAGCAAACGCAGCCCCCATCTTGTGTCCAGCTTTCTCATCATCAAATTTTCCGTCAATATGCGAAGTATGTATAGCACTTTTAGAAATGCCTATGAGTTTAGCTAGCTCACGAACCTTCAACCGACGGCCAACGAATACCATTTTGTGAATTTTTTTTCAACCATTTCTGGTGTGGACACCTCAATTTGGTCGACCACTATGGTGTTCGTCTTGGCAGCTCGTACGGCCCCGTTTAAACTCTGCCACCCAATATTTTGTCATTGTAAACGAAGAATCGGACTTCCTCAAAGTAGAATCTAGCTAGGTTTTAATATAGGTTGGACTGAGACCTTTTAAATGAAAGTATTATATTATATTATATTATTAAAAATGGTCACCGAATTTTTTTTCATGTCAACAAATACACTGATATCGTTTACATTTGAGTGCTGTAAAAAAAACATAGATTGTATTCAATTTTATTACTGGACAAATCATTGGATATGGAGCAAATCTGAAAACGATTCTTTTGTTAAAGTAAATTTATAAAAAAAAAAAACGAACGCTGCAATTTTTAGCCAATTTAAGGGCGCAAATTCTTTAGCCACACTCTTCATCTGAAAAATTTTGTATTTATGTCTTAAATGGCATTTTTGAGATCTACATGGAGACTAAAAGAAAATAAAATTTGATTTGTATAAATTTTATTGAGATGAATTCTTGCCAAAATAGAATACAAACTGCAAAATTTCAGCTAAATGTCTTAGAAAATCTGGTGTTTTTTTGTTTATGGTTTAACTTAGCCCATTTTTTCTCAAGGTGGTAGCGACAGATAAACTATAGGGTGATCTAAGTAGAGATACTTTTTTCAATAGCCTTTTTTTGATAGATCACGTGTGAGTGATGGAATGTTATTTTTGTTAAGTATTGTTTGGCATTTCATGATGGAAAGACACGCCTGAACAACGTTTACAAATTATTCAGTTTTATTATCAAAATAATCGTCCGCCAATTGCGCTAATTCCATTTTTTTAAATCCAAAAAAACCCCTTTCCAGTCGACCCACGACCTTGACACCCATGAGCAATATTTTAGCTCTCCTTAAGAGGTATCTTTTTGCCATTGACCGATTCCCGATCCGACGTACCGGAATCATCGGTCCATATTTCTTCAAAAATGATGCCGGTGAGAACGTAACCGTCAATGGCGACCGTTATCGTGCCATGGTAACCGACTATTTGATGCCTGAAATTGAAGGTCGTGATCTCGGCGACATTTGGTTTCAACAAGACGGCGCCACTTCCCACACATCGCATCAATCAATGGATTTATTGAGAGAACACTTCGGTGAGCAGATAATTTCACGTTTTGGGCCGGTCCATTGGCCACCAAGATCGTGTGATATCACACCGTTAGACTTTTTCCTGTGGGGATAAGTAAAGTCTAAAGTTTATGCGGACAAACCCGTTTCCATTCAGGCCTTGGAGCAAAACATCTCGCGTGTCATTCGCCAGTTACCAGTCGAAATGCTCGAACGAGTCATCGAAAATTGGACTAAACGGATGGACCATCTGAGACGTAGCCGCGGCCAACATTTTATAGACATAATCTTCAAAAAATAAATGCCAAAGAATGTTCTTTCCAATGATAATAAACATTCCCCATTCAATTTGAATTTTCTGTGTTTTTTTTTCATTAAAAAAGTAGGGAACCTCGAAATGGATCACGCTATATTATTATGGAATTTCAGAATATTCGGATATGAGGTTTAGAAGTTATTAGAGAATAAATATTTCACTTAATTTTAACCCGTTGTGGAGGAGGTACTCAAAGGACTGTACCAATATAGCCCATCTTCGAATTTAGCCTGAGATAGAAAAAAAATGGCCATATATCAAATCTGAAGTCAGTCGGTTACTCCTATCGAGAGCTATCGTGGTGCGCACCAGCCAGACAGACAGGCGGATGGACATTGCTCAAATGATTTAAAAAGGTCCAAAACAAGTTTTCGTAGGTCACTCCTTCGATGTGTTACACGCGTTTAAAACAGTGAGGTTATAAAAACATTTTAAAATCTTACTGCTACCAAAAGGGTTAACATTTCTAGATTTATCTATCCATATAGACTTTTTTCAAGTTGCAATTTTTTTCTTCGTTAGGATGCTGGCTATTGGAAAATGAAAAAAAAAAATGTTTGCGATATTTTTTTGTTCTTTTTCGTGCCGACAAAAAACGATTTTTTTTAAAAAATTACAAGTTTCTCTAATTATCCCCTCATCTTAGAGAGGAGGTCATATATCATTTGCTACAAGCCAAAAGTGTAACACATCGAAGGAGTAACCTAAGACCCTAAGTATGTTCGGCGGAAATCTGCTTTGGGTCATTTTAAGTCATTTGAGCAATGTCCGTCCGTCCGTCTGTCTGTCTGTATGCCTGTCTGCTGGCTGATGCGCACGATAACTCTCGAAAGGAGTAACCGATTGACTTCAAATTTGGTATGTAGTAATATTTTTCTCTATCTCCGGCTAAGTTCGAAGATGGGCCATATTGGTACACTCCTTCTAGTACCTCCCCCACAAAGGGTTAACTTTTAGTGAAATATTGATTCTTTAATACCTTCTATACTACTTACTCGAATCTTCTGAAATTGCACACATAGCATTAGTTTGTTAGTCGCTAACACGTAAAGCAAAATGAGCGAAGTGGCCCGTCCCTTTTTGGTACCTCCCACATAAATGGACCATTCACCAAAAGTTAACTGCTTATGGCTTTAATATCAGTTCGTACTAATACTTGAAATTTTGTACAGTGTAATGCTTTTATAGTACATAGGGTCTAGAGGAAATTGGCCGTTATTGGCACGCCCCTTTTGGTACCTCCCCTCCCTAGTACCTAGGGTCTAGAGGAAATTGGCCATTATTGGCACGCCCCTTTTGGTACCTCCCACACAAATGGACCATTTTACACTAAAAGTTACAGTTTAAAACTTTAATACCAGTGCATATAAATACTTGAAATTTTGTACAGTATAATGTGTTTATAGTATCTAGAGTCCAGAGCAAAGTGACCGTTATTGGCACCCCCTTTTGCTACCTCCCACTCAAGTGGACCATTTTGTACCAAAAGCTTTTAAGTTTTATACCAGTAAATGCAATTTGAATTGATAATAATTTAATTAAAACAAAAAAAAATAAATTAATTTACGAATATTTTTTTAGGAGTCATGGTGAGGGAATTCATAAGTCGATTTACCCGACTGAACTTTCTTACTTGTTTTTTAACGACTGTCACTAAATCAGTGTTTTACGTGAAAGACATATTTCCAAAATCACAAATGCAAGAGTTTTTATTTTTTGGATACAACAATTTTTGTTGGTGTATAGTGTTTTTCTTCATCAAATCCGACAGCTACAGGGCGGCGAAGAATGAGTTATATGTTTTGAATTCTTAATAACTTTTTTAATTATTATTTTATGGTTTTTCTCACTGTGGAGTTGAGCTGAAGATCAAAGAATTCCTTCAAAGTGAAGGAAGGTATTTTTGAATAGTCAAGTGAAAAGGAAAACGACCTTGAAATCCAACATCAACCAATGCATGACGTTTCGTTGGTGGTTAGTCAACTCTTCGGATGCAGTAATGTTGTTTTTGGCCTGCGGTCAACATGTCATTACTTCTACTTATACGAAAGTTATTCCAAATTTACATATAGGAATTGTTTTTCAAGTAAGAGTAATTTCAAGTCAATCGCCTGCCGCCGTGTTATTTTTCCCTCGACAATTCAAAGTTGTTTTTGTTGTTGGTAAATGCTTTGTTTACACGAACAACAGCTTTCGTTCTATTCCACTATATTAGTGGTAGATTTGAAAGTAATGTAGAGTACTGCACTAAAGCAACAATGCGGTGCTTTAGTGTTTTTTCTTTGTTTTTTCAGCATTTTGTGAAGGAGACTTGGGGAATTAATTATGAATCGAACCACGTACGAAAATAATTGAATTTTTCCGAAATTTTGCGGAAAAGTTATGGAAAATATGCTAAAAAGAGCACGTACGTGCGAAGCAGAAAATGAACACCAAAGCTAATTGAAAAAAATTCCCCAATAACATACTGTATTTTTAAAAAAATATATATAATAATCGCATAAATAAAAAAGTTATAAACCATTTAAACCATATAGCTCATTCTGCGCCACCCTGTAATAGTTTCAAATTTTAAAAATTATGGATATCTGAAGAATGTGACATATCTGCCAGATCGCAAAAATATATTCAAATCAAATTGACGTTAATGTCCCAAGAAGAGCGCAATTTTTTAATTTTAAATAAAACACAGATATTTAAGAAAAAATCGTGAAACTTTATTATATCGTAAAGTAGACAGAATCATTTCTTCAATTCTAGGCAAGAAAAAACTGGTTATCATTTCACGATACCGAACACCATTGACTGTTTGCGCTTGACCTGCCTCATTTTCATAAAAAAAGGTCCAATGATTCCTCCAGCCCAAAAACCACACCACACAGTGACACGTTGAGGATGCATTTGCTTCTCGTGAATCACTCGAGGATTTTCCGCACCCCAAATGCGACAATTCTGCCTATTGACGAAGCCATCAAGATGAAAATGGGCCTCGTCACTGAAGATGATTTTATCGGCAAAATCAGCATTTTCATGTTGTCTCTCCAATACCCAATTAACGAACTCCCTTCGCTGTCCTTCTCCATTTTTAAAAATTGCGTTCTTCTTGGCACGCCCTATATTTTATGTTACAACGTCCATACACTTCATTCTGATAATGTTATATGTTGATGACTTTTGAAGCAAGATTCCCAGCACAGAAAGTTCCAAAATATGGTGTGTATACATTTGACAGCACTAGGCACGACCCAACTAAAAACCGATAGGATCAATGAGTGAGAGTTGCGAAGCAGTACTAGAGCAGTTCGTTTACTAGAGCAGTACTATTTTTAAACACGCTAAAAAAAATTCGTTTCTGCGAAACGAAATTTTAGACAACTACAATTATCGTTTGCCGTAACTGAAATTTCGTTTGTTGCGACAGAAACTTATTTCGCGTAAGCAATTATTTGTTCTGACTAAAAGAATTTCGGTCGTCGTAAACGAGAATTGTAGTTGCCTAATACTTATTTCGTTTCACAGAAACGATTTTTTTCTTTGCGTGTATATACGTAATATCAGTCTGTAAATTTTGGACAATATCGAATCAGTGAGCGTGGCCCCTCCCATAAGACCCCATATAATTAAAATAATAATATATAGAAATTTATTACACCAATCTTCTCGGGAGTTCCCATAAGCGGACAGATGAATTAGTGCTAATATCGGTGTCCGCCTACGAGATATTTCATTGTATATTTAATTATATGGAGCAATTCACCTTCAAATGTGCTTTTAGCGTTCAAC
Source organism: Eudasyphora cyanicolor (assembly GCA_963930755.1). NCBI lineage: Eukaryota > Metazoa > Arthropoda > Insecta > Diptera > Muscidae > Eudasyphora > Eudasyphora cyanicolor. The sequence goes on from OZ005735.1 coordinate 221,541,141, forward strand.
GAAAATACCAGTATTAATCGATTTTTTATCTAACCAATCACAAACACACACACACATGCAATTAAAAACATTTCATGCAAATTTTGAACGAAATAAAAAAATAAAATATTATATTAATTATATTAAAAATTAAAAGAAAAAATAAATAATTTTGAAAGCGAATCTAATGGACAAACTTTTTATATGCCTTGATTAAATGTCATCATGGTACGATATAAGATGCTATCAATGCAAATGTGATCGATCAGTGATTCTTAGCATGTGAGAAAAAATATTCATATGAATAGTGCGATTGAATTTCTGTGAAGAAAGAACGATTTCATAATGATAGTGAAAATGAAAATAATTTCCTGAACGAATATTTCGCTCATTTCACGCCAATTCGTTTACGCACTTTGTATAAATAAATAATACATAGTTATATACATTTTTTAGATTTATGTACATTAAGATCGAGTTGAGTTTCACATACAGTTGTAGAAGAACTATTCGTATTTAACGACAATTTCCTGCATATTTCCTTTTATTAGCAAGCAAGTATATCATAATACCTTCTAATTTTGTTGATACCAAATTCGACTTTCGTTTCGATTTAGGTCTGTATTAAAATAAAAATAAATTGACTACGATCACTTCTTAGCCAGTGCTATTGCTATGTTCTGCATATTCGAATATAAATTATTAATGGCGAATTCTTTTCTGCAAAAAAGTGCAACACTTGCATTGCCCTTTTTCCGAAAACTGCACTATTATATCGCTTTTTTGAAATTTTGAAATTTTAGTTGTGCTAAATTCGAGTAACTTAATTACCAAATTTCAAAAAAGTGTCACAAAAGTGCCGTTTTCGGAAAAAGGGCAATGAAAATGTTGCACTCTTTTGCAGAAAAGAATTCGCCATAAGAGTCAATATCAGTTAGCGACTATTTTCACACATAAATAACACTGTGGTACAAAAATAAACTTTTTCAAAAATAACAAAGTTTTGACAACGGATTCTGATTAGAGGGGGTAAAAAAGAATATACGTGTCTCGGCAATTTGAATGTATACGTATGGCGGTCATTTAAGAAGGTGATCAATATTTCCCCCTTTTGCACATTTTTATGATGAATCGGCATAGGAAACCGTGTGCTACTTAGATTTTAGGTTTAGGATGTCTTCAGCAACATTGCTTAGCGAGTCAAATATTTTTTTACAAAAATATTTGCCATAAAATTCTAAAATAAGTCTCTAAAGACACCAAAACTCAAAGTTCAACTAAAATGCCAGAAATAATTCCAAACTTTAAATCAATTTTTAGGTTTAGCAGCAAAAGATTTAGCAGCAATTCGTAAGTTAACCTTAATATGGATTTTAAGTTTTGACATATATCTGGTATTAAAATCCATTTTTAGGTTTAGCAACAATTCGACAAAGTACGAAATTAACCTAAAAATGGATCTTAAGTTATGACTTATATCTGGCATTTAGGTTGAGTTTAGAGTTTTGGCGTCTTCAGAGACTTTTAGTAGAATTTTATGGCAAATATTTTTATAGAGCATTTCAACCATCTAGCTCCTCAATCTAGGGGGCCTTTTATAGTACCTTTTATGGAGAAGGTTAAAAATCACCCCTAAAAAACAGGTGTTTAGCGACTCAAAATGTTCTACAAAAATATTTGCCATAAAATTCTACTATATGTCTCTGAAGACACCAAAACTCTTAACTCAACGTAAATGTGAAATATACATAAGTCAAAACTTAAGATCCATTTTTAGGTTAAAGGTACGAAACCTTTTCGAATTGGGGCTAATGCTAAAAATTGATTTTGAGTTTTGAATTATTTCTGGCATTTAAGTTGAGTTTTGGTGTATTCATAGACTTATAGTATTTAGAAATTGAGGCAAATATTTTTGTAAACATTTTGACTTGCTAAACACCTATTACACTGTGCGACAGTAAAAAATATACACGGACTTGACAGTATAGGTTCGATTCTACTATCAAAGTGTAGTATAACCCTATACTCGGTTTGGCGATATTGGTGACCAATTTTGTTTTATGGGCCTCCAAAGATTCTGAAAATCAGAGAGCCCCTCGAAAAAGGTGTCATCAGCTTTTGTCCAACAACTAATTCAGACTTGGTGATATTGCTTAACTTTGTTTGGCAATAATGTAGCTAAGAATATGCTGAATAAAGTTTCTTAAAATTTTTTGGGAAAAAAAATTTTTTCCGGTACTTTTTTTTTTTGGAAAAAGTGAAGGAAAAAAATATTTTTTTTTTTCACTTTTTTCCGCATAACTTCCGGGGACTCGTAATTTTCACTAATAATGCTTGGCAAAATTGTAGTCAACGTAAATCTGAACAACTTTTGTGAACATATTAATACAATCTGAACGTGTCTAGGCACCATAAATAGCTCAAAATACCACATTGTACCCCAAAAATGTAAGTATTTCACTGTTATGTAACAAAAATATATTTTTTTAGTATAGGGCATGTACAGCAACTTTATAGAAAATATTAAGGCCAATATTTTTGTGGAACATTTTAACCCTCTAGCTCCGCCACATAACCGTAATTTTTGGCCCCATTTTAACAAATGGTAAAAAACACCCCTTAAAATGGGGAGAGAGGGGATGAAATGTTCTACAAAAATGTTCGCCATAAAATTTTACTGTATGTGTCAGAACACACCAAAGCTCAAAACATAACGCAAACACCAAAAAAATGTCAAATTCCTGTTCGTGAAGCAATGTTAGTCGTACGATCTAGTAGTCGAAGCAATAAAGATACCAGTAAAGAGCGTTGTGGTGGCTGGAATTTGACCGCTTTTTGGGTTTTTGTGTTAAGATTTGGGCTTTGGTGTGTTCCGACTCATATAGTAAAATTTTATGACAAACATTTTTGTAGAACATTTCATCCCCGCCCTCCCGCTATTAATGGGTGTTTTTTACGATTTGTTAAAATGGGGCCAAAAATTACAGTTATGTGGGGGAGCTAGAGGCTTAAAATGTTCCACAAAAATATTAGCCTTAATATTTTCTATAAAGATGCTGTACATGCCCTATACCAAAACAATATATTTTTGTTACATAACAATGAAATACTTACATTTTTGGGGTACAATGTGGATTTTTGAGCTATTTAGGGTGCTTAGACACGTTCAGATTGTATTGATATGATTACAAAAAATTTCAGATTTACGTTTACTACAATTTTGCCAAGCGTTGCTAGTGAACAATTACGAGTCTCCGGAAGTTATGCTGAAAAAAGTGAAAAAATATTTTTTCCTTCACTTTTTCAAAAAAAAAGTAACGGAAAAATTTTTTTTTCGCAAAAAATGCTAAGAAGCATATTCAGCATATTCTTAGCTACATTATTGCCAAACATAGTTAAGCGGTATCACCAAGTCGGAATTAGTTGTTGGACAAAAGCTGATGACATCTTTTTCAAGTGGCCCACTGATTTTCAGAAACATTGGGGGCCCATGAAAAAAATTGGTCACCAAATTCGCCAAACCGAGTATAGGGTTATACTACCCTTTGATAGTATAATCGAACCTATAGTGTCAAGTCCGTGTATTTTTCAAAAACTGTTCATTTGTTGCATAGTGTTATAGGAGTGATTTTTATCCCTTTCCACAAAAGGGACCAAAAAGACCACTACATTTAGGAGCTAGAGGGTTAAAATGTTTAACAAAAGTTTTCCGCATAGTGTCCTAAGTAATGTTGCTGAAGACATTCTAAACTTAAAATGTAAGGACCCCAAGGTTTCCTAAGCCGATTCATCATAAGAATATTCAAAGGGGGACATATTGATCCCCCTCGAAAATGACCAGCATACGCAAACTTTCAAATCGTCGTTATACGTATATTATTTTTTTACCTATCGTTGTCAGAATATATCCTAGCGTGAATGATTTTTGTATGGTTCTTAATTCGATTCATGCTCTTGATTTCTTATTTGCAAATAAGTATTAAAAGTAAGTGGTGTTGCAAGTAAAACAATAATTTCTGGGATGGAGTCAAAAGATATGTCAAATTGTATTCTCCCAGTATTAGCATTTTTGTATATCGTCATTAGAAATACAAAGAGCCAATAAACCAAAAAATTCAAAATTGAATTATTGATACATAATAGTTCATAGCCTGAACATTTTTAGCGCCCGAAGTTATTAACGGAATTTTTTTAGTTAAAAATGCCTAGCTCACAACGCTCAACGAAAAATCACAAAAATTATTAAAAGTCGAAAAAGAAAAAAATATGAAAAATCACAAAACAAAAAAGTCTCAAAAAATTATAAAAAGTAAACGATATTTCATACCACCAAAAAGTATTAATTATCATAACTTTTGTGAATTTTCCTACCGACATGAAAAACTGCAAAAAGAAAAAAATGCGAAAATAACCCAAGTAAATTCTTTGTCCCAAAATATGAAAAATAAAGAAATTCGAGGGAAATATCGAAAAGGTTCAAAATTACACACAACAAACGTCATAAAAAGACATCATTAATATCACTGTCCAACAGCATTTTTGGAACAGAATAGCGAAGCTATACATTTGAAAGGGTATGTTGAGTAGATCAGTTTTGTAGAAAGAACTTATGGTCCAGCTGGTCTGACTTTTTTCACAGTGGGTCAAAGTTTTCATTTTTAGAAGGGAGTATTATATTGTAAGTTAATAAACAAGTTTGTAAGTTAATGTCTGAGAGATTCGTATTCTCAGAGCTACAGGGTTTTTCAACAAGAGGTGTTATTTTGAATCACCAGGTATTTCGGTAGCTGTCACTTTTGAAGCTTTTATTCTTTGACATTTGACAGTAGAAACTACGCCATTATTAAAAATGGAACGATACACGATTCAACAACGCATTGAAATTATTAAAATGGTGAAAATCTTGCAGTCACAGTTCGCAAAACTAAAGCATTTCTGATGAGGCCCATTTCCAACTCGGTGGCTACGTCAACAAGCAAAATTGTCGCATCTGGGGCTCGGAAAACGCAAGAGTTTGTGTTGAGAAGCCTCTCCATCCTCAACGTGTGACTGTTTGGTGCGGTATATGGTCCGGCGGGGTCATTGGACCTGACTTTTTCGAAAATGAGGTTGGATCAACAGTTACGGTGAATGGATTGCGCTATCGAGAGATGATTAATGATTTTTTTTGGTCGGAGTTGGATGGTATTGATCTGGACAACGTTTACTTTCAACAAGACGGCGCTACGTGCCACACAAGCAACGAAACCATTGCTCTGTTTCGGGAAAAGTTTGCGGACCGTGTTATCTCTCGAAGAAGTGATCACAATTGGCCACCGAGATCTTGTGATTTAACACCTTGCGACTTCTTCCTTTGGGGCCACGTGAAAGATAAGGTCTACGCCAACAGCCCGGCGTCGATTCAAGACCAAAGATAGAATTCGTGAGGCTACCGAGGACATAGGGCAGCCAATTTGCGATTTGGTTATGGAAAATTTCATGAAAAGGATATGGTCCTATAAGCGTTGTCGTGGTGGCCATTTGGCTGATGTTGTTTTTCATTATTGACGGCATACCTTCCTCTTTATTATGAAAAAAACATCCGATCATTTATCTAAAAAAAATTTAAATTTTCTTTGAATACCAAAATAACACCTCTTGTTGGAAAACGCTTTATATATAGGAATTTTATTTTTGTGGAAGATCTTAACACTCTAGCTCCTATCTTTATGGGAAAATTTGACCTTTTTTCGAGAAAATCAAAAAAGTTTTTTCAAAAAAGACATTTAAGGATTAAAATATTCTAGTGGGGGGTCACCAAATCCACCAAAGTTGTAAATAAAGCTCTTTACGCTTAACTAGCAAAATTAATATGCAAATTTATACAAAAAAATATATAAAATAAATTTAAGGTCGCGATAAATTAAAATACAAACACCAAACATTTTGTACAGTGTAATGCTTTTATATTTTATTAATTGCCATTCCCCTTTTGGCACCGCCCAAACAAAATGGTCAAAATAATAAATATCAATATCAATACTTTAAATTTACATTCTAGTTTTTATTTTTGTATAAATTGGCGTGTAAATAATTTAGCCTAGAAAAATGTTCGAAGAATATTTTAATCCTTAAATGTCCTGTTTGAAAGGACTTTTTTGATTTTTTCGAAAAAAAGCGCCAAATTGACCCATACAGAGAGGAGGTAGAGGGTTAAGATCTCGCACAAAAGTCATCCTCATAAAATTCCACTATATATCTCTGTCAATAAGAAATCTCTCAGACAGTAACTTAAATTTTTTTTTTCATTCATCCCTTCTATCAAAAACTGAAAACTTTGACCCACTGTAAAAAACCTGAGACCAGCTGGACCATATGTTTATTCTACAAATATGATCTACTCAACATGCCCTTTCAAAATTATAGGTTCGCTATTCTGTTCCAATCATTCCATAGATATCAAGACTTTAAATTTACATTATAGTATTTTTTATGAATAAGTTGGCGTGTAATTTTTCTTAATAAGCGTTAAGAGCTTTATTTACAACATTGGTGTCTTTGGTGACCCCCACTGAAATTTTCCGGCAAACACTTTCGTTGAATATTTTAATCCTTAAATGTCCGTTTTGAAAGTACTTTTTTGATTTTCTAGCAGAAAGAGGCGAACTGAAGTGAGGAGCTAGAGGATAAAGCTCTTCAACAAAAATCATCCTCATATTATTCCACTATGGGTGTGGTGTTTCCCCCGAAAATTACCCCTTACAGCTCAAAAATTAAATTATTATATTTAATTTACTTCTCCGCTTATATTTCACAAAATAAATGTATCTGAAAGATTAACAGTAATTTTCTTTATACTAACTAAAATAGGCTACTTTGAATTTAAGACACCGTCCGCGTGTTTTCCAGTGAATGGTACGTCACTTTTTGAGCCCTTTGGAAACACTGTTCTAACAGTGGTTTAAGAACAAAACAAAAGCAAGCTGAAACTTTTCTTCATGCTTAGCAACAATTTTGAAGGCGACAAGTTTAAATTTAATGTTTTTTTAAGAGTTCAAAAACAGCCTCACCGACTGTAACGACCGGTACCCCAAAAGCACAAAAGTTTCTTTTGTTCGTAATCCATTCAAACGATTTAATTTTATAGTAGCGGAAAATAAGATGGTTTGTAAGGCCAAATAAGCATAAAAAGCCTATTTTGATTTTGTAAACATTTTTTCAAAGATGTAACGATCGTTACTTTTTTCTTTTGGCGTTTTGCATTTGAACTTTTTTCGTCTTACTTAACTGGGTTCTTACTGATTTTAGCTGAAAAATCATGAAGCAACTTACCAAGATGCAAAAATACAGAAAAGAACCAAAAGAAGACGAAGGAAAGCATGAGGCTTCTTGGTAAAAAGAGAGAGAGAGTGCTCAAAAAAGGTGATGACGGACAAACTTCAAAGTCGGGAACGAAATAACAAACGCGAACGCGTAAAAAATTCGTGAAAAAAAAAACAAAAAAAGTTTAACTTTTTATAATGTAACGGCCGTTACTTTTTAAAAAACATTTTTTTGGTAACTAATTTTCTTTGGTTTGAAAATAAACCCAATCCGTAAACAAAACATTTCAAAGAATTTAATCCGATTTTTTACTTGACACATCCTGTGCAAAATTTTACAATACATGATGATTGTTTCCAAAATTTGAAATCAGCACATTTATAAAGTAACGACCGTTAAATTTTTAATGGTAAAAAAATTATTGAAATTACATTTGTTATGAATTCTTTCGGTTGCTACCGATGCTTAAACTTTCGTAAGGCCAAAATTAAGCAATGCTCGTGGCATATTTGCTTAGGTTGGAATTTTATTTAAAAAATCTCCGAAAATCGGTAACGACCGTTACTTTGGAAACACACCTATGTAACTCTGACAATAAGAAATCTCTCAGACATTAACTTACATTTTTTTCCTTTAGTATAATGCTTCCTTCGACCAAAAAATAAAAACTTTAATCCACTGCAAAAAAAAAAAGGTCAGACCAGTTGGACTATACGTTTATTCAACAAAAATGATTTACTCAATATGCCCTTTCAGAATTACAGGGCCGCTGTTCAAATCAAAAGTCTTAATTTATTGGATAGTGTATTTTAACAACCAAAACTATAATACTCGTACATGGATTGAAAATTCTCTAAAATCGCCAACATTATTTCACGCGAAAGAATATTATAGGGTCAGAATTTTTTATATTCAGCGATGAATTTTATTTTTGCCAAAAAAGTTTATAAAAGATTGGTAAATGGTAAAATAAGATCTCGCTAAGAGTATCACTTATTTGTTATATTTTTTTCCTAAAATTTTAGAGAGTTTTTAAATTTAAAATAAGTGAGAAATTTCAGTCGGGTAAACCGACATTGTGAGCAATGTAAGTATGCCCTGGTATATATAATAATATAGGGTGATCCAAGTAGAGATACTTTTTTCAATAGCCGTTTTTGACAGATCACGTGAGTCGTGTCATGCTGTCATGTCATTTTTGCTAAGTATTGTTTGGCATTTCATCATGGAAAGACTTACGCCTGAACAACGTGTACGTGTGTCATTCGCCAGTTACCAGTCGAAATGCTCGAACGAGTCATCGAAAATAGGACTCAACGGATGGACCATCTGAGACGTAGCCGTGGCCAACATTTGATAGACATAATCCTCAAAAAATATATGCCAAATAATGTTCTTTCAAATGATAATAAACATTACCCATTCAATTTGAATTGTCTGTGTTTTTTTCCTTAAAAAAGTAGGGAACCTCGAAATGGATCACCCTTTATATGTACTGATAGTCACGATACAAGCTGTTAACTTTGTGTACAAAATTATACGTTTGTGTGGGAAGTACCAAAAGGGGCGTGATAATAACGCCCATTTTTTGACAGACTGTACTTTCTATAAAAACATTACACTGTACACAATTTTAAGTATGTGTAACTACTAGTAATAAAGTTAAAAGGTTTTCGTACAAAACGGTACCTTTTTGTGGTAGGTACTAAAAGGCGCAGGGCTATTATGCCCATTTTTCTCTGGATTGTAGGTACTTTAAAACCATTACACGGTACTAAATTTCAAGTAATTGTATGCGCTGGTATTTAAATTTAAGCGGTTAACTTTTGGTGCAAAATAGAACATTTGAGTGGGAGGTACCAAAGGGGCGTGTCAGTTACGCCCACTTTTCACTGGACTCCAGGTACAATAAAAGTATTACACTGTACACAATTTCAAGTATTTGCATATGATTATTAAAGCTATTAGCAGTTAACTTTTGGTGCAAAATGGTCCATTTGTGTCGGAGGTACCAAAAGGGGCGTGGCAACTTCGCCCATTTTTCCCGAGGTGATAGTGACTAATAAACCAATTCTATTGTGTTGAATTTCAGAAGATTTAAATTAGTAGTATAGAATTTATTAAATATTCAATAATTCGCTAAATATTAACCCTTTGTGGTGGAGGTACTAGAAGGAGTGGACCAATATGGCCCATCTTCGAACTTAGCCAGAGATAGAAAAAAATATTACCACATACCAAATTTGAAGTCAATCGGTTACTCCTTTCGAGAGTTATCGTGCGTACCAGTCAGCAGACGGACAGACAGACAGACGGACGGACATTGCTCACTAGACTTAAAATGACCCAAAACGGATATCCGCAGAACATACATAGGGTCTTAGGTCACTCCTTCGATGTGTTACACTTTTGGGCCGTAGCAAATGATATATACCCTCGTATCACTAAAGTGAGGGTATAAAAATTAAATGTGGTGTTAAGATGCAGAATCGGTATATAAAGGGGCTATATCTAAATATGTACAGATTTTCTACAAATTCGGTAGTGTTCTTTCTTAGATCACGAAATTCTTCTCTGCTAAATATCATAATTATAGGGTTTCAAATACAGCTTCTACAGAGCTTATACTCGTATGTCAAATCGGAATGAACATACCTACGAGTATATATGTATAGGGTGATGTAAGTAGAGATACTTTTTTCAATAGCCTTCTTTTGACAGATCACGTGTGAGTCGTGTCATGTTATTTTTGTTAAGTATTGTTTGGCATTTCATCATGGAAACACTTACGGCTGAACAACGTTTACAAATTATTCAGTTATATTATCAAAATAATCGTTCGCCAATTGCGCTAAGTCCATTTTTTCTAAATCCAAAAAAACACTTTCCAGTCGACCCACGACCGTGACACCCATGACAATATTTTAGCTCTCGTTAAGATCTATCTTTTTGCCATTGACCGATTAGAGATCTCGTTAAGATCTATCTTTTTGCCATTGACCGATTCCCGATCCGACGTACCGGAATCATCGGTCCATATTTTTTTCAAAAATGATGCCGGTGATAACGTCACCGTCGTGCCATGATAACCGACTATTGATGATGATGCCTGAAGCTCGTGATCTCGGCGACATTTGGTTTCAACAAGACGGCTCAATTGGACTCAATGGATGGACCATCTGAGACGTAGCCGCGGCCAACATTTGATAGACATAATCTTCAAAAAATAAATGCCAAAGAATGTTCTTTCAAATGATAATAAACATTCTCCATTCAATTTGATTTTTCTGTTTTTTTCTTTAAAAAAAGTAGAGAACATCGAAATGGATCACCCTTTATAGATGAGGTCAGTACAAAAGAAAAGGTGAATTTTAAAATTTCTCGGGCTACGTGCATTCGATTAGCTCCTTTTTTGGTGCGGGCACACTTGTCTCGAACATATGTTGTTACTTGTGTTTGTTTGTCTATAGTTTAGGTGGTTTGTGAGAGACATAACAGTTAGACGTGTTTTGCTTGTTCGGCGATTCCGTTTTTTTATCCCCTCAATCGTCGCAAAAGGCCGACCTTTCATGGGTCTTTTAAATTTTGGGAAGCTGTATTTTACATTGGGTCATTATGAAATTTGACAGAGAACTCCTCTCTTTGTCCAAGAACAAGTTTGAAGATAATCGTATGAAAGTAAGAGTAACTATACATGGATAACTTCATTCCAAAGAGTACTAAGTCTATATAGCTATAGCTTTTCAGCAGATTCGTTCATTTTTTGACTAAATTTTGACTCAATATAAATTGAGTTTTAAATGGTTTTTAAAAATGTATTCCCCTAAACGATTTTTGGTAAATGTTTTGACATAGCATATTTTAGAAGCAAGCTATCGATATGTACCTATTCTGGTATAATAATATGGTGACTATATATTAGATCTGTCCGACTTTAGCCTTTTTTTTATTGTTTTTATACCTTTATAAACAAAACCGGGAAATCGTTCAGAAGTTTAGTGGAAAACTATTTTTAGCATCCACAAAAAATAAAAACAACATATGTATTCTTGTAATAGGGTGTAAATTAAAGATTAAAAAAAATATAGTTACTAATGGAATAGAACATTGTTATTATTTGTCATTTGTATTCATTATTTAATGACTATGGGAATGATTTAATATTTAATGAATTGATTAGGGAAATTTTACGTCTGATAGTTATTTCGTATTAAATATACTAAAATTACAAATATTTCAAATGTACGAGTAATATTAATATGATTTAAAAATATGATACGTAATTTAAAATTGTTGTAGTTATTGAGAGTAGGATAAATAAAAATTATTTCCTTACATATCTCAATGTTATACACAATCCTATATATAGCACATTGGCAAATCATGAGAGAAATTAGTTTTTTATACTTACTACTTCGTCGGTAAAACAATCAATACAATATTCTGCAATTTTCTGCAATAACCGGCTAAATAAAATATTTAGATTTTGAAATTTTTGCCTAGATGGATTCAACTTCATTATTTTTCGATCCATATGTGCTTCTCCTGAACATTGTTTTTTTTTTGAGATAGACGGTTATTCCAAAAAATAATAGTATTATAGCATCAATGAGAACTTAGGAGACTTTCAGAAACATCCCATTCAAATTTATGCAATTTTTTGATTTCCGAAAGTAATTAATTTTAAAAGAGTCTAAATTAAAGAGTCCCTAAATTTTGGAATAATCCTTGTTTCAAATCGCTTAAGAATTTTTTAAAAACTATTCCAATTTGGAATTTTTAAATAAAAATCAATTTTGACTAAATATTTATATGGCATACAAAAGTGTAGAATCAAGAGTCCATTAGTTAAATTCAGAAAATAGAAAGAAAAAACAAAATGAAGGAGTGGAAACTAGAAGGATACTATAGACAAAGGAAAATTACAAAAAAAGAATATACATTAAAAACGCATTATTAAAAACAACAAACCATGAAAAAATGAAATAAAATAAAATGACATTTATTGAGAAATTTACATTATACTGTAAACAATAAATTATATAGTAAATAATAATGATAATAATAATAAATTATTAAAGGAAACGGAAATTAAATTTCCTATTTATCGTATATATGTATATAAAATTCATTCTAATACTAAACACAAGAATTCCATCGTTAGCCTAAGGCCCAAAATATGATTAATTCAGTATTTATATAAAAAAAATAAAACAGGGAACAACTAAACGGACAGAGAGAAAGAGATACAGAGATGAGGAGAATATTTTGTGGAAGACAGTCATCATCAAAATAATTTCATTCCAAAACGTTGGTTAACATGATAAATCAATCAGTCAATCAATCATCACATAAAACATGAAGAAGACAAACGTTTCATACTCATCATCCTTAGAAAGTCGCCATCATCATCATCATTGTCATAGTCATCCATTTTTGTCTTGTCGTGATCAGACATCTTCCTCAGGGTCATCATCATTATCTCAAGGTCATATGATCATCTTCACCTCAACAGTCAAAATCCAATCCATTTCTGGGATCACATCATGGCCTGAGGAACTTATGCATGAATGAATGTACCGATTTTCAAACTTTTCCAGAATTGTCACACAAGAGAAGAATATCAGCCCCTGCCAGAGCAATCCATTGAGATTCTTATTATGAAAATGGGTGGGTGTTTGGTTGGTTGATAGGTGTACCATGTTGTTTGTGTTTATATACTGGGATATATGTAAGTAAATTCCGATATCTGTATCGTTTGCTGCTATATTTTTCTGTATATATACCAGCTATAAATACCTAGTATATTGGGTTATTTATAGAATAAATATGAGCAAAAATTTAACTAATTCCTTTTTTTTAGATCTTGGTTTTCGATAATAATTCCTTTGATTTATATTTCTTTGTATGTATTTTTATAGGTGGTTTTGAGTATTACATTATTTTGTATTAAATTCCGATATATAGTAATTATTTTGATATTTATATGTAAGTAGATTGGTAGGATGATAGGTAAATTTCGATATAAATTGAACTTTCTTTAAATAATTTTCCTATATATGTTTGCACTTTCTTAATTAATTGCGAGAAGAGATTCTTTAATTAAATGGATTTACACAGTGTCGAGTTGGGTGTTTTTACATGAATTGGAAAATATTTTGTCTTCAATTTTATAGTTTTTTTATTGTTTATTAATTTAACTGTCCAATTTAAATATAAAAAAGGCTTTAATTCGAATATCTGTTCGAATCTACCTAATGCGAAATATAGTTTTTACCTTCTTTTAATTTTGTAGTATACATTTAATTTAAAGAGCATAAGAACGTCATGGCGTATTAATAATATTTGTTATTATTTCGCTTTACGTCTCTATATTTCTCTCTCTCTTTAGAAATTAAAATTCCTATTCTCCGTGGCGTATGATAGATATTCTTTACAAATAATAATACGCATACGCCAAGATGGACATTTCAGAATTTCTATAGTGATTGAGAACTAGGGACATACACAGATTTAAAAATTTGACTTTTCGACTTTTTCATAAGTAGATTTTATTAAACTTTTGGTTTCAATCGCCTCATAAAATTTTCAAATTTTTCGGCAAAAAAGATAGTAAGGAGGTCGAACGACCTCAAAATTTAACAAAAAATATTAGTTTAGTTTGGAAAAAAAAAAATATTGGATTAATCGATTAGTCGAAACCCGATTTATAGAATATATTGAGGATACACATTTAATTAATGTTAATTTAAGTATAATTAATTTGGCAGAAATAATATCGTCACATCAAATCCAAAATTAATGTTTGTTTATAATACAGGGTTTTCCAACAAGAGGTGTTATTTTGAATCACTCGGTATTTCGTCACTTTTGAAGCTTTTATTCTTTGATATTTGACAAGTATAAACTACGCCATTACTAAAAATGGAACGATACACGATTCAACAACGCATTGAAATTATTAAAATTCGAAAAATCATCTTGACTGATGAGGCCCATTTCCACCTCGGAGGCTACGTCAACAAGCAAAATTGTCACATCTGGGGCTCGGAAAACCCAAGAGTTATTGTTGAGAAGCCTCTCCATCCTCAACGTGTGACTGTTTGGTGAAATTTTAGTTTATACGTACACAACCACATTACTGATCATTCCAACGTTTTTAAACGTCTTATTTCATGTTACTTATCTGTTTATACTGATTTAAAGTTCTCTAAAATCTTGAAACATTTTAAATTTTGAGTTGTCACCCTTGAAGTGAGAGTGCGATATTTTATCGACACCTCGTTTTGTTTTCGAGTTATGGTAGGCTAAAGTTTAAAAAGTCGATTTTTTCGTTAAAATTGAAAATTAGAAAAAATCTAAAAAAAGGTTTGATAAATTTTTTAGTTATCGATAACTATTATCGATAACTGCCTTAGTAATCGGTATATTGCGATTGAGCGATATGTCATCGACATCTCGTTTTGTTATCGAGTTATCTTAAGTTAAAGTTTAAAAAATCTTTTTTTGTTGTCAAAATCGAAAGTTACACTGAAAAAAAATATTGTCATAATATTAAAGAATGGCTACAAAGACGTTATAAGTTTTTAAAATAAGTACATTTTTACTTAAAATATACATAATTTCATTAATATTCAGTAATTTACTTAATTTTAAATAAATTTTCTTAATTTTAAGTACAAAATGTACTTATTTTGAAGACTAAGGACGTCTTTGGAGCAATTCTTTAATTTTATGAACTTTTTTTTTTCAGTGTAGAAGAAAAAATCGAAACATTTTTAGTTATTACATATTTTGTTTTTGCACTTTGTTAGGCTCAAGATCTTTTTTTGTTGTTTTCAGTATTTTATTATTTTAGTTATTGATATTATTTTAGTTATCGATATTTTTTAGTTATCGATAACTGACTTAGTAATCGATAACTGATGTAGTAATCGATAACTTATATAGTAATCGATTGTGGAAATTCGATAAAAGTCGAAAAAAATCGATAACTTTTTTAGTTATCGATAATTTGTTTAGTTATTGATAATCGATTGTGGAAATTCGATAAAAGTCGAAAAAAAGTGCGAGACCTTCTTAGAAATCGATAACATACATAGTTATCGATTGTGGAAATTCGATAAAAGTTGGAAAAAGTCAATAACTTTTTTGGTTATCGATAATTTGTTTAGTTATTGATAATGGATTGTGGAAATTCGATAAAAATAAAAAAAAAATAATTCTATAACTTTTTAGTTCTCGATAACTGCCTTAGTAATTGATAACTTACGTAGTTATCGATTGTGAAGATTTTATAAAAGTCCAAAAAAGTTTTAAATTTTTTTCGTCATCGATAACAGCCTTGGTAGTTAATATCTTCCATAATTCTCGATTGTGGAAATTCGATAAAAACAAAAATATGTTCGATAACTTTTTAGTTATCGATAACTGCCTTAGTAACAGATAATGCCGACCACGAAAAGATATTTCGGCCCGCGTGGCCGTCTTTAGGCATACATCAGAGGAGAAAGAAGGGCCGGGCCATACAGAAATACTTGAAAGTTATCGAAAATGTTTACTCGATTTTTATAACCTCCACCATAGGATGGGGGTATAGTAACTTTGTCATTCCGTTTGCAACACCTTGAAATATTGCTCTGCGACCCCATAAAGTATATATATTCATGATCGTCGTGGAATCCGAAGACGATTTCGCCAAAACAATCTATCGTCTGTCTGTCTCTTAAAATCACGCTACAGTTCCTAATTATAGCTATGTAGGTTGCTCAATTTGGTAGAAATACTTCTTATAGTTGCAGGACGTTTGGGATTGCAAATGGGCCATATCGATCAATGTTTGGATAGAAGCTCCTCTATAGAGGTAGCTCCAAAATATGCTTTTTGAGCCATAGATACCACATTTTCTAAGCATTTAAAGCGAATCTTTGCAGTTTGTGTTTTATTTAGACCAGAATTCATCACAGTAAACATTTTTTAAATTAGTTCATATTTTGTTATAGTCCACCTATAGATGTCGCTCTCAAAAAGACTTGTTTAAGCTATAAACACCACATTTTCTAAGCAATTTAGCAGAAACTTTGCAGTTTGTATTCTATTTTGGTAAGAATTCATCTCAAAACATTTAGTCAGTTTATATTTTGTTGTAGTCCCCGTGTAGAGGTGGCCCTCAAACATGCAGACATAAATACCACATTTTTAAGATGAAGAGTTTGGCTAAAGAATTTGGGGCCTAACATTTGGCTTAAAATTTCAGCCTTAATTTTTTTGTAATATTTGCTTCCACAAAAAGGATGGTTCGAAGATTTGCTCCATATACAAAGATTTTTCCAGTAATAATTATAATTGAATGCAATCCATATAGGAGGCTATTATTTGCCGGAAGGTTTTTTGTATCTATTAACTAATTAATTAAAAATATTTTCCCAAATTCACTGCGTAAATTTCCACAAAAACACTGTGTAAATTTCCATTTCATTTCATTTAAATTTAATTTAATTTTATTTCATTCCGAAACATAATTTTACTTTAGGAAGAGAAAAATTGATATGTTTTCTTAACAAAAAAGAAAATACACCTAATAATAATTATATATACATATATATTTGCATATACATATGTATATAAAAACCACAACAACAAATTATATCTAGAAAATATAGTGGGTGTGTGTATATAGGGAGAATATATGTATATCTATAATAAATATTAATAAATATGTATGTATGTTTGCAAGTATGTATATGCATATATGTATATGAATATCCTTTCAATACTACTTCACTTAACGGCTATGAAAAACACTTTTCGTTAAGAAAATTAAAAAAACGAATCGAAAAAACGAAAACAAATATTTTCCACTAAAAAATTATGTTTAGCTACTTTTTGGGGTTTTTTGTGCGAAAAATGTATTCGATATTATTTATTTCCTGTTAAGTATTAAATTTCTTTTCTAGGATTTTAATGAAGTTTTCAGTTTTTTGTTTTCTGTTTTTTTGTTTGTTTGTTCTAAATTGGCTTTTGGTTTACTAATATGTATATAAATAAATTAATTAATAACTATTGTTAAATATCGAGATTGTTTTCTTTTGTTGTGCTGTGCGTTTTGTTTAGGTTTTTTGTTTTTGCGTTTTGTTTTTCGCATTTTGTTTATTATTGTTTATTATTGGCTTTCGAGAGTTGACTCTGGGCTGATGAGGTCAACTTCGAGACAACACGCGTTAGAGCACGATTTTCAGCACGTAAACGTTCGTTCTCATTCTTTAGCTTCTGTAGTAGCTACAATTACATAAATATAAAAAAAAACAATTCAAAGAAATGTGGAGAGAGAGAGAAATAGACGAAAAAATAAACAAACAAATGCATGAATTTGAGAAAAACGAGATTTCGAGTTCAAATGACAAAAAATCATAACAAATGGTGTGTGAGAGAGATCAGGTGGGAGAGAGAGAGATAAGATAAATAATGGATTGGAAAATGGGGGTGGTGGTCGGGTGGAATTGTTTTGATTACTTCCAATGCTATGAAAAACGATCGATCGAAAAAATGAAAAACAAAATAAAAAAACATGTTATGTTTGGTATTGAAATGTCAAAACTTAAAAACACTGCTATACTCTTAGGCTCTTTCAAAGCCCGAAAAGTATGCAACAACAGAACGTTAATGTGATCCCAATCAGTGTGGGTGACAAATGTGTTAAGAGAGTGTGGGAGAGAGGATAAAAACAACAACAGTGCATTGTTTTCGGCCTTATGAAACGTGCTGGGGAGAAACAAACTTAAACAAAACAAAAATCTTCAACAACATTAAAATGTAACTAATGCTTATTTAATAAAATAAAAAACAAAACAAACAAAAACGTGTGGACAACAACAACATGATCTGGTAGACTAGTAGTAGTAGGTGTTGGGAGGCGGACATTTGCGCATTGCCCGGGCTAAAAATATGTATCTATGGATGTGTGAAAGTATAGTATGTATATGTACAAAATGTATTTGTTGTAAATCTTTGGAATCTTTAACGTATCCATGATCACCTTCTTGTCTCCCAAACTCATAACGGAGAATGTTTGTATGCATGTATGTATTTATACACTGTCTATGGCTATGTCTATTATGAAAGATAATCATTGTATGACGGATGGATAGATGAATGGATGACGGATGCGAGTGATGTGATGGTGATGATGATAATGACAAATGAGAGATGAATGACACATGAGAGAGATAGATCAGCTGACAACATATAAACAACTTAAATGACACAACGTAACATAAAACAACATCAAAGGGATGACTCGCGGCGATACAAATAGTGTAGTGAAAACTTAAGGCAACAACATTTATAGCAAATGTATTTTATTTTTTATTTCCCAACAATATAAATTTACATAATTTATTTCTGGTCAATAAATTATGATAAAATCGTTTCTGTAATATATTGCCGAAAACTTATTATGTATTTTAGAAATATTAACTATTTTCTATAAGTCGGAAAAAATTATTTAAGTTTATTTGCGATTTATGGGCACTAAAATGGGAATTATATTTAATATAGGGTTTTTCAATAAAAGTGATATGATTTCTTTGAAAAAAACACACTTATTATCAAGGAAATTCAAAAGTTTTTTATTTAATGTGAAGTACAATCAATACAATTAAGTTCAAAATAAAATATTGACTTATCTTGTAAAGCTTGGAGAGAGTCTGGTTTATTTCGTAAGACCAATGACTTATGACAATATGACAATAACCCCACAAGAAATAGTATAATGGTGTTAAATCACAACTTCTTGGAGGCCATTTAATATCACAATTTCTTGAAATAATCGAATCTCCAAACTTTTCTCGCAACAATTCAATTGTTTCATTTGTTGTGTGGCACAAAGCCACAATCGGTTAATGGTAAAAAGATAGCTCTTAACGAGAGCTAAAATATTGCTCATGAGTGTTAAGGTCGTAGGACGAGTGTTTTTTTTTTTTGGATTTAAAAAAATGGACTGCATAATTTTCAAATGTGGACGGAATGTTTATTTTTGCTCTAGCTCCTTAACGGTACGTCGGATCGGGAAGCGGTTGATGGCAAAAAGATAGCTCTTAACGAGAGCTAAAATATTGCTCAAGGGTGTGAAGGTCGTAGGTCGACTGGAATGTGTTTTTTTTTTGGATTTAAACAAAAAATGGAATTAGCGCACTGAAAGTTGCAATTGGAGAACGATTATTTTGATAATAAAACTGAATAATTTGTAAACGTTATTCTTGCGTATATCTCTCCATGATGAAGTTGTAAACACTACTGAATACAATGAAAAACAAATGACAGATCATGATATATTACACATGGCCGAAACGTCACTTCAAAATCATAGCATCACTATTGAAAAACCCGTTATATGGAGGATTCATGTCAAGTTCTGATCGGGATGAATTGTTTACCATGTTAAGTTAAGAATAGAAGTTATGACACAAAACTTCAACGAGATCGGGTTTGAAATTTTGGCCAAACGGCCCTTTCTTCAAATTTTTTTCTCGATTTTTTTTGTTAAATTAAATTATGCTTCGATTTTCTTTGGAATAGTCTCATTTTATTCATGATCTATCAGGCTTTACGATAAAACAACAAAATTAGCTTCACCGTTTTTTAAAAATTTGGCATTCTAACGGGTGATCCAAGTAGATATACTTTTTTCAATAGCCTTTTTTTGACAGATCACGTGTGAGTCGTGTCATGCTGTCATGTTATTTTTGTTAAGTATTGTTTGGCATTTCATCATGGAAAGACTTACGCATGAACAACGTTTACAAATCGTTTAACTTTATTACGAAAATTCACGTTCTGTGAGGAATGTGTTTCGTGCACTTCGCTCAACTTATGGTCAACATAATCGGCCTACTGAGCGTACTATTCGCAACACCATCACCCATCTTGAGACCCAGAATTCATTATTGGATAATATTCGACCGAATAGACCAAGTCCAGCACGCAGTGAAGAAAATGTAGCGGCAGTAGCTGAGAGTGTACACGAAGAACTCGGACTGGCGTATGGAACGACTTGGCGCATTTTACGTCGAGATCTTAAATGAAAGCATACAAAATACAGCTTGTGCAAGAACTGAAGCCGCCCGACCTTCCCAAGCGACATAGCTTCGCTCTCTGGGCTCTTGAAAAGTTCCAAGAAGATCCGACGTTTTCGAGCCAAATTTTGTTCAGCGATGAGGCTCATTTCTGGCTCAATGGGTATGTAAACAAGCAAAATTGCCGCATTTTGGGACGAAGAGCAACCTGAAGAGATCCAAGAGCTGCCACTTCATCCAGAAAAAACAACGGTTTGGTGTGGTTTGTGGGCCGGGGGAATCATCGGTCCATAGTTCTTCAAAAATGATGCCGGTGAGAACGTAACCGTCAATGGCGACCGTTATCGTGCCACGATAACCGACTATTTGATGCCTGCAGTTGAAGCTCGTGATCTCGGCGACAATTGGTTTCAACAAGACGGCGCCACTTCCCACACATCGCATCAATCAATCAATGGATTTATCGAGAGAACACTTCGGTGAGCAGATTATTTCACGTTTTGGGCCGGTCGATTGGCCACCAAGATCGTGTGATATCACACCGTTAGACTGTGATATCGCATATCCTGTGGGGATATGCAAAGTCTAAAGTTTATGCGGACAAACCCGCTTCGATTCAGACCTTGGAGCAAAACATCACGCGTGTCATTCGCCAGTTACCAGTCGAAATGCTCGAACTAGTCATCGAAAATTGGACTCAACGGATGGACCATCTGAGACGTAGCCGCGGCCAACATTTGATAGACATAATCTTCAAAAAATAAATGCCAAAGAATGTTCTTTCAAATGGTAATAAATATTCCCCATTCAAATTAAATTTTTTGTCTTTTTTTTTTTCTTTAAAAAAAGTAGGGAACCTCGAAATGGATCACGCTATATATACAATTTTTCAATTTAACTTTTGCTATTGTTTTATTGAGGGAACGATATGTTGAGGAGATACGAAAATATAAATTGTACGTGGTTCTATTGGAACACAATCAAATAAAATATAACAACATTTCTAATAAAATGTTAAAAATCGCTATAAATATTGTTGCTTTGTAGTGTCGGTATGATGATAAGTTTTCATGATGAAATGTTTACTGAATGAGTGATGATGAAATTGATCGACAACATTAAAATAAAACATTGCTCGACAACATTAATATATACAATATATAATATTTTTGGCTCAAATAATCAATCTAATACTCTTTTAGACTGGCTCTGCAAAAATATACTATACTATAAAATGTAGTAATATGTATTAATGAAAAAGTTGCATGTGTCCTTTTATCGGTGTTGGTGCAAATAAAAATTCAAATTAAGTCTATTTTAAAGAATACAGTACGAGTATTAGTGATTTTGTAAAAAAAACACAATAGTATTCAATTTGTATCAAAATCTTTGGAAAATATTTTCTAGAGTTTTCATCAAATACAGATTTATAAAAATAAATTAAGATGACATTTATGTAATGGAGACTTATTAAGCAACAATTTAAGCCACTGTTCAATGGACAGGTAGGGTGTTTATGTCAAATGTTCCTATTAATACTTGTTTAGATAAATCCTTCCCATTTTTACCTCAGTAAAATGATTTTAATTCTTTTTTGTACAATTTGCGATTTTAGAATATCTTGTTCTACTCGAGATCGGTCTTAGATCTTTTTTTTGTGGCATTTATTAAAAGACCTTCAATAACTTTTTAAGTAAAGGGTTTTCTAACAATAGGTGTTATTTTGGTATTCAAAGAAAAATTCCATTTTTTGAGATAATGATCGGATGTTTATTTCATAATAAAGAGGAAGGTATGCCGTTAATAATGAAAAACAACATTAGCCAAATGGCCACCACGACCACGCTTACAGGACCATATCCTTTTCATGAAATTTTCCATAACCAAATCGCAAAGTGGCTGTCCTATGTCCTCGATAGCCTCACGAATTCTATCTTTGAGGTCATGAATCGACGCTGGGCAGTTGGCGTAGACCTTATCTTTCACGTGGCCCCAAAGGAAGAAGTCGCAAGGTGTTAAATCACAAGATCTCGGTGGCCAATTGTGATCACCTCTTCGAGAGATAACACGGTCCGGAAACATTTCCCGTAACAGAGCAATGGTTTCGTTGCTTGTGTGGCACGTAGCGCCGTCTTGTTGAAAGTAAACGTTGTCCAGATCAATACCATCCAACTCCGACCATAAAAAATCATTAATCATCTCTCGATAGCGCAATCCATTCACCGTAACTGTTGATCCAACCTCATTTTCGAAAAAGTAAGGTCCAATGACCCCGCCGGACCATGAACCGCACTAAACAGTCACACGTTGAAGATGGAGAGGCTTCTCAACAATAACTCTTGCGTTTTCCGAGCCCCAGATGCGACAATTTTGCTTGTTGACGTAGCCACCGAGGTGGAAATGGGCCTCATCAGTCAAGATGATTTTTCGATGATTTTCGAATTTTAATCATTTCAATGCGTTGTTCAATCGTGTATCGTTCCATTTTTAGTAATGGCGTAGTTTCTACTTGTCAAATGTCAAAGAATAAAAGCTTCAAAGTGACAGCTACCGAAATACCGGGTGATTCAAAATAACACCTCTTATTGGAAAACCCTGTACTTAAAATGTGATTACTTCTGTGTAATTTTTTCCTGGGATATGGAATATAAGATAAATGATCATCTAAATCTAAACAATCGCATATTTTAATATTACAAAAATATTCTTTACGTGTAGTTTTAAGTTACTAATTAAAATAGGGCCCATTATTCAAAACAGTGGCTTAAATAAAAATTGCATTAAATAAAAAGTCTTCAAAAAAGTCGGCCTCAAATAATTATTATTATTTCCTCTATGTGTAGTTTCCAAATATTAACTAAAAAACTATTTTAACTGAAGATTATTAAAATTCTCCATTTGAATTCTGATAATAGGAGTAATTTTACGATAATGGTATATTTATAATAAATGTATTTAATATCGTTTCTGCAGAAGACTGCACAATTTTGTTTTGATTTATATCTTCTTATCATAGTATACTATGTAAATGAAAAAACAAAATCACAACAAGGAGCGATGACACAATAAAAAAAGTAATATAAATCAAAACGTCAGCAATTTGCAGATTTAACAAAAAAAAAAACATTTGTAAATAATTGTTTTGTTGAAAACTGAGTTCGGCACGTTTTCTTAAATAAACATATGGTACGAGTATTTTGTAAGGGCGGCACAGTGAAACATCAAAAATTGGTATAATTGTATTTTGGCAAAGAAAAAAAGTAAAAGCGCAAAAGCCATATACTTTTCTTGTATTCCGGAAAGTAACAAAAACAAACAAAAAAGCTTATAAACAAAAAATGTATATAGTTCCATTATTTGTTGGTAAACAAATGGAAAATTAACAAAAGGCAGGGTCAAGAAAAAGGCGGCGGCGATTTTTATTTTTGTTTTGGGGGTAAATTTTGGCAGTGTTATTTTATTGTTAAAAAAAAATAATAAAATTAAAAAAAACTTTTTTTGAATTTCAGCAAAAAATCAGTTGTTAAAACAGAGTAGAGATAGAGTTTTGGTGTGACAAAGGAAAATATTAAAAGAGAAAAAAAAACAACAACAAAGAGTAACAATAAAAATTAAGATTTTCAAAAGGTATTTACCTTAAGCTCTTCTTCCAATTCGGAAAGTTTTCGTTCCATAGCTCTCCTTTCGCGCTTTTCAATCTCTGACAGAGAATTTTTATTGGTCTGCAAAAATTGAATATTTGCAAAGAGAAAATTTGTTTGGGTGTTTCGTTTTTTTTGGATTTTTGAAATTTCAAATTTTGTTTGTTTGGTGGGGTGGAATATTTTAATTTTTTTTTTAAATAAAGTATTCAAGAAGTGCATATTTACAAAAAAATTAATACGAGTATATTAACAATGAAAAAACAGGGGATTAAAGAGTTATGTTTCTTTTGTTCTTACAACGGAGCAAGAGAGACAGTTCTATTGAGAGAGAAAAAAACCGCCAAACTAGGGTTAGGGTCCCAAAGGGGAGGAAGAGTGGGTCGGAATAGAAAAACATTAAGTAAAAAAAAACAGCTCAGTTGTAAAGGTATATACAAAAAAAATGCTTTAAATTAAACAATAATGCAAGAGAAGGAAAAGCGCCTTTTCGAGGACAATTTTCAAGATTTTGACAAAGCTCATAATCTTCCAAGAAAACTTAGGTTAAGATAACTCACATTTTCGTGTATAAACAGCCATTTTAGAGGAAAATAACTGCTGTGTCATTGGTTGAAAATTGGATTTTATTTGGTTTTTTTTTAAGAGATTTCTATTTTTTCGTTTTTGTTTTAGTCAAAAAAGGGATTTGAGTTTTTGGCTAATTTTTATATTGGTAAAAACAAACATTTGCGCTTGTTTTTGGTTGGGTGTAAGTATAGTAATTGTAATTTTTTTAAATATTTACATTTTCAAAAAAATCTTTTCAAATATTGCAGATATTTGTATGGTTAACTTCGACAATAAGTAATAATACTCCTAAATCGTTTTTTGGCAAAGATAAATTAAGAATTCAAAAAAACAAAACTGTTACTTACAGCATTAGCAAATCTTTCCAAGGTGGCTCGGGTTTGTACAACTTCATCATCTTTCTTTTTCAGCTGTTGCTTGAGTTTATCATTTTCCAATCTAATTTAAAAAAACGAAATAAAAATTAAAACACATTCTTACAAAAATATCCTCATCATCGGATGCCATTGCGACCATTGCCTCCTTTTTTTGGAACCATATCGATTTCCGGTACTTACTTGACAGCTTCCCACAGAGCTTTGTAATCAATATTATCACCACTGCTTTCTGTTTTATCACGTGTCTTCTTATCATCTGTAGCTGAGGTGGTCGATGTCGATACCGACACTGTGCTACCGGCACGTGATCGTGAGGCGCGACTCTCTCCCCCGCTCTGGAAAAAATTTAATAGATAACAACATAATTTAGTAAATTTATGTATATTTGCAAATAAGTTGAATATTGTGATTGTTTTTTTTTTTAAATAAAATGCAAATTTCTTTCATGTACTTTTGTTCAATCGATGATGTAAAATCGGAATTTTTAGATTTTTTCAATTTCCTTTGAAAGAATTATAGGCTTTATAATGGGTGATCCAAGTAGAGATACTTTTTTCAGTAGCCTTTTTTTGACAGATCAAGTGTGAGTCGTGTCATGCTGTCATGTTATTTTTGTTAAGTATTGTTTGGCATTTCATCATGGAAAGACTTATGCCTGAACAACGTTTACAAATTATTCAGTTTTATTATCAAAATAATCGTTCGCCAATTGCGCTAAGTCCATTTTTTTAAAAATCTATTCCCGATCCGACGTACCGGAATCATCGGTCCATATTTTTTTCCAAAATGATGCCGGTGAGAACGTAACCGTCAATGGCGACCGTTCTCGTGCCATGATAACCGACTATTTGATGCCTGAAATTGAAGCTCGTGATGTCGGCGACATTTGGTTTCAGCAAGACGGCGCCACTTCCCACACATCGCATCAATCAATGGATTTATTGAGAAAACACTTCGGTGAGCAGATAATTTCACGTTTTGGGCCGGTCGATTGGCCACCAAGATCGTGTGATATCACACCGTTAGACTTTTTCCTGTGGGGATATGTAAAGTCTAAAGTTTATGTGGACAAACCCGCTTCGATTCAGGCCTTGGAGCAAAACATAACGCGTGTGATTCGGCAGTTACCAGTCGAAATGCTCGAACGAGTCTTGGACTCTACGGATGGACCATCTGAGACGTAGCCGCGGCCAACATTTGATAGACATAATCTGCAAAAAATAAATGCCAAAGAATGTTCTTTCAAATGATAAGAAACATTCCCCATTCAATTTGAATTTTCTGTGTTTTTTTTTTCTTTAAAAAAGTAGGGAACCTCGAAATGGATCACCCTCTATAATCCCATCCACTCGTGAGGAGTTTACATTGGCACACATTGTCATGCTATTATTGACAGTGAGAGGGATTAGTGTGATCTATCACAATATAAATCGAGAGAGGATCGGATGACTTTGGTAAAGAATCGCACAAGTGAGAGAGATTCAGAAGCAATTTCTCTCTCAACAATAGCATGATAGAGTGTGCCAACGTAAACTTCTTGTGAGGAGTTCCTGAAAATGTTATATGAGACCAGGGTTGTATTTCATGCGAATGTCAATGTAAAGAAAAAATATTATATAAACGTTTTTGTACACCATTTCGAACCAGTGGCAATGACAATTTAAAGTATAGACATCCTAGGTTATTTGGGGAAAACAACAAGATGGGGGAAAAGTCGCGAAATTGACTTTGTACGCTTGTATGCGAGTGAAAAGATTTGTAGGTAGCCATCTATAGTTTGCAGATGCGAATGTATTCCTGATAAGGCCTTTGGTGTGTCCAGGTACTGAATTGCCTTTGCCAGTGGGTTAAATCAGCTGTTATTGAAATACAGTCGCAGTTTGAAATTATCAAAAAGCCACAAATTTCTACGCGCCCAGAGTTGCATTTACATGGAAATGAAGGAGATACAGGGTTTTCCAACAGGAGGTGTTATTTTGAATCACCCGGTTTTTCGGTAGCTGTCACCTTTGAAGCTTTTATTCTTTGACATTTGACAAGTAGACGCCATTACTACGCCATTACTAAAAATGGAACGATACATGATTCAACAACGCATTGAAATTATTAAAATTCGAAAAATCGAAAATCATCCAAAAATCACTTGACTGATGAGGCCCATTTACACCTCGGTCAACAAGCAAAATTGTCGCATCTGGGGTTTGGAAAACGCAAGAGTTATTGTTGAGAAGCCTCTCCATCCTCAACGTGTGACTGTTTGGTGCGGTTTATGGTCTGGCGGGGTCATTGGACCTTACTTTTTCGAAAATGTGGTTGGAGCAACAGTTACGGTGAATGGATTGCACTATCGAGAGATGATTAATGATTTTTTATGGTCGGAGTTGGATGGTATTGATCTGGACAACATTTACTTTCAACAAGACGGCGCTACGTGCCACACAAGCAACGCCACCATTGCTCTGTTACGGGAAAAGTTTCCGGACCGTGTTATCTCTCGAAGAGGTGATCACAATTGGCCACCGAGCTCTTGTGATTTAACACCTTGCGACTTCTTTCTTTGGGGCCACGTGAAAGATAAGGTCTACGCCAACAGCCCAGCGTCAATTCAAAACTTCAAAGATAGAATTCGTGAGGCTATCGAGGACATAGGGCAGCCACTTACCGATTTGGTTATGGAAAAGTTCATGAAAAGGATATGGTACTGTAAGCGTGGCCGTGGTGGCCATTAGGCTGATGATGTGTAAACATCTGATCAATTATCTTAAAAAAATGCATTTTTCTTTGAATACCAAAATAACACCTCTTGTTGGAAAACCCTTTACATAGCACTTAACTAGTGATTATCTGCCGTTTTTTTGCGAAAAGAGCACTCTCTTTTTTCCATGAAGAGCTAGAAGCATAGCCACATATTCCAGTTCCCCTGGAACATGAAATACAGTTCCTAGCCTTGCAAACTCAGCTTTTCTACAGCATGGTCTTGTCGCAGTGTCTAATGAATAGAGCTAGGAATGTCTGAGGTCTTGTGAACGTTTATGCCTAGGAATTTCTTGCTTTTCGAAATATCATAATAATATTTATTTAAAAAAAAAACCTTTCCGATTTTACATCACTCAGAGACTTCTTGAAGCAAGAACAATGATTTTTTCTCCTCTCCAAAAAACGTACTTCATAACCTTCACTCTTCTCCGACGAAGCACTAAGAGATCGTTGAGCTGCCGTCCGGGAACGCGAACGAGTCCGTGATTTACGTTCCTGTTCACGGAGGGAACTACTGCGCGATACAATGGCGGCCATAGCGGCAGCATTTGGCGTTGAACTACCCGATGTGGAGGGATAAGCATTTAAACTGCTGCTGGAGGATGATAAAGGTTTAGCTGTGTTGAGAGATCTGCTGCTGGTGGTGGTGGTGGAATTCTTATTTAAATACGGATTAGAACCTTTTGAAGCTGCCGAGCCCAAACTTAAAGAGGCTGTGGTAATACCATTGTCATAGGATGAGGCATAGGGACTTTTGTAACGATGATCACTGTTGTAGGAATTTGTAGAGTAACGTGATGAGGGCGAATCATAACTGCCGCCATTGGATGAGGCTGCACCAGCACCATTATTTGATGACGACGGTGAGGTGGGTGACGACGCCGGGGAAAAAGTGGAATATTGAAATTTTGAATTGCCTTCACTAGAGGAATTGTTATTGCTATTACTGGTGGTGTTGGATGATGAGTAAAGGCCAGAAGCTGTGGTCGAAGCATATGAGGGCGATGACGATTTGGATGAGGGTGATGGTGAGGCCGCATGCGGTGAACGCATATAGGATTTTAGGGAAGGATGTTGATTTAGTTTGTAGGACCCACTGGCAGCATTGTTGCTGACATAAGCATTAAGATGCTGTTGATTGCTGGAGGAGGAGGCAGAGGAAGTGGAGTTGGACAACGAGGGTGGAGGAGGAGTTAGCGATATGGTTATTGAATGATGATGTATCTGGTGATGCTGATGATGATGATGTCGATGATGGCTATTGCCTATTAAAGGTGATGATGATCTTGGTATTTTAGTGGCAGCAGCAGCGGCGACAGCGGCAGCAACACTTTCCTTAGAGCAATTAGCAATATATTCATGACGATAGCTCGATGCTTTTGATGATGCAGATGCAGATGTAGATGCAGATGATGCTGTATTACCATTTCCATAATAGCTATTGCTATTACGTGATGCTAACGAACCACTGCCATAGAGATTATCCCGCGAAGAGTAATTACTGGTGTAGGGACTTTGATAATAAGACGAGGAAGCATTTGATCCAGAACCATTTTGATAATAGCCAGTACTTAAGGGTCTCGATGCGGAGGATGACGAGGAATAGCCATTAGAGCCACCAGTGCCATAGGATGAAGAACCATTGTAGTTATAAGCTCCGCTTCCCTGGGCCCGAGAACTGGACAGAGAACGTCGCCGTGACGGCGTCAGCGGTTGTGCGGTGCGGGAACGTGAGCGAAAAGACATTTTACGCTCTTCGAAACTTACACGAAAAATTCGATTTAAACGGTAAGTTCTGTTTTACAATTACTTTCAGAATACTACTACTACAATAAATTGAAAAGTTTTCCTAATTAATTTATTGGAAAAATGGAATAAAAGATTCAGAAAATTTGGAAAAAAAATAACAACGCATTTTCTTTTCATGTTTATGGCGGTACATAGATCTTCGCCACCGCTACAGCTTCCACTCAACATTCGAATTTCGTTTGAATTATTTTTGCTTTTAATTTTTCTTTTCTTTTGTAAACAATACGGAAGAGATAATTCTTATTTTTAAACAACCCGCGGCAACAACAACAACAACAATAATAACAATAATATGGCCAACATCGTTTCACGTCATTCGCCGGACTCGACTCTTCTTCGGGCAATTGTTTTAATTATTGTTTTATTATTTTTTTTGCAAATTCCCATTATTTACATCAATTAAGCGCCAAAGTTTATGGCAAAATTAATTACAACCCAAAGAAACCAAAAACAAAGCAATTATTTGGATAATGGATGAACGGCATTAGAATGAATGAAACAAGGTATAAGAAGGCCACCACCACCTCCTTAGACTCTTAGATTTTGGCATAGTTTGTGTTAATCTCATTCTAAATTGGCACAGCGATATTTTGTTCAATTTACGCATTTTCTTTTTTTCGATAAAGCTTTTATTTTGGGGTTTTTTCAGGTGATTACACACTGAAAAAAATTTATCATAAAATTAAAGAATTGTTCCAAAGACGTCCTTAGTCTCCAAAATAAGTACATTTTGTAATTAAAATATAGATAATTTCATTAATATTAAGTAATTTACCTAATTTTAAGTACATTTTCTTAATTTTAAGTACATTTTCTTAATTTTAAGTACAAATTGTACTTATTTTGAAGACTAAGGACGTCTTTAGAGCATTTCTTTAATTTTATGACAAATATTTTTTCAGTGCAGTCAGAGTAAAAACTGAAAGGATTCATTGCCATATTTGTGGTTCTATGGAATAAACTCCTAAGTCAGCATTTGTATACCCTTCCTTAAGGGGAGGAAGTTATATATTTAATACGGCCCAAAAGTGTAACACATGGAAGGAGTGACCTTAGATCCTAAATATGTTGGCCGGAAATCCGTTTTGGGCCATATTAAACCATTTGAGCAATGTCCGCCGTCCGTCTGTCTGTCTGGTTGGTGTAAAGGAGTAACGGATTGTCTTAAAATTTGGTATGTGGTCATATTTTCTTCTATCTCAGGCTAAGTCCGAAGATGAACCATATTGCTCAACTTCTTCTACTACCTCCCCCACAAAGGTTTAATATGTAGAGAAATATTGATTACACTATGCAACATAATTTTTTTTTGTTCGAGATCTTAAATTTTTGTTGTTGTGTAGGCTGAGGCTATTCAATGAAATCAAAACCCATTTTTTTATGGTAAAGTTTTTTTAATTTTTTTTATTCCAATTTTAAGGAGCGCACAACAGGTCGAACCATTAGCTTAAGTGCATGTCCATGGACATGAGACGTTTAAACGTCTCGTCTATTTCTGAATTTCCAACGAAAGCCTCTGCGAACGAAATCCAGTCATTCAGTTTCGTCAGGAATTTTGTTTTAACTACGGTTCGTTCGCCTTTCTTTACGTATGTGACGTTATCAATTTACCAATTGTAAAATAATGTAATTGTCAGATCAATAAATTCACAACCTCCGGTTTAAAAAAGCACACATTTTTGTATCTTCGACCTTTGCAAATACACCTCTGTACTGTCTACACTAGCGGTGGCCACAAAATCAACCCTGGGTTGGTCAGCTGTGCTGAACCCAGACTCTCATATCTTTCTTTTTCACGTGTCTCTCATTGCGCACTGATGATTTTTTTAAGACTAAGCGAGCTACCGCCATGTTGACTTCTTTATGCTTAACGGCCTGTTTCTGTATTTCTAACGCAAACCTCTGCGAACGAAAACCAGTCACTTACTTTCGTCAGGAATTTGGTTTCTATAACGTTCGTTCGCCTGGCCTTACGTCAATGACGTCAGCAATTTACCAATTGGAAAATGTAATTGCCAGATCATTAATTGTTTTTACCATAATTATATTAATATCTACTTATTTTTTGCTTTTACTAATGTTTATTTTGTCATTGTTTCTATCAGTCGACAAATAAAATAATGTGACTCCATCTGACATTTGTGTTCGCCGTGATGACAGCACAAAATTTGCACTGAAATGATTACGTTTTCGTACGACTTCTCGTTGTGATGGTAGTTAGTGAAACCCAAATCAGCTGTTTGTCGTCTGGCAGGCGAACGAAAGCAAATTTTTAAGTTACAGAAACAGGCTGTAAATATATCGAGCCCTAACAGCGAAAAAAACTTAACCAACAAAAAGTAAATTTTTCAGGATAAGGTTTTTTTTAGTTTTCCCTACACTCAGTGCAGGTATTAACATGAACTTTTCAAGTAAAGTTTTTTTTGGAGTAATTAATTAGTATTAATCGTTGCATTAGTCTTTTTTAACAAAAAAGTACGATTTTTGTTATTTAAGTTTTTTTCGCTGTCATTGTAGCAAGCTGAAGCGATGTATTTGTGTCGGTTAAGTTAAACACAATTGCATAGAAATATGCATTAGCATCTTTTTTACCCACTCCACCATAGGATGGGGGCTATAAATATTGGTCTGAGACCCCATAAAGTATATATATTATTATTCGTCGTAAAATTGTAAGACTAGTTAGCCACGTTCGTCCATCCGTCCGTCTGTTGTAATCACGCTATAATCTGTAATACTTGAGCTAGGTGGCTGAAATTTGATAAATATATTTCATATATCGTCAGGTATGTTGGGATTGATAATGGGTAATATCGGTCCAATTTTGGATATAGCCCCCACATATATGGCATCTTCCCGATTTTCCTTCTTAACGTCATAGAGAACACAAATGTCAACTGATCGCGGTGAAAGTTGGCAACTGGGGTTTATTTATACCCGGTATCTTTGACACAAGCAACGGTAGCCATAGGTCCATGTTTTGATATAGCCCCCATACTAAGGTCCCTCTAGATATGACTTCTTACCGCCACAAAAACCAACGAATTCAATGAACTGGGCTGAAATTTGGTATAATGAGTTTATTAGTACCCGTAACCATTCACATGCGATCCTTGGTGGATGGTTTATAATATTCGGCATGGCCAAACTTTATGTTTTTAATTGGTTAAATTTATTTTGGAAATGTGGACGACTCAAAACAAAGAAAATACATTAACATTAAATATAATAAAAACCAGTAAGGAAAGGCTAAAGTTAGGCGTGGTCGAATATATGATACCCTAAACCATTTTCGTAGGAGAATAAGTACAAAACGAATCAAATTCACAACATTGAGAGATACATTTTATATTTGTGGTCGATATTTAAAGTACACTCTGCCAAATTTCATAAATATTAAATAAACCTTCTACAGCACTTTGATACCAACTTGAAACGAAAACATATATGGGGGCAATATAAATCTCAACAGATTTTTATCAAATTAAGATATCATTATTTCTGTGTCAAGAAACTCCTACCTGCCAAATATATAAAATGAGCGGATGTAAAATAAAGCTTCTCTGGCACGTTGATACCAAATCGGAAGGAAAGTATATACGGGGGCTATATATAAATCTGAACCGATTTCTTTCAAATTTGAAAGTGTTCATTCCTGAACCAATGAACTCCTTTATGCCAAATTTCGTAATGATCCGATGTAAAATATGATTTATATAGCGCATAGATGCCAAATCGGAGGTAAAAATATATGGGGCCTATAATGAGCATTCTGCTAAATTTCATCACGATCGGACCACAAATACGACCACAACTTTGATTACAACGATACATCTAGAGACGGAAATGGTTAATTCGACTCAGGAAGTAATTCCAAGTCGATCGGTATAATTCACTATGGATCTCTTCTCCTTTTGGTTATAGTTACCTTTCTTCCACCAGATGCCATTATAATAAATATTATCAAACAATCGACGCAAAAATGCTAACTTTTTTAACGTCGTTCAAATAAAATTCAGAATGAAAATTTAACGTAAACGACACTACGCGGTCAGGAAATTTGTAAACAAAATGTAAATGTCGTTTGAGTTATTTTTGTTTTGTCTTTTTCTTCGTAACGGTACATTTGTCAGCTACGAAATTTTTACCGGTGATGGGAATTATGCTTCCTCATCGATTTTCATCAAAAAACGAAAATCGATAATTTTGTCGGTTAAGTTTTTTTTGCGGTTAGGGCTCGATATAGGCAATTTCATTATTATAATGGGTTTTTTAAATAGGAATGATATGATTTTGAAGTGACGTTTCGGCCATTTGCAATATGTCATGATCTGTCATTTGTTTTTCATTGTATTCAGTAGTGTTTACAATTTCATCATGGAGAGATATACGCGAGAACAAAGTTTATAAATTATTAAGTTTTCTTATCAAAATAATCGTTCTCCAATTGCAACTTTTGGTGGGCAAAGTCCATTTTTTTTAAATAAGAAAAAAACACTTTCCAGTCGAGCTTCGACCTTGACACCCATGAGCAATATTTTAGCTCTGGAACTAAAATATTGCTCGATCCGACGTACCGTTAAGGAGCTAGAGCTAAAATAAGCTTTCCGTTCACATTTGAAAATGATGCTGTCAATTTTTTAAAATCCAAAAAAAAACACTTTCCAGTCGCCCCACGACCTTGACACCCATGAGCAATATTTTATATCTCGTTAAGAGCTATCCTTGTGCCATTGACCGATTCCCGATCCGACGTACCGTTAAGGATCTAGCCGTTCACATTTGAAAATGATGCCAAGTCCATTTTATTTTTAAAATCCAAAAAAAAACACTTTCCAGTCGACCTACGACCTTGACACCCATGAGCAATATTTTAGATCTCGTTAAGAGCTATCCTTTTGCCATTGACCGATTGTGGCTACGTGCCACACAGCAAATGAAACAATTGAATTGTTGCGAGATAAGTTTGGAGATTCGATTATTTCAAGAAATTGTGTTATTGAATGGCCTCCAAGAAGTTGTGATTTAACACCATTTGACTATTTCTTGTGGGGTTATTTGAAGTCATTGGTCTTTCGAAATAAACCAGACACTCTTCAAGCTTTACAAGTCAATGATTCATGACATACGTCTTGATTTAGTGGGAAAAGTGCTCGAAAAATGTTTGTATATATCTTTTATTATTTCTACTCTGCAGTGGCCGACTCGTGGTCATCTCCTCTACAGTAAACAACTCGTGAAGTCATCTACTCTTCAGTAGACGACTCGTGGAGTCAGTTACATAGCTGATATGCATGCATATACCTTCCCGACGGACACCCTGTAGATAGATAGTTGCAGGTATAGATCGATCTTACGGGACTATAATTAAATACATTTGCAGGCCAACCAAAGAGTATTTTAGAAAATACCCCGAATTTTTTTTGTGGTTTGGCAATTTCGAAATATATTTCAAATTCATAAAAATGATTGATCCGGGAAGACGGGCGGACGAACAACTCACATGAATTATCGACCAGAAAAGCAAAGCCTGTGCAACATTATAAACAATGTATCAGAGCAGCAGTCATCATGTCTGGTAATTTATAACGTTTCCCAGTCAAAAAGTCTCTGTAGCATTTTACGTTTAACGAAAATTATTTGTAATTTGTTGCAAAAAGAAAATATAAATCAAAAGGAAACACATAACAATAGAAATAAGAACAATTTTAGAAATTCATTTTACTAAACGATGCATTTTGCGGCTAATGGTTGAGTTGAATCGTTCGGTCGGTCGTTCGTTTGAGATCAGTTGGTCGGTCCGTCGTTTGGTTGGTTAGTTAGATTTACTGACGCGATTTCCTGAATTTATGGTTTATTTTTAAAGCATTTTCTTTTTCTTTTCTCAACATTTGAATGATCACTTCGCATTTACCGCGCGAGCCATCTCCGTTCGCGCACTGCTGCGTGGGTGATTCATTTGAAATTTATAAAAAAATCAGACACAAAAACATTTCTTTCACTTTTGTTTTCATCGTTTTTTTTTTGTTGTTATTATTATTTTCTTGCCCGATGTTGCAGAATAAATTTCTTTTTTTGCGACTAGAAAATAAACCTCAAACTAATATTTTTAAACATTGTATTATTTTTTTCGGTTTTTTTTTCAAAAAATTATTTTGTTCTGTCTTTACCTTCCATGGTTTATAGGTTGTTGTGACGTCATGGCATTTTAATTGCTTCTAAACTAATCGGTGGCGTCCTATAAATTAATATTTGTTCTTTCGCTTGGTTGGGGAGAGGATGGGTGGCACCCAAGTGGCCCTGACCCAAACCATCAGTACAAATTATATTTTAGCATCCAAATGTTGGATCCAACGAGAAATGTTACCATTGGAATTTCGGATAAAGTATTGCCAAGAAAATTAAGTTAGATAAAGCCGCGGGGTTCGCCCTTGTGAGGATGTGATTTTTTTATAATTTGGTAATTGTTTTAAAAAATTATAGAAGGTAGTAATATATTTTTATGATCTATTATGTATTAGATGTAGACAGACAAAAACGAAAATCTGGCGCAAATTAGAAAATTTTTGTAGTAAATTAAAACATTTTTTGATTTTGAACCTATAAACAAAATTGTATTATTTGTTAAGGAAGTTGTTCAACAGATTTACGGCCAATATCGGCATCTCCAGCCATCCTACGGTTAGAGCTATAACCTAAAGTTATAATTGTCATATTGTATGGAATTTACATTTTGACTGATTGTTAGCTCTAACCAGAGCTGGTAAAAAATGCGGGTCAATCATAAACTTTAGACTTTACATATCCGAACAGGAAAAAGTCTAACCCTGTGATATCACACGATCCAATCGACCGGCCCAAAACGTGAAATTATCTGCACACCGAAGTGTTCTCTCAATAAATCCATTGATTGATGCGATGTGTGGGAAGTGACGCCGTCTTGCTGAAACCAAATGTCGCCGAGATCACGAGATTCAATTTCAGGCATCAAATAGTCGGTTATCATGGCACGATAACGGTCGCCATTGACGGTTACGTTCTCACCGGCACCATTTTTGAAGAAATATGGACCGATGATTGCGGTACGTCGGATCGGGAATCGGTCAATGGCAAAAAGATAGCTCTTAACGAGAGCTAAAATATTGCTCATGAGTGTCAAGGTCGTGGGTCGACTGGAAAGTGTTTGTTTTTGGATTTTAAAAAAAATGCACTTAGCGCAATTGGCGAACGCTTATTTTGATAATAAAACTGAATAATTTGTAAACGTTGTTCAGGCGTAAGTCTTTCCATGATGAAATGCCAAACAATACTTAACAAAAATAACAAAGCAGAATGAAACGACTCATATGTGATCTGTCAAAAAAAGGCGAGTGAAAAAAAGTACCTCTACTTAGAGAAGAAGAGCACAAATTTGTTTTGATTTGTTATTCATATTTTTGGCATTTGTCCTCAAACATTTCACTTTACAATCACAATTGGAGCAAATACAATTGATTTTTTAAATAAAACTGCAAAAAACACATATTTAAATCAGCAAATTAAATCTCGAGAGCTAACAAGAGAATGTCAAAATAACTCGAAGAGTGCAAAATAAATGTCAAAAATCGTAATCGTTCGTAACTGTTATAGAGTCGGACGGATCATCTGTTACTTCTATTGTTTATGCGTCCAGTAGGGAGTAGTCTATCAGTGACGAACGAATAGAAATTTGATTTCAGCGAGTGCTTTTTTGTGTATTTTAAGACCGATTTTCCAGATCTTTTTGCAATTATCACATTAAGAAAATTAATATTGATCGTTAAGTACAAAAAAAATCTCCAGAAAACCATTTTTTCGCGTTTAAAAATTATTTCTATTCGTTCGTAACTCATGAAAATGTAAACAACAACACTGTCGTTATTATTTTTAGGTTATAGGTAAGTGAAGAAAGAACAAAATATGAATGAGTATGTACTCTTCTGTTATATGTGCTGAGTTGTTTTCAAACGGTACTTGCAACCGCGAATATGTCCGAGAACAGTGTTCCCAAAAAAACTGAAGTATTCGAGATTTTTTCTCATAAATGTTAAGAATGGAGTCAATGTCATCCCAAAATTTGAATTTTATGAAATTTTTTTTCTGTGTACGAGTAAAACTATGAAATTCTGGAAAATCTGGTCCTATCTTAATTCAGTTTAGAAAATATTTATTAAAAAAAAACAACTACACATTAAAACAATGTTGGCAGGTCAGAGATTATGCGGTTTTTCTTAATGTCTTCTGGTATACGAATAAACATTTAAATGTCACATTTTATTTGAAAACATTTGACAATTATGTCGTAAACATGCAGATGTTTGTACATACATACATACACATACGAGTATATAATAACATTTATGGACAATGTTTGGATCATATCCAAATGTATATATTTATATTACTTTTTTGATAGATGATATGTTTTATGAAGGTGGGCAAAACATGTCGCTTGAATTTAATATTAAATTTGCATATGCATTTTAGGCAGCTAACCCATAATAGATCTATAATAATTATTAATATTAATAGAAAACGTAAATGTTCAGTAAAAAAGCCGAAATGTTCAGGAGAGGCGTATACCAGTTTTGGGGTCCAGTGCATACCTTATGGGATTGGAAAATTTAAATACGACATAAAATGCTCAAAAACAACTATTTCAGAAAAATATACTACTACTTAGCATACATAAATATATCAAATTGGGTTATCTATTCCATATTAGAGGATCAGTTGGGTTATCTACTATTTAATAAAATTCCAGTTGGTTTATCTACTGCTTAGTAGACGTCAAGCTGGATTATGTACTCCTTAGTAGGCCGTCCGTTGGGTTATCTATTCTTTAGTTGACGACCAATTGGGTTATCTATTCCTTAGTGGAGGACCAGATTGTTTAATTACACCATACTAGTCGGCCAGTTGAGTTATCTTCTCCTTAGTAGAGGACCAGTTGGGTTATCTGCTACATAATAAAGTACCATTTGCTTTACCTACTGCTTATTTGACGACCAGTTGGGTTATTTACTTCTTATTAGGCGTTCAGCTTGGTTATGTACTCCTTAGTAGAGGATCAGCTGGATTATGTTATGGATACTACTCCTTAGTAGGGGACTAGTTGGGTTATCTACTACTTGATAAAATATCATTCGGTTTATCTACAGCTTATTTCACGAGGCTTGGTTATGTACTTCTTAGTGGAGGACCAGTTGGGTTATCTACTCCTTAGTAGAGGACTAGTTGGGTTATCTACTCCTTAGCAGAGGACTAGTTGGGTTATCTACTACTTAATAAAGTACCATTTGGTTTATCTACTGCTTATTTGAGGACTAGTTAGTTTATCTACGCCTTAATAGACGTCCGGCTGGGTTAGGTACTCCTTAGTAGAGGACCAGTTGGATTATCTAGTATAGGATCGGGTGGATTATGTATTCTTTAGTAGAGGACCAATTGAGTTATCTACTCCTTAGCAAAAGACTAGTTGGGTTATCTACTCCTTAACAAAAGTCCAGTTGGGGTATCTACTAATTTAGAAAGTACCATATGGTTTATCTACTGCTTATTTGATGACCAGATGGGTTATCTACTTCTTAGTAGAGGACCAGTTGAATAATCGATAAAAAATATTTGGCCTTATAGGCTTTTGTATTACAATGTATGAAACAAATAAATAAATAAATAAATAAATTTAATAAATTTAATTTAATCTGGTCCTTAGTAGACGACCAGTTGGGTTATCTACTCCTTAGATAACGAAAAATTTTCACAAGTTAATTCCATTTTTTGCCAAATTGATTTTTTCAAGTCACTGTAAACAGCACAAATGATGGCCGTACGTCAAAACGTTCTGAGTACGTTTATGCTAAAAAATGTCAAACTTTCCAATGGAAATGTCAGATGGCGACAGGCAACACTTAGTGTTGCCTAGGCCAGAAACATATATAGCAACCCTCGTATCTCACAAGTGGCAATTCACCATCACCAATGTCAAAGCCATGTTAAATTTGTTATCATATAAAAAGAACAATCAGTGAACCGATCTCTGTTCTTAGTAGACCTATCACGCGTTTGGTTTTATAATGGTCCAATTTCCGGTAGGGAACCGACAAAGCTTTCAAATAATTCAGTAATATCATTAAAACTGTTAATGTTTTGAGAAAAATTCTCCGAAAGGGAACCTATGGCATATTTATTCTGAAAAACTTGAAAAATCCATTATTTATCTTTCGTTTCTGGAAATACTAGAAACGTCGACGTGAAATACTAGAAAACATTTGCACCTTTTTAGTCGAAATGATGTAGTCCCTCGAATTTAACAGATTTCCAAAATGTGTTAGAAAGGGCAACGAAAATGCTGCACTTTTTCCAGAATCGAAATAGCCGTCATATATACAAGAGGTGTTATTTTGAATCACCCGGTATTTCGGTAGCTGTCACTTTTAAAGCTTTTATTCTTTGACATTTGACAAGTAGAAACTACGCCATTACTAAAAATGGAATGATACACGATTCAACATCGCATTGAAATTATTAAAATTCGAAAAATCGAAAAATCATCTTGACTGATGGGCCCATTTTCACCTCGGTGGCTACGTAAACAAGCAAAATTGTCGCATCTGGGGCTCGGAAAACCCAAGAGTTATTGTTGAGAAGCCTCTCCATCCTTAACGTGTGACTGTTTGGTGCGGTTTATGGTTCTGCGGCGTCATTGGTCCTTACTTTTTCGAAAATGAGGTGGGATCAACAGTTGCGGTGAATGGATTGCGCTATCGAGAGATGATTAATGATTTTTTATGGTCGGAGTTGGATGGTATAGATCTGGACAACGTTTACTTTCAACAAGACGGCGCTACGTGCCACACAAGCAACGAAACCATTGCTCTGTTACGGGAAAAGTTTCCGCACCGTATTATCTCTCGAAGAGGTTATCCCAATTGGCCACCGAGATGTTGTGATTTAACACATTGCGACTTCTTCCTTTGAGCCACGTGAAAGATAAGTTCTACGCCAACAGCCCAGCGTCGATTCAAGACCTCAAAGATAGAATTCGTGAGGTTATGGAAAATTTCATGAAAAGGATATGGTCCTGTAAGCGTGGTCGTGGTGGCCATTTGGCTGATGTTGTTTTTCATTATTAACGGCATACCTTCCACTTTATTATGAAATAAACATCCGATAATTTATCTCAAAACATGGCATTTTTCTTTGAATACCAAAATAACACCTCTTGTTGGAAAACCCTTTACTTGTCTTAATCCTTTTGAAATTTTAAAATTATTGCTATTTTATAATTGTTATTATTAAAAAAATTCGTCTGTTGAAAATGTTGTTCCTGTGAAATGATGCTGTTCCCTCCCCTTTCATTATTACCAAATATTTTTAATTTATATTTTACTGTGTAAAAGATAAATAAATACATTTTTGTATATTAATCTAATCTATGGGAAAATAATTAATCTGAATGAGTAATTTTCGGTGTCTGTCCCCAAATATGTTACAAAAGCCATTTATTTTCTAGGCTATATTACTTATTTAATGTTTTTTTCCCTCTAAATTTCTTTTTATTTGTTCTCGTCTAATCAGGTCATAAATCACAACAGATGTTTAGTTGCTTTTGCGGCGGCTGAATACAATTTTTACGTATTTGAAATAATACGTTTTAGTATTTCGAATTTGTTGCCGGTGTTTCTTAAATAATAATTTCTAGTATTTTTGAGGATACAAAAATACGCATTTCGTCACCAAAACAAAAGAAACAAAAAAGACAAAACAAGAAAGTGATACAAAATTTGAATTCTGTGTCACAGAATTAAAAAGTCAACAATTTAGAAATTTAGCACAATTTTGAGATTTGCTTTTTTTCTTCAAATTTTCCGTTTGAAAAATTCGTTTTGACAACGACAAGACAACACGTTTTAACGCCGAAACATTAGAATCCCGAATGATGACATTAAGATACCGCAAAAAAAAA
This sequence comes from Eudasyphora cyanicolor, assembly GCA_963930755.1. Classification (NCBI taxonomy): domain Eukaryota; kingdom Metazoa; phylum Arthropoda; class Insecta; order Diptera; family Muscidae; genus Eudasyphora; species Eudasyphora cyanicolor. Next base: position 221,582,635 of record OZ005735.1, read on the forward strand.
TCGAACATAATTTTGAAAATAATAACAATTACATCATTTTCTTTATGTCCAAATAAAACTCAATCAATAAAAAACTGTAATAAATATAATAAAAAAAATATAGTAGAAAAATAAAAAAGTAAAAAGCCACAAATGACGACGACGAAATTTAAGTACAACCAACGATTATAATTTATGTTTGTTGGTTGTCTGTCTGTCTTGACGTTTTGGGGCAAATTTCAAATCTAGATATTTATATGAATTTTCCTATATTAACAAATATGGCATTAAACTTGATGCGTTTGCGTTCGTTCGGTGGTTTTGGTGGTAGTGCTGGTGGCGGTGGGGTAACCAAATAAGGCTTCAAAGGAATGTAACTGATCACAAACATTTGATAAAGTGATTTATGGACGAATGGTTAGACGGACGGACAGATGCATGGAGATGGAAAACATCGATCGACCGCACGATAGTTTTGAATGGTATCCATTTCAGTTTTTGTTGTTGTGGTCGTTGCAATATTAATGGCAAAAATTATGTTAACAAACCAAAAAAAAAAAAAAAAAAAATAAAATAAAATAAATAAATTTTATAATAAATACTGACATTAACTGTCAAGACTTGGAGAGTTATATGAGATCACATAAATATCTGATGGATAGGGAGGGTAGGTTAGGTTGGATGGTTGGGGTTGGTTTGGTTTGATTTTCAGGCTGATTTATATAACAAATGATTGATTTTGTTTTCAATCTATCGATAATTTCATTATTATGATTTTTTTTTAATGCCAGGCCATATATCCATTATTGCTGTTGCTGTTGCTTTGTTGTTGTTGTATCTTTGAAATAAAGTCTTGAATTGACGACAGTTTGTGGTTTTTACAAATTCGTTGATTAAAACTCAATACATATTGGCAAACGTCAATTAAAATGCGTTGTTAGTTATTGTTTTTTTCTAAATTAGATGTAAGTCTGTTTTTTCTGCTGTTGTTTTAAAATACCACAATAAACAAAACCGTATATCGGTTCGTCTCAATTTGATAAATTGTACAATACAAAAAATTGTATATCTATTTTTATTATGATTCTTATATTCCTTTGATAAGTTTTGTTGCTTTTGTTTCGATTCGATTCGATACGACGATTCTCTGTGTTCGAGACGACGACAACGACGTTTTGGCTGAAGATCTAAATATTGACTGAATTCATAATGAAAATGAAAATTTCTTTTATAATTCGTATGCTTTAAAAGTGAACAAAATAGTCAGCAACCCGCGGCAGCAGCAGCATCATCGCCATCGCCATGATGATGATCATCTTCAAAAGTTAGAATATTGTTCTCTCTCTCTTCAGCTCCGGAGGAAAAGGAATAACGTTTTTCGCCCCAAAGAGCGAGCCAATGTTTTGAAGGGAAAAAAATGAAAACAAAGCACTTTTTCTCTGTTTTTTTTTTAAAGGGGGGAATTTGCTCTCGCACTCTCACTCTCCCACACATAGGGGATAAACTCACGGAAATTCTTACTGTTTCTGTGGCAAAGGTTTCCCTTAGATACATATGTATGTTGACATATCACTTAAATTATTTTCACTGAAAAATTTTTTAGAAATTAAGGTGGATTTAACAACTAATTAACTAACTAACGTGTGACAATTTCGCAGGAGTTTTTGGCGAACCAGTTTTGAACGAGTTTTTGCGCCGTTTCGTAACCGTGGACAAAACGGGGATCCACCACAACATACCAGAGACCAAAGAGCAGTCAAAACTGTGGGTTTCTCGGGGTGAATCGGCGGCAAAGAAGGGCAAGATGGGTTTGTCAGCCAATAAAGTCATGACAATCGTTTTTTGGGATACGAGCGGTATAATACACATTGACTAACTTAAAAAGGGTAAAATAATCAATGACGATTATTATGGCAAATTATTGGGTCAATTTAATTAGAATTTTTTAAAAAAAAATGGCCACATTTGGCCAATGAGAAAAGTTATTTTCCTGCTGGGTAATGCAAGGTCTCACATTTGCAGGTTCCATGACAAAAATCAATGAATTTGGCTACGAATTGCTCCCACATCCACCCTATTCTACATTATTATTCTGAGGGTTTAGCCCTGAAGAAATGGCTCGGCGGAAAGAGAATTTGACAACAACCTCGACAAATCGTATATATATAAAAGAAGGGTAAAACTTTGGACAATGTGTATAGATTACGCTGGAAAATAAAATGATATTGATTTGTATCCAAAAATATGTATGTGTTTCATTAAAAAGATAACACGCCCTCGTACATTAAGCTCGGCCGGAGGTGGGCTATACAAAAAAAAATTTGCTTCTGATATCTGGTTTTCGATATATCCCTGAAGAGTGCACATTGAAGACAGATAATGCAGAAAAAAATTCTTTGCTTTCCCGAATTTAAACCTGTCCATAGGAAATAGTCTATGCAATGCAGAGTCAAATTTAATTAGTGAAAGGTCTAATTATATTAGTTGGACATTTTCAGAGAATCTAGAATTCAAGAAAATTTTACTTGGCTACAAAAATGTTCATAGGAGAATGTATTTACGGCCGGCTGAAGATTGACAATCAATAAGAATTTTAGGGCATTACATTTAAGACATTTCGGTGTAAGAATGTTCGCTTAACCGGTTTATAGGTCGTTAATGGAGCCACAGAGCCAAAACGTTTGAGAAACCCAGGGTTAGAAGGACGTTTCTTCTGAACGTATAAAAATGTAAATTTAAACATAACTTTGGTTAATTTTTCATCAAATTATTTTTGGGTTTCATTTCATTTTTAACCACTTTTCATATTTTTTGCCCCAATTTTCGACTCCTGTAATTTTTTGTGCCACCATTCTGACAGTTTACGCCTCAAATGAATGACATTCGGAGTTTTGTCAGCAAAGGAACTTTCCGCCTTCCCTGCTATGGAAGTTCTCCACGAACAGAATTCTCCTTTCTCTGGAGAAGATGAGTGTTAAGGTTATTACCTATGGAGATGACGTGGCAATAGAGGTTAGAGGTTAACAGGGTTTTTCTTATGTATTCAATTTAAGCCATTTATTATGTAGGCACAATTGCTAAACCACAGGGCCTCAAGGGAGCACCAGAGCGGTAGAGCCGAAAGGCTCAAACCCCCAGGCTTGGAAGGAAGTTTCTCTTGAACGTAAGAAAAATATTTCGGCTCTTTTTCATGTTTCATTTTGGGCGATTTCTCATCTATTTTTGGGCCCAATTTCATTTACGACCATTTCTCCATCTTTTGGCCCAATTTTTGACTAGATCGATTTTTCATGCCTCATTTCTGCTAATTTAGGGTCAATTGGCCTGCATAGATTTGTCAGCAAGGGGACTGTTTCTGCATTCTGATTTCTCTGGGTGTTGAGGTTATTGCCTATGCAGAAAATATGGCAATAGAGGTTAGAACAGGGCCTCTAAAATGGATAGCCTATTCGTTACTCTAGAGGAGCCCTTGAGGGATGAAAAATTCAAACTTTTATAATAAAGGGGAAATAAATTTAAGCAATTTTTATGTGAGAATGTTTGCTTAATCTGTTCGCAGGGCTTGAAGTTCGCAGCCGAAATGGTTGAGAGGACTATGACCTTCATGCCACCGCTACCGATGGGCGTATTGAAATTCTCTTCTCTGAATGCGCAAATTACTTAGTTATTATAACGGGTTTTCCAATAGGGATGATATGATTTTGAAGTGACGTTTCGGCCATTTGTAATATGTTATGATCTGTCATTTGTTTTTCATTGTATTCAGTAGTGTTTACAATTTCATCATGGAGAGATATACGCAAGAACAACGTTTACAAATTATTCAGTTTTATTGCCAAAATAATCGTTCTCCAATTGCAACTTTTCGTGCGCTAAGTTCATTTTTTTAAAAATCAAAAAAAAACACTTTCTAGTCGACCTACGACCTTGACACCCATGAGCAATATGTTAGCTCTCGTTAAGAGCAATCTTTTTGCCATTGACCGATTCCCGATCCGACAAACCGTTAAGGAGCTGGAGCAAAAATGAACTTTCCGTTCACATTTGGAAATGATGCTGTCCAATTCTTTTTAAATAAAAAACACTTTCTAGTCGACCTACGACCTTGACACCCATGAGCAATATGTTAGCTCTCGTTAAGAGCTATCTTTTTGCCATTGACCGATTGTGGCTACGTGCCACACAACAAATGAAACAATTGAATTGTTGCGAGAAAAGTTTGGAGATTCGATTATTTTAACAAATTGTGGTATTGAATGGCCTCCATGAAGTTGTGATTTAACACCATTAGACTATTTCTTGTGGGGTTATTTGAATCAAGCTTTAAAATCTCTTCAAGCTTTAAAAGTCAATATTGAACGTGTCATTTATGACATACGACTTGATTTAGTGGAAAAAGTGCTCGAAAATTGGGTTCATCGAATTCGTTCCTGCAGAAGAAGTCGTGGAGGCCATTTGAATGACGTTTTATTTAGAACTTAATTGTATCGATTGTACGTCACACTAAATAAAAAACTTTTGAATTTCCTTAACAACAAGTGTGTTTTTTTCTTAAAAATAATCATATCACTCTTATTGGAAAACCCTATACTTACAGTTCTGCAACTCTGGTTAAGGAATGAAATAACGTCGTTCTGGACACAATATATAACCGTCCTGATATTGAGGATTACAATATGACCGAACCATTTATTTACCAGGAATATCATACTATTATACCAGATGGATCTGAAGGGCATGGTCGAATCCGGGCATAGGAGATTCGTGAAGTTCTATGCAGACGGTTTCAAATCACGCTACATATTAATATAATAATTGAGCTAGATGACTTACAGTTAGTACAAATACTTCTTATAGCAGCAGGTAAGTTGGTATTGACAATGGGCAATATCCAATTCCCAATTTCACTTCTTAACAACATAATAGAGACCACAGATTTCAATTGATCCGGATGAAAATTAGTAATTTTGCTTTATTCATACCCAGAATCATGCATACGAACAACGATCGACCAAGGCCCATGGTTTGATATAGCCATCATACCAAGGTCCCTCCCAATTTGACTTCTTAAATCAACAAATTTAACTGATTGGGCAGTAATTTTAGTTTATTTATACCCGGAACCACTTATTATACTGTGGAATGTGATCCAATGTGTATACCTAGGAGTGGTTAAATGGTTTGAAGACTTCAAATTCTCTTTTTATGATAACGTTTTGATAAATAGAATACAAATCAAAGGAATAATCCGTATTTGTATCGATTTTTCGAATATTCTGAAATACTTAATACTGCTTAATTTGAAGGTAGTATAAAAGTAAATTCCCAAATGAATAATGTCCAACATAATTGCTATTTCCGTATTAACTTATTCAAAAAAAAGTTGCGTGCTGTTTTTTTACTATTCTTTCACTCAAGTTTGTTTATACGCTCACATATGGCAGCACCGAAAATATATTCAGCATCTCTCCCGCATCCAACAGACATATGATTTAGTAAAAAGAATTGTTCTCTTTGCCACTTTCAAATTCTCACTTGAGAATAACATTTTCCCTGAGATCAAAAAATCTCTTCTTCTACTTCTTGCGCAAAACAAAAAAGGGGAATCTTTAACAATTAATAAAACATAAAACATATATTGTGTACTGTTTGTTTAGAGTACTCGTATTATGTATTTCATTTAAAAACAGATTCGACTTTTCAAATAGTCAACTCTGTTGGCCCGTGGCGCGAATGTGGCGGCGGGGTATTGTTGCATCATGGGGAGACCTAGAGTGGAATGGTGGCGAGAAATAGGGTGGTAAGGTAAGCGAGTGAGTGAACCACGAAGTCGACGTATACCCGAAACAAACACATGTGTGTTGTTGTTGTACTCGTATGTTATGTTATTTTCGGTCACCTGTTATGGGGGACGACACAGTCAGTGAGTATTTTATGCTATTTTCGAGTAGCCTCACTTGTTCTACAATAAATGAGACTCCTTTGAAATGGCTTTGTACATAGTAAATATGTATGTGTGTCTGTATATACATTTAGCCAAAAGAAGAACGTATAATGTTGGCCGATCATACCAATAAAACAAACATGATCTATATCATTGCTGCGGCGGCAACGGAGGGGCCATCTGTGGCAGAATGTATGACGACAACAAAGCTAGCGGTCATGTCGTCTATATATGTACGAGTATGAGTACAGACTGACACATGTAAATTTTGATCTCGTGACGTATGTGAGGTACCATAGGATATATCGAAATTCATTTTCAGCATCATTGGTTGGAGCTAAAAAAAAATTATACTATCTGAAAGCTCACTACGGCAAATAGAACACTACAAAAGTAAACGCGTGATAGGTCTATGAAAATAACCGATAATTTTATGCTGGATTTGTCATTAGAGGTGGTGAATTTGAACCTTGTGGCATATCCAAGTACTGATCTAACAGAATACCTACATTACCAGACCTTCAGTGACAGACACATCACAAGTTACATTTGAAACCAATTAAATATTTACTACGAGTACTTAATGGTGAAACATCCAAAATTGGTCCCAACTGATCTTCTGGTCGTATACTATGGAGTAGATAACCAAACGGCTTGTCAACTAAGGACTAGATAATCCAACTGGTTGACTACTTGGAGTAGATAATCGATCTGATCTCCAACTAAGGAGTAGATAACCCAACTGGACTTCTACGGAGGATTAGATAACCTAACTGGTCTTCTACTAATGATTAGATAACCAAACTGATCGTCCACCAAGGATTAGAAAAAGCAACTGGTCATCTACTAAAGTCTAGATTGGTCATTTAATAGCAATAGGTAACCCAACATGTTGTCAACTGAGTAGTAGATAACTCAACTGACCGCCTACTATGGAGTAAAAAACCCAACTGGTTGTCTACTAAGGAATAGAAAACCCAACTGTTCATCAACTAAGGAGTAGATAACTCAACTGCTCTTCTATTGGAGAATAGATAACCCCAACTGATAACCAAACTGGTCGTCAACTGAGGAGTACATAACCCAAATGGCCATCTACTAAGGAGTATATAACCAAACTGATCCTTTAATAAGCAATAGATAGTAATAGATAACCCAACTGGTCGTCAACTGATTAGTAGATAACTCAACTGGTCGTCAACTGAGTAGTAGATAATTGAACTGGTCGTCAACTGAGTAGTAGATAATCCAACTGGTCCTCCTCTAAGGTGTAGGTAACCAAACAGGTCATCTACTAACGAGTAGATAACCCAACTGAACCTCTACTAGGGTACTAGATTTCAATAAAGTAGTCGTATTTTGACATACCACATCCAATATTCCTTGGTACATTTAAGCCTAATCAATTAATACAAATCAATCCCTCCTATGTCATCACATCACCGATGGGTCGTAATTAAACCAGTTCTGGTATCATTAGTCTCAGGTAAATTGAAATTCGTTTCTTAGAATGTAGATTTTAGCTTTGGGTTTCTTCTGACAGTGCATGGGTCTCTAAATGCAAGCCTTAACGGCAGTCGTGAGTGTAGCAGTGGAGTTCATTCTGCGGACTGGCTACATATTCTTTGTGTTTCTCCGCTGTACGAAACGTTGATGGTCATTGTAACTGACGACAGCGGAGTAATTTTCCCTGCTGATAGACTGACATCTAATGGGCAATATGAGTGCCAGGTCTTCTCTAGGCTTCGTACTTTCGTTGCCCGTATTTTGCCTATCTTCTACGTTCACTTTTCTGCATTGGGGTCAATAGTCCCCAGTTCACAAGGGACCAAAATCTGGGAGTAACTCGATTACGAAAACCTGATCAGAGGCTATGTTTCTGGTACCACGGGTGGCAGACGATTCACCTTTCTATAAGCGATCTTCGGATATTGTGGGGCCATGATCGGTACTAGCCGTAATACATGGTTGTCGTTTACCGGTTTTTCAACAGAAGAGGTGGAAATATACCTTACTATACACAGTGAAAAAGCTACGTCCACGCACGCTTGATGATTCGAGTGTTGCACCTACACACGGGCAGTTACCCACTTGTGTATGTTAACTACACAAGGCGATCTTTGTCTTAATATTTCCTTGGGTGACAAGTCCTGTGCTGTATGGAACAAAAACTGGCAATCGTTTTATTAACAAACTCTAACCAGAGTCGTGGTCTGGTACCGAGAGTGATCAAGAGTTCCCACAATCCCGGTTAGAACTTCGGTTATAAATTTGGTTATATTCTGATCATTGACAACGACGGCTTTCAGGGAGTTTCGTGGTAGTTGTGATTTAAACTCGAAATCGCTAGTAGTTTGCTTGATCCAAACGGAGTTGCCTTACAACCAGGCCGCTAAGACTCTTAGAAAAGCAAAGGCTTTAGAAAGTCCTAGACGACAGACCAAGATATGAAGTGTTTGCAATTGCAGCTATGCTTCGATTTGGTACCAGCGGAATAGATTTCAGATTTCCTGTATAAAGCTACAATTTTGTAAGGGTTTTCCTGGATAATCCATGGTTTAGGGCAACGAGGCGTGTACTCATGTAAAATGCTTCAGTTTATACTGTCTCTGTGTGTCGTCCCATAAAACAGTGAACCGTGATGATAGACATGAGAAGGGAGATGTCCGGTATCGTTATCAAAAGCAGGAAGGTAGTGCGCTTCGAGTTTCGGCTCGGCCACACCAGCCTAGAATCTACACAGTTCCTGGCTAGTGATCGCCTGTCATTTGTTGTCATAAGGGAACTATGTAACTATTGCTTGAGCCATGCCAATATATTCTAGATCTCCTGAAGCATGTTATGTAATTTCTGGTCCTGCAAATCAAATAAATATAAAACTGTTCAGCGATCTCAACAGTCGAGAGCAGTTCTTGAATTCAAGAAAAAAAGTTTCCATGGCAGTCTTACTATGAACAAAATATTAGTATCGGCTTTAGTCATAACATCATTCTCAGCAGTTGTTCTATCTCTCTAAAAGCTGGTAACACCACAGTGATCAGACATTCTTATTGCAATATATTCCCTGACTATTAAAGAAAATTTTGTCACCGACTTTAATCAGAACATTAATTCTCAATAATCTGCTACCTCTCTAATAGCTAATAGATAGTAGACAGTACAGTGATCAGTCGTAGTACCCTAGAAAAACTACCCAAGCTCTTTTCATTATTATGCTTGGAACCGTCTGTATAGAATTTCACGAATCCCCTATGTATAGAGCTGCGACAATTCCATTCTAATCTATCTGGTGTAAGAGTGTGAGGTCCAGAATGAATGTCCTTTGCCACTTCCTAACACACAGTGGGAGTTCCCTAAGTACAATAGTTGTAGGTGCGGCATATTGCCTTGCTACAATGCCTAGCGACTTCGAATGTAATAACGGATTTTCCAATAGGGAGGATATGATTTTGAAGTGACGTTTCGGCCATTTGTAAAGGGGTTTTCAACAGGGACGCTACAAAAGTAGACCGACAGGGACAGCAAACGACGCCATATTTTTTGCCGCTCTTTTGACATTTCTCTTCAGTAAGGTTTGCCATTTCATGATGGAAAGATATACGAGCCAACAACGAGTCGAAATTATTAAAATTTACTACCAAAATTCGGAGTCAGTGGCCTCAACGTTAAGAGCGCGAAAAATCATCTTCTACGATGAGGCTCATTTCTGGCTGAATGGCTTCGTCAATAAACAAAATATGCGTTTTGGTCAGACAGCAATCCACACGTACTCCATGAGTCATCATTGCATCCCGAAAAAATTACGGTTTGGTGCGGTTTATGGGCCGGCGGCGGCATTGGGCCGTACTTCTTCCGTGATGATCAAGACCGGCACGTTACTGTGAGCCAATTTGAATGGCGTTTTATTTTTTTTTTATTTAGAACACATTAAATAAAAAACTTTTGAATTTCCTTAACAATAAGTGTTTTTTTTTCAAAGAAATCATATCACTCTTATTGGAAAACCATATAAGATTTAGCGCCTGAGTTGGTTTAGTTCTTAACGAACTAGTGATACATATGACAGCGATGCATTTAACTTTATTTTAGTTTCGCACAGAAGTTAGATTTCTATATAGCTGTCCAACCATTGATTCTTCTTCGACCGTAAACAATGTATAAACTATGCGCAGGTTCAGGGCACGGCGTTTCCTATTGCTTTTACGCTACCAAAGCCTTTTTTTGCCCCTTCCAGATTGTTGAGTTTGAAGTTTAGTTTCATGTCCTGTAAAATAGCTAATTTATTTGCGCTATCAAAGAAAGAAATCCCAATATTCCCCCAGGGAGACAGATACAACAGTTGATACTAAATATATCATGCTGAAAATGACTAGTTCTGTCTTGGTTAGGTGCACGCCAAGAACATTATCGGAAACCCATCTTGCGCTGGTATGAAGGCCATGTTGGAGTTCTGTTGACCGTAAGCTTGCGGAAATGCGTCTCTTAATCAGAAGGAATGCGTATCTTAGTAAAAAGGTTCTGAATGAACCTGCATATGTTGTTATCAGCCCCCAGGGTTGTCCGAACTTAAATAATGGGGATGTTTTTACGTTGTTAAAGGCTCCTTCTATAAGACATAAGAAAGATAGTACATATTCCTAAATCAAATTGAAATGATTCATATCTGCTATTAATTTATCGAATAGAGTAGCTTGTGTTTCTGTGATCATAATTGAATAAAACAAATAAATGATAATATTAAATGAAATTCCCACACAAAAAATAATATTTGCCAAAAACGCGCCAAGTGATGTAAAAAAAAATTGTATTCCTCTTGACATCGTCCATATGCAACTATTTAAATTTAAATGATTTTTAAATAAATCAAATACGAATTTTGCTTCTATTTTTAAATGATGTTACCATAAACTACCTACGTATGTACATACGTTTGTTATGTACTACGTAGTTTGTCAATATTTTTAATATATATTTTTTTCTCGATGCACAGAGATAGCGTATGACTCAATATCTTTTTAAAATATTGTCCATTAAACGAACAATTTAGCAATGCATTGTGTATTATTATTTCAAGTGAACAGTGGGTCTGACAATTGTTAGAAATGTTTAAAAGTTGATTGTTCTAATGTTTTATTTTTTTTTTTTCAAAAATATACTATAAACGAAAACAATTATATTAATACAGTAGTCATGAATATGGTTGCTGTGATTATGCTATGCTCACGACCATGATTACTGTAGTCAAATAATTATTACCCTGCGAATATGATTAAACTGACTATAATGTTTCTCTGCGTGTATAAACGCCATACAATGTCTGAATGCAATAAAATGACTAATTTATGGACCAGATTTATGCTGTCCCAAATACTCCCCTCCCTCCTCCATCACTATATAGGACCATTTTTGTTTTGCTATTCTAAAAAAAAAAACCAAAGTGTCATATAAAACTATCGCATTTAATCGTTCATTGAACTTTGATTTCACTTTTGTTCGAAATGGATCTATGCCAATACATAAATATTTAACCATTTCTGTCCGTCTGTCCATCTGAATATTTGGGCATTAACATCATCATCATCTGTTCGCGATCTTCTGCTGTGTGTGCTGCACCAGCAGCAATCAATGGGTAGACGACACCAACCAGGAAGCAGCAGAACATTTTTAGAAACTGTTTTACAGACGTTTAATGGGATGCATTTACACACTGACATACTTGAGGAACACAGTGTGGAGCAGCATCAGCCAGTCAGTCAGTCGCGTTCGGCATAGATGGCTATGGCCAATGGAAAACATATGTAAACATAAATTTGATTATAAAATAAAATTATGTATTTTAAAAAAAGATAGCCAAACAAGAATGAGAACAAATCTTAAACTACTCTTTTGAAATGTCTGTTAAGGATGAAATAAGAACATGTTGCACATAACTATAAAAGTTATCGATAACTAAGGCAATTATGGATAACTAAAAATGTTATAGATTTTTTTCTTCTAACTTTCTATTTTGAGCATAGGGACAAAAAAACGATTTTAAACTACAAAAACTCGATAACTAAGCGAGATGTTTTATTTTCAGGTGCTCTATGCAAATACGTGGTCAGATCCCGACGCCTGGATTATCATACTTTCCCCAAAATTAGTCTTTATAGCAGGGCTTCCTAAAATGGAAAATCAGCAATGGAAGTCAGCAAATTTTTAATTCAAATAAAAATCATCAAAACTGTTTTTTAGGAAGTTTCGACAAAAAATGCATTTACATTGAAAATTTAATAGAAATCGCAGTATTATAAAATTTTTTTAAAAATTGTTTATTTTTTTAATTTTTTGTCAAAATTAAATTTTTCTATCCAATTTATTAAAAATCTAATTATTCTAAAAATTTCTTACTAATTGATTTTTTTAAATTTGTGGATTCGATAACTATGGAAATTTAATAGAAATCACATTATTATAGAAAATGTTGTCGATATTAGTATGTTTAAAAAATGTCATTAACATTTTCTAGAAAATTTCGTTCAAATTGCATTTTTTTTAATATTGTCGAAAATACATTTATGTACAGGGTTTTCCAATAAGAGTGATATGATTTCTTTGAAAAAAAAACACACTTATTCTTAAGGAAATTCAAAAGTTTTTTATTTAATGTGAAGTACAATCGATACAATTAAGTTCTAAATAAAACGTCATTCAAATGGCCTCCACGACTTCTTCTGCAGGAACGAATTCGATGAACCCAATTTTCGAGCACTTTTTCCACTAAATCAAGTCGTATGTCATAAATGACACTTTCAATATTGACTTGTAAAGCTTGAAGAGAGTCTGGTTTATTTCGAAAGACCAATGACCTCAAATAACCCCACAAGATATAGTTGAATGGTTTTAAATCAAAACTTCTTGGCGGTCATTCAATATCACAATTTCTTGAAATAATCGAATATTCAAACTTTTCTCGCAACAATTCAATTGTTTTATTTGCTGTATGGCCACGTAGGGACAATCGGTCAATGGCAAAAAGATAGCTCTTAACGAGAGCTAAAATATTGCTCATGGGTGTCAAGGTCGTAGGTCTACTGGAAAGTGTTTTTTTTTTTGGATTTTTAACAAAAATTTACTGGGAACGGGAAGTTTATTTTTGCTCTAGCTCCTTAAGGGTACGTCGGATCGGAAATCGGTCAATGGCAAAAAGATAGACCTTAACCAGAGCTATAATATTGCTCATGGGTGTCAAGGTCGTAGGTCGACTGTAAGTGTGATTTACAAAAAAAATTGACTTAGCTCACGAAAAGTTGCAATTGGAGAACGATTATTTTGATAATAAAACTGAAAACATGATGAAATTGTAAACACTACTGAATACAATGAAAAACAGATGACAGATCATGACATATTACAAATGGCCGAAACGTCACTTCAAAATCATATCATCCCTATTGGAAAACCCGTTATATTGAAATTTTTTTTTAGAAAATGATGCCAAAATTACATTTTTCTAGAAAATTTTATCGGTATTGAATATTTCCAGAGATTTTCTTCAAAATGTAATATGTTGAAATTTAATTTTTCTTTAAAATTTCTTTGAAAAAATGTTTTTTTTTTTTCAGAGTATTTCTTTCGTCGGCTTCTAATAATGTCCAATGACTTTTGGAATTTCGCAGTATATTTCATATAAATAAATATTTCCATAAAAATTTCTTTTAAATCGCATTTTTCTAGAAAAGATGGTTGAAACGGCATTTTTCTGGACAAATTTGTTGAAATTGCATTTTTCTTGAAAATCGATTTTTTTCTATACAATTTCGACCAAATCAAATCGGTAAAATAGCATTTTTCTAGAAACATGTTAATTTGAACCAATTTTCTAAAAAAAAATAATTTAAAAAAAATTGCAGTATTATTGTTTTTTTTTTTAAAAAATTAAATTTTTCTAGAAAATATAGTCCAAAGTAATTTTTTTTTTGAAAATTTTATATTAAGTTCGTTTATGTATAGTGAAAATGTCATTTTTCAACAAAATTATGTCAAAATTCCATCTTTATGAAAATTCAAGTTTTCTATAAAATTTCGACCAAATTTTGGAGAAAAATACAATTTCAACAAAATTGTCTAGAAATACATATCAGTTTCAGCCAATTTTTTTTAGAAAAATGCGATATCGACGCAACTTTTTGGAAAATGTAATTTTAACGAAATTTTCTAGAAAAATGAAATTTCAACAAAATTGTCTGGAAATATTTAAGTATATGAAATTTTCTATAAAGGTCGTTGACATTATTAAAAGCCGATGAATGAATTCTTCTGGAAAATGCAATTTTGAAGAAATTTAAAAATAGGAAAAAAATTAAGTTTTCTTGACAAATTAAAATGTTGAAGACATTTTCTAGAAAATGCAAAATCGACCAAATTTACTAGAAAAATTTTACTTTTATAGAAAAAATACATTTTCAATATAAATAAACGTATTTTATACAAAATTTTGAAAAAAAAAATAATTTGGACGAAATTTTGCAGAAAAATTAAATTTTGATGATATTTTAACAAAAAACAAATCTATAATACTGCGATTATTTTAAAACTATTTTTTTAGAAAATTGCTTCAAATTAAAATTGTTTTAGAAAATTTTGTTGAAATTTAATTTTTCTACAAAATTTTGTTAAAGCCGCGTTTTTCTTAAAATTTGTTGTAGAATTTACATGTTTTTAGCTAATTTCATCAATATTGCATATTTCTGGAAATTTGCTGCAAAAAAACTGCAATTTTAGGGAAATTTTCTAGAAATATTTAATTACATGCAATTTTCTATAAAATTGCAATTTTTCGACAACATTTTGTAGAAAAATGTAATTTCAGTTCTTAGAGAAATGCAAATTCAACAACATTAAAAAATACTTTTTTATGATTTTTTTTTTGAAAAATTTAATTTTGAAGAAACTATAAATTTTATTTTATTAATCATATTAAAAAAAATATATATATATGCAGTTTTTTATATGGTCGTATGATTCAAATTACCTTGCAAAAAATATATATTTTCATATATTTCAGCAAAATTAAATTTTTACAAAAAAATTTCACAAGATTGCATATTTTTAAGAAAATTTCGTCAAAAATGAATTTTCATTGGAAGTTTAATAGATATCTTAGTATTACAGAAAATTGCATTTTTCTATAAAAATTTTTGAAAATTAAAAAAAAATAGAATTTTGTTCTTGAAATTTTTCGAAATTACATATTTTTAGAAAATTTCATCGATATTGCATATTTCTGGAAATTTTTTATAAAATTTAAATTTCAACGAAATTTTCTGTAAATATTTATTACATGAAATTTTCTATGAAATTAAAATTTTTCGACAAAATTCAGTAGAAAAATTTAATTTCAACGTCAAATCTTAGATAAATGCAATTTTAATGAAATTCTGTAGAAAATTTTAATTTCGAAGAAATTTTATAGAACAATGGAATTTTAACGAAATTTCATTCTATTAATCATATTAAAAAAAAACAATTCTTTTTGCGAAGGGCATGCATTTTTTTACCTGGTTGTGGGAGGCCCTATGATTCAAAGGTTTGGGAAGCCCTGCTTATATGATTGCCTAGAGTACTTTGCAAAAAATATATATTTTTATAAATGTAGGAATCAGTTTCTAATTATCATCGGCGACTTTTATGAACATTTCCTTTGGCGCCTTAAGTTGGCATTCATCTAGAATTTCCATGACATTTTGATGGATGACGGAAAATCTATAATTTCTTCTAGAACCTAATATATACGAAATAATTGCAACTTAATTAAAAAAAATCTCCCGTTACTCTTTAAGTTGTTCTTGAGTTGGCAAAGAGTAACCGCCTTTACAAATGGATGCAAATTTGTAAGAGTGCAATTTTCAATAATTATAATTGCGCTAAAAGTAGGCGGGTTTGAAGAAATGTGGGAGACATTACTTTTAAAGGTGGAACATCTCAGAAACTACTTTTCTTAAAAGCGGTAATCTTTAACCCATTAATGCCCACGGTGATAGAGAAAAAATAAGTGATAAAGATAACACAAAACATTGTTCTGTCAAAAGAATAGAAATGATCGAATCGGGGGAGTAGACGACCTAGACGATTTGACGTAAATTATTTTAGAGTCTAGGCGAAATTTTCTGGTTCCACTATTACTTTTAACACTAATGACTTATCTTATGATTTTCCAGCAAACTTTGTAAGACGAATGCTTCAAAATGGGAGCTATGCTAGAGAGACGGTTGTCATACTGAATTCGGTATGCTCCAAAGTAGACTACCCATTAGGTCTCATTTCTGTAAAATATTGTAAGAGTCAATATCAAGCACATTGATATTGTTAACCATATCTAGCAGACTACCCCTCGTTTGTAGATCCATGCAAACGAGCCCAGTATTTATGACCAACATCAATGTTGTTGCCTGTCATCGGTTGGTGTTTTGCATTGTGGACTTGCCCCCAGAGGGCTGTATAGCAGGCGCGCTCCTCAAGAGTCTAGTCTTTGTTGTACATACTCGTATATTCTTTAGTACCAAAAATATCCCTTTTCCGAAAAGAGACAAAAATAGAATTGCCTATTCGGCAATTTAGATGGCATGGAATACGATGACGACGACACCCAACAACATCGGCCCATATGACTGACTGACAGAGTGAGTGAGTGATTGACTGCTGATAGTGTTGCTGTCTGCTTTTCTCGGCAAATGGCTGGCGTTGACCCATTCAACTTTTGACCCGCTTTCTTTTTTCAATGGGACAGGAAGTGTTTTTTTAGTTTTGTTGTGATTGCCAAAAATATTATTTTTATAACGTTTCGTTTTTTCGATTTTTATTTATTTTTTAATAGAGTTTATATTTTGTGTTGTTTTCTATCTGTCGCCTCTATCCGTCGCCTGACTTTATGGTTAATTTAACATTGTAAATAAATATACAATGCATTGGCGCGCAAAAATACACACACCAGATTTTCTAAGATATGATGGATTATTAATTTTCGCAAATTTTTTAAAATAAATGGGGAAAACGTTTATTTTATTTTATTTTATTTTTGTGGTGCACCACATCTGGTTTAATTTATGTGCATTGACGTCAAACCCAAAATTGGTTTCGAAAAATTGTCCGGTAAATGTGGTAAAACGCAATAAACAAAGGTAGACAGACAGCAGGGGGAAATAGAACGTGGCGTCAAATGGACGACTTGTGTGCTTTACACCATGAGAATTTACAGTTTAGAGATTCTATGGAGGCTCTTGCCTCCTTGCCGAAGGTTAAGGTTAATTTTTAAAGCCAAATTGGCAACAATGAAGCTAGTATTTTATTACACTACTCTTGTTTGCATATAAATCCTAAAAAGTGTCCTATGTAGGCAGTACTTATAGAAAGATTTCAAAAAAAGACAAGTAAAAAATGGTCCATTTGTGTGGGAGGTACCAAAAGGGGCGTGCCAATAACGGTCAATTTTCGCTGGACTCTTGGTACTTTAAAAGCATTACACTGTACAAAATTTCAAGTATTTGTATGCACTGGTATTAATGTTATATGCTGGTAACTTTTGGTACAAAATGGTCCATTTGTGTGGGAGGTACCAAAAGGAGCATGGCAATAATGCCCATTTTTCACAGTATTTTAGGTACTATTAAACCATTACACTGTACAAAATTTCAAGTCTTTGTATGCACTGGTAATAAAGTTATAAGCTTTTAACTTTTGGTTCACAATTGTCCATTTGTGTGGGAGGTACCAAAAGGGGCGTAGCAACTTCGCGACTAATAAACTAATAATATTATACTTAAAAAAAATAAAACACTTTTATTAATTTGGTTTATTATGTGACACGGTGTGTCTGAAGTGATGAGAGGTTAAACAACACCGAACCAACCAAAGAGAAACATAAAACAGCTGACAGCCAATTATGTGCCATTCACAATTGTGACTTTTTCATCATTTTTTACCCGTAAATCCGGATTTTGGGGGTGTCCGGCAAATTTCGTAGAACAAACGTTGTTCTACTCGCCAAGACCCGCAAGAAAAGTAGTATCGCGTTTTTTGGTTTTTGGACTGTCGCACTGTGTTATTGGCTCGTATAATGTTTAGCGTGCAGCCCTGATATGTTGGCTCGTGAAGCTCCCACAGACTATACGACGAACTACCAGCGCCGACGAATTACCAGCATCTCCAAACATGAACAGCTCGTAAAGCGTTGGCCAGGTGATGGCCGTATGTTCGTGTGTTGATGGCAGCAGGGATTACGTGGGCCGAAGTTTGTTCAGGCTGCATGGCGTCTGATTATGTAATAATCATAATTTTTTATTTGTGATAATTTTCACTTTAATGGATCCAATCAATCACTAGGCGCGGTTCATGGTTGACGTCGAAGGACCATATTTAAGGCCACGCCAGGATGGCGGGACTTAAAAAAAAATAAAACGCAATATTTTACTTTAATTAATTTGGTTTATTATGTGACTCGGTGTGTCTGAAGTGATGAGAGGTTAAACAACACCGAACCAACCAAATAAAAACATAAAACAGCTGACGGCCAATTATGTGCCATTCACAATGGTTACTTTATCGTCTGTTGTTGCTCAGCTGTGCTGATTCGGTGTGGCACATATGACGGATAAACAACGTTTGACCGTTTAAGCAAAAGTCGCTTAAACAAATACTATGTGTAGAATTGCAGAGGATTCAAATAAGTAGTATGTACGAAAAATATCGCGAATTTTTAATTTCCGCGGGCTACGTGTATTTGATTTTTGATATTTTCGTAGCGTTATGTTGGTACTCATGTCCCTTACTTATGCTGACAAGGTCGATCATTTTCAATGTTTAGTTAATTTTTGACAGCTGCTTGGATGTGTTTTAACTTGTCTTCGATTTTTATCTATTTCAGAAAATGGATCAAAGAATCTGCATCAAATTTTGCGTGAAAAAACAAAATAAAGTGCGCTGACGCATTCCGAATGTTGACTGTGGCATATGATGAAGCTACCTTGGACCAAAGCAACGTTTATCGGTGGTACAAAATAGTCTTAGAGGGCCGAGAAGATGCGAAGGACGAACAGCGTGCCGGACGCCCGAGCACGTTAACAACAGACGAAAACATTGATAAAGTGAATAAAATAATATTGGCCAATCGACGAATTACAATTAGAGAACTTGGCCCGTGCCATTCGATTTTAACCAATGATTTGGGCATGAGTCGGGTCGCCGCTAAATTCGTGCCAAAATTGCTCAATTTGGACCACAAACAGTTAACATTGCTCAGGAGATGTTGCACTCGGTCCATGACGAACCAAATTTGCTCCAGAGGGTCATAACTGGTGACGAATCATGGGTTTATGGGTACGATGTGGAAACTAATACTCAATCATCCCAATGCAAGCTGCCGCATGAACCAAGACCGAAAAAAGCGCGCCAAGTTCGGTCGAACTTAAAGGTTTTGCTCACAGTTTTCTTTGATTGCAGGGGTGTGGTGCATTATGAGTTCTTGCCACAGGGTAGTATAATCCGCCAAAAACGCTCGGATTTGTGGCAGAACAAAAACTGGATTTTGCACCATGATAACGCCCCTGCACACACATCGTTGCTTGTGCGCAAGTATTTGGCTAAAAACAACACAGTAATGGTGCCGCAGCCATCCTATTCCCCTGACCTAGCCCCCTGTGCCTATTTTTTGTTCCCAAAACTGAAAAGGCCCATGAGGAGATAAAGACGGCATCGAAGGAGGAGCTGAACAAGAACACAAAAAATGATTATTTGAAGTGCTTCGAGGATTGGAAAAAAACTTTGGCAGAAGTGTATTATATCCGAGGGGAATTACTTTGAAGGGGACAAAATAGATATTCATGAATAAATAAATACTTTTTGAAAAAATACAAAATTAGCGATATTTTTTTAACATACCTCGTATAAGTTATTAAATAATCAATATTTCACTAAATATTAACCATTTGGGGGGGAGGTGGACCAATATGGCCCATCTTCGAACTTAGCTGGAGAAAGAAGAAAATATTAACACATACCAAATTTGAAGTCAATCGGTTACTCCTTTCGAGAGTTATCGTGCGCACCGGACATTGCTCATTCGACTTAAAATGACCCAAAACGGATATCCGCCGAACATACTTAGGGTCTTAGGTCACTCCTTCGATGTGTTACACTTTTGCCTCGTAGCAAAATGCAAATGAGGGGATAAATATGTTTTAAATTAATATACGGTTTCAACTGTTCCTATGTCAGATTACCTGGAGTCACTAAAGTAAGTAGTCCTCAAAGAGGTGATAGTAAATAAGTATAGAGAGGATTGAACGGAATGTTCAATATTTTTTTAATACCTGTAGGCAATAAAGTAAGTACTCCTTATTGAGATGATTGCTTGGAGTACTTTGCAAAAAATATTATTTTTTATAAATGTTAGAATTGTTTTCCATTTATGATCGGAAATCGGTTCTTGTAACATATTACTTGGAGTCAGTAAAGTAATCAATTCTAATGGAGGGGATTGATCGGAGCGAATGGCAAAAATATTTTTAAAAGGTGATACAATTTCAATTGTTCATATTACAGATTACCTGGAACAAGTAACGTAAGTAGTCCTCATTTAGATGATTGTTTGGAGTATATTTTAATAAATATTACATTTATTTCTAATTTATGATCGGCTATTTTTATAAAAACAACTCCATTTACTTCTTAAGTTGGCAAAGTGTGACCCCTTTACAAATTAATGGAAATAATTAAGTCTGGAATATTTATGTATTTATTTTTATGAATTAAAATACAAAGTAAATTTATATTCTAATTGTACGGTCCAAGGAAAAGCCGGGTTACAAAGACCATTTGGCTAGAGTTTGCAGCGACAGACCATAGCCTGTGGCGGGAATCGAAACCACGACCCCCAAACTCACCTACTGGGGCGCTATGAGCCTGGAATATTTTTGGCACGTTTGGGGGATGACAGTTTATTTTGTTCCTATAACATATTACCTGGAGCTAGTAAAGTATGCAGGGCTTATAGACGATTGTTCCTTTTACCGATTACTTGGAGTGAGTAATGTAAACAGTCTTTTTATAGGGGACTGAACGGATTTTTATTTTTCAATAAGCGACTATTGTCCCTTTTACTGATTACTTGGAGTCAGTCAAGTAAGCGTGCCTTGGAGAAACAATGCTTTTTTCTTAATTGTATATACATATATTTTGGGACAGTGCTCACTTAATGAACCGCGATCGTAAAGAAATATTCATATAAAACTAAAACAATGATCTTTTCAATCAGTTTCATTTCTGGCAATTTTATTTATAACAAATTTGTGTTTTACGATCCTTCTTGGTATTAATTGATCTTTCAGAGAAAACAATTTAAAATATGTTATGTATGTACTCGTACATATATAAATTCACAACAGATGTTTACAAAGAATATAAAAATTTTCGGCGAAAAAAGAAAAATTACACGTAAAACGCTTAACACTTTTCCTCTCGCTTCCAACAATAGCGATCGCAATGTGCTGGTGGTGCACTTGTCAACGTCAATCATTGAGATGGCAGATGCAATTAAAAAAATAAAAAATATGTATTAACAAAAGGTCTCAACATTTTTACGAGTGTAAGCCATTTGTATGTTTTTGCTCTCTGTCATTACTAATGGGCCGCCAAAAGGCCCTCAAAACATTTTTGAACTGCCAACCAATAGACAAAAAACAAATTGGCGTAAAAATATTTAAGTTTTTGTTTGTGATCTCTTGTAAAAATTGTGTTAAATTGAAAATAAATTGTTGACTAATATCTGTTCATTGTGAAAGACACATTGGGAGGAAAATTCTCAAAGAAAATGGAATATTTTGGGCCATATTAACTAAAAGAGAAAAAAATGGGACTTATGTCTTGACACTGTTAGTAGCTGTATTTACAATTTATTTAAGGAAGTTAATCTGCAAATGGGCACAACGAAAAGATTTCGACCTTTCGATGATGTAAAAGGGATTGAGCAGAACATGAAAATAATACTCAATATGAACCACATACGTTACACTTTCCTAGTAATATACAGCAGAGACAATTATCACCTTTCTGCCCATTAGTGGTCTAATATAAAGCGATTTTAACAAAATTGCCAATATTCGAAATCAACGTTAAATTCTATTTGTTTGATAATTGTATTATTAGCAAAATTTTTATTTAAATAACTTCCTACCACTGTACACCGTTCAAGAACAAAAACAGATCAGGCAGGCCGTCCAAATGCTCGAATGAGCAAACATTGACATTGTCACAAATCCGTGGCCAATAAACATCGTGTGGTCACTCTAGTGCACAAAAACAATCCTAATCATCGAATTAACCATTGAATAGTGGTGCTGCTAATCTTGTTGGTGCTGCAGCAGCATTTTGTATTTTTTGTGGTAACAGATTTGAACAATTATTATTATTATTAAAATACTTTTTGCCAAAATAAAATTAGAATAAAAACAAGTAAAAGCATTAAGTTCGGCCATGCCGAATCTTATATACCCTCCGCCATGGATCGCACGTGAATGGTTACGGGTACTAAATTTGAGGTTTTTGTGGCGTTAAAAAGTCAAATCTAGAGGTACCTTTGTATGGGGGCTTTATCAAAACATGGACCTATGACTACCGTTGCTCGTGTGAGTTGCTCGTGTGAAGGATATCGGATATAAATAAACTGCAATTACCAACTTTCACCCCGATCAGTTGAGATTTGTGGTCTCTATCACGTTAAGAGGTCAAATCGGGGAGATGTCATATATGGGGGCTACATCCAAAATTGGACCGATATTGCCCATTTTCAATCCCAACATACCTGCAGATATAAGAAGTATATGTACCAAATTACAGCCACCTAGCTCAAGTAAAGGGTTTTCCAACAAGAGGTGTTATTTTGGTATTCAAAGAAAAATGCAATTTTTTTGTGATAAATGATCGGATGTTTATTTCATAATAAAGAGGAAGATATGCCGTTAATAATGAAAAACAACATCAGCCAAATGGCCACCACGACCACGCTTACAGGACCAAATCCTTTTCATGAAATTTTCCATAATCAAATCGCAAAGTGGCTGCCCTATGTCCTCGATAGCCTCACGAATTCTATCTTTGAGGTCTTGAATCGATGCTGGGCAGTTGGCGTAGACCTTATCTTTCACGTGGCTCCAAAGCATGAAGTCGCAAGGTGTTAAATCTCGGTGGCCAATTGCGATCACCTCTTCGAGAGATAACACGGCCCGGAAACTTTTACCGTAACAGAGCAATGGTTTCGTTGCCTGTGTGGCACGTAGCGCCGTCTTGTTGAAAGTAAACGTTGTACAGATCAATACCATCCAACTCCGACCATAAAAAATAATTAATCATCTCTCGATAGCGCAATCCATTCACCGTAACTGTTGATCCAACCTCATTTTCGAAAAAGTAAGGTCCAATGACCCCGCCGGATCATAAACCGCACCAAACAGTCACACGTTGAGAATGGAGAGGCTTCTTGGGTTTTCCGAGCCCCAGATGTGACAATTTTGCTTGTTGACGTAGCCACCGAGGTGGAAATGGGCCTCATCAGTCAAGATGATTTTTCGATCATTTTCGAATTTTAATAATTTCAATGCGTTGTTGAATCGTGTATCGTTCCATTGTTAGTAATGGCGTAGTTTCTACTTGTCAAATGTCAAAGAATAAAAGCTTCAAAAGCGACAGCAAAATACCGGGTGATTCAAAATAACACCTCTTGTTGGAAAACCCTGTATTATAGATTGTAGCGTGATTACAACAGACGGACGGACGGAAAGCCGGGTGGTTAAATTGTAAGGGCCGATGATGAACGTGAACCACACCTAAACGTCAAGTTTTTTTCTGCATTTCATTTGACATTTCTCAATTTCAGACTAGCTCAATTTGAACCATGGAAAGATACACAATCGAGCAACGCGTTAAAGTTTTTTAAGCCTTTTACGAAAATGGGCGTTCAAATCAAAATGCATTTCATGCACTTCGTGATGTTTTTTTGATCAACATAATCGACCAAATGTGTCCACAATCGGGAGAATTGTGCGCAAATTTCAGAAAACCAGGCCTGTAGGAGATTTGAAAGCAGCTGTGTATGCTCGCCCCGTTCGTTTGGTGCGGCTTATGGGCTGGCGACGTCATCGGGCCATACTTCTTCGTAATGACACCGGTCAGGCAATTACTGTGAATGGTGTTCGCTATCGTGAGATGATAACGAACTTTTTATGGCCCGAATTGGAAGATATGGATGGGGACAATATGTGGTTTCAACAGGACGGTGCCACTTGCCACACAGCTAACGAAACAATGGCTCTTTTGCGCAACAAATTCAATGGACGTGTTATCTCACGTCGTGGCGATGTCAATAGGCCGCCAAGATCATGTGATTTGACACCGTTGGACTTCTTTCTTTGGGGTTATTTGAAAGAAAAGGTGTACGTACACAAACCAGCACCAATTCAAGAGCTAAAGGATGAGATAATTGGCACATTAACGGCATAGAACCACATATATGCCTCAGCGTCATCGAAAATTTGGACCATCGGATAGAGGTGTGCCGCCGAGGTCGCGGCGGTCATTTGGCCGATATTTTGTTCAATACATAATTGAACCACCCAATATTATCATAATAAAAATAAATGACAATAAGTTCCTAAATAATTTGTGTTTTATTCAATATCAACATCGGCCCTTAAAATTTAACCACCCTTTATTCAGTAGTGTTTACAATTTCATCATGGAGAGATATACGCAAAAACAACGTTTACAAATTATTCAGTTTTATTATCAAAATAATCGTTCCCCAATTGCAACTTTTCGTACGCTAAGTCCGTTTTTTTTAAAATCCAAAAAACACTTTCCAGTCGACCTACGACCTTGACATCCATGAGCAGTATTCTAGCTCTCGTTATGAGCTATCTTTTTGCCGACGTACCGTTAAGGACCTAGAGCAAAAATAAACTTTGCGTTCACATTTGAAAATTATGCTAAGTCCATTTTTTTAAATGCAAAAAAACACTTTCCAGTCGACCTACGACCTTGACACCAATGAGCAATATTTTAGCTCTCGTAAAGAACTATCTTTTTGACATTGACCGATTGTGGCTACGTGCCACACAGCAAATGAAACAATTGAATTGTTGCGAGAAAAGTTTGGAGATTCGATTATTTCAAGAAATTGTGATATTGAATGGCCTCCAAGCAGTTGTGATTTAACACCATTAGACTATTTCTTGGGGGGTTATTTGAAGTCATTGGTCTTTCGAAATAAACCAGACTCTCTGCAAGCTTTACAAGTCAATATTGAACGTGCCATTCATGACATACAACTTGATTTAGTGGAAAAAGTGCTCGAAAATTAGGTTCATCGAATTCGTTCCTGCAGACGAAGTCGTGGAGGCCATTTTTGAATGACGTTTTATTTGGAACTTAATTGTATCGATTGTACTTCACATTAGGTTAGGTTTAGGTTAGGGTGGCAGCCGTATTTTTTTACAAGCTCACATAGACCAGTTTAGGTCCCTAGTGTTACCACGGGCTGAAATGCCCCTCATCGAAACCAACCTGTTTGATATATAAATTTATCGATAGTCAAGCAAGTGCTCAATGCTCTCCACTTCTTCCTCATCTCCACAGCTTCGGCAGAAGTCATTGGAGTCAATACCCAATCTTTTGGCGTGTTCGCCGATCAAGCAGTGTCCCGTCAGAACCTGTACTAACGTAGACAATCGTTTCCTCTCTAGTGCGACGAGATATTTTGACCTTCTCAGGTCATACCTTGGCCAGATTTGTCTAGCTACCCTGCAGGTGCCGATTCTGTCCATCTTTCGTTGGACCGCCTGATTGCCTCTTGCCTAAGCCAAAGCTTGCACGTGGATAGTGGCGCACCAATATATGCAAATTCTTCGAGAATTTGTAATGTCGTCCCTTTCCTAGCAAGTTCATCGGCTTTGCAGTTCCCCGGGATATCCCTATGCCCAGGCACCCATATGAGGTGTATATTAAACTGCTCAGCCATCTCGTTAAGAGATCTGCGGCAGTCGAGGGCTGTGTGTGAATTTAGGGATGTTGCCTCCAGAGAATTGATGGCAGCCTGGTTGTCCGAGTAAATGACAACGCCAGTGTTGGTTACTATGTTGCGACTCAGCCACTTGGCGACTTCCCATATTGCCATTATTTCGGCTTGATAGGCACTGCAGGTATCTGGTAGTCTGTGAGCTATATCCAGACTAAGTTCTTCACAGTGTACTCCGAACCCAACCTTTTCATCAAGCTTCGAACCATCCGTGTAAAAGTGGAGATGGTTTCTATTACCTGGTATTCTGCCGACCCATTCATCTCTGGCGGGAATCATAGTGATGTAATTTCTCTCGAAGGTGTACACAGTTGGTATATAGTCCACTCGGTCGATTACCATAGCACTACACTTTGATATCCTCATGTGACCATAGTTCTTGTACCTCCACATTGATAGGCAGTTTAATCTTATTGCCGCTTTGGTTGCAACTTCTCTCGCCACAATATTAATCGACAGTATATGGAGTAGGGCTTGTAGAGACACGGTCGCTGTAGTCCTTAAGGCTCCGCTTATGCTCAGGCAGGCAGTTCTCTGAACCTTTGTTAGTAGGTTGGTGATGGTTAGTTTGTTAGTTGCCGTTCAATTTAGGTTCAAATTAGTGGAGACAGTACTCCTCCTTGCGGGGTCCCTCTGTTTACAAACCTTGTTAAGAGTTGTGGACCCTAGACATGCTGTTATGCGTCTTCTGGTGAGCAGACTTTGAATTAGTCTAATCAAACTAGTGTTAACTTTTAGATGTGAGAGTGCCGCAATTACCGCATCTGAGTGAATGTTGTTAAAAGCCCCTTCTATGTCAAGAAATGCCACCATGGTGAATTCCTTGAAATGCAGGGACGATTCGATAGTGCTCACAAGTTCGTGCAGGGCTGATTCTGTAGACTTGCCCTTATTGTAAGCATGTTGGTTCACCGACAGGAGTTTTGTATCCAGGGTTTCCCTAATGAAATGATCTAAAAGTCTTTCGAGACCTTTCAATAGGAAGGAGGATAGGCTAATTGGTCTGAAGTCTTTTGGGCTAGTGTGTGATATCTTTCCCGCTTTAGGTATGAATACCACTTTGGTATACCTCCATACTTCACATTAAATAAAAAACTTTTGAATTTCCTTAACAATAAGTGTGTTTTTTTTTTTCAAAGAAATCATATCACTCTTATTGGAAAAGCCTGTACAAATTAATCTTTGTTTCGGAAATATTAGTTCCAAAATAAAAAAAAATATCCTCCCAAACATATATTTGTGTGAGTCAAATATTACATATTTAGAGTGTACTCTAAACATATGTATACTTCTAGCAGAATATGTTTGGGACAATATACTACAGAAGCGATTTTTTTTTCTGCGTATCGAAACTTTGATCAAAGTATGTATATCTTTCTTAGTTTCATCTATTTAAAAAAATTTATATTAAATATTTTAAACACTGTGTGCTAGCCAGAAAATCATTCATTAAATCATACACGGGGCAAAATCGCCTTTTTTGATATGTTTGAATCGAAAGGAAATATATTTGTAACACAAATTTTTAAATATTATATATTTCTGAGCAAATAAATTTTATTTGAAAATCAATAAAATATATTTGGAACGCATATATTAATATATTACAACAAAATATATTTGCAAACTAACTTTTTCAAATAAAATATGTGTTTAAATACAAATAAAATTATTGTTTAGGAATTTATCCAAATATATTTTATTTAAAAAAGATTTTCAAAACTTTTGCTGACTTTTTAGAATATCAGTTTAAATTTTTCCTTAGTTGCGAATTTTACCTCTCAGTTACAATACTCATTTAATATTTCTGAGTTAGTATTCCAAGTCATAATTTCTTGTCAATCCTCCAAGTAATTTATTTTGATCCAAGATTATACGATTTCAATTATTATTTTTAAGGGCATTCAAAATTTCTATAAAATAACTTTGAATTAGTAAAAAATTTAACGCAATTAACGTATTATATGAATTCTTAAGTGCAAATAAATGTTTGTTTCGGAAATAACAGTCCCAAATAAAAACGTATTAGATGTAAACAATGATTTGTTTAGAATAACATTTTCCCAAATATATACTTTTTGTGTATACCCAATATAATATGTTTAGAGTGTACCCTAAACATATATATGTTTCAAGCCGAATATGTTTGGGACAATATACTACAGAAGCCATTATTTTTCAGCGTGTACTGTATTTATTCTAGGTCACTCTCTATATTTATGGATGATATGTTAAATTTAAATAATCTATTCTCCGTTCGAAATTAATTGCTAATGTTCTTGGCAAATGTGAAGACACAATTGTAAACAAATTATTTCTATTTTAGTTAAATACTTTTTAGAATGGTTTTTTTTGGCCAAATGTTTAGACAGTATTTGAATGTTCACACAACATTAATGTTAATCCCAATTCATGGTGAAGATCAATGTTATGGGACTGAAATTTGTCACTTGTCTTTAATAGATAAATAAATTCAGTCATAATGTGATGTATATAGACTAAACAACAATATATTCGGAATTAAAGATTCGGATAAATAGTATAGATTTAGTATTATAAGGGATTCAATATTTCATTAAATGTTGACAATTATGGAGAAGGTACCAGAGGGAGTGCACCAATATGATAGGAGTGGACCAGCCAGATAGACGGACAGACAAGTATCAAGTCGATTTTTTCAGAAAAATAAAAAAAATCTGAAAAATATTTGACCTTTTTTAGGTGGAACTGATGTAGTCCCTCGAATTGAACTTAGCTCCTATTTGAAAATTCCAATATGTTGTAAAAAAGTCCTGTTTTCGGGGATTTCGACCATACGTCAAATGATATGATGATATACACCCTCCTTCACTAAAATAACGTACTCATTTTGATTCACATTCACATTGACAGTCTCTTCTTATTCGCTCATTCATAGATAGATGTCCCAGCATTGCAAATATATCACATTTTAACGAATTGCCACAATTTGAATAGTATAATTATAATGCAATTAGAAAATATCAATCACATCAATGACATTCACAGATAATTCGAAAATTTCTTAATGCAATTGAAAATACGAGATCTGTCTAATAAATAACATAGGATCGTCAAGTCATCGCTGTGACAAGAAAAAGACTAATAACATCTGTCCCAGAATGTTGTTGTTGTTGTTGGTGGTGCTTTCTGTGTGTGTGTGCAGAATTTCCGATCCAAATTATGTAGGACGAGCCGCCAAAAATTCGGGTCAATGCAACAACATTCACACGATTCATAATTATAATATTCTCGCGTTCAAAATCAAATTCCGAATTCTCATATTCTTTGCTTCGCTTGTGGATAAAGCGGAGCGAGGAGGAAAATTGGCGGGGCGTTCATACAAGTGACGAAGGCGACACCAACGATGACAGACGGCAGCCTTAAATGATTTCACTCAAATAGACATTTCCTATAATTTTTCGAGCTGTGCGAAACTAATATCGAGAGTATAAAAATAAAACATAAAAAAGAAAAACAAACAAAAAATATTAAAAACACGTGGTGTTTAAAATGAAAGTAAGAAATCCAATTTATGTCATTGCACACCTAAAATTAAATTCAAATAATTGCAAAATATGTGCGGCGTCGGCGGTGTACAAGTGAAAGTTTGTACTAATTTTCATTTCGGCACCCGGTATGTGAAAACTGAACACTTGTAGACATTTTTGAAATTATTTAGAACACTTTCTCATCATTCTTTAGAAGCACTATAATGACAGAAAAAATGAGCAACAAAAGATCAACTAAATAAATTAAATTAAATTTGTTGATGTCAAATGTTAGAAAAAAGTGAAACGTAATAATACTATGCCACAACCTTTAATGGCCTTAAGCTGCGACCAATTATTAAACCTTGCCTTACAGGGAGATATAAATAGTATTAAACTTCGAAGAAATAACCTAAGACCATCAATAGGTTTAGCGGAAATCCTTTTTTGAATCTCTTAAGACATTTCAGCTATGTCCGTCCGTCTGTTTGGCTGGAGCGCCTGGTAACTCACGAAAGCATTAACCGATTGACTTCGGGTGTTGTATGTAGTAAGATTTATTCCTATCTCAGGCTATGCTCGAAGATAGACCCATATAAGTTCACTCCTTCTGCTACCTCTCCCACAAAGGATTAAAATTTATTGAAATATTGATTCTCGAATATCTTCTATACTACTTAGCCGAATCTTCTTTAATTTTTTACGTAGTAATAGTTTCTTCATCATTATCAACTCGAGGAAAATGGGTAAAATTGACAACACCCTTTTGATACCTTCCACAGATTTTGTACCATAATCCATATTAGCCCATCATTCGGTCAATCAAACACTTTGGTTTACATTTCGATAAATTCAAAGAAATATGTGTCATGGAATATTCCGAAGTCCCTAAATCATGACTTATAACTTCAATAAATTTAAAGAAAAATATGTCATGATATGTTCGTAATTATCACGTAAATCATGATTTACGGCATCGATAAATTGAAAGAAAAATATGTCATGGCATTTTTATAATTATTGCGGAAATGCTGATTTACAACTTCTATAAATTTTAATAAAATTATGTCATGACATATTCCTAAGTATCTCGTAAATAATAATATACAACATCGATAAATTGAGGGAATATATATAAATATCGCGTAAATCATGACATACAACTTTCATTAGTTAAAGAAAAATATGTCATGACATTCTTAATTATAGCGTAAACCATGACTTATTCGTATATACAAATTTGATAAATTGAAAAAAAAAACGTGTCATGACATTTTCTTAATTACAACTTCGATAAATTGACAAAAATATGTCATGACATATTCTGAATTATCGCGTAAATCATGACTTACAACTTTGATAAATTGAAAGAAAAATATATCATGACATATTCGTAATTATCGCGTAGATCATGACTTACAATTTCGATAAATTGAAAGAAATATATGTCGTGACTAATATTCCTAATTCTCTTAAATCATGACTTAAAATTTCGATAAATTGAATGACAAATGTCATGATATATTCCTAACTTTAGGGTAAATCATGATTTACAGCATCTATAAATGGAAAAAAATGTGTCATGAGATATTCCTAATTATCGCGTAAATTACAATTTCGATAAATAGAGCAAAATATGTAGTCATATACTCCTAAATATCTCGTAAATCATGACATACAATTTCGATAAATTGAAACAAAAATATGTCATGACATTTTCCTAATTATCGCATAAATCATGACTTACAAATGCAATAAATTGAAACAAAAATATGCCATGACAAATTCCTTATTATCGCGAAATCATGGCATACACCTTCAATAAATTTAGAGAAAAATATGTCATGACATATTTCTAAATATCGCATAACTCATGACTTACAATTTCTATAAATGGAAAGAAAGCTGTCATGGCATATTCATAATTATCGCTTAAATGACTTACAAATATGATACATTGAAAGAAAAATATGTCACGACACATTTTTAATTATCGCATAAATCGTGACATACAATCGACATATTTAAAGAAAAATAAAAATTTAAATTGTAAGGGCCGATGTTGAATGTGAACCACTCCTAAACGTCAAGTTTTTTCTGCATTTCATTTGACATTTCTCAATTTCAGACTAACTCAATTTGTACCATGGAAAGATACACAATCGAGCAACGCGTTAAAGTCTTCGACCAAATGTGTCCACAATCGGGAGAATTGTGCGCAAGTTTTAGCAAACCGGGTCTGTAGGAGATGTGAAAACACTTATGGCTTATGGGCTGGCGACGTGAGATGATAACAAACTTTTTATGGCCCGAATTGATGTGGACAATATGTGGTTTCAACACGACGGTGCCACACAGTGCCACTTGCCGAAACAATGGCTCTTTTGCGCAACAAATTCAAAGGCCGTGTTATCTCACGTCGTGGCGATGTCAATTGGCCGCCAAGATCATGTGATTTGACACCGTTGGACTTCTTTCTTTGGGGTTATTTGAAAGAAAAGGTGTACGTCGACAAACCAGCACCAATTCAAGAGGTAAAGGATGAGATAATTGGCACATTAACGGCATAGAACCACACATATGCCTTAGCGTCATCGAAAATTTGGACCATCGGATGGAGGTGTGCCGCCGAGGTCGCGGCGGTAATTTGGCCGATATTTTGTTCAATACATAATTGAACCACGCTAATATTATCATAATAAAAAGAAATTACAATAATTTCCTATATAATTTGTGGTTTATTCAAAATCAACCTCGGCCCTTAAAATTTAACCACCCTTTATAATCCCATAATCCTTATTTTCTCGTAAATCATGACTTAAAATGTCAATAAATTTAAACAAAAATATGTCATGACATATTACTAATTATAGCGTAAATCATGAGTTACATATTCGTTAAATTGAAACAATAATAATTAGGAATATGTTTACGTCATAACATATTCCTAAATATCGCACATATTATGACTTAACACAACGATAATTTTTTTAAGAAAAATATGTCATGACATATTCATAACAATCGGGTAAATCATGACTTACATTTTCGATAAATTGAAAAAAAAATCATGACATATTTTTTATATTCGCGTAAATCATGACTTATAACTTCAGTAAATTTAAAGAAGTGTCATGACATTCTTAATTATCGCATAAAGCATGACTTACAACTTCAATAATTTGAAAGTAAAACCACATGATATATTCGTAATAATCTCATAAATTTAAAGAAAAATATGTCATGACATATTCCTAATTATCTCGTAAACCATGACTTACCACTTCGATAAATCGATAATTCATAAATCATGACTTATAACTTCCATAAATTGAGAGAAAAATATATCACTACATATTCCTAATTATGACGTAAATTTTGACATAACATTTTCTTAATTATCTTGTAAATCATGACATAAAAATTCAATAAACTGGAAGAAAAATATGTCACGACATTTTTCTAATTATCGGATACAATTTCTATAAATTGAAAAAAAAAATCATGACTAACAAATCCGATTAATTTAAATAAAAATATATCATGACATATTCGTAATTATCGCAAAAATCATGATTTACAACTTCGAGAAGTTGAAAGAAAAATATGTCATGTCATAGTCCAATTATGGCATAAATCATGACCTACAATTTCTATAAATTGAAAAAATATGTCATGCCATATTCATAATTTTCCCAAAAATCATGACTAACAATTCCGGTTAATTAAAAGAAAAATATATCATGACATATTCGTAATTATCGCATAAATTATGACTTACAACTTCGAGAAGTTGAACGAAAAATATGTCATGTCATATTCCTAATTATCGCATAAATCATGACCTACAATTTCTATAAATTGAAAAAATATGTCATGCCATTTTCCTAATATTCGCAAAAATTATGACTTACAATTCCGGTTAATTAAAAGAAAAATATATCATGACATATTCGTAATTATCGCCTAAATTATGACTTACAACTTCGATAAATTGAAAGAAAAATAAGTCATGTCATATTCCTAATTATCGCATAAATCAAGACCTACAATTTATATAAATTGAAATGTCATATTCCTAATTATCGCATAAATCATGACCTACAATTTCTATAAATTGAAAAAATATGTCATGCAATATTCCTAATTTTCGCAAAAATCATGACTTACAATTCCGATTAATTAAAAGAAAAATATATCATGACATATTCGTAATTATCGCATAAATTATGACTTACAACTTCGATAAGTTTAAAGAAAAATATGTCATGTCATATTCCTAATTATCGCATAAATCATGACCTACAATTTCTATAAATTGAAAAAATATGTCATGACATATTCCTAATTTTCGCAAAAATCATGACTTACAGTTACGGTTAATTAAAAGAAAAATATATCATGACAAATTCGTAATTATCGCGTTAATCATGATTTACATTTTCGATAAATTGAAAGAAAACTGTCATGACATATTCTTAATTATCGCATAAATCATGATTTACAACTTTGATAATTTGAATGAAGAATGTCATGACATATTGCTAATTATCACATATATCGTGATTTATAACTACGATAAATTTAAAGAAAAATATGTAATGAAACATTCCTAATTATCTCGTATATCAAGACTTACCACTCCGATAAATTGAGAAGTCATAAATCATGACTTATAACTTCGATAAATTAAGAGAAGAATATATCATAACATATTAGTTATTATGACGTAAATTTTTACTTATAACTTCGATAAAGTGAAAGATAAATATATGATGACATATTCCTAATTATCGCATAAATCATGGCCCACAACTTCGATAAATTGAAAGAAAAAAATTTCATGACATATTCCTAATTATCGCGTAAATCATGGCTTACAACTTCGATAAATTAAAAGAAAAATGTAATGACATATTCCTAATTATCGCCTAAATCATGGCTTACAACTTCGATAAATTAAAAGAAAAATGTAATGACATATTCCTAATTATCGCGTAAATCATGACTTACAACTTTAATAAATTTAAAGAAAAAAGGCATGGCACATTCTTAATCATCGCGTGAATCAATAATTTCAATTTTGATAAGAATTTTTTTTCAAAAATGATTAGTTTAGTCAATTTATCTTATATAGCAAAAATATAATTATTACCAGACAAAATATATAAAGTGATCCATTTCGAGGTTTCCTACTTTTTTTAAAGAAAAAAAAAACGCAAAAAATTCAAATTGAATGGGGAATGCTTATTATCATTTGGAAGAACATTCTTTGGCATTTATTTTTTGAAGATTATGTCTATCAAATGGTGGCCGCGGCTACGTCTCAGATGGTCCATCCGTTGAGTCCTATTTTCGATGACTCGTTCGAGCATTTCGAATGGTAACTGGCGAATGACACGCGTGATGTTTTGCTCCAAGGCCTGAATCGAAGCGGGTTTGTCCGCATAAACTTTAGACTTTACATATCCCCACAGGAAAAAGTCTAACGGTGTGATATCACACGATCTTGGTGGCCAATCGACAGGCCCAAAACGTGAAATTATCTGCTCACCGAAGTGTTCTCTCAATAAATCCGTCTTGTTGAAACCAAATGTCGCCGAGATCACGAGCTTCAATTTCAGGCATCAAATAATCGGCTATCATGGCATGATAACGGTCGCCATTGACGTTTACGTTCTCACCGACATCATTTTTGAAAAATATTGACCGATGATTCCGGTACGTCGGATCGGGAATGGGTCAATGGCAAAAACATAGCTCTTAACGAGAGCTAAAATATTGCTCACGGGTGTCAAGGTTGTGGGTCGACTGGAAAGTGTTTTTTTGGATTTAAAAAAATGAACTTAGCGCAATTGGCGAACGATTATTTTGATAATAAAACTGAATAATTTGTAAACGTTGTTCAGGCGTAAGTCTTTCCATGATGAAATGCCCAACAATACTTAACAAAAATAACATGACAGCATGACGCGACTCAAACGTGATCTGTCAAAAAAAGGCTATTGAAAAAAGTATCTCTACTTATAACACCCTATATTTGCTGTTTATTTTTTTTTAAGTTTGAAACACCTTTGCAAATATTTAAACAGCCCGATTTTTCTATAAAAACACAAATTTCCCTCACATAAAATCAATCTTTATATATAAAATCCTTTGTACGTTTGTTAGTAACGCATGTTCTCCGAATCCATAGAAGCGAATGGGCTGAAAATTGAACAATATATTCAGTTTGGGGTCATTTGTGTTTTAGAATTATTTTCACCGCGATAAATTGCGGAGTGGTCAAGTTATCTGCAAAATTCGCATTTCCAGAGCGATTTGACTGAAATTTAAAATGTATGTGTGGTTTGTCTTGATAATAGTTTGGATGTATGATTCTAACCGGTAGATGGCACTGTAGTGGACATATGGTCAATATAAATTTTTTGAATGAAATATGTTTCAATGAGTAACAAACCAATACATCCCAAATAGGACGGGCAGGACAACGTCTGCTGGGGTCAGCTAGTATTCTATAAACTTTCTTTAAGCAACGATAACAACAAACATAAAAGTTTATCATTAATACGAGTATACAAAATTAAATCAAAGTGTTCTATTTTAATTAAAATTCCAAAGCTTATTTCATAGTTAATATAATTAGATATGATATCACAACAATAGTCTATATACATACATATTTATTTACTCAGGGACAAAGAAAACGGAAACCCAAAATGGAAACTACGTCGTCTTTTCTTTTTTGAGATTATTCAAATGTAACGTCTGTTTAAAATAAACGCATATCGTCCCCAAATATCGTCATGTGGGAACAATAGCGATTTCATTTCTCTCTTATACACGTAATTTATATATAATCTAAAATCACAATTTTTTGGTTTTGTTTCTCTTCACACTCGACCAACAATAATCGTTGCGATGAAAGAAATTTGCATTCGTTGTAAAATAAAAAAAGTATTTAAATGATCTGCAGAAAGATTGATGGACCAATCTACAAATGGATTGACTTACCTCTTTCTCTTTATCTTCATTGTCGTTGGCAGAATCTTGTTTTTCTGGATCTAGTTCCTGTAAATGTAAACAGAGAAAATATAGATTAGTAAATGAAATTAGCCAACAAAATATACATATAAATCAAATTAGACTGATAGATTGATAAATTGTTCGCAAATGGTATCTATATATGAATGTGATGTGATGTGATTTTGTAGGGTGGTCAAAATCTTTCGTTTCCCAGAAAGTTTTTTTGTTTGTTTATTTTTGAAATTAGTTTCATGCAAAAGTCAGTCAATAAGAACACAGAAGACAAAGATTAAAGACTTCAAGAAACACATGCAGTTATTGCTGTGTGAAGCATTGTTGATGGATGGAAGCATGTATGGATGAGCAAATTTGGAATTTGATATCAAATGGTAGATTTACCCTAATTCCCGTAGAATTTCTAAAACCTTACTATCAGTTATTTTCCTTAGGTTGGTTTTATTATTATTAAAATTTCTTCAAAATCATTGCTTAAAATTAGCTTTTTTGGTGAACAAATTTCTGTCTAACTCTTTGTTTACGGGAACTGAAAATTCATTTGCTATGGCAGAAAAAAATGTTCTCAAAAAAAGAGTTTTGAGCAAAATATGTTTCTGTTCCCGTAAACGAGTAGTCTATTTGTCTAATATGTCGTTCCTTTGGAAAATGTTTTTCTTTGTGTGTACGATTTTGGGTGATCAAAAATCCGGTTATTTTGAGGAAGCAGTTTTCGGTTTCTTCGAACATTATATATGTTTAGAAATAGGTTTTTGGTTTGACCGAAAATAAAAAACGAGTTAAAAGGTTATTTTCTGGTTTTTCTTTTGCATAAAAATGCATAAATAATGCCGATTTTTCCGGTTAATTTCAATAATACTCAAGCATTTTCTAATTTAATTAATATATATGTACATATATTCGACCTATTCGTCTTTGCCGGGTGCGGAAATTAGGCTAGATCTGATAACTTGGCTTCTGATAGAATAGTAAAACTCTCATCACATACTCTAATAAAGTCAAAAGAATCAGATCACCTGATGGACCCCTGCCTTCGAAAAAGGCAAGAGACCCTAATGTCGCCGTCAACAGGACACTCACCAAGCCCTTCAATGAAGTGGCGAAGGATAGTCTAGTGATGGCCGTTATAGACAGAAGTAGTGAGGATAGATCCATCCTCAAGGAGAAATGGAGTCATGTTCAATCTGCCATTATGGCTCATTACCTCGATGTCCGTAGAGAAATGCCGGGAAAACCACCAATCTGCAACGATGCAGGATGGCATCAGGGGAGAGTAAAGCTCTTATATTCAGGTGATGCCAGATCAGTAGACCTGTATAAGGCTGCTCTGAGTCGAGCGGGTGAGGTGTGGCCGGGTGCCCAGTTGGATGTTGTCGTAAAAAACAACATCCCTAGTCACTCTAGAGCCATCACTTGGGTTACAGAAGAGCACTCCAACCCGGCTGACATATTAGAAATAATAAAAGATTCCAATCCTGGTCTGCCCACCCATAATTGGAGAATCAGCAAGGTGGGTGAGGCGGATGGTAAAAAGCGGCAGGTCAATTTGATCCTTAACGCTGAATCCACCTCCCATATACAACGTACAAGTGCAACCCTACAACATGGCTTCGACACTATAGTCTTGAAGGTATATTAGCAGGATATAGCTCCCACTGTGGAAGGTGAGTCGTCCGCCGTGGTTGATACATAGATTTCTGGAAGTGCGGAGGTACCCACGCCCATTATTTCTGGTGACTCCAACTCTAACAGAAGATCTGTGACTTCCTTATCTGAGGACGAAAGCTCTACTTCTGACACAGAGGGGCTGAGTGGAGTCTCCGGACTCTTTGACGCATCTGGCGGGGACACGCTTCTCGATGATACGGACGAAGAGTTCAATAACACCCTTGTCGGGGTGGATTTTGATCTGTCAATTACCAATGATGGTAAGAATTCTACAGATTAACCTCCATCACGCTAAAGCAGCCTCAGCGGCTCTATTGCTGCTCCTGTCCACAGGTGCAGTAGACATCGTCCTGATACAGAAACCCTACGCAGTAGGAGGAAGGGTGTGCGGTATCAGGACACCCAACATTAAAGTGCTTGTGGCCAACTATGAAGGCACTCCAAGAACCTGCATTTTGGCCAGGAAAGATCTAAGTATCTTTCTCCTGGCTAATTTAAGTGGTAAAGACCAAACATCTGCTAGTCTGGAGATCGGTAATCGCATATATTGCGTGGTCTCCAGTTACTTGCCTTATGAAGCTGTAGTACCGACTGCTCTATTCAGGGAAGTAGTAGAAGAAGCAACGTCTGACGAGGTCGAGCTGATTATTGGCGCAGACACGAACGCTCATCACACTATCTGGGGTAGTACGGATACAAACAATAGGGGTGATACGCTTCTTGACTTTATTCTAACTATCAACCTAAGTATTTGTAACATAGGTAATAAGCCGACCTTTACAATTAAAGACAGACAAGAAGTACTAGACGTAACGTTTGCTACTGACCGGCTGTCAGACAAAATTATTGGGTAGGATGTACTGGATTGAGTTCAAACTCGCTGAAAAAGCGCCTAAACCTGCCGTCCACAGAAATGTGAGAAAGACAAAGAATTTTAAGAAAGTCCTCAACTCCAAACTTCTGTACGAACCGAATGACAAAGCCGGTCTGGAAAATCTGGTCGAGCATATCACCACATCATTCAATAGTTCCCTTGAAGAAGCCTGTCCAAGAACAAGGTACAAGGGTAAAACTAAACCCCAATGGTGGACTTCTGAGCTAACGGCTATGAAAAAGACCTGCAACAAGCTATTCACCAAGGCTAAATCTACTGGGGTCGCTAATGTTTGGGATGCCCATAAAGAGCAACTCAAGATCTATAAGAAGGAGCTTAGAAAGGTGCAAAGACGCTCTTGTACAGCACCCTGTACAGTGGGTTACTTGCAGGATGAGGCAAATAATTGGACCAAAAACAGCGAGCAGTCGCTCAATGTACTGCTCGACACACATTTCCCGGGGAGCTCTCTAACAGAACCAGAGGATCAGCGAACCAACAAGAGTGCGAGTGGACTGCGAGCGTCGCTAGCTTGTTGACTGAGAGATCCAGAATAAGCTGGGCTATTAATAGCTTTGAGCCCTTCAAGTCACCATCACTCCAGCAGAAATGCAGAAAATGTTGAAGTACATTATCCCCTGGCTAGAGAAAATTTATGTAGGCTGTATCAGGCTTTCATACATCCCGCATCGATGGGGGGATACCAAAGTGGTATTCATACCTAAAGCGGGGAAGATATCACACATTAGGCCAAAAGACTTCAGAACAATTAGCCTATCCTCCTTCCTATTGAAAGGTCTGAAAAGACTTTTAGATTATTTCATTAGGGAAAACCTGGATACAAAGCTCCTGTCGGTGAACCAACATGCTTACAATAAGGGGAAGTCTACAGAATCAGCCCTGCACGAACTTGTGAGCACTATCGAATCGTCCCTGCATTTCAAGGAATTCACCATGGTGGCATTTCTTGACATAGAAGGGGCTTTTAACAACATTCACTCAGATGCAGTAATTGCGGCACTGTCGCATCTAAAAGTTAACTCTAGTTTGATTTGACTAATTCAAAGTCTGCTCAAAATAAGACGCATAACAGCATGTCTTGGGTCCACAACTCTAACAAGGTTTGTAAACAGAGGGACCCCACAAGGAGGAGTAGTGAGTGCAATCGCAGTGAGTGGCAAATTCGAAAACGTCCTCCGAGACATTCTCCAGGTGGCTCTGAACAAATTGGCTAGATGGGCCAGAAACAGCGGTATGGGCGTAAACCCAAAAAAGACAGAATTGTTTCTCTTTACTAGGATGAATAAAGTCCCACATGTGGACCCTCCACCTCGGATAAATGGAACAGATCTAGTCTTTTCTGAAAGTGCAAAATTTTTAGGAATAATTCTAGATAGAAAACTGTTATTTAGACTTAACGTATTGGAACGTGTAAGGAAGGCCAACGTCGCCTTATATTACTGCAAAAAGGCTGTAGGGTCGCGGTGGGGCCTCTCTCCTAAAATCGTTCACTGGATATATATAGCAGTAGTTCGTCCTATACTGCTATACGGCATTGTGGTATGGTGGACGGCAACTGACAAACTAACCATCACCAACCTACTAACAAAGGTTCAGAGAACAGCCTGCCTGAGCATAAGCGGAGCCATATACCATATACTGCCGATTAATATTGTGGAGAGATAAGTTGCAACCAAAGCGCCAATAAGATTAAACTGCCTATCAATGTGTAGGTACAAAAACTACTGTCACATGAGAATATCAAAGTGTAGTGCTAAAGTAACCGACCGAGTGGACTATATACCAACTGTGTACACCTTTGAGAGAAATTACATCACTATGATTCCCGCCAGAGATGAATGGGTTGGAAGAATACCAGGTAATAGAAACCATCTCCACTTTTACACGGATGGTTCGAAGCTTGATGAAAAGGTTGGCTTCGGAGTACACTGTGCAGAGCTTAGTTTGGATATAGCTTACAGACTACCAGATACCTGCAGTGTCTATCAAGCCGAAATAATGGCAATATGGGAAGTAGCCAAGTGGCTGAGTCGCAACATAGTAACCAACACTGGCGTTGTCATTTACTCGTACAGCCAGGCTGCCATCAATTCTCTGGAGGCAACATCCCTAAATTCACAAACAGCCCTCGACTGCCGAAGATCTCTTAACGAGATGGCTGAGCAGTTTAATATACACCTCATATGGGTGCCTGGGCTTAGGGATATCCCGGGGAACTGCAAAGCCGATGAACTTGCTAGGAAAGGGACGACATTACAAATTCTCGAAGAATTTGCATATATTGGTGCGCCACTATCCACGTGCAAGCTTTGGCTTAGACAAGAGGCAATCAGGCAGTCCAACGAAAGATGGACAGAAATCGGCACCTGCAGGGTAGCTAGACAAATCTGGCCAAAGTATGACCTGAGAAGATCAAAATATCTCCTCACACTAGAGAGGCAAAGATTGTCTACGTTAGTATCAGTAATGACGGGACACTGCTTGATCGGCGAACACGCCAAAATATTGGGTATTGGATCTAATGACTTCTGCAGAAGCTGTGGTGATGAGGAAGAAGTGGAGAGCATTGAGCACTTGCTATGTGACTGCCCCGCTCTGAGTAAACGACGACTGGACATACTGGGATCGGCCTTTCTAGGCAGCCTAACAGATCTTTTCAGTACCGATATTCGTACTATCGATAAATTTGTAAATCAAACAGGTTGGTTTCGATGAGGGGCATTTCAGCCCGCGGTAACACTACGGACCTAAACTGGTCTATGTGAGCTTGTATAAAAAAATACGGCTGTCACCGTAACCTAAACCTACTCTCATCACATGTGATAAGATACTTGGGAATGTTCTGATATAATCCCACCAAATTTTAGCTCTCGTTAAGAGCTATCTTTTTGCCATTGACGGATTCCCGATCCGACGTACCGTTAAAGAGCAAAAACAAACTTTCCGTTCACATTTGAAATTGATGCTTAGTCCATTTTTTTAAATCCAAAAAAAAACACTTTCCAGTCGACCTTGACACCCAAGA
The DNA here is from genome assembly GCA_963930755.1 of Eudasyphora cyanicolor. Lineage (NCBI taxonomy): Eukaryota > Metazoa > Arthropoda > Insecta > Diptera > Muscidae > Eudasyphora > Eudasyphora cyanicolor. Next base: position 221,624,797 of record OZ005735.1, read on the forward strand.
GCTATCTTTTTGCCATTGACCGATTGTGGCTACGTACCACACAGCAAATGAAAATATTGAATTGTTGCGAGAAAAATTTGGAGATTCCCTTATTTCAAGAAATTGTGATATTGAATGGCCTCCAAGAAGTTGTTATTTAACACCATTAGACTATTTCTTGTGGGTTTATTTGAAGTCATTGGTCTTTCGAAGTAAACCAGACTCTCTTCAAGCTTTACAAGTCAATATTGAACGTGCCATTCATGACATACGACTTGATTTAGTGGAAAAAGTGCTCGAAAATTGGTTTCATCGAATTCGTTCCTGCAGAAAAAGTCGTGGAGGCCATTTGAATGACGTTTTATTTAGAACATATTTGTATCGGTTGTACTTCACAAGTTCTACAAGTCTTTCTAAACACAAAACCTAATGTTTGTTCAACCCCTTTTTACTAACCCAAAAAAATTCTGGTATTATTGAAATATAGTAATTTTCCTTGAGTTTAGGATAATATGCAGATAATAACTCTACTACTTACATCCATATCAATATGTACAACACCAGTTGAGCGACGCTTTGGTTTTCTTCTTCGTTGTATGACAGCTTGTGTGGCCAAAGCACTGCGATTATCATTTTCTTTATCATTATCTGAAAGAAATTATTGATTTGAGATTAAAATGAAAACAAAAAAATATAAATTAAACAATCGCCACTGTGCTGTATTCCGGGAGCGATTTGAATTCGAATTTCTTGTCCATAATTTCTTCTTCTAATTTAAATTTCTGTTTGCGAACTCTCTGTAAATGCAGAATTAATTTTGCTATGCGAAGAATATTTGATATTAGAGTTAAAGAAGCAAATTTCGAAATTCGGATTCGAGGGGCGATATTCCAATACATATTCTACTGTACCTTTATCATCATTATTACTGAGACCTGTTGTTGAGGTGGTTACAGCATTCGAAGTTGATGTGGCCACCGATGATGTATCAGGATTCAAGGCGGTTGTTGATGTATTGGCGCTGGCACGACGAGCTGAATACGAAGAGGAGCCAATTCCACTACTACTGGTTGTGTTGGTGGTGGTGGAACTATTCTCATTGGCTTTTTCATCGTTCTTTTGGTTGCTGCTGAGGCTGCTGGAACTGGTGGTGTTTGTTGTAGTAGAGGAGGTGTTTGAACTGTTGCTTAAATTACTAGTCGGTGGTGCCGAGACGGGTCTACCAATTGAATTCAACGATTGATTAGATGAAGAAACTGAAATAGTGAAAAATATTTAAATGATTAAAAAATGTATCTGATACATTTATTTTTACTGGCATCTAATCAACTTACTTGCATTATTAACGCTATTTATTCTTCGCTGTGACATGGAATTGGCAGCAGCTATAACCGCTGGAGCACTGGGTATAATAGTGCTATTAGTCGGTGGATGATATGTATTGCCGGTAGTGGCATCCTCTAATTTAAACTGTGTATGTGGTGGGGAATAAAGATATGCAATTGTTACAAAAGTGTATTGGAGAGGTGTAAGATTAATATGGTATAATATGTCTTATGTTTTTAATTATTAAGTATTTTTTGTTTTGTTTTAAGTATTATTATGTATATGCTTCTTTGCTTTTTGGAATATTTAATTCAAATTTGTTAATAATGTTTTTGTTTTGTTTATGTGGTAAATTGCATCAAATTCTACTGGAATAACAATAAACCCATTTAGCGCCATTTGTGAGTGGAAACTATATCGCTTTTACTCTATTCGATTCAACCATAACCATATATGTATAATGTTTGTTTTTAGTAAAGGCCTTTCCAAAATTATTCTAGTTTTCTTTTTTTTTATTTGTTTATTAAATTTCCATTCGTTATTGTTGTTTCGCATATGTAATATTTGTTTAGTATTTTTTAATAATTCGGATGTGCTTTTATATACGGGAGGAATGTTTTAATATCTGTTTCCAGTTGGGCAACATATCGTGAATATATAAATATGAAAGAAGCGCAATAAAGGGGCTTTTGTTTTGGAAAACATTCTTGAATTCAAAATTGTGTTTAAATCTAAACCTGTGAGAGCTTTTGGTAGTTAGTTACCAATACTTTTTTTGAAGCAAATCTGAAATCAATTAATAACAATATTTAGCGCATATTATGGCAGGCACACAGGCTCTAAGTCAGGTCCAAAGGATACACTTATTTATATTTTGAGAGATATCATTATATATAATTGTAAAATAACATTTAATAAATCGTAATTGAATAAAAAAATATTCAAAGAATCGAAAATTTGCACACAAAAAAAAAATGAGAAATGTCAGAAAATAGAATCTTTATATTAATTGATGCGTTGTTTCAAAAAATGACGATTTATAATAATTTTTACGATTTTTTATTCTTGCCCTGAAATGAAGATTTGTTTAATGATATCAAAAAGAAACTAAAGAAATATAATTCCTTTGCGAGATATCATGGATTAAAACAAGTAAAAAGGGTGGTACGTTCGCCGAGCCGAATCTTGTATATGGGCCAAACCGAATAACTGTATATCAAAAATGTAAAAAAAATGCCAGTTGTGTTATGAAATCATTATTTTGCGGTACATTCCAATAATCTCACCATTGAAATGACAAGATCAGCGGGTTCTATAAAATATGAATTATAACATAAAACATTAAAATTGTCGCTTTAACGTGTTGAAATTGTTGTGTAACGTACGCAACAGACGAATCTCTAGTTTTTGGATGAACCACAAAGTGTTTTATTCTAATAAGAGCTATTTTAAAATCCTTAAATATTCCTCTTTCATTAATGTACTTCATTTTTTTTTTTTTTGATCACTATGCAAACATAGCTAAACATGCAAATTCACGTTACCCTGAACACCTACTTCCATTTTTTTTAACGTCCGCAACGGAACTTTCGCCTCGAATATAGCATTCATCGAAAGTATTTAGTTAAATATTTAAATGTTATTTCAAAGATCTCTGAAAAAATTGTTGTAGTTGCTAAAAGTTTTATGAAAATATTGCATTCAGAACGCCAATGGGATGAACATTAGTAAAACAAAATTCGTGCGAATGTAACGTCCGCAACCCAGGATTTGCCCATATCCTTCACCATAGATCGCATCAATGCGTTAAGATGCAAAATCGAGATAGAAAATTGTATTTAGAAATATTAAGTAAAGCAGGGACATGTCAACAATTTCCAGATACAATTAATCGCAAATTATCAATTTTTCAGTCCAATAAAATGCAAATTGCCAAATCTAAACCCAACCGGTTAGTATTTGCGGTGAGGCACCACATCGTAGTGCAATGTTAACCGACCCTCGACTATATATCAATGGTGTACACCTTCGACGTGAACTTTTTCACTAAGATACTTGCCAGGGAGGAATATGTTGGCAGAAAATCAGGAAATAATAACTATAGCCACATCTATACAGATGGATTGAAGATTGATTTGATTGATTTAACAGATGACGCTGAATCGACAATCCGTGGCCGTGTGTAACTCGGGTTGTTTCGGAGCATATATTCGATTGTCGTCGCCCTTTACTCTCAACGAGATGGCAGAGCATTGAACATATTTTTCATATGGGTAACTGAGCATAGGAATATCGCGGGAAAACGCCAAAGCGGATGAAATTGGTAGGAAAGGGATCAATATTACAAATTCTCGAATAATTGGTGCGCCACTGTCCACATATAAGCTTTGGCTTAGGCAAGAGACAGTCAGGCAATCTAATGAGAGATGGACAAAAATCGATACGACCTAACAACCGGTACAATTGTACCACTTTTTGGTACAATTGAGTAATTTTTGGTACGCTGGTACAATCAAACAATTTTTGGTACATTTCTCTGGTTCGCAATGCGATCCCAAGCAAAAAACAAAAATTTATTGGTATGAGAGTTTTAGTATGTTGACTTAGTTCGGCAAAATACAGGTTTGGTTAGTAGTTCTTGTTAAATTCAATTAACTGCTTCCATATGTATTTCAGCTGATTTAAGTTAAAGACATACATTATTGCTATTGAATTCTGAAGATGATAGATTGGTGTCTATCAAAACTGCAGTCAATTCTACCAAGCAATTGAAACTCTCTACCAATTTTTGTATTTGTTTATATTGCTTTTTTGCAATAGACAGAAAGTAACTGAAACATATGGTCTCGAACCGAAAAAATTCTGACTGAATATAAAAAAATAAAAAACCAATAAAAAATAAAAGAACCTTATGGCGAATTCTTTTCTGCAAAAAAGTGCAACACTTGCATTGCCCTTTTTCCGAAAATTGCACTATAATATCGCTTTTTTGAAATTTTGAAATTGTGCTAAATTTTGTTGTGCTAAATTCGAGTAACTTAATACCAAATTTCAAAAAAGAAAAGTGCCGTTTTCGGAAAAAGGGCAATGAAAATGTTGCACTTTTTTGCAGAAAAGAATTCGCCATTAGAAATAAAAAGTATTGGGGCTATATCAAAACATGGACCTATGGCTACTATTTGTCGTGTAAAGGGTTCTGGGTATAAATGCACTCCAAATACCAATTTTCAGCCCGATCAGTTGTCTTTATGACGATAAGAATTCAAATCGGACAGAGGATATATATATATGTATATGGGGCCTATATTAAAAAATGGGCCGATATTGCCCATATCCAATTCAAAGCTATAAGAAGTATATGCACCAAATAATTTGTTTATTGCAAATTGTAGCGTGATTACAACAGACGGACGGACATGGCTAGCGATTTTACGACGCTTAAGAATATGTACTCCTCGTAAGTATATATCAAAGGCTTTATATAAAAATGACGTATCTCGATTTTATTGTTCCTTAACAGAGGCACGAAAACCCGAATAAAAACCAAACAAAAACCAAATAATCCTTTATTTGCAAAATAAATTAAAAAAAAATTAAAATTAAAAAAAAACTATTTGACAGTTTTCGAGCAGAATAAAAGGAAAATGCAATTATGACAAAAATCTGATAAATTTTTCGAGGTGTTACAAACGGAGTGGCAAAATGTATATACCCCCATCCAATGGTGGATGGTATAAAAATCGAAAAACAAGGAAATTTTTTTTTCACTTTTGGTAATTTGGTACAATCGTGGTACAGTTGGTACAATATCTTGATCATTATGGTACAATTAGAAAATCTTCCAATCCCATCACTGATGGAGATGAGGAAGAAGTGGAGAACATTGAACACCAGCATTGTTACTGTCCCGCATTGAGTGAACGACGTATGGATACACTGGGGTCTGTCTTTCTAGAAAGTCTGCCAGATCCGCCGGTACCTATATTTTTATTATTGATAACTTTGTTCATCAAACTGGTTTATTTCGTTGTGGGACATCTAAGCCTGGGTAGCATCAGTTGCCAGAAATGACGTTTTATCGTCATTTTGACGATTTTTAGAGCCGATTTGGCGATTTTTGCCCCGAAATTACGATTTTTAGTGATATGGAAAATGTAAGGAAAATCTAACAAATACTGCTAATATTAAGAATTTTTTTTATAAGTTAGGATTTAAGTTACAAGCCCCATTATCTTTTTAATATTATAAATCTTAGCATTTTTTCTTATATTGAAGATTTTTATAATTTCTTCGGGATATAATTATAATTAAAAATGTGTCAAGCTATGTACACACGATTGTCAGATCTGTGCACCCTGTGAACTTATAACAATGTGAACATACAATTTTTGTCTTGCAACATTGTCCGAAATATCATTGTAAGTTATTACAATTTGAAAGGAAATTTTAATGAAAATAAAAAAATTACAAAAAATAGGTTTTCGACGAATTTGATTAAAATTGCACAATGAGGAACATCAACAATGATGTGAAATGAATGAAGTATGAAAAAAATCAAAAGTGGGATATAACTTGCAGATTTTGGTATTTGCGATTTTTTTGACGATTTTGAAAGTTATTTATTTATTTATATGAATTACAATACAAAGTAAATTTATATTCTTATTTTACGGTCCAGGGAAAAGCCGGGTTACAAAGACCATGTGGCTAGATTTTGCAGCGACAGACCAGAGCCTCTGGTGGGAATCGAACCCACGACCCCCAAACTCATAGGCGAGTACGCTACCAACTCACCTACTGGGGCGCTCGATTTTGAAAGTTAATTTCGACGATTTGACGATTTTTGTGCCCCCATTTTGACGATTTTTAGTCAAATTCGTCTGGCAACACTAGCTGTCAACCTAACCTAAACCATTGGGGGACGACTATAAGGTCGAAGGTAGTCGGCCGCTGTCGCAAAGAGCTTAAGATTGTCGAAGTAATGGAGCTACTGATAAACAGGGTAATTTACTCGAGCAAAATCGAGCCATGACGACTTACGCCGCTGGTGTCAAGACCATGACAAAGTAGAATATGCTTTTCATTTCCTTTGGCAATGACAATTTTTATCACACAGAAGAAATAAGATACATGTCTCTTTTTTCCTTCAGGAGCTGGACGAACTTAAAGGGTTGGACAAACTCACAAGTTTTAATTTCTACAATTCATCAAGGGTCGAAACTCTGGAATAAACTGACTTTGAAGAAGATTTTATAAGGAATCACAATGGATCAATTATGGTCTCAGTGGACGCTTGGTCTCACTCACCAGGCGTCATCCCCAGTCAACTTAATCTTACCTATGAGACATATTGGTCAACTCCTTGTAGTACCTCCCTCACAAAGGGTTACGATTTTGTGAAATATTGATTTTCGCAAAATAGGCGTATTCGTCAAGTCAATTCTGGTACCACCCACACAAATTGACAGATTCATTCGAACATATCATCTATAGCAATCATCTTCATTTTTAATTTTGTGTTTTTTAGACAAGTTTTTAATGATTATAGACTGGATAAAATGTTTCTACCTTACTGTCTCCCAGCCCAAGTACAAAATTCTATATTACATTACTCACAAAGTGAGGGTATACCTAAGTTGGTTTATTCGACTGGAATTTTCTTACTTGTTTTAATTGTGATTAATAAATAAATCAAAGCCTTCAAAGGTCAAGCTTAAGGTCCCAGAAATGAAAAATTTTTAACGACATAAAAAAACGTAATAAATTTGTTTATAGTAAGGGTTTTTTGGGATGCAAATTAGGAATTTAAAAAATCTCTAGTGTAATATAATCCTTGAAACAAGTAAATAGGTGTTAAGCTCTGCAGGGACAAATCTTGTTTTTAATGAATAGAAAGTTCTCAATTTTGCAGCGCTATGGGAAGGAATTTCTTTCAGTATCGAAAATAAGCTCTTTGTACGGGACTATATCAAAATGTGGACTTAAGAGGTAATTATTCCTCGTTTTGGGTGTATCGGCTTTTCAAAGTATGCGTGCGGGTTTTCTGTGCCCCAAATGCGACAATTTTGCATGTTTACATACCCGCCAAGATCAAAATGAGCTTCATCTGAAAAGATGATTTTTTGGCAAAATCGGCATCATCTGTAAGTCGATGGCTCCCAGCGTTGTTCAAGCGTATACACAACCATATTCGTTCAGCGGAAGGATAAAACTAATTATCTGTTAAATCTGACATGTGCTAAGTGTTACCATTCACGAAATAAGCACTAGTTGAAAAAATAACGTTAGATAGCGGACCCTTTATAATGTTTCCGCCAAATTTGTGTCGTCTGTAGTATGATTTCAATAAAACGGTCATGGATAAAAACCAATAGAATATTACGACGGTCAAGATATATGATTCCTTTATAGGGTATCCGATTTCATGATATTACAAAGGAAATAACAAACTTAGTATACCGCATACTATGATCAATGATGTCACGGAAATACATAATTGTCTCTGAAACAATTTCGGCACACAAAAAGTTCAATATTTGTATGTAACTGTCACATTTTTGTGCTGATGATTTCGAAAAGTTATTTTGCCGATTTTCGACCGAAATTGACACATCCTTAAGTTGATGCGAAAAAATCCAAAGATCATTTAAATGTTTTATTGGTTTTTGTGGGCTTGTGTTAAACACCAAACCATTATCAATAACTTTAGTCATAAAATATTTTTATTGGTCGTGTTTCGAACAGAATGGAATAAAATTGAAAATAAATTGCAACTAATATTTTTGTAGTGTACACTTATTTTAGATTCACAATTAAAATAGCCGATTTTGCAAATTATTTCAAGGATATATATAAAATTAAAAACCTTTCCAATGATTTATAAGTTCCACTAAAATCTAATAAAGCTCTAATCAACAAATCACTACACACAACTTATAACGTAGTAAGTACATAGATCAAAAATTCAAAAGCAAAAAATCTCTAAATTAAAAAAAAACTAAAACAATTTTTCTTTAAATTAATTACTAGAGAAGTAAACAAAATAATACCAAAAACTAAATACTTGCTAATAACTAAGTAAACTATAAAAAAGGATATAGAGATGAACTAAAATATGGTGAGAGAAACAAGAGAATATGCAACATTTAGATGATCTGATCATAAAAGGAGAAAGACAGACAGACAATGGATGAATTATAAATAAATAGTAAAGCAGAATAAGCAGCAGCAGAAAATAAAATAATTTCATTAATAATACACACAACATACATTCAAACAGAGAAAGGACAGAGTGTGATAAATAAAACTCTGGTTAGTAGTTGGGGCTGTGGTGAACGGAAACGGAAATATATGTTATAAACATTAATGATAACACAGTAGTGGTGGTGAAAATGTAAGTGCCGTTGGCGGTAATTGATTAAAAAAAAAAATAAAGTAAAAATAATGTCAGCACAATGTGAAAGCTTGCTTTAGAAATGCGGAGTCTTCCTTTCTTCTCCTAAACTTAATAATTCTTTTTTTGAGAAAAATAAATAGGGCGGGCATTTCCAAACTATAGGCACATTTAATAAAAAAAACAGATTAAAATAAACAACATTTATACGCATAGGCACAACAAACTCACAATAGGTTTTTGTTTTAATATTATAAAAATATATAGAAAAGATTTTTGATGTTTAGTGTTGTTTTGGCCAAAGAAACGAGAGAAAAAAACAGAGTACATTTTTCTAAAACTGAAGGATTTTGGGGGAATTTTTGTGTAAATTGGGTTGGGTTGGTTGGATTGGAGTAGATGTATCTTATGGGGGTGCATACCTTAGAACCAGCATCAAATTTCAAACGCCACGAGGGTCTTCGATCAGCCGCCGATGCAGCAGAATTTGCATTTGACGATGTTGTCGTTGTCGTCGTATTGCCCGTTGAAGTTTCACTACCGCCCGTCTCACGATCACGCGTATGCAACGGCGAATTGGGCAGCGAAGCTGAGGAGGAATCTAAACTACGGCGACTGGCATAATTGTAACCCACCCCACTAATGGGACCCAGATTACCAAACAATGGTGACATACTGCTATCGCGATCGGTACTACTTTCGTGGGGCTGGGGCGGCGGCATATGGGCCATTGTCATTTGTGTGCTGGTGGGTTCGCCGGCGAATATGCCTCCACGTTTTTCATCATAACCATAGCGGTTCGCCTCATGGCGTAGTTTATCAGCCAATGTCTGTGAACTGGCATTGTCCAGATCAAATAGAGAACGCTTGTCCCGCAAGCGTACTGGGCTCTCTAAAGTGGGAGAAGTGGTTGCAGTTATGGCAGATGTTGCAGAGGCCGTAGTAGTTGTTGTTGTTGTGGGAGCTACCAGTGGCAATGGACTAAAGAAAGCCGCCCGTATGCGCTCATTGGACTGGGCTCTTTGTGTGGTGGGAGGAGAGTGTACCTTTAAGGTGTTAGGGGCTGGCGATGATGTTGGCGAGGAGGAGGAAGACTTTCTCGTCTCCACAGGTGGTGGTTCAGTCTTTTTAGCTGGTTTACTCTCATTCTCTCCCACTTCTTCTTCTACTTCTTCGTCCTCTTGGCCAGCATCTCCACTGCTACTAGTCTCCTCCTCCTCAGCAGCAGAGGAGGAAGAAGATGAACTTTCCTCTTGCTGTTTACCCTTATCATCATCCGTTATAGAAGCCTCCACCACCAAGCGTTTGCTGGGCGTTATCACTATGGTGGTCTCTACATTTTCCGTGGGTGTATGGGTTCTTGAGGTGGGTGTTGGCGTACGTGACTCTCTGCGTTGTGGCATTACAAATGTGGCACTCACCTCCTCTTCCTCCGCCGTCGCCGAAGAGTTTGATGTTGACGTTTTTGTGGTTACAATTAAAGACGAAGGTCTGGAACGATTGGCTGCTGAAGGCGCTATTATAGTAAAGGAGGCCGTAATATCTTCATCATCATCATCATTGCCGCCTTTAACTTCATTTTTAGACTCTTGCACTGGACTCGACGACTTTGCTGGACTTGATTTTGAATTCTTGGAATCCTCATCATTTTTCGTTGTTACTATTGCTGTTGTCGCCGCCGCCGTTTTTGTTGGTTCTGCCGTGGTTGTTGCTGTTGTCGTTTCGTTTGTAACAACATTTGTTTGCACTTCATTCTGTTAATTGATTTAATTGTGATTGTTTTGTTGTTTTTGTTTTACATAAAGAGAAAACACATTGATGTGGATACGTAACCAAAAGGTAATAATAAACATAATAGTAATAATAATATTAACCATAACAATCAAAAGGGTCAAAAAAACGTGTAACAATAAAGAACAGTTTAGTCAGATGGGTGACAGTGTGTCCATTGGGGACATGTCGGTTTTGAACCCTACTTAAGTTCTCGTGTACGAAGGACGGACCTCAAAGGACATCTTCAATATATCACACAATGCTTTGTCGAGTTTTGCTTACAATAAAATAGATTAGCTTTTTTCAGAGTCCACCAATTCCAATAAAAATTGTTCTGATCGGCCTAAGTTTTGATATACACACATCCAAAGGTACCTTCCAATTCGAATCCTTAACATTCTAGAAAAAGATACATAATGTAAAGCTGGGATCAATATATTTTGGCCCTGATTTTGTGATTTATCGATTTGTTGTCAAAACAAAAAAAATAATAGAAGCAAGTAAAGACGGATTATGATCGGCCATGCCGAATCTTGAAGGTTTTTGAAATTTTAAGTTTTTGTGGCGTTACGAAGTAAAATCTAGAGGGACCTTTGTATGGGGGTTATATCAAGACATGGACCTATGAATACCGTTGTTCGTGTGAAATATTCCGGGTATAAATAAACCCCAGTTACCAATTTTCAGCCCGAACAGTCGACATTTGCAGTCTCTATGACGTTAAGAAGTCAAATCGGGGAGATGCTATATATTTGGGCTATATAAAAAATTGGCCCGATATTGCCCATTTTCAATCCCAAGTTAACTGCAGCTATAAGAAGTATCTATACAAAATTTCAGTCATCTAGCTCAATTATTGTAGACTGTAGCGTGATTATAACAGACGGACGGACAGACGGACATGGCTAAATCGTCTTAGAATTTTACGACGATATGGGGTCTCAGATAAATATATGTAGAGGTGACACAAACGGAGTGAAAAATGAAACATAATAGTAATAATAATATGTCGAAAAGGAATTGTATACAAAAAAAAACGAAAATTTGAATTAGAAAAAGAGTATTTAAAACAAGTAAGGGAAGACTGAATACCCCACATCTCTGTTCATAAAGGCGGAGGCGTAATATGTACCTCTTAGAGGCTAACAATTAAAATCACAAGATTCTTTATATGGGAAATATATCAAAATGTCGACCGACATGACGAGCGGAGAAGCCTACAGGAAACCCTTTCAGAGCAGAATAAAAAGATATATTGTTAAGTTTTATCAATATTTGTTTCTGTTCAAAAATTATTTTTTATCGCGATTAAATGCAAGATCGGGACATGAGCATATAGGACTGATTTTATTAAAATTGGTGGACAACGTTCGTTTATGGTTTAATGAACTATTATCTAAATTTTATAAAGATCTGTCTATCTAAATTTGAACCGATTTTCTTCAAATTTGTTTGTTTTCTACCAATTGTCTGTTATCTACCAAATTTTATGTGCAGGGTGGTTAAATTGTAAGGGCCGATGTTGAATGTGAACCACACCTAAATATCAAGTTGTTTTCTGCATTTCATTTGACATTTCTCAATTTCAGACTAACTCAATTTGAACCATGGAAAGATGCACAATCGAGCAACGCGTTAAAGTTTTTTAAGCCTTTTACGAAAATGGGTGTACAAATCAAAATGCATTTCGTGCACTTGTTTTTTTGATCAGCATAATCGACCAAATGTGTCCACAATCGGGAAAATTGTGGGCAAATTTCAGCAAACCGGGTCTGTAGGAAATGTGAAAACACCTGTGCATGCTCGCCCAGTTCGTTTGGTGCGGCTTATGGCCTGGCGACGTCATCGGGCCATACTTCTTCGAAATGAGGCCGGTCAGGCAGTTACTGTGAATGGTGTTCGCTATTGTGAGATGATAACGAACTTTTTATGGCCCGAATTGGGAGATATGGATGTGGACAATATGTGGTTTCAACAGGACGGTGCCACTTGCCACACAGCTAACGAAACAATGGCTCTTTTGCGCAACAAATTTAATGGCCGTGTTATCTCACGTCGTGGCGATGTCAATTGGCCGCCAAGATCATGTGATTTGACACCGTTGGACTTCTTTCTTTAGGGTTATTTGAAAGAAAGCAACAATTCAAGAGATAAAGGATGATATAATTCGGCACATTAACGGCATAGAACCTCAATTATGCCTCAGCGTCATCGAAAATTTGGACCATCGGATGGAGGTGTGCGACAGAAAGTCGTTTTTAGTACAAAGAACTACCTCGAAATATTTACTAGTGCAGATAAACACTTCGGAGATCGTTTGTAGTGCAGATAACTACCTCGAAAGTTTTTTCTAGTGCAGAAAACATGCTCGGAGGTCGTTTCATGTGCAGATAAGCACCTCGAAATTTATTTCTAATACATATAACTGCCTCAAAAGTAATTTCATGTACACAGAACTATCTCCAAAGTGGTTTATAGTACAGAGAACGACCTTGAAAGTTTTTTTTCTAGTACATAAAGGGTTTTCCAACAAGATGTGTTATTTTGGTATTCAAAGAAAAATGCCATTTCTTGAGATAAATGATCGGATGTTTATTTCATAATAAAGAGGAAGGTATGCCGTTAATAATGAAAAACAACATCAGCCAAATGGCCACCACGACCACGCTTACAGGACCATATCCTTTTCATGAAATTTTCCATAACCAAATCGCAAAGTGGCTGCCCTATGTCCTCGATAGCCTCACGAATTCTATCTTTGAGTTCTTGAATCGACGCTGGGCTGTTGGCGTAGACCTTATCTTTCACGTCGCCACAAAGGAAGAAGTCGTAAGGTGTTAAATCACAAGATCTCGGTGGCCAATTGTGATCACCTCTTCGAGAGATAACACGGTCCGGAAACTTTTCCCGTAACAGAGCAATGGTTTCGTTGCTTGTGTGGCACGTAGCGCCGTCTTGTTGAAAGTAAACGTTGTCCAGATCAATACCATCCAACTCCGACCATAAAAAATAATGAATCATCTCTCGATAGCGCAATCCATTCACCGTAACTGTTGATCCAACCTCATTTCCGAAAAAGTAAGGTCCAAAGACCCCGTCGTACCATAAACCGCACCAAACAGTCACACGTTGAGGATGGAGAGGCTTCTCAACAATAACTCTTGGGTTTTCCGAGCCCCAGATGCGACAATTTTGCTTGTTGACGTAGCCACCGAGGTGGAAATGGGCCTCATTAGTCAAGATGATTTTTCGATGGAATTCCGGATAATTTTCATGCATTTCAAGGACCCATTCAGCAAAGACACGACGTTGTTGATGATCGACCGGCTTGAGTTCTTGTGTTAACTGAACTTTATAAGCCTTAAGACACAAGTCTGTATGCAAGATACGGTGTAATGACGTTTGTGGAATGCCCAATTCCAAAGAACGACGAGGAATGGACAAACCTGGGTTTTCTTCAATACTTTGGGCTACAGCAGCAATATTCTGAGTTGTTCTTGAGCGACGAGCACAGGTTTTATTCTTCACATCACTAACTTGTCCCAACAGCTCGAATTTTTCCACCAATTTATGTATTGCGGTCCGACAAGGTGCTTCACCACGACCCAAAAATGCTTTAGTTTTGCGAACTGTGACTGCAAGATTTTCACCATTTTTGTAGTGAATTTTAATAATTTCAATGCGTTGTTGAATCGTGTATCGTTCCATTTTTAGTAATGGCGTAGTTTCTACTTGTCAAATGTCAAAGAGTAAAAGCTTCAAAAGTGACAGCTACCGAAATACCGGGTGATTCAAAATAACACCTCTTGTTGGAAAACCCTGTACAACTAAGGTAAGGGAGGTAATTTCTAGTACAGAGAACTTCTTCGGATGTCATATCTTGAACAGAGAAATAACGGGTTTTCCAATAGGGATGATATGATTTTGAAGTGACTTTTCGGCCATTTGTAATATGTCATGATCTGTCATTTGTTTTTCATTGTATTCAGTAGTGTTTACAATTTCATCGTGGAGAGATATACGCAAGAACAACGTTTACAAATTATTCAGTTTTATTATCAAAATAATCGTTCTCCAATTGCAACTTTCCGTGGGCTAAGTCTATTTTTTTTAAATAAAAAAAAACACTTTCCAGCCGACTTACGACCTTGACACCCATGAGAAATATTTTAGCTCTCGTTAAGAGCTATCTTTTTGCCATTGGCCAATTGTGGCTACGTGCCACACAGCAAATGAAACAATTGAATTGTTGCGAGAAAAGTTTGGAGATTTGATTATTTCAAGAAATTGTGATATTGAATGGCCTCCAAGAAGTTGTGATTTAACACCATAAGACTATTTCTTGTGGGGTTATTTGAAGTCATTGGTCTTTCGACATAAACCTGACTCTCTTCAAGCTTTACAAATCAATATTGAACGTGCCATTCATGACATTCAACTTGATTTAATGGAAAAAGTGATCGAAAATTGGGTTCATTGAATTCGTTCCTGCAGAAGAAGTAGTGGAGGCCATTTGAATGACGTTTTATTTAGAACTTAATTTTATCGATTGTACTTCACATTAAATAAAAAACTTTTGAATTTCCTTAACAATAAGTGTGTGTTTTTTCCAAAGAAATCATATTACTCTTATTGGAAACCCCTATACGATGGATAAAGTTTCTAGTACACAACTACCACGAAAGTTGTTACTTGTACAGAAAGCTACATCGGTGATCCTTTCTAGTACAGAGAACTAACGCGGAAGTCGTGCCTCGGAGCTCGTTTGTAGTACAAAGAATTACCTCGGAGCTCGTTTCTAGTACAGTGAAGTTCGTCGAAAGTTGTCGTTTAATAGATTAATTCTTATATGTCAATTAAAAGGAACTTTATCGCATAGATGTTAAGTGCAAAGTCAATGAATATAGAAGATGTGCCATCGCAAGTTTGTTTACATTTTCTCGAGTTACGAACGAATAGAAATGATTTTTCAACCGCGAAAAAATAGTTTTCTGCTGTCTTTTCTTAAACTTTTTTTGCACATATCGATTGATATTAATTTTGTAATCGTGATAATTAAAAAAATCGCGAAATTCGGTCGGAAAATACGTGAAAAACCTTACTCGTTGAAATTAAATTCCTATTCGTTCGTAACTGATACTTACTCGCTACGGGAAGGAATGTCTTCTTATATTATATTGTTTTTGGTCAAGTGTATCATACGATAATCAATCAAATAAGCAATCAAAATTTATGATGAAATTTTGGTGTTTTTATCTCCTGGAGTACTGTTTTAAAGATTTTCACAAAATTCGCTTACTTGAGCTTTTTCTGAGTACAATTATAATGTTCACGACAATCTGAAGACGCATACAAGGACTCAATATATACAATTATACCTATAAAATACAAATACAAAATCTCGACAAAACATTGTATGAAAATGTACGAAGAGACGCACGAAAAAATAAGATACAATAACAATCATGCAAAACAGGGCTAAACATGACTAAACACACTCATAGATTGATCCTAAAATGCTATATATCATGCAATAATGGATACAATTAAGAATATCGTAAGGTAAATAGGTATATACTTTAATATACTTTTCAAATCACATATAAATACTAACTATTAATAATGGCTAAGAGACTAAAAATCAAATAATAATTAAATAAGATAAACTCTGAAAAAGTAGATAAAGTATTTTATATTTATAACCTAAACTAAAATATTGAAAAATTGAGACTTTTTCAAATACGTTTACTTTCACTCTCCTCTCTCTCTCTCTCTGAGGAGTAGAAGGATAACTAATTCTGATTCTTCAGAGTCAAGAGTCATAAAATACCAAAACTAGAAAAGGAGAGCTAGAGCTTTATAAACAGCAGAGTATAGGTGAAGGCGGAGCAGAATGTCAAGGTATAAACAAAAAAAAACAGATACAAAAATCTCTTCGAGCATAAAGGCCAATTGTTTGCGCTTATATTACAGGCAGCAATGAAATTTGAGAATCATTTTGAAATCATTTTTGATTGGCTTTGCATTGATGTGGATCTAACGATTATGTTGTCAAATTGTTTGGGGTTATTATATTTTGGGGGGGAGGGTTTAAGATATCTGACTGTGGTGGTGATGGTGGCGGCGGTGTTGTTGATGGTGGGGGTTTTGGGGGGGAGTATTGTACTAATAGGTTTGAATTAACTCTTAACTATTTGCAATAACAATTATTTATATTCTGTACAAAACCATCACAGCAAACCAAAATCTCAATGAAAACGAAAAAAAAAATACCAAAACCGTTCTCAGGGAGGAATCGTTAGAATTAATGGTGGAATTTGGTGTTGGTGGATTGTTACACGTGTATATGTGGTCTGTAGATATTTATATATGTGGAAAACAATCTAGATGAGGTAATAAACCCCAAACCATTCATTCATTCTACCAAATTATTGCTTGATTGGGGGTAATGAGAACTATCATAACAGAACAAAGTGCTTTGCTGTTATTTTTCGGTAAAAAAGACTATACAAATATAAACTGGTTAAATTATGGAATAAAAAAATTAACATAAACCCAACAATATTTGAACAACAAAATAATACCGCTTCCAAAGCGTTGTGAAAATGAATTCGTTTATATTCTAGAATATAGAATGAGAAGATAGGTGCATTTTGAAATGACATGTAGATGGGGGTGGTGAGGTTTGATATTGTTGAAAATATAATTGGTTGTTTGGGCGACGTTTGAAACGATTTTAAATCCGTTGTAAGACAAAATGTTATTTCATTAATCGCATGTATGGATGGATGGGTAAATGGATTGATGACTTTTTGTTTCAAGGGACAAGGGACAATTTTGAAAATGTTTTCTCTTTTTCCTCTAATAACCAATTGCAGCATCAGTAGGACAATTGATGAATGAATGGTTGTTTGAATGATTTGAATTGTGGTTTGAAAAATGTATTCGATATACAGTTTTTTTTTCTGTGAGGGAATATTAAAGACACTTACGCTGCTACTATTGTTATTATTGTTGTTATTCATGGTCGAATTCTTCTTTTTCACCAATTCTTCGGCACTCTTGATTTCATCCAAGGTTACACCTTGTGTTGAACGTCTCGTTTCACGCACACGTTTAGCATGTGCCTTACGTTGAGTTTCACTCTCTTCGTCACGCACCGGTGGCACAAAGGACCTGGGGGTAAAAAATAATGAAAATAAATATTATTCTCAAAGTTGGAGTTCGTATTAAAAAGAAAAACATATTAGATACATTAAGAAATAATAATCATGCATGTTATGAAGTTGAACAAAAAAAAAATATATTAAAAACAAATTAAATAATTAATTAAAAAAAAACAATGAAAAAATTTAGTAAATAAGGATATTTTGTTCTTAGATCAATATTTAATTATGGGAGTGGCTGAGGACGGAACAATAGGGGGACACTGGCAGGTCCAGTAGTCCGGAATGCTCCGCCATTGGCGCATTCCGAAATTCGACAAACGATCGTAAATATGGCCCTCATTCATAGATAAAATAAATAAGTAAGGAAAGACTAGAGTCGGACGGTAAAGGTAGAGGCAAAAACTTTAATATTACAAAAGACTGGACATTTTTTTGTTAAACTTTTTGCCATAGATGTTGTTGGACAAGTTAAAATTTTTTTTTCAAATATAAGTGACAATCATTTTGTTTACATTCTTAATTTCTTTGTAAATTTTGTATTCAAATCTAGGATCCTTGGACAAAAATGCTAGGTATAACCTTCGTAACCTAAGCAGAAACTTGAATACACTGACTGTGCGTCCTAAGATAAGGCTCGGTGAGTTCTGCATTTTTATTAATAATAAACGGTTCACATGCGCAGAAGATAAATTTGTTGCAATCTCGGAAAGTGATGCGGAATATCTTACAAAACTTCCAATGGAATGACCTTTTCTTTTGGTGTTTGTGTTAAGTTTTGCGCTTTGGTTAGTTCTGACACATACAGTAAAATTTTATGGCCAACATTTTTGTAGAACATTTCATCCCCGCCCTCTCCATTTTAAGGGGTGTTTTTTTACGATTTGTTTAAATGGGGCCAAAAATTACAGTTATGTGGGAAAGCTAGAGGGTTAAAATGTTCCACAAAAATATTGGCCTTAATATTTTCTACAAAGTTGCTGAACATACCCTATACAAAAAAAAAAACATTTTTGTTACATAATAGTGAAATACTAACATTTTTGGGGTAGAATGTGGTTTTTTGAGCTATTAAGGGTACCTAGACGCGTTCAGATTATATTGATATGTTCACAAAAGTTGTTCAGATATACGTTGGCTACAATTTTGCCAAACATTGTTAGTGAAAACTTACGAGTCCCTGAAAATTAAGCTGAAAAAAGTGAAAAAAAATATTTTTTTCCTACACTTTTTAAAAAAAAAAGTACTGGAAAAAACTATTTTTTCGCAAAAAAATGTTAAGAAACTTTGTTCAGCATATTCTTAGCTACATTATTGCCAAATATAGTTAAGCGGTATCACCAATTAGTTGTTGGACAAAAGCTGATGACACCTTTTTTGAGGGGCTCACTGATTTTCAGTAATTTTGGAGGCCCATAAAAAAAATTGGTCACCAATTTCGCCAAACCGAGTATAGGGTTATACTACCCTTTGATAGTAGAATCGAACCTATACTGTCAAGTCCGTGTATTTTTTTCACTGTTGCACAGTGTAATGTAGCTAACTTGGCGAACTGTCTTAATTATGGAAACTTTGTAACTTTTCTTAATAAATACGATATATTCTTCCTCTACGAAACGCATGTTATGTCTGAAAATCAACATAAGTTTTTGTCACTTTTTTGTCACAAAACAACTGCCTTCATTGGGAAGCAGCTCAAAAAAGCATAAGGCTGGCCGTGCAAGTGGTGGCTGCTTGTATGGCCTCAATGATTATATAAACCTTACACAATACGACGTTTCATTTAATCCCGGTTTACCTAAATTGTTCAAATTGGAAGGCTGAGTACGAAATATTTTATGATTTCCTGCGTGACCTCAGCCCCACGAATTTTTGCTTCTTGGGTGATTTCAATGCGAGAATTGGAGATTATCAACAAATAGATGCGAATATAGCTCAAAACATACCCAATCTAAATGAAAACAGACTGTCCAAAGATAATTTCCATGGTAAAATGTTAATTGAACTAATAGAAGAATTTGGTGGAATACGAGGGCTACTATATATATTTCTGGCCTAATAATGAAAATGCGAATATGTATCATCAAAAATGGTTTAATTATTTTGAAAAGTATTTTCCTGCATGATTTATACACTTTTGCATGCGCCCTAACCAATTGTCGAAGCACTTTTTCCACTCCGATTGAGACACCTCCAAAACATGGTTTTTTAACGCTTCAGCAGCATCCTCTGGCGACGAAAATCGTTGGCCACGCATTTTTACCTTGATATGCGGGAATAAAAAGAAGTATTGGGTGCCAAGTCAGGGCTGTACTGCGGATGACCCATCAATTCGACGTTTTGGCCGGTCAAAAAGGCGCTGGTTTGAGCCAATGTGTGAGAGCTCGCATTGTCATGGTGCACAATGATTCGTCTTCTCTTGTTCGTTTTTCGAATTTCTCCGAAGACTTCAGGCAAACAAATTGTGGTGTACCACTCAGAATTGACACATGACCAGTTTTGCCGAAGAAACAGGCGACCATTTTCTTCGAAGTGCTTCTTCCACGAACAACTTTCGTTGGATTTGGCTCGTCTTCGAAGACCCACATGGTCGATTGCTGTTTTGTTTCGGGCTCATACGCATAGATCGAAGATTCGTCACCTGTGACGATCTTATAAACGTCTTTTGAAGCACCGCGATCGTATTTTTATCAAAATTTCTTTGCACCAACCGACACGAGCTTTTTTTTTGAGCGATTGTCAATAGATCCAAGATTCGTCACCTGTGACGATCTTATAAATTGTCGATTGCACGAGCCTTTTTTTGAGCGATTGTCAAATTGTGCGGGATCCAACGAGAACAAACCATTTTTACGGCCAGGTGTTCAATATCGAATGTATGCTGGTGGAAGAAATGCCCAAGGATGCCTCTATCTCACGGTATGTCACATGACGATCTTGCATTATCAGTTCACGAACGGCATCAATGTTCTCTGGCACAACGGCCGTTTTTGGACGACCTTCGTCTTTGAGCGAGCGTCGACCACGATTGAATTCATTAAACCAGTTTTTCACAGTGCTATAGGATGGTACTTCATCGCCATACAAAGATTTAAGTTCATCGATGCGCACTTGTCGTGATAATCCACGTCGAAAGTTGTGAAAAATGATCGCAAGAAAATATTCACGAGTTAATTCCATTTTTTTGCCAAATTGATTTTTTCAAGTCACTGTAAATAACACAAATGATGGTCGTACGTCAAAACGTACGTTCTGAGTGATATGCTAAAAAATGTCAAACCTTGCAATGGAAATGTCAGATGGCGCCAGGCAACACTTAGTGTTACCTAGGCAGACATATATAGCAACCCTCGTGGAACATATTTATTACACAGAGTATTGTAGGGTATAAATAATGGACCTATCAGTCAAATTAATAATATGTTTCCTCTGATATTTAAATTAAATTTATAGGAATTACCCCCAATTTCACAACCTCCGGTTAAAGCTAACTCAAAGTTAAAAAATAAATATTTCATACAATTTGACAGCTATAACTGTAGGTTTGCTCTAACTGTAGGATAACCGGAGATTGTGGAATTGACCGTTAATGTATTAATTTTTCCTAAAAAGACATGTAGCAACAGGCTAGGGTAACACAAATATTACTGAACCAAGGTTGTGCTAATTATTTACAGCTCAAAAATATTTGAAACGCTTGCAACACTGAAAGTTACTTAAATAATGCTCTCATAAAATAGTTTAAAAACATTAGGAATATTATATACAAAATGTCTGAGATTTTCTTATTGATAACACTAAACTTAAAGCCTATAAATTGCAATTTTGTTAATTTACAAGCCACAAATTTGAATTTGTTCGTTTTTTTTCGAAAGAAGGTTAATAACGCGCATTTTGGCTGGGCGGGGTTAAAGCTTGGAAAAGTATTTGGTAAGTAAAGATAGGCTACAGAATAAAGCCAACAATATTATTTTGCATTATTGGCTAATGCAAAAAACAAAATTCGTTAAAAAAAACAACATCGAGGAGAAGGAGTCGAACAGTAATTACTTGAAGAAATTCTTAAAGATATTTCCGGTCGATTGTTTGGGTTTAACTGCTTCAGCAGTTGAACCATTATTATTGTTATTATTACTATTTTGAATATTCTGTTTATTGTTGGGATCTTGACTTTTGTTATTGTTATTATTATTATTGTTTGTGGTTGCATTATTTTTATCCTTATTTTGAGAGGACTTTTGAGCCACTGGTGTTGGTTGGGTTTGTGTACTAGAAAAATAAGAGGAAGGTGGAGTGCTGAATGAAGAAAATTTCAAAAAACCAAATAAATAATAATAATAATAATAGGTGCATACTATTATATGGGGTATAGAACTCAGGTAGAGTAATTCTACCGATAGATAGATAAATATAAGTGTTGTGGGAATTTCCATGAAAACAACGACCCCAGTTACGGTAATATATTATTTATCTACAAATACTACAGAGCACATTCACACACCTGCTCATAATAATAGATACCCCTAATCGGTTAGTTTTTAATTGTAAAAAATTTTAAATTACTCCATCGAAAAATTATGCTATTTACACTATGCAACAAATAAACACTTTTAGAAAAATACACGGACTTGACAGTATAGGTTCGATTCTGCTATCAAAGGGTAGTATAACCCTATACTCGGTTTGGCGAAATTGGTGACCATTTTTTTATGGGCCTCCAAAGTTTCTGAAAATCAGTGGGCCCCTCGAAAAATGTGTCATCAGCTTTTGTTCAACAACTTATTCAGACTTGGTGATACCGCTTATGTATATTGAGCAATAATGTAGCTAAGAATATGCTGAACAAAGTTTCTTAATTTTTTTGCGAAAAAAAATTTCTCCTGTACTTTTTTTTGAAAAAAGTGAAGGAAAAAATTTTTTTTTAACTTTTTTCGGCATAACTTCTAGGAACTCGTAATTGTTCACTAACAATGTTTGGCAAAATTGTAGCCAACGTTAATCTGAAAACCTTTTGTTAATATATTAATACAATCTGAACCTGTTTAGGTACCCTAAAAAGCTCAAAAAAGCACATTGTACCCCAAAAAATTACCTTTTTGGAATTTGACGTTTTTTGGTATTTGTGTTAGGTTTTGAGCTTTGGTGTGTTCTGACACATATAGTAAAATTTTATGGCCAACATTTTTGTAGAACATTTCATACCCGCCCTCCCCATGTTTTTCCGATTTGTTAAAACGGGGCCAAAAATTACAGTTATGTGTGGGAGCTAGACGGTTAATATGTTCCACAAACATATTGGCCTTAATATTTATTTTCTATAAAGTTGCTGAACATACCCTATACCAAAAAAATATATTTTTGTTACATAATAGTGAAATACTAACATTTTTGGGGTACATTGTGCTTTTTTGAGCTATTTAGGGTGCCTAGACTGATGACACCTTTCTCGAGGGGCCCACTGATTTTCAGAAAATTTGGAGGCCAATAAAAAAAACTGGTCACCAATTTTGCCATACCGAATATATACTACCCTTTGATAGTAGAATCGAACCTATACTGTCAAGTTCGTGTAATTTTTTCACTGTTGCATAGTGTTATCAGATATTATTGCACGAGTTCGAGTGATCTCCCAAACATGTTTGATTATAACAACAGATATCATTCAAGAATTTGCGCGAAGCATGAATAATAATATAATAAAACATCCTTACCAGATTTTTGGTATAAATAATATTGTCACATTGAAATGTTAAGGAGTAAAACTGATTCATACATTTGAGAAGTGTAGCTCAAGATAAGATTTTTATCACTTAGTACTAACCAATTTTAAGTGTGTCTAAAGGGCTTTCCAACAAGAGGTGTTATTTTGGTATTCAAAGAAAAATTCCATTTTTTGAGATAAATGATCGGATGTTTATTTCATAATAAAGAGGAAGGTATTCCGTTAATAATGAAAAACAACATCAGCCATACCATATCCTTTTCGTGACATTTTCTATAACCAAATCGCAAAGTGGCTGCCCTATGTCCTCGATAGCCTCACGAATTCTATCTTTGAGGTCTTGAATCGACGCTGGGCTGTTGGCGTAGACCTTATATTTCACGTGGCCCCAAAGGAAGAAGTCGCAAGGTGTTAAATCACAAGATCTCGGTGGCCAATTGTGATCACCTCTTCGAGAGATAACACGGTCCGGAAACTCTTCCCGTAACAGAGCAATAGTTTCGTTGATTGTGTGGCACGTAGCGCAGTCTTGTTGAATACCATCCAACTCCGACCATAAAAAATCATTAATCATCTCTCGATAGCGCAATCCATTCACCATAACTGTTGATCCAACCTCATTTTCGAACAAGTAAGGTCCAATGACCCCGCCGGACCATAAACCGCACCAAACAGTCACACGTTGACGATGGAGAGTCTTCTCAACAATAACTCGTGTTTTCCGAGCCCCAGATGCGACAATTTTGCTTGTTGACGTAGCCACCGAGGTGGAAATGGGCCTAATCAGTCAAGATGATTTTTCGATGGAATTCCGGATCATTTTCATGCATTTCAAGGACCCAATCAGCAAAGACACGACGTTGTTGATGATCGGCCGGCTTGACTTCTTGTGTTAACTGAACTTTATAAGCCTTAAGACCCACGTCTTTATGCAATATACGGTGTAATGACGTTTGTGGAATGCCCAATTCCAAAGAACGACGAGGAATGGACAAACCTGCGTTTTCTTCAACACTTTGGGCTACAGTAGCAATAGTCTCAGTTGTTCTTGATCGACGTGCACGGGTTTTATTCTTCACATCACTAACTTGTCCCAACAGCTCGAATTTTTCCACAAATTTCTGTATTGCGGTCCGACAAAGTGCTTTACGACGACCTAAAAATTCTTTAGTTTTGCGAACCGTGACTGCAAGATTTCACAATTTTTGTAGTGAATTTTGATAATTTCAATGCGTTGTTGAATCGTGTAACGTTCCATTTTTAGTAATGGCGTAGTTTCTACTTGTCAAATGTCAAAGAATAAAAGCTTCAAAAGTGACATCTACCGAAATACCGGGTGATTCAAAATAACACCTCTTGTTGGAAAACCCTGTACTAACCAATTTTAGGTGTATCTACATATTATTATGAGCAGATGTGTGTAAGTCAAAAATTATTTCTTTATATTAATGTTTCTATTTAGACATAGAAAATTTAGTATCCATAGATAATAATAATGCAGATAAATAGATAACGAGAGTATACAGCATAAACTGATCGAGATTAATTCGATAAAAAAATTATGGAAATTTTAAAAGAATTAAAAAAAATGTTTATAGAAATTTGTTTCGTTACTATATAAATAAAAAAACGTTACAATATGAGTCGATTAACTCTGTAAATCACTACATTAAATTTCGGTTATAAAATTTATCGAAAATGATCTCGGTCAGTTATTCTAGTATGCCGACACGATATATTAGCGTAACGGGTGTCAAGCTTCATGTGGATAAATATATATATAATTGTAAAAATAAAATAAATACCTCCGTATGGGTGTGGTGACTGCAGCAGGAGATGGTGTTGTATTCGTTGTAGTTGTGTAAGCGGGAGTAGATGAAACCGCAGGACTAACTGGTGGTGATTTCCTAGAGTACAAGAAAAACAAGAAAGAGAAACTCAGTTTAGTAATTTATTTTATAATATAAATACTTTTTTTAATAAACACACACACGTATAAACAATAATTTGCTACACATTTACATTTACGATATCTATCTTAACCACAAATAAAGATTGAAGAAGAGAGAGATTATGAAAATGTGAAAACCATGATAATTTAAAAAATAACTGCACATAAAAGTATTAGTAAAATAAATCATACATATGTATATTTAATTTTATGAATAATGCCTGGAATGCCGGGATCCTTAGATAATTGTATATATTTAGCGAAGAACCATGGTAGCGATTAATATCCGTATCCGTATTGATAAACTTTCGGTATAGCTTAAAATAGTTTATGATTTACAGGACTATACATTTTTGCTTGGAAGACTTGTCAATGAATTGAAATTGAGAAAACCAATGCTCTTTTATAAAATATCCCCAAATTTAACATAACGCTATATTTAAGCAAATAAAAATTGGGCTGAAAAAGGATAAATACTATATAATCTATTCCATAAATGCTACCTCTAAGTTGCTATTACATTGATCATTGTAAATACTTTTGGTGCAAAATATAGAGAAAATTTTATTTATATATGTAGATAGGAAACAAACCCAAATAAGTGGACAAATTAATACAAAATTACATTTATTTCAAAATTATATTGCCCAAAAAGTGTTTTAAACTGTTTGATCAAATTTAAATAAATTTATTTAAATTTAGGATATATTAAGTTGTCAAAAAACCCATAATGTAAGTGTTAGTAGTCTTTTTCTAGGTTCATTTCGAGATATACGACCGCGGGAATTCAGAAAGGTTTGTTACCTTGGGGGAGATCAAAATGCGGAAGGCATCGAAATACATGCTTTGTGCACTGTTCATAATACGAAAAAGACTCAGGGTGCACTTATCGATTCTATCGACATAACCGGTTTTCCAATAGGGATGATATGATTTCATTTCATTTCTTGAAGGCCATTCAATATCACAATTTCTTGACATAATCGAATCTCCAAACTGTTCTCGCAACAATTCAATTGTTTCATTTGCTGTGTGACACGTAGCCACAATCGGTCAATGGCAAAAAGATAGCTCTTAACGAGAGCTAAAATATTGCTCATGGGTGTCAAGGTTGTATGTCGACTGAAAGTGTTTTTTTTATTAAAAAAAATGGACTTAGCATCATTTTCAAATGTGAACGAAAAGTTTTTTTTGCTCTAGATCCTTAAAGCTACGTCGGATCGGGAATCGGTCAATGGATGGGTGTCAAGGTCGTAGGTCGACTGGAAAGTGTTTTTATTTTTATTTAAAAAAAATCTACTCAGCGCACGAATAATTGCAATTGGAAAACGATTATTTTGATAATTTGTAAAAGTTGTTCTTGCGTATATCTCTCCATGATGAAATTGTAAACAATACTGAATACAATGAAAAACAAATGACAGATCATGACATATTACAAATGACCGAAACGACACTTCAAAATCATATCATCCCTATTGAAAAACCCGTTACCTTCGAGTTTGGTATGTGATAATATTTTTCTATCTCAGGCTAAGTTCGAAGTTGGGCAATATTGGTCCACTCTTTCTAGGATTAACATTTACTTAAATAACTAAAAGCTGTTTTGTGTAGATTGAGGCATACCATTTAATGAAACCAAAAACATATCATTTGCAATTATCGAGAGCTATCAAAGGTATTATTAAAAAAGGGTTGCTCTGAGTAGTTTGTTACAGCACTTAATACGCAAAAAAATGTTTTAATTAAAACTATAAATTTTCTTGAAAAAAAATTTTACTCGTAAAACTTTTAAGAAAAGAAGGAACAATTTTTGCTTCAGATAATTGGTATTTTCCCCTCATACTTGGTTTCACACACATTGTGGTGCAGGACATAATTATTTAAAGTCCATTTGAGTAGAATAACTTAATATTAAGAGTACAATATTCAAAAAACCGTTCCTGCTAGAAATTATCAGAATCCATTAACCAATTTACAGAAAATAGGGAGAGGATGAAGGAGATACAAAAAAGTAAAAAACTCTAAAAAAAACCCACAACATAAACTACAAACAGACACCAAAACCAAGGGAAAATTATATTATAAAGGTTGGCACACAGAGAGAAAAAACTTGTCTTTAATTTATAGATTTGAGTCAGAGTCGTCCTAATATTTAAATAGACAGTTTAATTAATATTAATCAAATTCACAGACTATGGCGTCTTTGTCTCAAATCTTTGAATTCAGGATAGTTTAGTTATCTGTGCATAAAGCCTAAACTGACCATTTTCAATATATTTTGTTATCGAAAATTAGAAATATCATTTACAAGGCAAAGTTGAATAACTTAGAACATTTTCCTTGAATTTATAGACGAGGGTATTTTCTATAAATTGGCAAAGGAAAACATTTCGATAAATATTATGATTTGTATTTCATTCGATCATTTCGATATATACATATTTAAAAATTTTAATGTATATTTAAATTTCTATGTATATATAAAAATTCAAATTGAAAAATCGATAAAAGCTCATCTATTGATAAATTTAAATAAATATCTAAAAATTCAAATTTAAAAATAGTTAAAACACATTTATCGATAGATGTATATTCTATAAACATCTAAAAAAAATTGATAAAAATAATTTATCGATAAATATGTATATTGGATATTCCTATAAATATCTAGTTGAAAAATCGATAAAACACATTCGTCAACAATTGTAAAAATAAAATTAAATTGAAATTCCTTTGAAAATCGAAAAAAAATCAAATTGAAAAATCGATAAAAAAAAATACATTTATCGATAAATATATAACAAAATTGAAAAAATCGATAAAATTTCAATAAATTCTAAAAATTCAAATTGAAAAATCGATAAAAGCACATTTATCGATAAATGTATAAAAATTGCAATTGAAAAAACACATTTATCGATAAATATATTAAAAAATTGATTTCAATTTCTATAAGTATCGAAAAGTTCAAATTGAAAAATCGATCGAAACACATTTATCGATAAATATGTAAAAATTTAAATTGAAAAATCGATAATATTTATCTAAAAATTCAAATTGAAAAATCATTAAAAAGACATTTATCGATAAATGTATAAAAATTTCAATTGAAAAAACACATTTATTGATAAACATATTAAAAAAATTTATTTTTTTTAATATAATATTTAATAATTATTAAAAATTAAAATTGAAAAAATCGATTAAAACACATTTATTGATAAATATATAAAAATGTCAATTAAATTGTTTATAAATATATACAAATTAAAATTGAAAAATTGATCAAAATAATTTATCGATAAATACATAAATACATATAAAAAAAATAATTTCTATAAGTACCTAAAAGTTCAAATTGAAAAATTTATCGAAACACATTTATCGATAAATGTATAAAAATTTTAATTGAAATTTCTATAAATATCTGAAAATGTAAATTGAATAATCGACATTTATCAATAATAATACAAACATTTTAATTTTTATATTTCTATATATATAGAAAAAATTAAAATTTCTATAAATATATAAAAAAATTAATTGAAAAATCGATGAAAAAACACATTTATCGATAAATATATAAAAATTGAAATTGAAAATGAAATTTCTATAAATTCTAACAACTCAAATTAAAATATCCATAAAAACCCATTTATCGATAAATTTATAAAAGTATAAATTGAATTTCCTATAAATATCTAAAAAATCAAATTGAAAAATCGATAAATTATAAAAAAAATTAAATTTCAATTTTTAGAAATATCTTAAAATTCATATAAAAAATAATTTCAATTTTTATAAATATCTAAAAATTCAAATAGAAATAATAAAAATCACATCGATAAATATATAAAAATTGAAATTGAAAATATATAAAAATACAAATTGAAAAATCGATAAAAACGCATTTATCGGTAAATATATAAAAAAAATAAATTTAAATTCCTATAAATATCTAAAAATGTAAATTGAAATATCGATAAGAAAAATACATTTATAGATAAATATATAAAATAATTTAATTTTAATTTCTATATATATATATTTCTATATATACATATATATATTTCTATATATATATCTAAAAATTCAAATTGAAATATTTATAAAAACACATTTATCGATAAAAATATACAAATTTGAAAAATCGATAAAAAAATACATTTGTCGTTAAATATATAAAAAAAAAACTAAATTGAAATTTCTATAACTATCTAAAAATTAAAATTGAAATTTCTATAAATATCTAAAAATTAAAAAAAAAACAAAAACAATTTTATCGATAATTGTATAAAAATTTAAATAGAAATTCCTATAAATATAAATAAAAATCGATGATAACACATTTATCGATAAATAAAAAAAATAATTTAATTTTCTATAAATATCTAAAAATTAAAATTGAAAAACATATAAAACCACGTTTATCGATAACTATATAAACATATAAGTTGAAATTTCTGTAAATATCTAAAAATTCAAATTGTAAAAATCGATAAATACACATTTATCTATAAATATCTAAAAATTCAAATTGTAAAAATCGATAAACACACATTTATCGATAAATGCATAAACATTTTAATTGAAATTTTTATAAATATATTTATAAAAAATCAATTTGAAAAATCAATAAAAACACATTAATCGATAAATGTATAAAAATTTAAATTTCTTTATAGTAAAACTCAAATTGAAAAAGTAATGAAAACACATTTATCAAGATCTACAGATGGTCAGTTTAGGCTGTATTCCCTTTAATAACTAAATCTAGGTCTAGATCTAGAACTATGACAAAACAAGAACGAAGATTACTGAGAAGGAAACAAAAAACTAAAACAAACCTGATAAATATCTGTTTATGATCTTTGAGAGAAGCCGATCTTTGCACGGTATAAATGGGACTTGTTGTCGCAGAGGCGTTGGAGGAGGATGTGGAGAAGGGGGAGGAGTAGGTGTGGAGGGCGGTAGTAGTAGTTGTTGTGGCCGAAGGAGGAAATTGTATTGCTGTTCCAGTTGTTGTCGATGTAAATGGTGTGTTGGCGGTGGAGTTGTTACTATAACTGGCAGTTATTGAGGAGGAGGTGGCGGCAGGAGGCAGTGGTGATGTTGTTGTTGGTGAGAGTGATATTGTTGTTGTGATTATTGTGTTGTTGGGTGATATTGCAGTGGTGGTGTTGTTACAACTACTACTACTACTATTTTTGCGACTATTTAGGTTAATATTACTGTTATTGTTCAGATTATTGTTAATGTTGTTATTGTTAACATTATTATTTTGCTGTTGTTGATGCTGCTGTTGGTGTTGATGCTGATGTTGTTGTTGTTGCTGATGCTGTTGCAATGTTGCCGGTATTAGGGGACATGAATTAGCCTTTATGCGTGCGCGCAATTCATTGTACTTTTGATAGAATCTTTTTTTTGTGGAAAATTTTGAATTTTGTTCGGTTTCAGAAAGCACGATTTTCAATTCGAAAATGTAAACAAAAAGCCCAGTGCACACACACACACACACGAATTTGTTGCAAAAAAAAGCATATAATTTTTTTAGTTTTTGAATTGATGGATGACCAATACAACAAGTCAGGTTTGGTGATGTTATTGTTGTTTTATAGCATAGTTAGATGATGAATTTTTATCGATTTTTTTGTTTTTGTTTTGTTTTATTTTTATATTTTCCAATTAATCAAATAATATGCACAAAATATACGTGGAAAATCATATGAAAAATAAATGAAATAAAAAATGTGATTAGTCGTCGGTTAAATTGTTAATACAAAAAGTTACGTTTACACAACAACAACATGAATAGAAAAAAAAACACAAGCAACTCAAATTAAAGGAGAGACACACACTTATTTCATTTATTTAAAATTTCCGTAAAGTAAAAGTTTAGCATTCTGCTGTTGCTGTTACTGCCGACCGCCACTTCACTGCTGATTACCGGTCTAAACTAAACGAAGAAAAAACCAAAAAACCAAAGGCGATATTGTTTTGCCTCCAACGGAGAGTTTGCCGGAGAGCTTCTCACCGTGTAAAATTTTATTTTTTTTTGTTTGCAATTCTTTAGACATTATAGTCATTTTATTTTATTTTATTTTTTTTATATTTATATTTTCATATTGTTTTCGGGCTCTTCTCCATGTATTCCATTCCCATACGTTCATCATATGTATGTATATATAAAAACCTATTAATCTCTTTTGTTGACAAATGCCATTATGATTCATTCATAAAATGAGCTGTTATTGCTATTAGAGTTAACAACACCACCACCACCACCATCATCATCGAAAGTGGCAACAACAACAAAAACCATGTTCACAAACCAAAAAACAATCAACAACTTTGATTGTTTAATTGTTATGGTCGGTCATCTTATCAAAATTATTACAAATCTATTGTGAAACATCGTTAAGGTGAGTATGACTGGAATTTCTAAGTATGTATGTATGATACATGTATGTATGTAACTATATAATACATATCGTGCACATGTTGTAGTATTTAGAACAGAACTACTCAGATGTTTGGGCTCTGCGGCTCACTCAAAGACCTGCGAACAGGTTAAGCAAACATTAGCAGATAGACATATTCTTAATTTAATCCCTCTGTATTATACAATTTTGTATTTTTCAACTTCTCCCATAGATTAGCGAAATACTCCCATAGCAGCCACGACTTTAAGAAGTTATGATTTGCAATATATAACAATAAAATAGATACGGCAAAGTGTAGGAAAAACGGACACCAAACATATATCGTTAACCTAATATAGACTGAATATAGACAGAGGCAGATTCGACTAATAATCCCGGAGGAATAATTAAAAACAAGCAAAAACGTTCGGTCAGGCCGAATCTTATACAGGGTTTTCCAATAAGAGTGATATGATTTCAAAATTTTTTTTTAATGTAAAGTACAATCGATAAAATTAAGTTATAAATAAAACAACATTCAAATGGCCTCCACGACTTCTTGTGCAGGAACGAATTCGATGAACCCAATTTTCGAGCACATTTTCCACTAAATCAAGTCGTATGTTATGAATGGCACGTTCAATATTGACGTGTAAAGCTTGAAGAGAGTCTGATTTATTTCGAAAGACCAATGACTTCAAATAACCTCACAAGAAATAGTCTAATGGTGTTAAATCACAACTTCTTGGAGGCCATTCAATATCACAATTTCTTGAAATAATCGAATCTCCAAACTTATTCGCAACAATTCAATTGTTTCATTTGCTGTGTGACATGTAGCCACAATCGTTCAATGGCAAAAAGATAGCACTTAACGAGAGCTAAAATATTTCTGATGGGAGTCAAGGTCGTAGGCCGACTGGAAAGTGTTTTTTTTTTTTTGATTTTTTAATAAAAAAAATGGACTTAGCGCACAAAAAGTTGCAATTGGAGAACGAATATTTTGATAATAAAACTGAATAATTTGTAAACGTCGTTCTTGCGTTTATCTCTCCATGATGAAATTGTAAACACTACTGAATGCAATGAAAAACAAATGACAGATCACGACATATTAAAAATGGCCGAAACGTCACTTTAAAATCATATCATCCCTATTGGAAAACCCGTTATTTGTATAAAATTTAAGTCCTCTAAAGGGTGGTCCAACCATAATGCACGATGTTAATTGTGAGTCACACGTGGCTAGCCGCACAGTGGGATTCATACATTTTTGTGCAACAAATATAAGGAGTGGTCCTAGATCATGGACAGTTGGTACCGAGTAATATATTGATTACATTAGGAAAAAAATGGTATTTAATCAAAATACCCTACATTATTGCCAAACATAGTTAAGCGGTATCACCAAGTCTAAATTAGTTGTTGGACAAAAGCTGATGACACCTTTTTCGAGG
Source organism: Eudasyphora cyanicolor (assembly GCA_963930755.1). Lineage (NCBI taxonomy): Eukaryota > Metazoa > Arthropoda > Insecta > Diptera > Muscidae > Eudasyphora > Eudasyphora cyanicolor. Next base: position 221,657,989 of record OZ005735.1, read on the forward strand.
GGCCCACTGATATTCAGAAACTTTGGAGGCCCATTAAAAAAATTGGACACCAATTTCGCCAAACCTAGTATAGGGTTATACTACCCTTTGATAGTAGAATCGTCAAGTAGAACTGTCAAGTCCGTGTATTTTTTTCACTGTTGCACAGTGTAATCGGCTAATGAAACGAGAGACGCAAATCTTGAAGATTGACAATTCAGAAACGATATATATATATTTATATATTTCGATATATAACAAGTAAAAGCGTTAAGTTCGGCCATGCCGAATCTTATATACCCTCCACCATGGATAGCATGTGACCTCACAAAATAACTTAAACCTAATGAAAATAACACCGAAAACACACAAAAAAAATATAAATATAGATGAGAACAGTAGGAATCACAACAAGTTAGATGCTATATATGGAAGCTATATCTAAATATGGACCGATATCGCCCATTTTCAATCCCAAGTTACCTGCAGCTATAAGAAGTATCTATACCACCTAGCTCAAGTATTATAGATTGTAGCGCGATTACAACAGACGGACGGACATGGCTAAATCGTCTTAGAATTTCAAGACGATTAAGAATATATATATACTTTATGGGGTCTCAGATCAATATTTAGAGGTGGAGGGTATAAAAATCTGTGCAGATTTTCGCCAATTTTAATAGGGATCTTTCCTTAGGTAAGAAAGTAACGGGTTTTCCAATAGGGATGATGTGATTTTGAAGTGACGTTTCGGTCATTTGTAATATGTCATGATCTCTCATTTGTTTTTCACTGTATTCAGTAGTGTTTACAATTTCATCATGGAGAGATATACACAAGAACAACGTTTACAAATTACTCAGTTTTATTATCAAAATAATCGTTCTCCACTTTCACTTTCCAGTCGACCTACGAACTTGACACCCATGAGAAATATTTTAGCTCTCGTTAAGAGCTATCTTTTTGCCATTGACCGATTGTGATTGTGAAAGTTTGGAGATTCGATTATTTCAAGAAATTGTGATATTCAATGGCCTCCAAGAAGTTGTGATTTAACACCATTAGACTAGTTCTTGTGGGGTTATTTGAAGTCATTGGTCTTTCGAAATAAACCAGACTCTCTTCAAGCTTTACAAGTCAATATTGAACGTGCCAATCATGACATACGACTTAATTTAGTGGAAAAAGTGCTCGAATATTGGATTCATCGAATTCGTTCCTAATGAAGAAGTCGTGGAGGCCATTTTAATGACGTTTTATTTAGAACTTAATTGTATCGATTGTACTTCACATTAAATAAAAAACTTTTGAATTTCCTTAACAATAAGTTTTTTTTCAAAGAAATCATATCACTCTTATATTCCTGTCAGATTTCGTAGTGATCGGGGAATAATTAAGACCTGTACGTTGATGCCAAGAACACATCTACAGATTTTTAGTCAATTTTAAGTCAATCAGTATATCGAACTAGGAGTTCATCCCGTCCACATTAAGGAGCAAACAGGTTAAGTTAGGAGGCAGCCAGCTCAACTTTGCCAGCTCACATAGACCAATGTAGTTCCCTAGTGATACCACGGGCTCAGATGCCCCTCATCGAAACCAAACTAGTTGATAAACAAAGTTATCAATAGTACGAATATCAATACTGGAAAGATCTGTCAGGCTTCATAGAAAGGCCAACCCCAGTATATCCAGACGTCGCAGGTGCAGGATGCTTTCCACTTCTTCCTCAAGACCACAGCTCCTGCAGAAGTAATTGGACTCAATACCTAACCTTCTAGCGTTTTCCCCGATCAGGCAGTGTCCCGTAAGAACTGTTACTTACGTAGACAGTTTTTTCCTCTCTAGTGCAAGGAGACATTTTGACCTTCTCAGTTCTTATCTTGGTCAGATCTGTCTAGCTACCCTACAGGTGCCGATTTCTGACCATCTTTCATTGGACTGCCTATTTGATTCTTGCCTAAGCCAAAGCTTGTTTGTGGACAGTGGCACTCCAATATAAACAAATTCTTTAAGAATTTGTAGTGACGTCCCTTTCCCAGCAAGTTCATCAGCTTTGCAGTTCTCCGGGGTATCCCTATGCCCGGGTACCCATATAAGGTGTGTGTTAAACTGCTCAGCATTCTCGCTGTCGGAGGCTGTTTGTGGAGATGGTTTATGTTTCCAGGTATTCTCCCAACCCATCCCTCTCTGACAGGTATGTTAGTGGTGACGTTTCTCTTGAGGTGTATATCGTTGTATATAGTTCACTCGGTCGGTTACCATAGCATTACATTTTTATATCCTCATGTGGTCGTTGTTCTTGATAGACAGTTCAAATGTAATGCCGCTCTGGTGGAAACTTCTCTTGCCACAACATTAATGTACAGTATGGATGGAGTAAGACTTGTCGCGTTAGAAGCAACTACACAAAGTTATAATATTACAGTATCACATTGAATATGAAACATTTTTAATATCTAAAAATAAGGTTTAATTGAAAATTTTAATATTTGTACAGAGAAGTGGCCGGCCTTAATGATTCCCCAACAAATGGTATGGAAAATTATGTCAAAAATATGATGTGATAAAGAAACACCGTTAATGCCATTCGACTCACCACATTGAAAATGCACACATAGTCTAATATGACAACTGGAATCTACATACAATATACTGTTTTTTTTTTTAAATACGTATTATAAAATTAGAATTTGGCGACGACTAAGCACACTTCGGTCTCTCAAACTGCATTCACAGCTTAATGTATGGAACAACAACAACAAAATAAAATGTTTTTTCAAAAGCAGCTATTGTTAGACTAATATAATTCGATTAGATCTAATTACAAATTGTAGCAATGTTTCGCTTAAACCTTTACGGAAATTTTAAATAAATAATAACAAGTCTACAAATCTCAAATTACAATTTGAAAATACTCATGAAAACACAAACACACACATATGTAAATACATACTTTCCTCTTCATTAGATAGATAGGAAATCAAATTAGATACGATAGATCTAATCGTCTTCTCTCTTCTACTTACTTTTCATCATTCTCAAAGCTTTGAGTTCGTCTTAGTATAACATCTGTTGTCTCTGTAGTGGTGGCATTTGTTGTTGTTTTATTAACGTCAATAACATCAGGAACTTCTAATTCAAAATTTAAAAACATAAAAAAAATTAGATTAATAAAAAAAAGTGGATAACTTGGTTCAAATTTAAAATAAAGCCGGAAATACATACGATTTTTACTTGAACTGTCATTGATGGAACGCACGCGTGTGACATTATTGCGTCGCCATGGTGCCTCATCTTCTGTTGCGGATGGATCACTTGTGGTTTTCTGTACAGATGATTTATCATCTGAAAATGTTGAAAAAATTTATTAGCAAAAGTCGCAATACGAGTATTATTATGCCATAGAAATGAGATGAGAAAACAATTATGTATGTATAATACACATAAGTATGTATTAATTGATTTATAAATAAAAACAAATATATTAGAGAAAATAACAAGACTAGATTTCAATCGGAAGAATGTAATAAATAGTGAAATAGTTGTATATAAAACCAGAAAATAAGAAAAGTAGCAGAAAAGTCTATTAAAAGTAATATTATCCATATTAGAGCAGACAAAATGATGAAAAAAAAAACGGAGTGAGGCGAACAGAGAAAAAGTTGTACTGAACAGCAATAATAATATTATTAATCTCGCGTAAGTTATTTAGTTTAATTCTGATATTATGTCAAAGATGAACAGAGAACATTTCTAAAAACATATACCTATCTGTGGCTTGAAGCTAAAATGGCCAATGTGCAAAAAAAATCACTTTAGAGAAAATTTCAATTGAAGGTTTTAAAGGGTGCTTAAATTGTAATGGCCGATGTTGAATGTGAACCACACCTAATCAGACTAACTCAATTTGAACCATGGAAAGATACACAATCGAGCAACGCGTTAAAGTTTTGTAAGCCTTCTACGAAAATGGGCGTTAAAATCAAAATGCATTTCGTGCACTTCGTGATGTTTATTTGATCAGCATAATCGACCAAATGTGTCCACAATCGGAAGAATTGTGCGCAAATTTCAGCAAACCGTGTCTGTAGGAGATGTGAAAACACCTGTGCATGCTCGCCCAGTTCGTTTGGTGCGGCTTATGGGCTGGCGGCATCATCGGGGCATACTTCTTCAAAATGAGGCCGGTCAGGCAGTTACTGTGAATGGTGATCGCTATCGTGAGGTGATAACGAACTTTTTATGGCCCGAATTGGAAGATATGGATGTGAAAAATATGTGGTTTCAACAGGACGGTGCCACTTGCCACATAGCTAACGAAACAATGGCTCTTTTGCGCAACAAATTCAATGACCGTGTTATCTCACGTCGTGGCGATGTCAATTGGCCACCAAGATCATGTGATTTGACACCGTTGGACTTCTTTCTTTGGGGTTACTTGAAAGAAAAGGTGTACTCGTACGTCGATAAGCCAGCAACAATTCAAGAGCTAAAGGATCAGATAATTCGGCCCATTAACGGCATAGAACCTCAATTATGCCTCAGCGTCATCGAAAATTTGGACCATCGGATGGAGGTGTGCCGCCGAGGTCGCGGCGGCCATTTGGCCGATATTTTGTTCCATACATAATTGAACCATACCAATATTATCATAATAAAAAAAATGACAATAATTTCCTGAATAATTTGTGTTTTATTCAAAATCAACATCGGCCCATAAAATTTAACAATATTTATACAATTTTCAGTTCTCGTATAGAAAATAATATCAAAATTTAATTTTTATATAGAAAATTAAGTTTTATAAATTTTTTTTCCAAAAATAAATTGTTTTATAAAATATTTTGCTAGAAAATGTCATCAGCATTGATTTTTTAGAAGATATTGTCGAAATAATTTTTTTTGTGGATAACATCAAATCTAATTTTTTTAGAAAATAATGAAGGAAATTATCTATAAAAATTCAAATGCGAAGAAATTTTTCAATATATTAGAACAAAAATGCCCTTTCGCAGAAATGTTCTGTTTGTAGAAAAATGCAGTTTTATTAAAATTGTTTCGAAAATGGAATTTCGATTATATCGACTATATTTTCTAGAAAATACAATACAGAGGAAATTTTCTAGAAAAATTTAATTTTGACAAATTCAAATTTCGATTAAATTTTCTGGAAAAATGAATCTTAAAAAAATGGATTTTCGGTAAAAAAAAAAGGAAAAGTTGATGACTTTTTCAAGAAAAGTCCGATGAATTTTTTAGAAAAATCAAATCTAATTTTTTTTTTGGAAAATGATGAAATTTTATGGAATTGTTTTGAAGAAAATTGTTTATAAAAATTCAAATGCGAAGAAATTTTTCAAGATATTTTTATACCCTCACTTTAGTATGACGAGGGTATATATAATTTGCTACGAAAAAAAGTTTAACACATCGAAGGAGTGATCTAAGACCCTAAGTATGTTCGGCGGATATTCGTTTTGGGTCATTTTAAGTCGAATGAGAAATGTCCGTCCGTTCATCTATCCGTCTGTCTATCTGTCTGTCTGTCTGCTGGCTGGTGCGCACGATAGCTCTCGAAAGAAGTAACCGATTGACTTCAAATTTGGTACGTGGTAATATTTTTTCTATCTCCGGCCATGTTCGAAGATGGACCATATTGGTCCACTCCTTCTAGTAATTCCCCCACAAAGTGTTAAAATGTTGTGAAATATTGAAATATTGAATCTTTAATATCTGCTATACTACTTATTCGAATCTTCTGAAATTCCACACATAGCATTAGTTTATTAGTCGCTGTCAACTCTAGAAAAATGGACCAAATTGCTACGCCCCTTTTGGTACCTCCCACACAAATGCACCGTTTTGCACCAAAAGTTAACAGCTGCTTATAATATTAATAACAGTACAGTGTAATGCTTTTATAGTGTCTATAGCCCTATGAAAAATGGACGCCCCTTTTTGTACCTCCCACACAATGGTACCATTTTGCACAAAAAGTTAAGAGCTCACAGCATGAGAACCAATGCACGAAAATGCAACAACATATTGCACAGTGTAACGCTTTTGAAGTGCCTATAGCCCTGTAAAAAAATGACCGTTATCACCACGCCCCTTTTTGTACCTCCCACACTAAATGGCCAAATCATACCAAAATTTAATATCTCATAACGTTAAGATACCAGTGCAAATAAACTCTAATAATTCGGCGCAGTGCAATGTATTTAAAGTATCTACTATTCAGCGAAAAATAGGAGTATTTGTTAAAAACCTTCTGGTATTTCCCACACAAATTGACAGAATAATTCGTTTAATATTCCATATTACATTACTCACAAAGTGAGGTTATACCTTAGTCGGTTTACCCGACTGAAACTTTCTTACTTGTTTTGATTAAATTTTGCACAAAAATTCAATTTCCATGAAGTTTTGTAGAAAAACGCAATTTCGATGAAGTTTTGTAGAAAAACGCAATTTCGATGAAATTTTCTAGAAAAATGGAATTTCGAAGAACATTTCTAGAAAAATAGAATTTCTTTTAAACTTCATAAACAAATTCAGCTTTATTTGAATTGTTTAGAAAATGGAATTTCGATTATATTTTCTAGAAAAATTAAATTCTGAGGAAATTTTCTAGAAAAATTTAATTTTAACGAATGTAAATTTCGATTAAATTTTCTGGAAAAATGAAACTTCAAAGAAAATTTAAACAAATAAACTCAAATGACCAATTTTTAACTCGATAAGTTTACATTTTGTGCTAAAAAAAGTGATTTGCGCTTCAGCCTAACCTCCCATATACAGAAAAAATTAATGCAAATTAAATAAGATAACCCACATATGGAAGCGAATTTTTGTATCATATTTCGGAATATAGGAAATATATTTTACTTCAATTCGAGGAACTTCATCGAGGTGACATTTTGTAACGACCCAAAGTAAGTTTAATGAATCAAAGGAGAATGTCCTTAACTAGGGGATATAAAACGCCGATTTATCTCAGTGTACTGTTCCTACACATTCCTACATATAGGTTTAATCGTGGCCTACCACTGATTTCATACCGTAGGATTTGACTGGTATCAATAAATTAGGTTTGAATGAATCAACAAATATTAGTGGATATGGTATATCATTATACGACTGCTTCAGATAAATGTAATTTTCAAAGATGAAATATTAAAAGCATTTAATTGGATTTAAAAGTGAACTTATTCTGTTAATGATAAGGAAGGGTATTTTTCGTAATCTTTTAGACCAGTACTTGGATATTCATAATGTATAAACTCACCACATCCAATGGCAAAACTATATTAAGGTTTCATGGGTGGTTAAATTGTAAGGGCCGATGTTGAATGTGAACCACACCTAAACGTCAAGTTGTTTTCTGCATTTCATTTGATATTTCTCAATTTCAGACTTACTCAATTTGAACCATGGAAAGATACACAATCGAGTTAAAGTTAAAGTTTTTTAAGCCTTTTACGTTAAAGTTTTTTAAGCCTTTTACGAAAATGGGCGTTCAAATCAAAATGCATTTCGTGCACTTCGTGATGTTTTTTTGATCAGCATAATCGACAAATGTGTCCACAATCGGGAGAATTGTGCTCAAATTTTAGCAAACCGGGTCTGTAGGATATGTGAAAACACCTGTGCATGCTCGCCCAGTTCGTTTGGTGCGGCTTATGGACTGGCGGCATCATCGGGCCGTATTTTTTCCAAAATGAGGCCAGTCAGGCAGTTACTGTGAATGATGTTCGATATGGTGAGATGATAACGAACTTTTTATGAGCCGAATTGGAAGATATGGATGTGGACAACATGTGCTTTCAACAGGACGGTGCCACTTGCCACACAGCTTACGAAACAATGGCTCTTTTGCGCAACAAATTCAATGGCCGTTTTATCTCACGTCGTGGCGATGTTAATTGGCCGCCAAGATCATGTGATTTGACACCGTTGGACTTCTTTCATTGGGGTTATTTGAAAGAGAAGGTGTACGTCGATAAGCCAGCAACAATTCAAGAGCTAAAGGATGAGATAATTCGGCACATTAACGGCATAGAACCTCAATTATGCCTCAGCGTCATCGAAAATTTGGACCATCGGATGGGTGTTTGCCGCCGAGGTCGCGGCCACCATTTGGCCGATATTTTGTTCCATACATAATTGAACCATACCAATATTATCATAAGAAATGACAATAATTTCCTAAATAATTTGTGTTTTATTCAAAATCAACATCGGCCCTTAAAATTTAACCACCCTTTAGAAGGGTCAATGTGGGAACCGAACTCTATCTTTAAGGGGCCTATGGGTCCTTTAGGGACCTATCACCGGTTCATTTTCCCGTAGGGAACATACTATATTTTCCTCTGTTTGTACAAGTAACGGGTTTTCCAATAGGGATAATATGATTTTGAAGTGAAGTTTCGGCCATTTGTAATATGTCATGATCTGTCATTTCGTTTTTCATTATATTCAGTAGTGTTTACAATTTCATCATGGAGTGATATACGCAAGAACAACGTTTACAAATTATTCAGTTTTATTATCAAAATAATCGTTCTCCAATTGCAACTTTTCGTGCGCTAAGTCCATTTATTTTTAAATCCAAAAAACACTTTCCAGTCGACTTACGACCTTGACACCCATGACACCCAGCTCTCGTTAAGAGCTATCTTTTTGCCATCGACCGATTCCCGATCCGACGTGCCGTTAAGGAGCTAGAGCAAAAATAAACTTTTCATTCACGTTTGAAAATTATGCCAAGTACATTTTTTTTTTAATAAAAAAAAATACTTTCCAGTAGACCTACGACCTTGACACCCATGAGCAATAATTTAGCTCTCATTAAGAGCTCTAATTTTGCCATTGACCGATTGTGGCTACATGCCACACACCAAATGAAACAATTGAATTGTTGCGAGAAAGGTTTGGAGATTCTATTATTTCAAGAAATTGTGATATTGAATGGCCTCCAAGAAATTGTGATTTAATACCATTGGACTATTTCTTGTGGGGTTATTTGAAGTCATTAATCTTTCGAAAGAAATCAGACTCTCTTCAAGCTTTACAAGTCAATATTGAACGTGCCATTCATGACCGACTTGATTTAGTGGAAAAAAATGCTCGAAAATTGGGTTCATCGAATTCGTTCCTGCAGCAGAAGTCGTGGAGGCCATTTGAATGACGTTTTATTTAGAACTTAATTGTAGCGATTGTAAAGGGTTTTCCAACAAAAGGTGTTATTTTGGTATTCAAAGAAAAATGCCATTTTTTGAGATAAATGATCGGATGTTTATTTCATAATAAAGAGGAATTTATGCCGTTAATAATGAAAAACAACATCAGCCAAATGGTCACCACGACCACGATTACAGGACCATATCCTTTTCATGAATTTGTCCATAACCAAATCGCAAAGTGGCTGCCCTATGTCCTCGATAGCCTCACAAATTCTATCTTTGAGGTTTTGAATCGACGCTGGCCTGTTGGCGTAGACCTTATCTTTCACGTGGCCCCAAAGGAAGAAGTCGCAAGGTGTTAAATCACAAGATCTCGATGGCCAATTGTGATTACCTCTTCGAAAAATAACACGGTCCGGAAACTTTTCCCGTAACAGAGCAATGGTTTCGTTGCTTGTGTGGCACGCGCCGTCTTGTTGAAAGTAAACGTTGTCCAGATAAATACCATCCAACTCCGACCATAAAAAATCATTAATCATCTCTCGATAGCGCAATCCATTCACCGCAATTGTTGATCCAACCTCATTTTCGAAAAAGTAAGGTCCAATGACCCCGCCGGACCATAAACAGCATCAGTCACACGTTAAGGATGGAGTGGCTTCTCAACAATAACTCCTGGGTTTTCCGAGCCCCAGATGCGACATTTTTGCTTGTTGACGTAGCCACCGAGGTGGAAATGGGCCTCATCAGTCAAGACGATTTTCGATTTTAATAATTTCAATGCGTTGTTGAATAGTGTATCGTTCCATTTTTAGTAATGGCGTAGTTTCTACTTGTCAAATGTCAAAGAATAAAAGCTTCAAAAGTGACAGCTACGGAAATACCGGGTGATTCAAAATAACACCTCTTTTTGGAAACCCCTTTACTTCACATTAAATAAAAAACTATTGAATTTCCTTAACAATAAGAGTGTTTTTTTTTTAAAAAAAATCATATCGCACTTATTGAAAAAACCCTATATACACGGTTCCTTTGCAGTAATCTAATTTGTTTTCTACGCTCAACTGAATGTTTATCATACGCTTTGGGAAATTATTCTTCATTTCAATTTTAGTTTAAATCTTTCAAATAAATTATCAGTTCCACTTTTTTAAAAGTGTTTAGAACAATTAGAAATTAACTATGGAATACATACAACTACATGCAATCATGAAGACCTCAAAACAAGTCCCGAAAATACCTATACTATGAACTTTTTCTCTTGGGTTTTATAATAAAATTTTTAAATTTTTCACACAAAAATAGAAACGAAAATATTAGGAAAAGAACAACAAAACCTGTTATTAAATAAACAAAACAACGTGCAGAAAAAAAAAACGAAAAAATCAAAAGATCTTTTTTGCACAAATTTCATTAACGGCGATACCTTTTTCATCGGCCTCAGAAAGACTCGTTGAATGCGAACTCTCTGTCGAATCAGTCAGATCAGAGTCCGTTTCTTCGGATTCCGAATTTGTGGGTAAAGTACGAGTACTACCATCACTACTACTATATCCCGATGTTGAGGCAACACATGTTGAAACTATACATACATTTTGTTTAAGAGACACGGCGATCGATACACAATAACAATATCCACCAATACCAAGACCCAACAACAATAGAAAATACAACAGGAAGAGAAAGATAACAAAAAGAAAGGAAAGAGTTCACACAAAAAATGGGAAAGGGAAAACGAACGAAAGGGAAAAAGTCACAACATCAATATGATGTAGATAATTGGTAGAAAAAAATCACAAAAAATATATTCGAAAATTCGAATATAAGCACTAGCGAAAAAAGTGCCAATGGGATGATGAAATGTGATGGATATGATAGACAATGATCGAAATGATGATGATGACAAGAGAGACGCATTATAAAAATATTGTGTGAATAGAGATGAGTAGTAATAAAAAAATGCTTTCATGGTCAGTAAATTTGGTTTATGGAAATTTAATGGAATCATAAATGAAATGAAAGAAAAAATGTTACAAATATTTTCCATTAACGCCCATGGGACCCTAATGAAGAGGCGAAAACCACATCCACAATAACGCACACACATCCACCATATACAAACATACAGAACATCCAGACATCCATACAAACACACACACACAAAACATACAATTTAAGAAAAGAAAAAGGTAAAATGTGAAAAATAATTATTTGATTTGTCCTTTAGACATACTATCAATAATCCTATAATAATTCAGTTCGAGACCACCTCAAAATCATTAAACTTACCATTAGGATGGTCCTTATTGTTTTCCGGTCGAACTTCAACACGTATTATCTTAGGGGGCGTTTTATCCATATGATTTTCAATGGTGTCTGAGATTCGACTAGAAAAAAAATTGAAAGATGTATCATCAACGTTTTACTATCAACCTATCATTCAGATTACACTTACCTGATTTGACTAGATGGTCTTCGTTTAATGCGTTTATTGTTCGCTCTGTATTCTTCCAAGTATTTGACCATTTTACGTTCGGCTACATCAATACATGTCTGACCGGCAAAATTGTGTGCATCCATATCGGCCATAGCATCGAGCAGCATTTCAGCTGCTTCCCGTTGACCCCAATGGGCCGCAGCATGTAATGGTGTCCAACCATCGTTATCTTTAGCATCAACATTAGCACGTCCAGCGAGCAGTAAACTTAAAACCTAGAACAAATGGAAAGTATTACAAATCTTACAAATAAGATCAGCCTTTAAGATAATCACGTTAAGATAACAACTCTATTTAAAAATTTTGCAATGCAAAACCACAGAAGAAATTTTCTACAAGAACTACGTTCTCGTGTGATAAAAAAACCGCACAAAATGGAATAATCCTTATACAGAAGGTCATAAAAAAATTCAAAAAGATCATTTGAACAGAAATATATAAATAAGAAAAGACCAAATCCGGGCTGGTCGACGGCATATTTCTCCACTCCCAATTATACATATGCGAAAAAATAAACATAAGATATGTTTCCTATAAAGTAAACAAGTATAGGCGAGTTAAGTTCGGCCATGCTGAATCGTATTAAATCGTAAGTAAAGAAACCACCACGACCACTCTTACAGGACCATATCCTTTTCATGAAATTTTCCATAACCAAATCGCAAAGTGGCTGCCCTATGTCCTCGATAGCCTCACGAATTCTATCTTTGACGTCTTGAATCGACGCTGGGCTGTTGGTGTAGACCTTATCTTTCACGTCGCCACAAAGGAAGAAGTCGTAAGGTTTAAATCACAAGATCTCGGTGGCCATTTGTGATCAACTCTTCGAGAGATAAGACGGTCCGGAAACTTTTCCCGTAACCGAGCAATGGTTTCGTTGCTTGTGTGGCACGTAGCGCCGTCTTGTTGAAAGTAAACGTTGTCCAGATCAATACCATCCAACTCCGACCATAAAAAATCATTAATCATCTCTCGATAGCGCAATCCATTCACCGTAACTGTTGATCCAACCTCATGTTCGAAAAAGTAAGGTCAAATGATCCCGCCCGACTATAAACCGCACCAAACAGTCACACGTTGAGGATCGAGAGGCTTCTCAACAATAACTCTTAGGTTTTCCGAGCCCGAGCCCCAGATGCGACCATTTTGCTTGTTGACGTAGCCACCGAGGTGGAAATGGGCCTCATCAGTCAAGATGATTTTTCGATGATTTTCGATTTTTGGAATTTTAATAATTTCAGTACGTTGTTGAATCGTGTAATGTTCCATTTTTATACCCTACACCACACTGTGGTACAGGGTATTATGACTTTGTGCATTTGTACACCTAAAATGAGAAGAGATAGACCCATTGTTCATTATACCGATCGACTCAGAATCACTTTCTGAGTCGATTTAGCCATGTCCGTCTGTCTGTAATCAAAGTGCAGGTCGTATTTATGGTCCGATTGTGATGAAATTTCGCATAGTGCTCTTTTTTGGCCCAAGGACGATCCCTATTGAAATTGGTTAAAATCGGTTCAGATTTGGATGTAGTCCCCATATATATGTTTCACCCGATTTGACATGTAAGCGCTGTAGAAACCACATTTTACATCCGATCTTTTTGAAATTCGCCAGAGAGAGATTTTTGTTATTACGTGAATGAACACTACCAAATTCGGAGAAAATCCGTTCAGATTTAGATATAGCCCCCATATATATGCTTCACCCGATTTGACATGTAAGCGCTGTAGAAATCGTGTTTTATATCCGATCAGTATGAAATTTAACAGAGAGAGTTTTCTTATTACATGTATGAACACTGCCAAATTCGGGGAAAATCGGTTTAGATTTAAACATACGGGTCTGTTCTGTAGCAAGGTGATTTGATATCACGGTGATTTTAAAATCGCCGGCGACTTACAATCACTGTTGGAGTTCGAAATCGCCCGGTTTATTATTCATAGCATCCCAAAAAGGATTTTTCGAATTATGTTCGGGTGATTTCGAACTCCAAAAGTGATGTTAAGTCGCCGGTGATTTTAAAATCACCGTGATATCAAATCGCCGTGATTACAGAACAGACCCGATAGTCCCAATATATATGTTACACCCGATTTGACATATAAGCGCTGTACGAAATCAGTACGAAAATCGGCAGAGAGAGTTTGCTTATTACATGTATGAACACTGCCAAATTCTTATCGCAATGCCCATTTTCGCATTAGTAGGTAGGTGTAGGGTATTATATAGTCGGCCCCGCCCGACTTTCTGTCTTTCCTTACTGGTTAGTAATGGCGTAGTTTCTACTTGTCAAATGTCAAAGAATAAAAGATTCAAAAGTGACAGCTACCGAAATACCGGGTGATTCAAAATAACACCTCTTGTTGGAAAACCCTGTATATAATATCAAAAATTCGCTTCTGCCAAATAGCAAAATTTTTGATGCTTTTCTCAAGAAAACTGGAAATTTTTAGAATTTGTTTAGATCGAACCCACATATGTACAATTTTTTTCAGAATTATACCGGTTCAACATTTTCCATAATTCTAGAGATCTAATACAGTCCAGAGTAGTCTGAATTTTGAGTTACTCAAAATTGATAGAATATCGAAAATATTTAAAAGACACTAACAGAGTTTATGAGGAATTTATGGATGTGTATACCTTTGTGTAACCCTTTGCCGAAGCTACATGTAACGCTGTGGCACCAGTTTTTGGATGTGGCCTATCAACTTCGGAGGCATCGCTACGCAGCCATTTTTTGGCATCGCTAAGCATTTGTTGTTGTTCGGCCTGGCGGGCTTTGGCGCAATCGATCTGTTGTTCGGCGACCATTTTTTGCATGAAATCAATCATGGGCAAATGTTGGATGTCGACAGCCAAGTCCACGGCTAAATCACCATCACTATTGACGGCAGCAACATCGGCACCATGCTCCACCAAATAACGTGCTATGCTCACAAAACTGCAAGAAAAATGGGAATGAAAAAAATACAATATGAAAATTAAATCTAAAGAGCAATCAAAGAAAAAAGCGATGAATATGAAAAATTGTCATAAGAAGAGCAAGGGAACAAGTAAAATCCGTTCACATGTCCCCACTTTAAATAGGGGGGAGATTATGTTCCTTCACACCCATTTTTTTTTTTGGCCGGGTCTTGTTGAACAAAAAAACCTCCCAAAGTGATGATGCTGATGATGGCAATGTTACAGACACATGGTGAAATAATTAATAATTATGCAATTTTTTCAGTATTCTCCGCTTATTCGACTATTTGTTGTCTGGTTTGTTTGTTTGTTTTAGGCAAAAAACAAATGTTTGGCACATATTTTTGTGAAGTCTGTGTCTGTTTTGTGTGTGTGTTCTTTTACATACCCGCATGAGGCTGTAGCGTGCAGGGGTGTCCAACCTTCGTTGTCTTGTCTGTTGATGTCAGCGCCTTGTTCCACCAGGAATTCAACCATTTCTAGATTATCATCTATGCAGGCCTGCAAAAAAACGAAACAAAACGAAAAAACCAAGAATAAATAGACGATTTAGACAAATGCCAAAGAAATTAATATGAGAAATGTAAACAATTCTGAACAAATGTGTGTATTTGTTACATAAAATTCCACAAATTCTTCCTCATACATATGTATGTGTATATAAGACGGTGCTCCAACAATGTTGCGTGTCAGAGATTATTGTAAACAATTAGATTTGAAAAAAGGCATAATTCTTTGCGACGAACGTTTACGAACATCAAACCAATCAATCATAATTTAAAATTATGTTTATATTGGAGAGTTGCGTGCAGAAAATGTTGAAAATAAAATGTTTATTTAATTGTAGTACTTTATACAATTCAAAAACATGTAAGGATAGACTAAATTCGGACAGGGCGGTTAGATAATACAAGCAATAACCTAAGTCGACTACATCTACTGTATATCAACCGTCTTAACACCTTGGAAGACCTAATTAACAATATTGAGGCTGAAATTGCCAGAATACCGGTCGACATGCTTGTTAGAGTTCATGAAAACTTCAGAAAACGTATGCAGCAGTGTGTGGATAGCGAATGACGACATTTGCTAGATACACTATTAAACATTCGTCGAAATTTTATTATTTTTTTTTTTTTTTTTGAAAAATTCGTCGGACTTACAAAATTTTATAACAATTTTTTCCTAAAAAAATTTTGTTTAAATTAATTTTTTTGGGGAAAATTTTCTTGAAATTTCAGTAGAACAATTATGCTGGAATTGCATTTTACTATAAAACATCGAAGAAATTAAATTTTCAAAAAAAAATTTCAATAATATTTTTCTACAATATTTTGTTGAAATTGCATTTTTTCGGAGACGTACTCAAGAAATAAGGAATATTGACATAATTTTCTAGAAACAAAAACGAAATTTTCAATTAAAATTTATTTTTGACAAAAGTAAAAAAAAATGCATTTCCTCAAAATTTTCTAGTATAATGCAATTTTGAAAGAACTTTATATAAAAATGTATGTTTGAAGAAATTTTATTATAAATTCAATTTTCAACGATTTAAAAAATTTGAAGAATTTTTAAAAATATGATAAAATATAATATAATTTCGACAAAATTTTCTTTATAACTGCAATATCTATTAAATTTTTAATAAAATCCACTTTCGATGAAATTTTAAAAACAATTTGGTTGAAATTTTTTATAAAAAAACTCATGAAATTAGCCCAAAAAAGGATTAATTAATTTGAAATTTAGGCAACATTTTCTAGAAATATACAATTTTGTAAAATTTTCAATAAAATTCAATTTCGACATCACATTTTATAAAAGTACAATTCGATGATTTTTGATACAATCACATTTCCTAGAACATTTTGTTAAAATTTCATTTTTTGAAGGGAAAAATTTCATCTTTCTAGAAATTATCGGTAAAATTTAAATTCTTAAAAAAAATGTGGAATCATATTTTTCTACATTTTGTGAAATTAAATTTTTCTACAAAATTTTATTGAAAATCCATTATATTCAAATTTTTTTAAAAATATGGAATTTTGACAATTTTCTAGCAAAATCGAAATTTTCTATATATAAGATTTTTTGACAAAATGTTCGAAAAAAAAATCAATTTCCACAAAATTTTGTAGAATAGTACAATTTTGGACAAAATGTTATAAAAAAATCATTTTTTGATGAAAATGCAATTTTGACGAAATTTTTACAAATTTAAATTTTGACAAAATTGTCTAAAAAGCTGTGATTTCTATTTAATTTTTATTATAAACAATTTGCACTAATTCCGATCAGAAGACATCGGTTTTAAAAATTTGAAATTTTATAGAAAAATTAGTTAAAATTACATATTTCTAAAAATTTGTGGTAAAATTAAAATTTTTCACAAAAAATCGTTAAATTGAATTTTTCTGAAAAATATTGTGATTTAATTTTTCTACAAAATAGCAATGAAAATAAATTTGTCTTCGAAGACATTTTCTAGAAATATAGAATTTGATATAATTTTCTAGCAAAAACGAAATTTTCAATAAAAATGTAAATATTTTTCACAAAATGTTCGAACAAAAAACAATTTCCACAAAATTTTGTGGAATAATGCAATTTTGAAGAAAATTTATTAAAAAATGCAAGTTTGAGAAAATAGTTTAAAAATAACAAATTTAAAAAAAAAATCTATAAAACTACGATTTCTATTACATTTTCAATGGAATTTATTTCTGACGAATTTTTTCTGCCAAAAAAAATCCGATATGGTTAAAATTTTTAGGAAATCCATAAAAAATTGATTTTATTTAGAAAATTTTGTTGAAATTGCATTTTTTTACAAAAGGTGCTTGAAATTTTCTTTTTCTTAAGCATTTCGTCGAACTTAAATTCTTCTTGAAAAATTATTTAAAATTGCATTTCTCTACGGTTTAATTGCATTTTTACTCAAAATGTCATCGATATTGCATTTCCTAGAACATTTTGTTAAAATTTCAGTTTTTGGAGGAAAAATTTCATTGAAGAATTATTTAAAATTACATCTTTCTAGAAATGTGTGGTAAAATTAAAATTCTCAAAAAAATGTGAAAAAACGTTTTTTCTAAAAAATTTTGTGAAATTTAATTTTTCTACAAAATTTTATTGAAATTCAATTTTTTAGTTTTTTTTTAGAAAAACGAATTTTTCTATAAATATGATTTTTTGACAAATTGTTCGAAAAAAACAATTTTCACATTTTCTAGAAGTAAAATTTTTAACCAAATTTTACAAAAAAAATTCGAAGAAAATGCAATTTGGAGGACATTTTTTAAAAATTACAATTTTGACAAAAGCTGCGAATTCTATTTAATTTTCTATTATAAACATTTGCGCTTATTCCGATCAGAAGACATTGGTTTAAAAAATTTTAAATTTTATAGAAAAATTAGTTAAAATTACATATTTCTAAAAATTTGCGGTAAAATTAAAATTTTTTACAAAAAAATCGTGAAATTGCATTTTTCTGCAAAATTTTGTTGAAATTAATTTTTTCTACACAATAGCATTGATAGTGCATTTTTCTTCGAAGAAATTTTCTAGAAATATAGAATGACATAATTTTCTAGCAAAAACGAAATTTTCAACAAAAATTTACACATTTTTGGCACAATTTTTGAAAAAAAAAACAATTTCCACAAATTTTCTGTAATAAAGCAATTTTGAAGAAAACTTATTTAAAAAAATGCAAGAGGACATTTTTAAATATACAAATTTTGAAAACAAAACTGCGATTTCTATTAAATTTTCAATGACTTTAAATTTTGACGACATTTTCTAAAAAAAATGCCATATTGTTGAAATTTTTTGTTAAAAAATAAATTCCCATAAAATGTTCTACAATAATGCAATTTTTGAAGAAATTGTATATAAAAAAATGCGTTTTTGAAGAAATTTTATAAAAAAATCCAATTTTCATTATTTGTGTTGTTGTTATTTATTGTTAGTCTGTGCTTTTGTTATTCAGTCAGAATATTTGAGAAATGTTGAGAAATTTTTTAAAAATACCAACTTTACCAACATTTTCTGTAAAAATTTGATTTTTATGAAATTTTCAATGAATTATTAAAAAAAAGCTATTGGTTCAATTTTTTATAAAAAAAATAATGTTCACTAAAATCACAATTAATTTTGATGAAATTAGCAAAAAAAATAATTAAGGATAGATTTTTTAGAAAAATACAATTTTGAAGCAATTTTCAATAAAATTCAATTTCCACATCACATTTTAAAAGTACAATTCGGTGATTTTTTTATACAATTGCATTTCCTAGAACATTTTGTTGAAATGTCATATTTTGAAGGAACAAATTATTTGAAATTACATCTTTTTAGAATTGTGCGGTAAAATTTAAATTCGCAAAAAAAATTTAAAATCGCACTTTTTCAAGAAAATTTTGTGAAATTTAAATTTTCCAAAAAAATTTTATTGAAATTCCATTTTTTTCGAAGATTTTTTTTTAGAAATATGGGGTGTTTTGACACAGTTTTCTAGCAGAAACACTGTCACTTTTTGAATTAATCGAATTTATTTTTTTTTGGTTTTGTAATCTTTCATATGGATCTTTGTATATTTTATTTCTAATACAAATATAATATGAAGCACTAGTGCTATTTTATTAGAATTGTTAATCTCAAGTTCAATTGTTTAAATAAATAAAAAAAAATATAAAACCCATTTTTCACAAAATGACTTGTACCTGCGACATGAGTCAGGTTGATAACAAAAAAAAAAACATTTTATGGACAAATTGATTTTTACTCATCTGAGTGAAAATTGTGGATTACAAAAAAAACATTTTATGGACAAATTGATTTTTTACTCATTTAAGTGAAAATTGTGGAAATACAAAACTCATCGCTTAATGAGTTAAAGTGCAATTTACACAGGAACTCGAAAAAGAGAAGCCAAAACAAGGCACAGGAAAGTCACTGGTCATGTTGAAAAATTGTGGCTTAACCCCCAACTGTGGAAGTTGCCCGTGCTCTAAAGTTCCGTGATATATGTATGTACATATCGTCGCTTGAAATCCTAAATGACGTAACCCACATTTGTCAGGAGAAGCAAAAAACAAAGTGAAGTAATTTTAAGCTTTTGACCAGATATATGGATTTCCAGATTATTAAGGCGAAATAAAATAACAAATCTAGTGCAATTAGTTCTGAATTAAAAAATAAAATTTTTTGAATCTCTTCGCCTTTTTAATGGCCTTGCTTGCTGTTACGTCATTTTCAATTACACTCATAAAATGGTCAATTTTAGATATTTAACTCTAAAATTTTGTAGGAATGTGTAGTTTATTCTAATAGACTATAATCAACCATAATATTTATTTTAGATTTCGTTGATGCTAATTCATTTTGAATTTCAGATGACGATATGTACGTCTAACTCCTCACAAAGAGAATAACATTTGATTAGAACTAACGGAGCATTAACTGTACTTCAAAAAAAACGAGGGCTACATTTTTTATTTTTGTAAATTACATTATACAAACATAAATTTTCATTTTTTATAATATTTTTGATTGCAGCAACCACCAGACCTCGGGATTATTGGTGGTACATCTGTTGTCAGTCAACACACCTTGTGTTCCAAGGGAATTTCACAATTTTAATGGAATTTTCGAAGCGCTTCTAATTGCCTCATGGATACGATGAATAATCAAGTCACGCCACCGGCACTGCCTGGACTTGTAAGAAGTTTTCTTGGATTTCACAATTATCTTCTGCGCTTCCTTCGGGAGACATTTGAATGACGACGACTTCGTTGACATTAGATTTCCCGTATTTTTGTATTTCAGCAAAGCTGCCATTTGAGCCATCTCTGCAATGCCCGTCATGATGTTTGTTATAGCGTTACTTGTTCAGTACTATTCAATGATGCCTTATGCAGTAAAAATATTTACTTCTTGGTCGCGTTCGTAGGGTTTACCCCGTTATTTCGCAGAGAATGAGCGTGAGTCGCGATGACTTCGAAAGACAATAGATTAACAAGATGTCTCTTCGTGCTCTTTCAAAAGTGAGTGTTTATAAAATATTACAAAGAATTGCGAAATTTCGACTTTGTTTTACTGTTGGTGTTATTTTTCCAATTAAACATTTCAGGAAATCCTCGAAATGTTATGATTTTTTTACATTTCTCTTTATAATTCTTGTAAACAGAGAGCGAAGCAAGTCACCTTGTTTTCTATTATCTTTTTTGTGAAGTGTCGAAGATCGCGCAATTCTTAAAAATAAATTCATATAACATCACTTAAGCGGGGTTACCACGTAATTCAATTCGATAGATAACTGTTCGAAATGGGAACAAAGAAAACGGACATATCGTAAAATTTTCCTTCGAATCGAAAATACATGGTAACCTTGATGAAATGCATTTCTGAGTGTACGAGTATTACCGCGAAATTAAATACGAAAATAAAAATGTACAGAACAAATGATCAAGTTCGAAAAATTTCTTGTGAATATACAGAAATACCACATAACTGCCCTGGTGATGCACAGTGGGGGCATTTGGAGATAAAATATGGAAATAATTCTGCCGTTTCAATCGATTGCAATGATAAAATGCAGTTTATACAGCGCTGACATGTCAAATCGGGGATAATAGTATATATATGGGGGCTATTTCTATATCTAAACCGAATTTCCCCAAATTTGGCAGTGTTTATTTATGTAATAAGAAACCCGTTTCTGTCGAATTTCATACTTCTCGGATATAAAATAAATAAAGTTTCTACAGAGCTTGCATGTCAAATCGGGGATAACATACGTATATATGGGGGGCTATATCTAAATCTGAACCGATTTTCCCCAAATTTGGCAGTGTTCATTTCTGTTATAACAAACCTCCTTTTGCCGAATTTCATACCGATCGGATATAAATACTTTTTCTACAGCGCTTACATGTCAAATCGAGCGTAACATAAAGAGTTTTCCACTAGGGATGATATGATTTTGATGTGACGTTTCGGCCATTTGTAATATGTCCTGATCTGTCATTTGTTTTTCATTGTATTCAGTAGTGTTTACAATTTCATCATGGAGAGATATACGCAAGAACAACGTTTACAAATTTTTCAGTTTTGTTATCAAAATAATCGTTCTCCCATCGCAACTTTTCGTGCGCTAAGTCGATTTTTTTTTTAAATTGACAAAAAAACACTTTCCAGTCGACCTACGACCTTGACACCCATGAGCAATATTTTAGCTCTCGTTAAGAGCTATCTTTTTGCCATTGACCGATTGTGGCTACGTGCCACACAGCAAATGAAACAATTGAATTGTTGCGAGAAAAGTTTGCAGATTCGATTATTTCATGAAATTGTGATATTGAATGGCCTCCAAGAAGTTGTGATTTAACGCCATTAGACTATTTCTTGTGGGGTTATTTGAAGTCATTGGTCTTTCGAAATAAACCAGACTCTCTTCAAGCTTTACAAGTCAATATTGAACGTACCTTTCATGACATACGACTTGATTTAGTAGAAAAAGTGCTCGAAAATTGGGTTCATCGAATTCGTTCCTGCAGAAGAAGTCGTGGAGGCCACTTGAATGACGTTTTATGTAGAACTTAATTGTATCGGTTGTACTTCACATTAAATAAAAAACTTTTCAATTTCCTTAACAATAAGTGCGTTTTTTTTCAAAGCAATCATATCACTCTTATTGGAAAATCTTGTATATGTGGGGGCTATATCTAAATCTGAAACGAGTTTCCTCAAATTTAGTATTGTCCCTAAGTTTATCATCAAGAGACTTCTCCCTGTTATTTTTTTAAGGAGGGTAACGTTTATTATCTTTTTTTTAATTTTTTTTTTAGTTGTTTTCTGAATAGAGAACCTTTCAAGAATATTCTGTGAAATGTTCAGGTGAATCGGAGCAAAACTAACAAAGATACTGCAGTCTAAGCAATCGCGCCTCATACGTGACTCAGTACATTAGAAAAACTTGAAAGCGTTTTTCCCACAACCCATGTTTTAAAAGTCGGTGCCCCTCATTACTCAAAAACTACTGAACCGATCCTTTGGAAATTTTTAACACTATTTCTTTACATAATTTACGAGGTAACGCTGTCGAGCTTTTTTAAATTTGTTACTTTTTTTTATTTAACAATAACCAATTAGTCGATTTTTTCTAGCAGAAATCGCATTATTCACTTCAAAGTGTTCCCAAAAATTTTAAATTTTAAATTTCGAAAAAAAAAACTCACTAGGCTATAACGATTTTTTAATTTCTGATGATCCGGTATCGAGTCATGAGGGGAACCGCAATTCAACCTTTTTCGAGACGCTACCGCATAAATGCTGCCGATGCCATAGTTTTTAATATTTTTTTATGAAAATTGTACACAATAAACATTGAAAGTTATCCTTTAATTTACAATTTCAATCAAAAAATTTTAACCGTTTCGTCTCCAAAAAAATCATAAAAATTTGCTTTTTTGCACGAAATAACGTTATTCTCATGAACATGATTTTGTTGAAATTCTCCTACTTCTACCAAAAGGCATACAATTTCTAATTTTTTTCAAATCGGCATTGTTTTTTCGTTAGGATGCTAGCTTTTAAAAAATTGAACAACCAATTGTTTTGCGATTTTTTATGTTTTTTCGTGCCAGAAATAAACGATTTTTTAAGAAAAAAAACAAATTTTTTAATTGTTTTAAAGACAGTTAGTAAATTCATTTTAAAGTGATGTTTTCAGCATTTCTGGCCCTTATAATTTTCATAAATTTAAATCTCGGCTTTATCGAGTTTATACTTTAAAAAATATGGTCCAAATACTAGCAAACTTCCAAAAAAAATCGGAATTTAAAAAAATTTAAACAATTTACTATATTTTTTTTTTCGAATGAGCCATGTCCGTGGTAATATTTTCTTCTATCTCCGGCTAAGTTCGAAGATGGGCCATATTGGTCCACTCCTTCTGGTACCTCCCCCACAAAGGGTTAACATTTAGTGAAATATTGATTATTTAATAACTTCTATACTACTTATTGGAATCCTCTGAATTGCTTTTATAGTACCTAGGGTCCAGAGAATAATAATTTTAACTTTAATACCAGTGCATACAAATACTTTAAATTTCGTACAGTGCAATGCTTTTATAGTACTTAAAGTCTAGAGGAAAGTGCCAATTACGGCACGCCACTTTTGGTACCTCCCACATAAATGGACCATTTTACACTAAAAGTTAACAGCTTACAACTCTAATACCAGTGCATATTAATACTTGCAATTTTGTACAATGTAATGCTTTTATAGTACCTAGAGTCCAGAGAAAAGCGACCGTTATTGGCTCGCCCCTTTTGGTACCTCTCACACAAATGGACCATTTTGTACCAAAAGTAAACCGCTTTTAACTTTAATACCAGTACATTCTTTAAAGTTATTAAATGCAATTTAAAGTGCTAATAATTTAAATAAAACAAAAATATAAATAAATTTACTAATATTTTTTGAGACTCAAGGTGAGGGAATTCATTAGTCGGTTTATCCGACTGAACTTTCTTACTTGTTTTTTATTATATTTTTTATTTTTTATTATTTTTTATTATTTTTTTATATTTTTATTTTTTGTTTCTTTTTTTTTATATTTTTTATTATATTTTTTATTATATTTTTTTATTATATTTTTTTATTATATTTTGTTATTAAATTTTGTTATTATATTTTTTATTATATTTTCTTATTATTTTTTTTATTATATTTTTTAGACTTCATAATTTCCTTAAGCTAAAATCCCGGCTTTATCGGGGTGATACTTCAAAAAATGTAGTCCAAATACTAAAGTCATCTTTCAAAAAAATCGGAATTTAAAAAAATTTAAACGAGAATTTACCATACATTTTTATTACTTTTTTATTAATAATTTTATTATATATTTTCCTACATTTTTTATTATATTTTTTATTTTACTTTTATTATATTTTTTTCATTATATTTTTTATTAAACTTTTTTTTATATTTTTATTATTTTTTATTATATTTTTTAATTATATTTTTTATTAAATTTTTTTTATAGTTTTTATTTTATTTTTTTTTGTTATATTTTTTATTATATTTTTTTTATTATATTTTTTTATTATATTTTTTTATTATATTTTTTTATTATATTTTTTATTACATTTTTTATTATATTTTTTTCATTATATTTTTTATTAAACTTTTTTTTATATTTTTATTATTTTTTATTATATTTTTTAATTATATTTGTTATTAAATTTTTAATTATATTTTTTATTAAATTTTTTTTATAGTTTTTATTTTATTTTTTTTTTGTTATATTTATACCCTCACTTTAGTGTGACGAGGGTATATATCATTTGCTACGGAAAAAAGTGTAACACATCGAAGGAGTGACCTAAGACCCCAAGTATGTTCGGAGGAAACCCGTTTTGGGTCATTTTAAGTCGAATGAGCAATGTCCGTCCGTCCGTCCGTCTGTCTGTCTGTCTGTCTGTGTGTCTGCTGGCTGGTGCGCACGATAACTCTCGAAAGGACTAACCGATTGACCTCAAATTTGGTATGTGGTAATATTTTTTCTATCTCCGGCTAAGTTCGGAGATGGGCCATATTGGTCCACTCCTTCTAGTACCTGCCCCACAAAGGGTTAAAATGTTGTGAAATATTGATTCTTTAATAACTGCTATACTACTTATTCGAATCTTTTTTCACACATAGTATTAGCTTATTAGTCGCTATCAACTCGAGAAAAATGGGCGAAGTCGCCACGTCCCTTTTGGTACCTCCCACACAAATGCACCATTTTGCACCAAAAGTTAACAGCTTATAACATTAATAACAGTGTATAAAAATACTTGAAATTTTGTACAGTATTATGCTTTTATATTGCCTACAGTTCAGGGAAAAATGGGTGTTGTTGCCACGCCCCTTTTGGTACCTCCCACACAAAGGTACCTTTTTGCACCAAAAGTTAACAGCTTATAACATTAAAACCAGTGTATAAAAATACTTGAAATTGTTTACAGTGTAATGTTTTTATAGTGTCTATAA
This sequence comes from Eudasyphora cyanicolor, assembly GCA_963930755.1. Classification (NCBI taxonomy): domain Eukaryota; kingdom Metazoa; phylum Arthropoda; class Insecta; order Diptera; family Muscidae; genus Eudasyphora; species Eudasyphora cyanicolor. Next base: position 221,683,678 of record OZ005735.1, read on the forward strand.
CCCTGTGAAAAATGGGCGTTATTGCCACGCCCCTTTTTGTACCTCCCACACAAAATTCCCAAATCATACCACAATTTAATGTCTATAATAATAATAATTCGAGTAATATTCAATATTACATTACTCACAAAGTGAGGGTATACCTTAGTCGGTTTACCCGACTGAAACTTTCTTACTTGTTTTTATTATTTTTTTTTTTATTATATTTTTTTTATTATATTATTTTATTATATTTTTTTATTATATTTTTTATTATATTTTTTATTATATTTTTTATTATATTTATTATATTTTTTATTATATTTTTTTATTATATTTTTATTATATTTTTTTATTATATTTATACTTCATTATATTATATTTTTTATACTTTTTTTATTATATTTAAGTTAACAGCTTATAACATTAAAACCAGTGTATAAAAATACTTGAAATTGTTTACAGTGTAATGTTTTTATAGTGTCTATAACCCTGTGAAAAATGGGCGTTATTGCCACGCCCCTTTTTGTACCTCCCACACAAAATTCCCAAATCATACCACAATTTAATGTCTATAATAATAATAATTCTAGTAATATTCAATATTACATTACTCACAAAGTGAGGGTATACCTTAGTCGGTTTACCCGACTGAAACTTTCTTACTTGTTTTTATTATTTTTTTTTTATTATATTTTTTTTATTATATTATTTTATTATATTTTTTTATTATATTTTTTATTATATTTTTTATTATATTTTTTATTATATTTTTTATTATATTTTTTATTATATTTATTATATTTTTTATTATATTTTTTTATTATATTTTTATTATATTTTTATTATATTTTTATTATATTTTTTTATTATATTTTTATTATATTTTTTTATTATATTTATACTTCATAAAATATGGTCCAAATACTAAAGCCATCTTTAAAAAAATTAGGAATTTAAAAAAATGTAAACAAAGATTTATCATACATTTTTTATTATTATTTTTTGTTGTTTTTTAATTATATTTTTTATTATATTCTTTTATTATAATTTTGTTATTATATTCTTTTATTATACATATTTTTTTATTATATTTTTTTTTCTTATATTTTTCATTTCTTTCTCCTTATTGTTTGGCTCAAGGTCCTTGATTAAAAGACTGATTTTATTTTTTTAGTATAAACATTTTTATTTTCTCAATACATATTTCATTTTTTAAATATATTTTTTATTACATTTTTTTTCACTTTTTTATTACATTTTTTAATTATATTTTTGTTATTATATTATTTTTTATTATATTTATTTTATTATATTTATTTTATTATATTTTTTATTATATTTTTTTATTATATTTTTTTATTATATTTTTTATTATGTTTTTTATCATATTTTTTTTTATTGAATGGGCAAACCTGCGTGACGAACGCTACATTCGTACGCGTTTTCGGATTAAAATATAACAATTTGAAAATGTTATGTACAGCCCTTCGACAAAAATTTTGTAAACTAGTGTAATTTGAGATATAGCCCCCATATATAGCCTCATTACGATTGACTTTATGCAGCCATAGAGAACAGTAATTTCAACTGATCGCCCTGAAAATGTGTAACTTAAGTATATTTACACCCAGAACCCTTCACACGAATAACAGTCGCCATAGATTCATGTTTTAATATACATATGGGGGATTTCATGTGAAGAGAGTTAAATTTAAAAGCGATGTCTTCTGATCGGGGTGATATTTGCACCAAGTTTGGTCCTACCGGATAGTAGTTATAACACAAAATTTAAACGAGATCGGTTAAGGACTGTCCGAGTTGGAGGGTTTTGAATTTTGAAATGTTGGTCACATGTCCCTATTTTACCATCCATATAACTAATTACCTATTGTATTTAGAAAATTGTGCCCAAAGTGTTTTCGATGATTTTTCTTCAATCTTTAAAAAAAAATAAAAAGTTCGTAAAAATATTTTTTTGTGAATATTTTAAAATTAGCTGAAACTCTTTTTCTTCGGAATGGTGTAATTTTATTCGCGACCGATCAGACTTTACGATAAAATAACGAAGAAATATGATAATTGAGAATTTTCGGATGTTTTAAAGGGGTTTTAATTTAAAAAAATATATAAAAATTTTCTCAACAAATTTAATTTTTCGCAATATCCCTGATTATATTTTAAAGAAGATGGCTACTTAATTTAGGATTATTTAGGGCTTTCCTGAACCAATTATGGTAAATGGTTCTCCAGTTAAGCGAAAATATGTGGTTCAGTTTATATTATTACAAGTATCATCCCACTACAAAAAAAAATAAAATGATTTTTACAAAAATGTCGAAAATAAATATTTGGCAAAAAAAAAATTAAAAGGTCACAAAAAATATTTTGGAGAATTTTAGCGATCGTTATAGGTCCATGCTTTGATATAGCCCCCATACAACGGTCCCACCCGATTAGGCATCTTAACGCTATAGGAACCGGGCTAAAATCTGATCGGGCTAAAAGTTGGTAATTCAATATTATTTATACCCAGAACCATTAACACGAACAACGTTCTTTGCTTCCATTTCCCTTAATTGGATATTTTATAAAATTTCCAATTTTCTGTATTATATTCTGTAATGCGATTCAAGGTTGAGGGTATACATATATGATTTGGTCTGGCCTAACTTAACGCATTTTTTAATTGTTTGTTTGTTTTGTATTGATAATGACAAAAAAATCTAAAAGGAATCCGAGAAGAGATCCAATTAAAAACGATCAAATGTTAATACAAATCCAAATTCTGATTAAAATTTAAAAATTCAAAAACCTAAAAAAACTATCGATATGGAAATACAAGCTAACAAATCAAAATTTTAATAAAAAAAAAACATCCATCAATTGATGACTTTGTAGTGCTTCTCATTACCTACCACTTGCCGTCGTCATTGACGTCACACACCTATTCATAATGACGTTTGTCATGCCCTTAGCTAGGGCGTATGCATCCTCAATCTTCAGCTTCAACTATTAATTGACAGAAAACATCATAAATAAAATATACGAAGAGACCGACAGACAGACAGATAGATAAACTAACATTTAGTACAATCAATGGAAATACAACTACTTAAACTAAACTCCATTTCTATCGACTTTCAATCGAATCGATAACTTAATATATTCGGTTTGCATCCCCAACACGATTCGCTTGTGGCGTGCGGACGTCATCAGAACGTCAACAGTCGGGAGCAGCGACAACAACAGCAGCAGCAACAATGCCAAAAAACCACAGAACACGCGGCGTTAGCGGCAGGCATAGGGTGTAAAAATAGAGAATAGAAAAGAACAACAAACATACTGAACAAAAAACGTGAAATGATCGATGTAAACAATACTTGCGGCGGCTGCTGCAATTGCACAGTGGGGGAATTTTGAAAAAAATGTAAATAAATATATTGATTCTATAGGAAATTTCTATTAAACTTCGTATAAATTATGCTAATTCAACAATGCGACACACACCTGCTCATAATAATATAGGGTTATCCATTTCGAGGTTCCCTACTTTTTTAAAGAAAAAAACACAGAAAATTCAAATTGAATGGGGAATGTTTATTATCATTTGAAAGAACATTCTTTGGCATTTATTTTTTGAAGATTATGTCTATCAAATGTTGGCCGCGGCTACGTCTCAGATGGTCCATCCGTTGAGTCCAATTTTCGATGACTCGATTATGTCGACCATAAGTTGAGCGAAGTGCACGAAACACATTCCTCACAGAACGTGAATTTTCGTAATAAAGTTGAACGATTTGTAAACGTTGTTCAGGCGTAAGTCTTTCTATGATGAAATGCCAAACAATACTTAACAAAAATAACATGACAGCATGACACGACTCACACGATCTCTGTCAAAAAAAGGCTATTGAAAAAAGAATCTCTACTTGGATCACCCGTTACTACCCCAACTGGTCGTCTCCCAAGGAGTAAATAACCCAATTGATCATCTACTAAGGAATAGATAACCCAACTGTCCATCTACTAAGGAATAGATAACACAACTAGTTGTAGATAACCAAACTGGATAATTCTATTAAGCAGCATATAACCCATCTGTCCGCCTACTAACGAGTTAATATCTCCTACTGACCGCCTTTTTAGTAGTAAATACCCCAAATTGTCATCTACTAAGGAATAGATAACCCAACTAGTTATCTAATAAGAAGTAGATAACCATTCTGGGTCTCTTCTAAGGGGTAGATAACCCAAGTGATCGTCAACTAAGAAGCAGATGACGCAACTGGTCCTTTACTTAGTAGTAGACAACCCAACTGGTTGTCTTACTGGTCTACTAAGGATAAGCTAAACCATGACTTTGTCATTGGAAATGGTGAATTGCCACCTTGTGACCTTTTAAAGTAGTCGTCTAAACGAATACCTACAGTACCTGAACCTTCAATGTCGGACAAAGCATAAGTTACTTATTGTTTACTATTTCCCAATTGATCATATAAAGATAAACCAAACTGACCGCCTACTAAGAAGTAAATAACCCAACTAAGAAATAAATTAACCAACTTTTAGTCTGCTAAACAATAGTAACCCAACTAGTTGTCTACTTAGTAGTAGGTAACCCAACAAGTTGTCTTCTAAGAAGAAGATAACCCCACTAGTTATCTACTATGGAGTAATTAACCCAATTGGTCATCTACAAAGTAGTACATAACCCAACTGGTCATCTACAAAGTAGTACATAACCCAACTAAGAGATAAACAAATTGATCGTCTACAAAGGAGTACAAAACCCAACTGGTTGCCTACTAAGGAATAGATAACCCATCTGGTCGTCTCCTAACCCAACTAGTTGTGGATATCCAAACTGTTCCCCTAATAAGCAGTAGATAATCCAAATGATCGCCTACTAAGAAGTAAATAAACCAACTAAATAATAGATAAACCAACTGTGCGACTACTAAGGAGTAGTTAACCCAAATGACAGCCTACTAAGTATTAAATAGCCCAAATGGAAAGCTACTAGGGAATAGAAAACCCACCTAGTTGTCTACTAAGAATTAGTTAATGCTACTGGCCCTCTTCTAAGGAGCAGATAGTCCGAAAGGTCGTCAACTACAGCGATTATCCACCTGGTCCCTTACTATGTAGTAGATAACCCAACTGGTTGTCCAACTAGTCTACTAAGAAGTAATCCATGGCTTTGTCATTGGAGGTAGTGAATTGCCAACTTGTGACCTTTTAAAGTACTGTTCTAAAAGAATACCTACAGTACCAGAACCTTCATTGTTGGTCACAGCATAAGTTACATATTGTTTACTATTTCTCAACTGGTCCCCTAGAGAAACTCCAGCTGACCGCCTACTAAATAACCCAACTATGGAATAGATAAACCAACTGGTCGTCTACTAGATTTCGTCTAGATTTCCCAACTGCTCCTCTACCATGGAGTAGATAACTCAACTGGTCGTAAACTAAGGAGCAGATTACTCAAAGAAATAGATAATCCAACAAGTTGTCTACTAAGAAGTAGATAATCTAACTGTATCTCTACTAAGAAGTAGATAACCCTACTGGTCGTCCACTAACGAGTAGATAACCCAACTAGTTGTCTACTAAGGAGAAGATATCCCAACTGGTGCTCTACAAAGATGTAGATAACCCTACTGGTCGTCTACTAAGGAGTAGATAACCCAACTGGATTCGTACTATGGTGTAAATAACCCACTGGTCATCTACGAATGAATATATAACCCAACTGGTCCTCATTTAAGGTGTAGATAACCCAAAGGGACGTCAACTAAGGAGAAGATTACCCAACAAGTACTCTAGTAAATAGTATATAGCCCTACTGATCATTCTTTAGTAGAATAGATAACCCAACTGACTAAGTAGTCAATAACCCAACCTGTCATATACTAAGGAATAGATAACCCAACTGGGAGTAGATAACACAACGAGTCGTCAACTAAGTAGTAGATTATCCATCGGTTCGTTATTTACGGAGTAGATTACCCATAGGGTCGTCAAATAAAGAGTTGATTGTCCAACTGGTCCTTTACTAAGTAGTAGATAACCCAACTGGACTTAAAAAAAATGGAATTAACTCGTCAACATTTTCGTGCGATCATTTTTCACAACATTCGACGTGGATTATAACGACAAGAGTACATCGATGAACTTAAATCTTTGTATGGCGACGAAGCACCATCCTATAGCACTGTGAAAAACTGGTTTAATGAATTCAATCGTGGCCGACGCTCGCTTAAAAGCGAAGGTCGTCCAAAAACGGCCGTTGTGCCAGAGAACATTGATGCTGTGCGTGAACTAATAATGCAAATCGTCATGTGACATACCGTGAGATAGAGGCATCCTTGGGCATTTCTTCCACCAGCATACATTCGATATTGCATGAACACGTGGCCGTAAAAAAGGCTTGTTCCCGTTGGATACCGCACAATTTGAAATTCGCTCAACAAAAGGCTCGTGTCGATTGGTGCAAAGAAATTTTGAAAAAATACGATCGCGGTGCTTCAAAAGACGTCTATAAGATCGTCACAGGTGACAAATCTTGGATCTATGCGTATGAGCCCGAAACAAAACACCAATCGACCGTGCGGGTCTTCGAAGACGAGCCATATCCAACGAAAGTTGTTCGTGGAAGAAGCACTTCGAAGCAAATGGTCGCCTGTTCCTTCGGCAAAACTGGTCATGTGGCGACTGTTCCACGTGAGCAACGTAGGACGGTCAATTCTGAGTGGTACGCCACAATTTGTTTGCCTGAAGTCTTCGGAGAAGTTCGAAAAACGAACAAGAGAAGACGAATCATTGTGCACCATGACAGTGCGAGCTCTCACACATCGGCTCAAACCAGCGCCTTTTTGACCGGCCAAAACGTCGAATTGATGGGTCATCCGCCGTACAGCCCTGACTTGGCACCTAATGACTAATTCTTATTACTTATGGTCGACGTTTTTCGACGCCTGAAGCAGCTGTCGAAGCGTTCAAAAACCATGTTTTGGAGGTGAATTTTCAACACACTGTAACCAAAACAATTCGCGCTCAAATGACAAAACGGTCTGACTGAAGTTATGCTAAAAATGTCATACGTTCCAATGGAAGTTCCAGTTTTCATCTGGCAACACTAGCATTGCCAGGACCGAAATATAAATAGCAACCCTCGTAATAGCAATTTCTTACTGATTTGAAAATACAATTGAATGTACATATTTCAATGTGGATTTTTATGCAAATTTCTGGGAAACATACATATCTAACGCACAAAAGTAGTAGAGTCTTTCTAAAGATTTTGTGGACGATTTGACAATTAAGGGTCAAATTCGCGTGGCAAAACTGCAAGTGTGTAAAGTTTCATGACGTTGATGGAGATATGGCACTTTTACTTAATTTTTTGATCGAATTTCCCACTGTGGTTGTAATGGTCGGACGGACAGACATATATGTACATATTTCGTATTTAGCATTTGATCGCTATTTGTAGTTTTTTTTGTTGCAAAATGCACTCGCCGCCTCGTACTACAAATATGTATTGAATGAATGTAGAACTAACTGACTGGCTGGCTGGTTGGTTGGTTAGCTGTCTGACGGACGGGGAACACGAGTGCATGTGCGTTGTTGCAGCTACTGCTGTTTTTGCTTATGTTGTTATTCTACTCTACTCTACTGTGCCTGTGGTTGGCTGTGATCGCACTTCAGAAACTGAGTTTCCGTTCAAAATTTCGATGATATCATCCATGGCCGTCCGTCTGACTGTCTGTCCGTCCGTCCGTCCATTTATCCCTCAGTCAGTGGTGGTTGTGGTGCCTCTTTCTCCACTTATTGTTCTTTTTTTTTTTGGAAAGACATGCACCCTCTCTCTCTTTTTCTCTGGGCAAACAAACAAAGTGATATCTCCTATCACTGTAGTTTCGTTGGTTGGTTCATTCGTACTTACGAATATACGCTACGAATGTTATTCATACTTTTGGCACAAATTTTTATCGGGACTTTCTACAAACATATTCTGTATTTTTTCGAAAAAGCGTCACTGAATGAAAACAAAAAGCAAAGAAATAAAAAAATAAAAGAAAACAAAAAATATAAAAAATAAACCTAATCATATGATAACGGTTTTCTGTAAAGAATTTTATTGATATTTTTAAAATTTTTGTATACGTTCTCAATGATTTTGGTATAATTATTATTTGAATATTTGTTTTTGGAACTTTGTACACCATTACCACTTAAGGGGTTTTGCAAGGTGTAGTATCCCCGCTGGCGCTACAATTGATAACGACCATTCAACACTACTGTCGAGCGAGCGAACGAACGGACGAACGAACTTCTTTCATTATCTCACAATTCACATAGACAATGGGAAAACAAATGTTTTATCTCCGTTTTTTTGGTGATTAACGATAACAATGACACAAATTGCTGACTTTTTAATTGTATTGTTTTCGGAAACTATTCTACAAAATATTATCATTAAGAACCTTATAAATCGTAAATAAGTAAATTTAAATCTGCAATAAAAAATATTGACTTTATAACTATTTAATTTACGTGAAACTGATTTATCAATTAAAATTCCAAAACGAGGGCTATTATGTTGAAGGAAGGCAGGAAGCTTTTTAATAAAGAAAATTTTGCATGAGCTCCACAGGACTGGGACAACTACAATAAGAACTCAAACAGTATAAAAAAAGAGTTGAGAAAGGCTCAAAATAAATCCCTGATAAATTTCGGCAACGGCGTAAAAAGCTCATCCGAAGTTAAAGCTACGGATAACATCAAGAAAGATTGCTGTTCTTTCGCTAGCTTATGTTCAGCCAGTGACTGATATACTCCCTAATGGAAATATAGTATGTAATTAAATCAGGTTCTACAGGATTTTCCAATAAGAGTGATATGATTTCTTTGAAAAAAACACACTTATTGTTACGGAAATTCAAAAAGTTTTTTAATTAATGTGAAGTACAATCGATACAATTAAGTTCTAAATAAAGGGTGGTTAAATTGTAAGGGTCGATGTTGAATGTGAACCACACCTAAACGTCAAGTTTTTTCTGCATTTCATTTGACATTTCTCAATTTCAGACTAACTCAATTTGAACCATGGAGAGATACACAATCGAGCAACGCGTTAAAGTTTTTTAAGCCTTTTACGAAAATGGGCGTTCAAATTAAAATGCATTTCGTGCACTTCGTGATGTCTTTTTGATCAGCATAATCGACCAAATGTGTCCACTATCGGGAGAATTGTGCGCAAATTTCAGAAAACCAGGTCTGTAGGAGATTTGAAAGCAGCTGTGTATGCTCGCCCCGTTCGTTTGGTGCGGCTTATGGGCTGGCGACGTCATCGGGCCATACTTCTTCGTAATGACACCGGTCAGGCAATTACTGTGAATGGTGTTCGCTATCGTGAGATGATAACAAACTTTTTATGGCCCGAATTGGAAGATATGGATGGGGACAATATGTGGTTTCAACAGGACGGTGCCACTTGCCACACAGCTAACGAAACAATGGCTCTTTTGCGCAACAAATTCAATGGTCGTGTTATCTCACGTCGTGGCGATGTCAATTGGCCGCCAAGATCATGTGATTTGACACCGCTGGACTTCTTTCTTTGGGGTTATTTGAAAGAAAGGGTGTACGTCGATAAGCCAGCAACAATTCAAGAGGTAAATGATGCGATTATTCGACACATTAACGGCATAGAACCTCAATTATGGCTCTGCGTCATTGAAAATTTGGACCATCGGAAGGAGGTGTGCCGCCGAGGTTGCGGCGGCCTTTTGGCCGATATATTGTTCCATACATAATTGAACCATACCAATATTATCATAATAAAAAGAAATTACAATAATTTCCTAAATAATTTGTGTTTAATTCAAAATCAACATCGGCCCTTCAAATTTAACCGCCCTTTAAAACGTCATTCAAATGGCCTCCACGACTTCCTCTGCAGGAACGAATTCGATGAACTCAATTTTCGAGCACATGTTCCACTAAATCAACTCGTATGTCATGAATGGCACGTTCAATATTGACTTGTAAAGCTTGAAGAGAGTCTGGTTTATTTTGAAAGACCAATGACTTCAAATAACCGCATAAGAAATAGTCTAATGGTGTTAAACCACAACTTCTTGGTGGCCATTCAATATCACAATTTCTTGAAATAATCGAATCTCTAAACTTTTCTCGCAACAATTCAATTGTTTCGTTTGCTGTGTGGCACGTAGCCACAACCGGTCAATGGCAAAAAGATAGCTCTTAACGAGAGCTAAAATATTGCTCATATGTGTCAAGGTCGTAGGTCGACTGGAAAGAGGTTTTTATTGGATTTAAACAAAAAAATTGACAGCATCATTTTCAATTGTGAACGGAAATTTTATTTTGTTCTATCTCCTTAACGGTACTTTGGGTCGGGAATCGGTCAATGGCAAAAAGATAGCTCTTAATAAGAGCTAAAATATTGCTCAAGGGTGTCAAGGTCGTAGGTTGACAGGAAAGTGTTTTTTTTTTTGGATTTAAAAAAAATTGACTTAATGCACGAAAAGTTGCTGCATAATTTGTAAACGTTGTTCTTGCGTATATCTCTCCATGATGAAATTGTACACACTACTGATTACAATGAAAAACAAATGACAGATCATGACATATTACAAATGACCGAAACGTCACTACAAAATCATATCATCCCTATTGGAAAACCCGTTATAACCGAGGAGGTACTATTGAAAACTTGACTATTTCACTTTTGACAGAACTGATTTTTTGATTTTTTTTAGTTTGGTAGGATTGAATTCAAAACTCAGAGAAAATAAAATTGTGCGAAGTCTGTATAACTAATCTTGACGTCTTTAATAATGCATCAAAATTTCGGGTTAAATGCATAGGGCCAGTATAGTATTTTCTCAAATTGTGCAAAAATACAAAAAGTGGAATAGTCAAGTTTTGAAAAGTACCTCCCAACTGATGTAATCCCGCACTGATCGATTGATTTAATTAATTGTTGTTATATCCAACAAGTTACAGGGCGTCTCAAAATATGTTTATATTTAGTGGATTGATGAAGAAAGTAATTAACCCAAATTGGGTAATATATTTTCGAGTTTAAAGTCCAAATAAAAATAATAGGTTTCAATAACTTAAATCTAGCAGTTGTAGCTAAGGCTCTGGAAACCCTGAAGGTTTTTCATTTTTCATCCAATTGCAACCAAACTTTGATTTTAGACGTTTTATCGTTCAAATGCATTTTAACGTATTTTCGATTTGCACTAAAACTTTCTATATTTGAACGATAAAACTTCCGAATGCAAAGTTTTGTGCTAATCGGATGAAAAGTGAAAAATATGCAAAAATCCGAGGTCTAATAATAATGTACCAAAGTTCATTGGTAAACTTCTGATTAAGAGAAACATTTCAGCTATCCCATGGTCAAATGACCTCCACAGATTTCTCATCATAAGAACGTCGTGAGGGGCGTTCTATCTCCCATATTATGGAATCACTCCACGAACAGTATTCTGCTTTCTCTGGAGAAGATGGGTGTTAAGGTTATTGCCTATGCAGTTAACGTTGTAATAGCAGTTACAGAACAATGTCCACGTACTCTTAGAGACAACCTACAACAAGCCTTCATACCAACACAAGATTTCCTGTTGATTAATGTATGTCTTTTCGCGAACTTTACCATAACATAACTAGTCATTTTCAGCAGAAGGTAACGGGTTTTCCAACAAAAGGTGTTATTTTGAATCACCCGGTATTTCGGTAGCTGTCACTTTTGAAGCTTTTATTCTTTCGAAATTTGACAAGTAGAAACTATGCTATTACTAAAAATGGAACGATACACGATTCAACAATGCATTGAAATTATTAAAATTCGAAAAATCGAAAATCATCGACAAATCATCTTGACTGATGAGGCCCATTTCCACCTCGGTGGCTACGCCAACAAGCAAAATTGTCGCATCTGGGGCTCGGAAAACCCAAGAGTTATTGTTGAGAAGCCTCTCAATCCTCAACGTATGACTGTTTGGAGCGGTTTATGGTCCGGCGGGGTCATTGGACCTTACATTTTCGAAAAAGAGGTTGGATCAACAGGATTGCGCTATCGAGAGGTGATTAATGATTTTTTATGGTCGGAGTTGGATGGTATTGATCTGTACAACGTTTACTTTCAACAAGACGGCGCTACGTGCCACACAAGCAACGAAACCATTGCTCTGTTACGGGAAAAGTTTCCGGACCGTGTTATCTGTCGAAGAGGTCATCACAATTGGCCATCGAGATCTTGTGATTTAACACCTTTCGACTTCTTCCTTTGGGGCCACGTGAAAGATAAGGTCTACGCCAACAGCCCAGCGTCGATTCAAGACCCCAAAGATAGAATTTGTGAGGCTATCGAGGACATAGGGCAGCCACTTTGCGATTTGGTTATGCAAAATTTCATGAAAAGGATATGGTCCTGTAAGTGTGGTCGTAGTGGCCATTTGGCTGAGGTTGTTTTTCATTATTAACGGCATACCTTCCTCTTTATTACGAAATAAACATCCGATCATTTATCTCCAAAAATGGCATTTTTCTTTGTATACCAAAAAAAAAACACCTCTTGTTGGAAAACCCTTTATATGACATGGTGTTATTCATTCTCTAGTAGATGGTCAGTATGGTTATATACTCGTACTCCTTAGTAAAGAGTGAGATTAGTTATCTACTACTTAGCAAAATTCCAGTTGGTTAAATGCTGGTTAGTAGACAAATAGTTGAATTATCTACTCCCTAGTAGAGGACCAATTCGGTTATTTACTACTTAGTAGAGGGTCAGGTGAGTTATCTACTACTTAGTATAATTTCAGTTGGATGAGTGCTGATTAGTAGACGTCCAGCTGAGTAATCTACGCCTTAGTGGGAGACGAGTTGGATTATTTATTGATTAGTGGAGGGTCAGTTCGGTTATCTACTCCTTAGTAGAGGACCAGTTGGGTTATCTACACCTTATGTGATGACAAATTAGGTTATCCACACCTTAGTCAGATACATTTGGGTTATCTACTCCTTAGTCAGGTATATTTGGGTTATCTACTCCTTGGTAGACGAACGGTTGTGTTGTCTACTCTTTAGTAGGAGGTCGGTTGAGTTATCCACTCCTTAGTAAAGGGTCAGTTGGATTATATACGCCTTAGTGGAGGTAATTGGGCCATGTACTTCTTAGTAAGCGTTCAATTGAGTTACCTACTCCTTATTAAACGACTAGTTGTGTTATCTTCTCCTTAGTAGAGATACATCTGGGTCATCTATGCCTTAAATGGCAACAAATTGGGTTATCTAATAATTACTAGACGTCAGGTTTAGGTATCTACATCTTAAAACGACAAATTGAATTATCTACTTCTTAGTAGACGACAAGCTTGGTTATCTACTTATCTTAGCAGATGACTAGTTGGGTTATCTACTTCTTAGTATATGGCTTGTTAGGGCCAGTATTCAAAGTTTAACGATTAAATATTAATTATTTAATTGGTTTCAAAAGTAACTTGCCCTATCCGACATTAAAAGGTCAGGTACTATTGGAATTATTTTAGACCAGTACTTAGAAATGTCAAAAGCTGGCAAGTCAACAACTCCAATCACAAAGCCAAGTTAAAGTTACCGATTGTCTTCATATAAAAAGTGACCGATCCCTGCCCTTAATGGACATACAAGGCGTTTGGCAGTTTACGTGTCCAATTTTCTCATTCCGATACGACAATAACGGACGTTTGTCAGACATATTACCAAGATTATGGATAATTGCCTGACCTTCCAGGAGTAGTACATTGATTGATTTAAAGAAAACACGTGTCAGATCAATCTCATTTTTGATTCAAGAGTTGTATTTGTTTTCTTTTGGGAGAAAACCATCATTGTAAAACAGGAAGTGTATAAATTTCGAAGAAAATACACTTTCTTTATTTTCCAATTTATTAAGCTTTCTCAATGATAACGAGAAAGAAAACCGCCTCAATGACTCGATTCTTTTGATGTTTTATTTCTGAAGTCAATATAAAACAAGAAAATTACAGCAAAAAAACGAACATTTTCTATAATCAATAAATATACAGTGATTCGGTCCGAGGAGAGTCGTCAGTAGCCAAAATTAATATTTTCAGGGAAAACATTTATACAAAATGAACATATGTACTCGTAAGTGGGGACAAGATAAATTAACCCATTGAGAAACCAAAGAGTCAAAATGATTAAAAGCCACGAATAATTTCAAATTAGACTAATTTATTATAGGTAACCGCAAGGGTATATTTGAGGGATCGCGGGCATATTTTATTATATATTAAATATACCTAAAAAATCGTGTAATACTTATATATGTATATATGGAAAATAATTATTCATGATTAAATTTAGTTCCTCAATTTAAAAACGACTAATTATTTTCTATATATTTACAAGATTTATTATGTTTTTTAATATGGAAAAACTACAAAGAAAGATTTTTAAAATTAATTTAATTTATTTTTATTTTAAATTTATCAAAGACACCATAGGTTATACATGAATGATCCTTGGGCTTTTTTATAGGAATAATAAATAATAAATAAATCTTTCCTATATATGAAACTTAATTATTCTTTTTCGAATATTTTTTATCGCAGGTTCACAAATGGTTTAAAACGGAAAAATTATAACAAATAAAGAAGCGTTTAATCCCAAGACAAAATCTGGACATGTGCCAATTAATTAATTAAACAAAATGAAACAGAAACATGTATGGTAGGTACACATTGATGTTTTTTTTTCGTTTGGGTTTGTTTTTTTATATTTCTTGTTGTTGTTGTTTTCTTTAAAATGGATACATGACCTCCCACATGGAAAATTATACAAATAATTGAGGATGAATTCATCAACAGACAGTTTTGCCAAAAAAAAAGTAATGAACTGAACAAGTCAAAAATTATGACTGTCTACACTCAGAAAAATTTCAGGGTCTGATGAATTTAGTTAATTTTTTTCAAATTCACATTGATATTAAGGTATATAAGCCTAAAGCTACGTTCAAACTGAACAAATACACCGAATTTTAATTTTCCCGGGAAATAATTATACAAAGTGTGCACCAAAGGTACTTTGCATAAAACGGATGGATATACTCGTATATATTAACTGTTCATTTTGAAAGTGGCTTAAACGCCATTCTGCATACTCGCTTCACCGTTAATAAAACTCAAATACATATCACTTAATATATGTTTGTAAAATAGAAACATTGAAGTCTTCAGATGAACTGAATGTAAATAACATATAACTATTATTCGCCTAGCATTTTAATGATACTACTCTTGGTTTAAAAACAAAATGGCGCTTACGCCACTCTCAAAACAAATAGTTCATATGTACAGTATTTTCGCTTATCTGCATTGCACTTAAGTGCCTTTTGTCCTTAGCACGCTATGTCCGCACGCAAAAGTTACACA
Source organism: Eudasyphora cyanicolor (assembly GCA_963930755.1). Classification (NCBI taxonomy): domain Eukaryota; kingdom Metazoa; phylum Arthropoda; class Insecta; order Diptera; family Muscidae; genus Eudasyphora; species Eudasyphora cyanicolor. The sequence continues at coordinate 221,699,139 of OZ005735.1, forward strand.
AAAAAAAAAACAGCGGCACCTTTCATTTCTAATTTCATAAGAATGTTATGAACAAATTGAATGCAGAGTGAGCATCAACATTTTGCTTAAGTCCACATAAGGCAGCTATGCGAATCGGATAAATGCACATTTGTGCATATAAGTGAATACAGCATTAGGGAATTTTTCAAAAGGTCTTGCAAAAGTTTGCGCGGCAGTTAACAAAAAATACTGTTTACTCTTAAAGATATTTGCTTACAAAGTTTAATTTCAAATTGCATACGTACGTTATGATAAGGACACTCTCTCTATCATGAAGAGCTTGCAGGGAGCTATTGGCATGTCCACATATTCCTGTACCCCTGGAGAATGTAATACAATTCCTAGCCTTGTAGAATGCGCATCTATATTTCGCTTAAGTGCACATAAAACAGCCATTTGAATTGGATAAGTCCACATTTATGCAGCTAAGTTAATACTGCATTAGGGAATTGTTCACTTTGGTGCGCAAAATGCCTTGCATAACTAAGCAAGGCAGGCTAAGTAATGTATACTCTTAAAGATATTTACTCACAAAGTTTGCGGCAAAATTATAAAATTCTGCCATTTCTAGGGTGTCTGTGGATGCTAACATGATCCAAATTTGCTAACTCAACAAAGAAATATGTGCTCAGGTTCGCACACCACCTCTCTAGAAAGAATGGTACAAAGACACATAGGTTATTATAAGGGGTGATCTAAGTAGAGAAACTTTTCAATAGCCTTTTTTGACAGATCACGTGTGAGTCGTGTCATGTTATTTTTGTTAAGTATTGTGTGGCATTACATCATGGAAAGACTTACGCCTGAACAAGGTTTACAAATTATTCAGTTTTATTATCAAAATAATCGTTCGCCAATTGCGCTAAGTCCATTTTTTTTTAAATCCAAAAAAACACTTTCCAGTCGGCCCACGACCATGACACCCATGAGCAATATTTTAGCTCTCGCTAAGAGCTATCTTTTTGCCATTGACCGATTCCTGATCCGACGTACCGGAATCATCGGTCCATATTTCTTCAAAAATGATGCCGGTGAGAACGTAACCGTCAATGGCGACCGTTATCGTGCCATGATAACCGACTATTTGATGCCTGAAATTTAAGCTTTTGATCTCGGCGACATTTGGTTTCAACAAGACGGCGCCACTTCCCACACATCGCATTAATCAATGGATTTATTGAGAGAACACTTCGGTGAGCAGATAATTTTACGTCGATTGGCCACCAAGATCGTGTGATATCACACCGTTAGACTTTTTCCTGTGGGGATATGTAAAGTCTAAATTTATGCGGACAAACCCGCTTCGATTCAGGCCTTGAAGCAAAACATCACGCGTGTCATTCGCCAGTTACCAGTCGAAATGCTTGAACGAGTCATCGAAAATTGGACTCAACGGATGGACCATTTGAGACGTAGCCGCGGCCAACATTTGATAGACAAAATCTTCTAAAAATAAATGCCAAAGAATGTTCTTTCAAATGATACTAAACATTCCCCATTCAATTTGAATTTTCTGTGTTTTTTCTTTAAAAAAGTGGGGAACCTCGAGTACTCCACCGCTTTATCACCCCAGCTTTTGCAAAAGTCATTTCTCAAGAGTCTTCCTGCGTGCCGTCCAGTGAGACAGTGGTCTGTCGTAATAGACACAAAAAGTGAGTTCTGGCTCGATAACCTCAGTAGAGCATTCGTACGTTTCGAGCTTCAGCAGGAATCAGATAGAAATGTACGCAGTAACTGACTACCGATCATCTGCCGTATGTTGTCATCTCTAAATAAGAGCTTGCTGGACGGAAGAATTTACGGTAGTTCCTTGTCTGTTCATGTGCTCTGCTGTTCCCATTGGTTCGACACTCATATCAGGTTGATTTTGACCTGCTCAGCCATCTCGTCAAGACATTTGCGGCAGTTGAGGGTTGTTCTTGAATAGTGGAATACATAATCCAGGGCCTGGATATCGGAGAATATATTTATTCCAGCCTTTGTCAGAACGGTATGTCTCAGCCAGTCGACTATCTCCCGAGTAGCCAATATTTCTACCTGCGGTAGATAGCCCTAGGACTTTCGAGTAGATCCCGAGGCAATTATTTTTGGAGCCATCAGTTGCATTCTAGCGATCATCTGCCATTTGTTGCCATAAGGGCACTGATGGTTGTTTTTGAATTCAGGAATACATAATCCATAATCCAATTAATGACAGCCTGGCTATCGGAGATTATATCTTCTTCAACCGTTGTCAGAACGTTAAAGCTCCGACATTCTTCAGGAGTGATCAGCCAACCTACAATCAGTAGATAGGCCTAGGACTTTCGGGTAGATCTCGAGCCGAGTAAATTTGAAGCGATGCCAACGTGGTGGTTTTTCCGATATTTCAGTGTTCAATAAACAAATTAAATTTATAGATATTATGTTGGTGATTTTTAAATTTACTTCATGTTTAACATTTGTTGTTAATGTTAGCGTTTTTTTGTGTTTTTATACTTTTTCGGTAGTGATTTGTAGTGGTTTCTGCACTGTTGTTCCGTAGTCTCTTTTGCTCGATAGAGTTCGGAGCACTGCTAGCACTCCCTCTCTCTCTAAAGAAGGGCTTGCAGGCCCACATTTTCCACTTCCACTGGAGAATGTATGGTGGATTTTTAACTGCTCGCACATCTCTTTGAGAAATATACGGCAGTTGAGGGCTGCATAATCCAGGAAATTAATGGCAGCTTGGCTATCGGAGAATATTTTTACTTCAATCTTTGTCAGAACGTTATACCTCAGACATTCTGCTATTTCCCAAATAGCCAACATTTCAACTTGGTAAATTCATTAAAGATCAGCCAGTCTACGATTTTTCGAGTAGACCTCGAGGCAAGTAAGATTGTAGCCATCAGTTACTGACTGGTGACCATCTGCCGTTTGTTGTCATTCGGGAACTATCTCTCAAGAAGAGCTTGTAGGACGCTAGGTCTTTCGAGCAGACTTCAAGGCCAAACCTACCATTCAGAAGTCCACACATCTCATTACATCTGGAAAGTGGTCTTTCCATGCATCCCTGTGTGTGGTACTTCTTATCAAAGATCTGCAATTTCAGGCATCATGTAGAGGATTACACCATGTCCACAGTCTTAACAATTCTGAGACACGGCGGACAGTTTAACCTGATGTAGAAAATTAAGTATTAATCTTGCATCAGACGGCGTTTTTCTTAAAGCGCCAGTGGTGCATAGACTGGCCATTCACTGCACCATACTCGGAATATTACAGTAGGTAGATTTGAGAGTGTTGTCCATCAGATAATAACTCCGTAAAGCATTATGGATCTGACAACACCTACACTTGGGATCTACTCTTCGCACATTTGCATCACGTCTAGCAACGAAATACCTTTGGATTATATGAATCTATTGGTGTACTAATTGAAATTTAACCTTAAATTAAAACCACTGCAAAATTCCTGACATGTCATTTATTCCAATTATGTTTGGCCATCCAACGCCAATCCTGTTCGCTGCATTGAGTGTTCCATTGAATGTTTAATTATTCCCCCTTGGCTAATTCTTTTTAGGTTCTCTTCTGATTATATTTTGTCAATTATTGTGTCTTTATCATTCCCAATCACTTAATGTGGACACAATAGTTGGGACAAGCCAAACACAACCAGCACCAAGCACCGAGGAGCCAACAATTGAACAATTGATTATCGTCCATCGTCCATTTTTTTGTGCACGTCGGTGGTATTCAATGGATTTTTTTCAGCATGAGAGCATTGCATGCTTGGTCTGGATAGTATGCCTGCACACAGTTGATGGTATCATTAGAGCTCATATCGCCAATGGATGGACAGACCCATGAGACACAGTGGGAAATTTTGAATTGTGGTGTCTCAATTAAACGTTTTTGGTTTGAAGGTTTGAAAATATGTTAGAGAGAATTGACGATAGCAATTAGGGAAATATAGCAAGAACACCCCAACAACATCCTTCAGTGGTGCCCCCAAGAAGTGGGCGAAATGACTGAGATATAACATTCTGACAAAGGTTGGAATAAATATATTCTCCGATCTGAGTCTGCCATTAAATCCTCGGATTACTCGTATGTATTCTTGGATTCAAGAACCCTCAACTACGAAGAGTAGTTGTCATGTGGCCTTCGGTAGCACAGTGGTTAGTGCATTAGACATGGACCCCGAAGGAGCTGGGTTCAATCCCAGCCAGGCAAATAGCAAAATTTAACATCAACATTTCACGTTTTCATCATAATTCGAGTTTCTGCAGCTAAAAAAAACCAGTCGCACTACCACCACTGGAGATAAGGAGAAATATGAGATTTTCCTAGTCCCCATTCGCTCAAGGGTTGGCAAATGCTAAAATCAGACAAGTTTGTTAACTCAACAAAGAAATATAAGTCTAGGGTGCCGCCTTTAGCCTTCTAGAGAGAGATTGGAACACAGACATATAGGGTGCTATAACCAGTCCGTCCTCCTCCTCTTCTTCGCCTTCGTCATTGCGGCTTCAGTAAAAGTAATTTCTCAAGAATTTGATCTGCCATTTGTTGTCTATCTATCAGGTTCGCTATAGGCTTGCCCACATATTCGAGTTCCCCTGGCTAATGTAAGATAGTTCCCAGCCTTACAAGGTCATATGCCCTGCAGCTTCCTGTGGCCCAGCACAGATATCAATGGATTTAGAATTGTTCTGCCAATTCTATAATTTATATACGGCTGTTCTGAATTAGGAATACAGAATCCAGCTATTTATGGCAGCCTGGCTATCGGAGTATATATGTATTCCAACCTTTGTCAGAACTTTATAACTCAGGTCATTCTGCTACTTCCATAGTAGCCAACATTTCAGCCTGGTTAATGTAGGAGTGATCAAGCAGGCTACGATCTGTTGACCTAGATCTTTCGAGAAGACCCTGAGGCCAACCCTGCTATTAAGATTGTAGCCATTAATATAGAAGTCCACACATCTCATACCACAACGAAGTGGTTGAAATGGCTGAGATATAACATTCATACAAAGATTGGAATAAATATATTGTCCGATAGCTAGGCTGTCATTAAATCCCTGGATTCTGTATTCCGGAATTCAACAACAGCCCTCAACTACTCTTAATGAAATGGCTGATCAGTTCAAAAACCACCTGATATGATGCCGGCCCACAGGGACATAACATGGAACTGTAGTGTAGATGAGCATGCAAGTTCAGCAACTATCTTATATGCTACAGGTGAACTGGTTTGTAAGCACTTCTTGGGAGATAGTGTCCTTATGGCAACAAATGGCAAGTGGTCACTAGTTAGCAACTGTGGTCCTACCAAGCCAATGTGGTCCTGCTTAAACTCGGACGTCGCACGAATTGTGTATATTATGACGGATCACTGTCTTATTGGAATTGAGAGAAAGAATTATCGAAGGATCCTCTTCGAATTCGCCACCGAAATAACTAACATTTATGAATTCCCAGCAAACATTGTGGCCGAATATCTCAAAAACAAGGGCTAACCTAGAAAAACGGCTACCGACACTGGATTCAGCGCCGTCGAAATATATGTCCTTCTGCTGTACTCCAAAATAAATTATACATCGATTCAAAAAGTTACCTTGAATATCGCAAACAGTTGCGGAGGAAAAAACATGTTTTATAGACATACCTGAAAATAAATAAAATATTTTTTATTAAAAAAGGTTAAGATAGGAACAAAATTAAAACTAATGTTGTATAGAAGCATAATAATATCTATAATACACATTTTTCTTGCTTTCGAATTATTTTTAACAAGAGAACGATTTATCAGATCTTGTTCTTGATCTTCGAAACTAAATCAGGAAAGCCTTTCCATAAGAAAATGTATGACATCCGGCCCATCAGTTTATCATGGTTTCTGCTGAAAACTTTTCAGATATTGATTACGGTCTGTCCAACAAAATGTATTTTAAAATGTAGGACTTCCGGCCTATCAATCTTTCATGGTTTCTGCTGAAGACTTTTCGGATATTGACGACGGTCTAGCCAACGAAATGTATATTAAATGGGTAAATCCACGGCCGAAATATTAACGGCCCTGAGTAGTCTTGGGGGTAAATTATGGCATTGGAAGTGGATGGAAAAAACGAACTTGTAGTAAATCCCACAAAAACGGAGTCATTTCTTTTCACCATGAAGTACAAGCTACCACCTGTAGAACCCATATCTTTAGGATGCACCGACATTCTCTTTACGTGTTTTGTAAAGCATGTTGGTGTTTTACTAAACAGGAAGCTGAATAACGGGTGATCCAAGTAGAGATACTTTTTTCAATAGCCTTTTTTGACAGATCACGTGTGAGTCGTGTCATGTTATTTTTGTTATGTATTGTTTGGCATTTCATCATGGAAAGACTTACGCCTGAACAACGTTTACAAATCGTTCAACTTTATTACGAAAATTCACGTTCCGTGAGGAATGTGTTTCGCGCACTTCGCTCAACTTATGGTCAACATAATCGGCCAGTTACCAGTCGAAACGCTCGAACTAGTCATCGAAAATTGGACTCAACGGATGGACCATCTGAGACGTAGCCGCGGCCAACATTTGATAGACATAATCTTCAAAAAATAAATTCCAAAGAATGTTCTTTCAAATGATAATAAACATTCCATTCCCCATTCAATTTGAATTTTCTAGGTTTTTTCTTTAAAAAAGAAGGGAACCTCGAAATGGATCACGCGTTATATGCGGTATCGCTATATATGTATCGTTACATGTCAAAAAGCAAAAGGCAGAACATGAAGTCTTACACGTATTGTACACTTGCTGCATACCACCGATTTCGTACCTACAATGTTCAAGAAGAGAGACGGAGAAGACTACATACTGTGATATACTGAGTAAGTTCCAAAGAATGGCCAGCCTCTGTAAAACTGGAGCTTTAAAAACAACAAGTCACTTTTTGAATCATTTAGGTATATGCCACTATAGCTTGTAGGCTGCCTGATCACTGCAGTATCTACCATGCTAAAAAGTTGGCTATTGGAGAGTTAACAGAATGACAGAGAAATAACGAAATAGGTTGGAATAAATATATTATCCAATATCCATGATTCCATTACATCGTTGGAATATGTATTCCTGAATAGAATAACAGCCATCAACTGCTACAGATATCTTAAGGAGATGGCTGAGCAGTTCAAAATCCCCTGGCAGATTTGTTCAGCCAAAGATTGAATGAATTCCACAAGAACAGCCCTCCACTGTCGCAAATATCTTAACAAGATGGCTGAATAGTTCAAAATCCACCAGATATTGGTTCCAGGACCACATGGAACCAATGCTCAGTGCACATGAACTTTCAAGTCTGCGAACTACTTTACATCCTACTGAAATATGTGTGCATTCCACTAGCGATCTACAAGCTCTTCTGGAAACATAGTGCTCATATGGCAGCCAATGACAGGTGCTTACTAGTGAGTAACTGTTGGTTAGATTAGAAGAGAGGAAACGTTCTAACGTCTCATGTCCAGGGACATGTGGACAGGTGGGCATTACCAGTGGGTAATGGTAATGTGTCAAAATCTGCATTCGTCATAATCTGCTTGTCCTATGCGGTGTAGATGTGCTTGTAAGCTTGAATTCAGTAAATTTGTGGTTTTCTTCACATTTGGGTCAGCCCACAGCATCTGTGTAGTTTCTCGCACTGTTTCGCTATACCACACAATCTATCTATCCCATCACTGCCAAGTGCTTTAACTTATTCTTTGTTACATCGAAAGATTTCGAAACTTCCAAGTTTACTACTTGAAGTTCTCTAGCCTTTGTGTCCAAACTATTTGCCCGTTCATTTCCAATCACCCCGCTGTGTCCTGGCACCAAAAAGATCATGGGCTGGTAATAATTAATCGTTCTGTTACAGTCCAAGACCATTCTGGATTTGACTCTTTCGGGCGTTATTGCTTTGATCTCCATTTGGCTTTCTGTGAAGATGTCAGCGTTTTTAAGCTTTGCGGTGTTACTGAGACAGTTCGCGCCTTTCGTGTGAACTGTATACATCCAAGCTGATGTGGCTCTGCGTAAATACGAAATGCAATACACGCAAAGAAAAAATTCGTTTCCGAGAAACGAAATATTAGACAACTACAATTCTCGTTTACGACGACTGAAATCCTTTTGGTCAGAACAAAAAATTGCTTACGCGAAATAAATTTCTGTCACAACAAACGAAATTTCAGTTCCGGCAAACGAGAATTGCAGTTGTCTAATATTTCTTTGCGTGTAACGCTCTACTATTTTTATAGGGACAGGATGTCTGTATATTGAGAGAGAGTGTCTATATAGCAACAAATGACAGTTGGTCAATATTCAGGAAATTTATACATTCAAAGCTGATGTGACTCTGCCTAAACGTGAGATGTACCAACGCCCTACTGTTGTTGTAGAGACAGAAAGTCTCACTTATCATACCGTCATGACGGGTCGCTATCTTATTGGACGACATGTAGATATATTTAAAGTCCTGACAAATGAATTTAGCAGATGCTGCGATGACAAATGCGGAAGAATCGATAGGGAATCTTATGTGTTTGTACATCGCTCTCTCTAGAAGGCAGCAGGCTATCCTACAGGACGATAGGACATATCACCTATTATATCTGTCATGACGGATCACTGCCATATTGGACGATACGCAGAGAGACTTCAAAACTTGAGAAATTAATTTTGTAGGAGCTGATGTGACAAAAAAGAGGAGGAATCATTCGAACATCTAATGTGTCTGTGCTACGCTCTCTCTAGAATGCAGCATGTCACTATAGGCTCACATTTCTTTGGTGAATTGGTAAACATGGCTAATATAGGGGGTTCGAGGTTCCCAATTTTTTAAAGAAAAAAACAGAAAATTCAAATTGAATGGGAAATGTTTATTATCATTTGAAAGAACATTCTTCTGCATTTATTTTTTGAAGATTATGTCTATCAAATGTTGGCCGCGGCTACGTCTCAGATGGTCCATCAGTTCGAGTCCAATTTTCGATGACTCGTTCGAGCATTTCGACTGGTAACTGGCGAATGACACACGTGATGTTTTGCTCCAAGGCCTGAATCGAAGCGGGTTTGTCCGCATAAACTTTAGACGGTGTGATATCACACGATCTTGGTGGCCAATCGACCGGCCCAAAATTATCTGCTCTCCGAAGTGTTCTCTCAATAAATCCATTGATTGATGCGATGTGTGGGAAGTGGCGCCGTCTTGTTGAAACCAAATGTCGCCGAGATCACGAGCTTCAATTTCAGGCATCAAATAGTCGGTTATCATGGCACGGCCGCCATTGACGGTTACTTTCTCACCGGCATCATTTTTGAAGAAATATGGGCCGATGATTCCGGTACGTCGGATCGGGAATCGGTCAATGGCAAAAAGATAGCTCTTAACGAGAGCTAAAATATTGCTCACGGGTGTCAAAGTCGTGGGTTGACTGGAAAGTGTTTTTTTTTTGGATTTAAAAAAACGGACTTAGCGCAATTGGCGAACGATTATTTTGATATTAAAACTGTATTTGTAAACGTTGTTCAGGCGTAAGTCTTTCCATGATGAAATGCCAAACAATACTTAACAAAAATAACATGACAGCATGACACCACTCACACGTGATCTGTCAAAAAAAGGCTATTGAAAAAAGTATCTCTACTTAGATCACCCTATATATTGATCCGCTAGCTCTTGAACTTTGTTTCAAAGGGAGGGACTAGGAAAATCTCACATTTTTCTTCCCGTCCCTTTGGCCTACATTCTCTAAGTGCGCCCGATATACAGGCTACCATATAAACCAGGGATGTAACGAATATTCGCAATCGCATATGCGAACGCGAATTATTCGCATCATTTTAACATTCTCATTCGCAAAAACCATCTTTGGATTATTCGCTTTCGCAAAAATATATTTCAATATTCGCTTCCATTTGTTAGAAGTGTTAAATCTCCTTATTCCCTTCAAACAATTTGAAGATATTAATACCAATGAAAACCTCTACCACTTCTCCTCAAAACAGTTGAGGAAATATGTTTGTCCTTGTGGTAACAGGAGGTAAAACTATGGAAAACATTCTTAATACTTGAATATCCTGGAAATGTATCAATTCAGTGCCTTAAATTTGTTGGTACTAAAGGGTCAAACTATTATTAGCATTCGCTTTCGCAAAAATGCATATTTCACTATTCGCAATCGCAAGAAATATATTTCAATATACGCTTTCGCTAAAGTCACTTTCGTTACATCCCTAATATAAACTTAGCCTAACCTTATTATGGTGGTTGTTGTGACAATGTTTTGAAAACGATGATCGTAATACCCGATTTCATTTACCCGAGAACCGACTCGGTTTTTTCGGATTTACCCCTGTAATGTTGAGGGCCCTCTTTATTAAGACTCTGAGCGAGTGAACTTGCAATTCTCCCTAACTGAAATTGCCAAATCGGCTGATTATGCGACAACCTTCACCCTATCCTTCTACAACGAAAACATCGAGATGTGACCTTCGTAAGTCAGTGGTGAAATAGGCGGAAACTTGGAATCCGAAGGGACAGGATTTTTATTTAAGCTCATTTTAATTTTCACTTTTATTTATGCTCCTCTCTTCACATTCCACAGTTGCACAAACCGACCCGTATAAAGTTGCCACCGCCGACATTTTTGCATCGTTCCTTGCAGTCCACTCGATTTGGAGTTCAACAATATCATAAATTAAGCGGATCTATGTAGTAGGCTTTGAATCTGTGCTTATTGGAACTTGCAATGCGCGCTAAATATTGTTTGAGAGAGTTAAAAAGAAATCAGCTGATTAATTTGCTAAAAAGAGAATAGTCATAATACAGTTAGTGGAAAACGCATCGTAGATAGAAGAACAGGTAACGTAAGTACATGGTTACCATAACCTTTTTTCGGAAAGGAGGACTTTTGTGTCAGAAAAGGAGGACTTTTGTGTCAGAAAAGGAGGACATTTGTAACATTTACAAAGAGAGTTTGAAACTTTCGGAGGACATTTAAAAAATACAATTTCCTATGATAATGATTTCGGCTTTCCACATGCAAGATCCCAACATTTCGGGTCCGACATATTACTAGACTTGACTTCAGAGGATATGACTGGAAGATACTGAGAAAATTCGTGTATAGTACCGATTTTCTGTAACTCGTTAGGAATAAAAAGATCATAAATAAGGAGCGCACAACAGGCCGAACCACTGACTTAAGTGTATGTCCATGGACATGAGACGTTTACACGTCTACTCTCTTCAACCTAACCTATATCTTAATCTGAATCGACTTTGACCAATTTCTTCCCAGGTATCAAATATTGTCAAATTTGAGCAAGATCGGAATGAAAGTGAGACCTGTACTTAAGGCAAAATTTTAAATAGACAGACAGACAATCGGTGTACTTTAATGTGGGTCTAGCTCCAGTATTTTAAGGTGTTAATTATAATAAATAAGCGAAGCGGCGTTAAGATCTGATAAGCCGAATTTTGCATACCCTACACCATATTGTATGCATGTCAACTGTTCATTGATTCTTTGAAATTTGTTGCGATAAGAAGTAAAATCTTGAGGTATCTTTGTGTGGGGGCTATATCAAAACATGGACCTATAATAACCATTGTTCGTCTGAAGGGTTCTGGATATACATACATACTCCCAAATTACCAATTTCAGTTCGACCAGTTGAAATTTGCAGTCTCTATGGCGTTAATGAGTCAAATCGGACAGAAGATACTAAAAATTTATCGATATTTCTCATTTTCAGTCCGTTACGTTACCTGCAGCTATAAGAAGTATCAGTAGCAAATTTCAGTCATCGAGCTCAATTATTGTAGTACTAACTTTGTACTAAAAGTAGTTGCGAGTATAATTCATGTGGAGGTTTGTGGAGGTTTGTGAAAAATTTTAATTTGTAACAAAAGGAGGACAAATCCATCATTTTTGAAAAAGGAGGGAGGACGGGAGGACGCTGGTTAAAAAGGAGAACATGTCCTCCCAAAGGAGGACGTATGGTAACCCTGCGTAAGTATCGTAGTACCCCTAATACAGATCAGTTTAAGGACATTTTCTGCCAGAAAGTATAGAAAAAGTATAATTGTAAATCTCCCACTGTGAAATGTTTGGTTGCATTTTTCATTTGTGAGTTTTATTTGTTGGATTTTCTTTGGTTTAGGTTTGGTGTTTCCTTTTTTGTGTGTTTGTTCCGTTGCGAATAAAGTACGACTATAAGAAGGTGAATAACATTTGCAATTTGATTATATAGATAAATACCTCTCGTAAAGTAGATATTTAGATAGAAATGTGTGTGTGTGCAGCAATAACAAAGAAAACAAGAAGAAAAATTTGCTATTGCTTAATTTATGCACAATATTGGCGTTTGTTGATGTTGCTGTTGTATGAGTATCTATTATTATGCTATAAACGATTTAGTGGATTGGTTTCTTTTGTTGCTTATTGTGTGTTTTTTCTCGTTGCATTTCTTTGTTTTTTTTTTTTGTTTGGTGTTAATGCATTAGAAGATGAAATAAAAAAACAAAAGCTTTTCAACAACACCCAATTAATAAATATAAATACTTTCGTTTTTTAATAATATAAATATTTGGATATTTTTTAATTTAATATCAAAAATAAAAACAGAAAAAAATATTTATTTTCAATAGAATATATAGAAAATATTTTCCATATCAATGACCAAAGAACATAACGAGGATGTACATGGTCATTAGGAAAAATTAACGGAAATCACACACACACAGAAAATGTACAGCATTTTAAAATTTTGATCCAAAGACTTGCTAATGTTTTACTTTATAATAAGAAAATTGTCTTAATTATAAGAATGAAATGTTCTTGTTTTAAAGTACAGTTTTTGTCAGTGTATAGCTCGAGGTTCGGCTAGAATACTTTAAACAAATTATTTTTCACCATTAGTGTAGATAGAAAAAAATGTTATAACCAATAAAAATTTAATAACTTGGCATTTTCCTTAATTGCCAAGTTAAAATTGTGTTTTTCGCTTGAAAATCATATTTCATTTTATTTCTGCTTAATATGCTCGTAAATCCCCTAGCTATTGTTTGGATTTATTCATTCATTGTTTGCATCCCCCAAAATCCATCTAAAGAGGGGTGGCGATGGTTTTGAGGTTAATACGTGTTTTACGCTGTCTGGCTGGATTACTGCCACACACACACACAGCGACATGACTTCAGCTGATGTTGGCTTTCGTGATTAGTCGAACGTACAATATAACATTAGAAAATTTATCTATTTAAGTACGAATCACTGAACTGTTGTTATGTTGTAAAACATGTGTATTACATGCAAGATATATGATTTTATCGTACGATATATACGTATGTGAAAACAATACATACTATGCATGTTTTATTATTAAAAAAAAAAAAACAAAAAATAAAAATAATATACATATTCATTTTAAATGAAGTGATGTATCTTTTTGTTAACGCATCGATTATTAGCGATGTAGCAAAAAAACCGTAGTTGCATTGGTCATTATATTTTCAATGTATAGGATGTTATTTTGAAAGTTGGGTTAGGTTACGATAAGATTTTAGTAGCCCCTTTCGTTCAAACAATTTGATTGCTTAAAAAAAAAGAACTAGAAAACTAGCGAATGCTAATAACGGGTTTTCCAATAGGGATGATATGATTTTGAAGTGACGTTTCGGCCGTTTGTAATATGTCATGATCTGTCATTTGTTTTTCATTGTATTCAGTAGTGTTTACAATTTCATCATGGAGAGATGTACGCAAGAACAACGTTTATAAATTATTCAGTTTTATTATCAAAATAATCGTTCTCCAATTGCAACATTTAAAATCCAAAATCCCTTTTTTTAAAATCCAAAAAACACGCTAAGTCCATTTTTTTAAAATCCAAAAAACACTTTCCAGTCGACCTACGACCTTGACACCCATGAACAATATTTTAGCTCTCGTTAACTGCTATCATTTTGCCATTGACCGATTCCCGATCCGTCGTACCGTTAAGGAGCTGGAGCAAAAAAAACTTTCCGTTCACATTTTAAAATAATGCTAAGTCCATTTTTTTTTAAATCCAAAAAACACTTTCCAGTCGACATATGACCTTGACACCCATGAGCAATATTTTAGCTCTCGTTAAGAGCTATCTTTTTGCCATTGACCGATTGTGACTACGTGCCACACAGCAAATGAAACAATTGAATTGTTGCGAGAAAAGTTTGGCGATTCCATTATTTCAAGAAATTGTGATATTGAATGGCCCTCAAGAAGTTAGGATTTCACACCATTAGACTATTTTTTGTGGGGTTATTTGAAGTCATTGGTCTTTCGAAATAAACCAGACTCTCTTCAAGCTTTACAAGTCAACATTGAACGTGCGATTCATGACATACGACTTGATTTAGTGGAAAAAGTGCTCGAAAATTGGTTTCATCGAATTCGTTCCTGCAGAAGCAGTCGTGGAGGCCATTTGAATGACGTTTTATTTAGAACTGAATTGTATCGATTGTACTTCACATTAAATAAAAAAACTTTTGGATTTCCTTAACAATAAGTGTGTTTTTTTTTCAAAGAAATCATATCACTCTTATTGGAAAACCCTTTATCAACCAAATTTACTAACTCACAAAATAACTCAGAAAAGAAATACGTCACCAAAGCTCCTGCAAAAGTTATTTCTCAAGACTTAAAGTTTCTCTGCGTGCCGTTCAATAAGACAGTGACCAGTCATGACAGATAGAATAACTGAGACGTCCTGTGTCGATAACGACATCAACAAGTTGGTGCATTTGGAGTGTACATTAATTTATAACCTTGCAAGCTCATCAGCTGTACAGTTCTTTGGGATGTCCCTGTGGTCCATCATATCAGGAGGATTTTGAACAGCTCAGCCTTTTCTTTAAAATGCAGGGTTTTCCAACAAGGGGTGTTATTTTGAATCACCCGGTATTTCGGTAGCTGTCACTTTTAAAGCTTTTATTCTTTGACATTTGACAAGTAGAAACTACGCCATTACTAAAAATGGAACGATACACGATCATCGAACGATACAAAATCATCTTGACTGATGAGACCCATTTCCACCTCGGTGGCTACGTCAACAAGCAAAATTGTCGCATCTGGGGCTCGGAAAACCCAAGACTTATTGTTAAGAAGCCTCTCCATCCTCAACGTGTGACTGTTTGGTGCGGTTTATGGTCCGGCGGGGTCATTGGACCTTACTTTTTCGAAAATGAGGTTGGATCAACAGTTACGGTGAATGGATTGCGCTATCGAGAGATGATTAATGATTTTTTATGGTCGGAGTTGGATGGTATTGATCTGGACAACGTTTAATTTCAACAAGACGGCGCTACGTGCCACACAAGCAACGAAACCAATGCTCTGTTACGGGAAAAGTTTCCGGACCGTGCTATCTCTCGAAGAGGTGATCACAATTGGTCACCGAGATCTTGGGATTTAACACCTTGCGACTTCTTCCTTTGGGGCCACGTGAAAGATAAGGTCTACGCCAACAGCCCAGCGTCGATTCAAGACCTCAAAGATAGAATTCGTGAGGCTATCGAGGACATAGGGCAGCCACTTTGCGATTTGGTTATGGAATATTTCATGAAAAGGATATGGTCCTGCAAGCGTGGTCGTGGTGGCCATTGGGCTGATGTTGTTTTTCATTATTAACGTTCATCCGATCATTTATTTCAAAAAATGGCATTTTTCTTTGAATACCAAAATAACACCTCTTGTTGGAAAAACCTTTCACACGTTTGGTATTGTAAAAGTCAAATTTCGGTAGCGAAGTTAATCAATATTATCCCGAAATTGATGACCTAAAATCTCAAAGGAGACGTCTATGTGGCAACACTATCCTGAGGGAGGTTCGCTTAAAATCATATGATACAAAGTACAACTCTTTTTTCATAATGTGTGTTCAGTTGTAAATATTTGGTTTTCTATTAAGGCCTGAAAATAATAACTAAAATATTTTCGCTATACAAATAGAGAAAATAAATATTGCAGTGCCTGTTATATTCCCCACTCGAAATGCCTACCAATATACCCCTATATATGTAATATGCTGGGATCCCTATGATATCAGATATCCCCAGCGGCATTAACACAAAGTTATATATTTTCAGACTGTCTGTCTTTGTGTCTATCAGACGTCGTCGGCAGCCACACAAAAGGTTGTCAACATGAGGCGGCAATTGGTTGCCCTCGGCTGGCAAAAAACAAAAAAGCAATTACACGACATACCATTATGGTTTTGTTTTTGTATCGGTCGAGATTTATGTGTTTATGTAAATAAATCAAAACGATATTACGAGTATTATTAGACAAATTAAATACAACAACAAAATAATTAATGAGATTATTTATATTTATTACACCCCAGTTTGGCCACAAGGGAGAGGAAAGAATTGCAGCAACAACAACACCGAAATTAGTAAATAACGGCGGCAAAGGAAATCAATAAAAACAAGCAGACAACAGCTTTTCTTGAATTTGTATACGAAAAAAGTGTATAAAATTAATTTTGTAACTGGCAAATCTTAGATTTGATTTAATGCGATTGTTTTTTGTTTCAGAACAGAAAATAGACCAAAAAACACCAGCAACAACACAATCAACAACATCAGCAGCAGTAGTAACAACAGCAAAAGCAATGTTGTTAACACAAAACAATAACGAAATATCAAAAAAAAAAAAACAAAACAAAGCTACGTATACGCATGACAGTGAACCGGGCCAAGGTAAAAAAACACGTCAATAACTGAAAACGACAAAACCAAACCAAAAAAGCAACAATAACAGCCAAAACAAAAACGAAAACGGCCAATACCACCACCATCACAAAAATTGATCTTTTTCTCGATATTCCATGCGATGCGTACAAATCATCGATTTGAAGCAATAAGAGGAAAAGCCACGGCAGGATGAAAAACAACACGAAGTGAAAATGAAAACAACGATCAACAATGTACAGTGGTTTGGCTTACGGACTTTCATTTTTTATGGAAAAGTGTAGATTCTAAGTAATTTTACATTCTATGCAAAATATTTAATTTAAAAAAATGTTCTAACTAATATTTAGTTACCTTTTTCAGTAGGTACGTAGCATCTATCCGTAATAATCGTTAGCATCGTACTACGGGTCGTATGATTAATAAACTCTTATACATTAATATTACTTATACTATACCTGGTACGAATAAGAAGGTCTCTGAAAACTTTTCCATAAGAAAAAATGGCTTCTAACAACTCTGCCTTAGAAAAAGAGACAACTTTTCCTTGGTCTCTGACAAATTTTCGTAACGAAAAAATGTGGTCTCTGACATCTTTTCCCTAAAAAAAAATTAGTTCTCTGACAACTTTTTTTTTCTTAGGAAAAGATGGTCTCTGACAACTTTTCCTTAGGAAAAGGTGGTCTCTGACAACTTTTCCTTAGGAAAAGGTGGTCTCTGACAACTTTTCCTTAGAAATAGTTGGTCCCTGACAATTTTTCCTTAGGAAATGTTTGTCCCTGACAATTTTTCTTTAGGAAAAGGTGGTCGACAACTTTTCCTTACGAAAAGGTGGTCCCGGACAACTCTTCCTTAGGAAAAGGTGGTCCCGGACAACATTCCTTAGGAAAAGGTGGTCCCTGACATATTTTCATTAGGAAAGGTGGTCCCGAACAACTTTTTCTTAGGATAAGGTGGACTCTGACAACTTTTTCGTAAGAAAATGTTGTCCCTCACAGTTTTTCTTTACGAAAAGGTGGTGTCTTACAACATTTCCTTGGTAAAATGTGATCTCTGACAACATTCCCTTACGAATGTCTTTGACCACATTTCCTCGTGAAAATTTCAAAAATTGCAAAAATATATTCTCAAATTGTATTTCTCTCTCATCACATTCTCAGTCGCCGTCTAATAATAATTTGTCTAACAAGTTTGACCATGTCATTACTAATTTCATGAGTTTAAGGTTAAATAAAAAATGCTGTTCTACAAATTATTTCTGAAATGGCCATAGAACATCATCATAGCCGACATCAACACCCTCGCCACAAATAAAAAAGCCAGCCAACAGTGGCAACATTGAAAATTCACTGAATGGTCACTGTCAACTTTTCCTTAGGAAAAGGTGGTCTCTGACAACTTTTCCTTAGTAAAAGGTGGTCTCTGACAACTTTTCCTTAGGAAAAGATGGTCTCTGACTACTTTTCCTTAGGAAAAGGTGGTCTCTGACAACATTTTCTTAGGAAAAGGTGGTCTCTGACAACTTTTCCTTAGGAAAAGGTGGTCTCTGACAACTTTTCCTTAGGAAAAGGTGGTCTCTGACAACTTTTCCTTAGGAAAAGGTGGTCTCTGACAACTTTTCCTTAGGAAAAGGTGGTCTCTGACAACTTTTCCTTAGGAAAAGGTGGTCTCTGACAACTTTTCCTTAGGAAAATGTGGTCTCTGACAACTTTTCCTTAGGAAAAGGTGGTCTCTGACAACTTTTCTTTAGGAAAAGGTGGTCTCTGACAACTTTTCCTTAGGAAAAGGTGGTCTCTGACAACTTTTCCTTAGGAAAAGGTGGTCTCTGACAACTTTTCCTTAGGAAAAGGTGGTCTCTGACAACTTTTCCTTAGGAAAAGGTGGTCTCTGACAACTTTTCCTTAGGAAAAGGTGGTCTCTGACAACTTTTCCTTAGGAAAAGGTGGTCTCTGACAACTTTTCCTTAGGAAAAGGTGGTCTCTGACAACTTTTCCTTAGGAAAAGGTGGTCTCTGACAACTTTTTCTTAGGAAAAGATGGTCTCTTTCAACTTTTCCTTAGGAAAAGATGGTCTCTTTCAACTTTTCCTTAGGAAAATATGGTCTCTTTCAACTTTTCCTTAGGAAAAGATGGTCTCTGACAACTTTTCCTTAGGAAATGGTGGTCTCCGACAACTTTTCCTTAGGAAAATGTGGTCTCTGACAACTTTTGCTTGGAAAAATGTGGCCTATGACAACTTTTCTTTAGGAAAAGGTGATCTCTGACAACATTTCCTCGTGAAAAAGTACTATATTTAAGGAAAACAAAATTGTTCTAT
Organism: Eudasyphora cyanicolor; assembly: GCA_963930755.1. NCBI lineage: Eukaryota > Metazoa > Arthropoda > Insecta > Diptera > Muscidae > Eudasyphora > Eudasyphora cyanicolor. The sequence continues at coordinate 221,718,220 of OZ005735.1, forward strand.
TTCAACCCACTGTTGTACAAATACCAAAAATATATAAACACAATTTATTCTCAAATTGTCTTTCTCTCTCATCACATTCTCAGTCGCCGTCTTTGTCACTCGCAGCCTCTTTTTCGATAATTTGTCTAACAAGTTTGACCATGTCATTGCTAATTTCATGAGTTTAAGGTTAAATAAAAAATGCTGTTCTACAAATTATTTTTGAAATGGCCAAAGAACATCATCATAGCCGTCATCAACACCCTCGCCACAAATAACAAATAAAAAAGCCAGCCAACAGTGGCAACATTGAAAATTCACTGAATGGACACAAATCTGTCGGCGGCTATAGAACGCCGTCACTAATTGACGGTGAAGAGGAAGGTTAAAGCAAGAACAACACCAGCCAGAGAAGAACAAACACCTAAATGTTTATTGAAATACTTGTGTAACAAACAAATATCACGGCAAACGACTTACCGGCGACCGAGCGACCATCATCGCCCAATTACCACCACTTATGTACGCATCTTAAACGGTGGCAACATCGACATAGTGTAAGATAAAAAACGGTAGCACACGTCATTCGCTTTGAAAATGTCTCATCCTCACTTCAGTGCCGCACCATCATTATCATTTTCGTCACCATTTTTTCAATGACATTTTTCGCACTTGTCAAAATGTTTGTGATGGCATTGACATTTCGTTTTGTTAGATTTGCTGGGAAAGCAAACATTTTAGAATAGTATTGTATTGTGGAAAAAGGAAATTGCTCTTGTGAGATACAATTGAGAAGAGATGGTTTGTGGCGGAAATAAACGCCAACAAATTTCCCCCTAAAAAGCTTTTAGTGTCTTATACATATACTTTAAATAAACTACAAATAGGTCACGATTTTTCGTCCTTGAATGGAAATGTGTATTTTCTTCGCATTAATGCATATAAAATTGGACTTTGATTTTTAATGGCACGTAATCATAATAAATATGTACGAGTATGTCTGTACGTAAATGTATAAAATGGTCTCTGTAAAATTTCCATTCGAAAAGGAAAATTTTTTTCATAAGAAAATGTGGTCTCTAACAACTTTTCCTTCCTGTATGTGGTCTATGATAAATATGGCTTGGAACTTTTCCTTAAGAAAAGGTGGTCTCTGACAACTTTTCCTTAAGAAAAGGTGGTCTCTGACAACTTTTCCTTAAGAAATGGTGGTCTCTGACAACTTTTCCTTAAGAAATGGTGGTCTCTGACAACTTTTCCTTAAGAAAAGGTGGTCTCTGACAACTTTTCCTTAAGAAAATGTGGTCTCTGACAACTTTTCCTTAAGAAAAGGTGGTCTCTGACAACTTTTCCTTAAGAAAAGGTGGTCTCTGACAACTTTTCCTTAAGAAAAGGTGGTCTCTGACAACTTTTCCTTAAGAAAAGGTGGTCTCTGACAACTTTTCCTTAAGAAAAGGTGGTCTCTGACAACTTTTCCTTAAGAAAAGGTGGTCTCTGACAACTTTTCCTTAAGAAAAGGTGATCTCTGACAATTTTCCTTAAGAAAAGGTGGTCTCTGACAACTTTTCCTTAAGAAAAGGTGGTCTCTGACAACTTTTCCTTAAGAAAAGGTGGTCTCTGACAACTTTTCCTTAAGAAAAGGTGGTCTCTGACAACTTTTCCTTAAGAAAAGGTGGTCTCTGACAACTTTTCCTTAAGAAAATGTGGTCTCTGACAACTTTTCCTTAAGAAATGGTGGTCTCTGACAACTTTTCCTTAAGAAATGGTGGTCTCTGACAACTTTTCCTTAAGAAAGGGATGTCTCTGACAACTTTTCATTAAGAAAAGGTGATCTCTGACAACTTTTCCTTAAGAAAAGGTGGTCTCTGACAACTTTTCCTCAAGAAAAGGTGGTCTCTGACTGCGGCATATCAGGGGGTCCATAACGTGTTGATAAAAATTAAGTTTATTATAAACAATATAAATTTTATTATATTATTATTATCCAAAATTTCAGTGCAGGGCGCTCATCGCTTTATTAAATTCGAAAAATATTATCCGAAAATGTTCTATCATATCGAAATACGTAATTAATTTCCTTGTTTATAAACAAACATATCTAAAAATAGAGCAATAGTACTAAAATAATATTTGTAATAATGTGCAATTTAATTATTTTAAAATTGTTGGTTATCTGGCTCGAGCTAGTTTTCGGAATTCGTTCTTTTAGAGGTAACATTGGGGAAAAATGATATCTGGCAAGTTTTTTGATAGAGTACCTCAAAATAAAAGAGCGAACACAAACTTAGGGACATGCTATCGATATCTCGCTTAGCCCCGAGTTACGGGACGTTAACGTTTGAAAAAATCGAAAAAAAATATTACATGTTTCTAAACTGAGCACCATATGAAAAAGGAAATAAAATGTGCCGATAAAAACGTTCGTTCTTTTCGGGTAGCTCCTGGAACACAAACTATTAGAGCCACATTTGGACTAAAATTGATAAATATGGTACCAGGGTACAAGGGAAGCAAGCCCATGTAACATAAACTGTGGCGCAAAAAGGGATAATTATATTACCAGGGTGCGAAGATAGCTCTTGGAACATCAAATGAATATGAGAAGTGTAATTTTAGGGCCACCGTGGGACAAAAGAGGCTAAATATGGAACCGGTGTGTAAGGGAAGCCCTATAAACACAAACAGCGTGAAAACAACATTTTTGGCCAGAAATTTTAAGTTTGATTATAATATAGAGTAAATGTATATAGTATCTCTGATTTTGTTAGACAGGGTAATTGATTATGAATGTTTCAATTTGTATGCAGCTGTATTTGATTTGCAAGATGCTAAAAAAAATGATTATAAAATGTAAATAAATACATATAGCGTCTATAAATTCCATAGAAAATCTAAAATACGTTAATACCTCAGAATCTCTATAAAACAAAATTACGGTCTTAACACGTGTTTAACCCCCATTTAAGAGTGGCAACAATAAATTGGAATTTAGAATACATACCGAAGCAACTGTGCCAAAGTTGACAGATGCTGGCCAACTGTCAAAACACTCCAACACAATCTCGACTAACAAACGGTCGCTGTCGGAGGAGCTGCCATATCTATAAAAATAGGCACCGCCAACGATTTGAAAATATTTTATTGTTTTTGCAAAAAATTGTTTCTTTCATCACTCGATGAAAATTTAAAAACATTTTTCCAATTTTTCCGCTTTTGCTGCTGGCATGTCGGCGGGAAAAACCAAATGTTCTTCCGAGTTGTTTCTCTCCAAAAAAAAACAAATTGTTGGAAAATCGATGACGACAAAGGGTAAATTTAGACACAATGGACCGAGCGACGGGCCGAACAACCAATGAAAATGGTGGCAATTTTTTAGTGCGTGGGCCAAGTGCCGCCGTTTTGTGATTACTTTTTATTTCTTGTTTGCTTCAAAAAAAGAATTAGTGGGACAACAAGAGCAACAACTACAAAAACACTAGTGAGAGACTGGAAATTTTGGCAACTGTATTCATAAACTACAGATGCCATACGACGGCATCAATTTAAATAGAAACAGGCATTTAATATCCATCCCAAAAAGAACAATTTATTGGCATGACAAACTACTGCTGCCCCCGTCGTCGCTGTTGCTTTGTGTTTCATTTCATTTTGAACATTTTTTGCTGCGACAGCTGAAGATGAGAGAAAATTCAATGGAGATTATTCAATGGAAAACAATATTTTAGTGTTCTGGAATACATATGTTTAAAATTCACTTGAAGTTTGGACGGTTAAAGCAAAGTCAATGAATATAGAAGATGTGCCATCGCATGTTAGTTTACATTTTCTCGAGTTACGAACGAATAGAAATGATTTTTCAAACGCAAAAAAATAGTTTTCCGATGTCTTTTCTTGAACTTTTTTTGCACGTATCGATTGATATTAATTTTCTAATCGTGATAATTACAAAAAAATCGGGAAAATCGATCTGAAATACGAGAAAACCCATACTCGTTGAAATCAATTTCCTATTCGTTCGTCACTCTCAGCTACTCGTTATGCGACGGCACATCTTCGTAATTGACAGACTTTGGGCTAAAGATGTGCAAAAACTGAGAGCTAAATGATTTTAAGCGATATTAGTTCCCGATTGAGTTTCTCGCTTACGTTCCTGTCTGAATAGAGTTCGAATTTCGCCAGTGTGAAATTCTACATTTTGCAGAATGTCATTCATTTGCTACAGTCCAGCGAAAAATGGGCGTCATTGGCATGTCCCCTTATGGTACCTCACAAATAAATGGACTATTTTGCACCAAAAGTTAAAAGCTTATAAATTTAATGTTATTAAATCCACTTTAAATTGATAATAATTTAATTAAAACAAAAATATAATAATTATACATTCATTAACGAATATTTTTTGTTGGGATTCGTAAGTCGGTTTACACGACTTAACATTCTTATTTGTTTTATTATTTGGATCTCATTTAAATGAAAAAATCGGGTAATAATGTCCGATTACTTTCGATTTTTTTGAAATCTCGGCCGGGGTTAAATATTTTCTCCTCTGAGGTATGTCCAAAGATGGTTACTCGGACCAAATAGTCTTTGTGTTGCCGGACTTTGGCCGGGATTAAAGACGGCTACGTGAACTTTGAATGTGTTACTGTACTGATAAAATGCCCCTTATTTGTCCTTGTTATTTTGAGGTGCTCTATACAAGTATGTGGATAGATCGCGGATATTATATTCTTTTCGGGGAACCTTCAGGAGACATTTTCTGTGTTTCCTCTTGCTAAATACCTCATATAAGGTACAACAACACATTTCACTCCAGGCATATTTTTGAGGAAATTTTTAGTTATTTGTTATTCTCAAAAAATCAACAAAATTTTAATAACAATAAAAAATTCTCAAAACTAATAAAACATCACACGTAGGAGAACATGGGAAAAAATTAAATAATATTTGCCGAAAAACATAAGCAGACAACAACGGAATATCGATCGAACAAAAACATACCACAACAGCATCATCATAAATCCCAGTGACATGTATGTATGTATATATAGTAGATATAGCATATGAGTTCGTTCATTGGACTGTCATAAAAGATTAAATATTTTTTGAAAATTTCTTGTTAATCTTTATACACATCAGAGGTGGACAAGTCAAAGAGGCTCTTCGCAAAGATATTTTGGTATGAACATCACAACAACATTTAGGAAAATTAAAGGAAATCTCAAGTATGTATTCTGATATTATCACCAGGACAAACAAATCATAGATTCTATGCAGTACAATTAGCTTGTCCCGGTGCCCACTAGGCATATTTAGTTGCGGCAATTCGGAAGTTCGAATTGTCGCAACTAAAGTTGTCTCGTATGAATCGGGACTTTATCATTGACAACAATGAATAAATAGCACAAAGGGCCAGATTAATGTAGCACGTATCGTAAAATGCGAAACAGCTGTTTTTCAGCCATACCAAATTAGAGCAATAAATTGAATTGAATTTTGAAAAAGGCTTTAATTTTGGCAATAAATATAGTAATTCAAAAAGGATTGAATTACAGGATGTGATGGTTGCGCTAATCTAGTTCGTTTAGCAACATTTCCGTGCCGTATAATTATAGTTGTCGTTGAATTAGTTTGATTTTAGTTTTTCTAATAAAATTGGTGTAAGATCAATATTTTTAAGAATAAATGCAATATCGCCACTTATTGTTTAATAATCTTAACATATTCAATAAAAAAACCAGTAAGGAAAGACAGAAAGTCGGGCGGGGCCGACTATATAATACCCTACACCTACCTACCAATGCGAAAATGGGCATTGCGATAAGAATTTGGCAGTGTTCATACATGTAATAAGCAAACTCTCTCTGCCGATTTTCGTACTGATCGGATATAAAATACGGTTTCTACAGCGCTTACATGTCAAATCGGGTGTAACATATATATTGGGACTATATTAAAATCTGAACCGATTTTCCCCGAATTTGGCAGTGTTCATACATGTAATAAAAAAACTCTCTCTGTTAAATTTCGTACTGATCGGATATAAAACACGATTTCTACAACGCTTAAATGTTAAATCGGGTGGAACATATATATGGGGGCTGTATCTAAATCTGAACCGATTGTCCCCGAATTGCGCAGTGTTTTTTCATGTAATAAGAGAACTTTCTCTGCCGAATTTCGTACAGGTCGGATGTAAAATACGGTTTCTACAGCACTTTCATGTCAAATCGGGTGAAACATATATATGGGGACTATATCTAAATCTGAACCGATTTTCCCCGAATTCGGCAGTGTTTATTCATGTAATAAGAGAACTCTCTCTGCCAAATTTCGTACTGATCTGATTTAAAATACAGTTCCTACAGAGCTTACATGTCAAATCGGGTGAAACATATATATGGGGGCTATATCTAAATCTAAGCGGATTTTCTCCGAATTTGGTAGTGTTCATTCACGTAATAACAAAACTCTCTCTGCCGAATTTTATAAAGATCGGATGTAAAATGTGGTTTCTACAGCGCTTACATGTCAAATCGGGTGAAACATATATATGGGGACTATATCCAAATCTGAACCGATTATAAGCAATTTCAATAGGGATCGTCCTTGGGCCAAAAAAGAGCACTATGCTAAATTTCATCACAATCGGACCATAAATACGACCTGCACTTTGATTACAAGAATACATGGACAGACAGACAGACAGACGGACAGACAGACGGACAGACAGACGGACATGGCTAAATCGAGTCAGAAAGTGATTCTGAGTCGATCGGTATAATAAACAATGGGTCTATCTCTTCTCCTTTTAGGTGTTACAAACAAATGCACAATGTCATAATACCCTGTACCACAGTGTGGTGTAGGGTATAAATACCAGAAAAATGGGGAGTGACCGGTAATGTATAGAAATTGTAATAAAAATCCCATTTATATCCAATAAACATTTGTGGGGTACACATTTTATTTGAAAGTAAAATTTTTCCTAGATGGAATTTGACAATGAATTGCCTAAGCATTTCCCTGAAAATATTAACATTGCTGATATTTTTCATGAAGCTGTGTGAATATTTATGTCTTTTAGTGTATTTGCAGATTCTAGTATATTTTTCTTTTGTTGTTTATATTCTATGGCCGTTTATTTACAAACGATTTATTTTTATTCTTAAACATCAAAGTCCATAATTAATTATTTATTTTGACACTAAATGTTGAATGTTACTGTCATTTTGAGGTTTACATATCACCTTGAGAGTGAGGCAGAAATAACACGATTGTTGGTGAGAAGAGCATTAGATGGGAGACGCAGTGAGAGAGAGAGTGGATACTCGCGTCAACAGCTGTTCTTCTTTATGAAGATAGCAGCTAACAAAACACCTAAGCACCGGAATAAAAATCGGATTGTTATTAATATTCATAGTTTTTTGTGTGTTTGTTTAATTATGCATTGTTGTTGTGCAATACCGTTACTATATATACAGGCGCGATTGGATAACTCATATTGATTTCAGTTCTGACGCTGTTATTGTTGTTTTCTGTCACCCACCCACTCATTTGTATTATTGCCACATTTGTTTGCGTTTTCTAAACAGTGATTTTCTTTATGTCTTTTGTCGCTAAACTTCCTTGTATTGCGTGACAAAAACAAAAATACGCATACATATTCTTTGTAAATATAATGTAATAAAGTCTGGGTTTAAAAATGGGGTGATATATAATTAAATTATAGGAAGAGTCTATGTTTTTTACGAACAATCATAGGCAGTCAGGCAATCCATTGAGAGATGGACTGAAATCGAAACATGTAGGGTTGCTAGACATATATGGCCTATAAATGACCTAAGAAGGTCAATATTAGTGATGTCAAACGGGAAAATCCCGATGCCGAAAATCCTGATCTCGAAAAATCATGAATCCTGGGTTTTTTAAAATGAATCCTGGGATATTTAAATAATAATATATTAAGATGTCTCGTATAAAATATATTAAGTGATAGATACACTCTGTGGAAAATCTAAAGCATATTGTTAACTGCAGAAAACACTAACATAATCCGGTGAAAATATTAGAAATTTGGAAAACAATTACAAAATATATAATAAATTTAATTATAAACAAGAAAACAAATGGACTTTGTGTCCAACAAAACGAAGAACATGTTGATATGTGTTCTATTCTTTCAAATTTATGAAAAAATCTTAATATAAAATCTGATTTGGATCGACGCATAGATGTCGTTCTCATAAAAAAGGAATTAGTCAAACTGATTTCTCAAGTTGAAATTGGACCAAAATTATTATAGCTAAGATGTTGTGAAATATTTTAATAAAAGTTAGTATTTATAACAAAATTTAATTTATGCTTTAGCTGTTTTCATGCTTATTCAAATTAAAAAAAAACTTAACTAAAATGTTTGTATTCCATTTCGAAATATCACATTATTAAGAATGAAAAATCCCCATTCCGAAAATCCCGGAATATTGAACATTTTTTGGATCCCGGGATTTGTGAAAACCAATCCCGTTTGACATATCTAGTCAAAATATCTCTTCGCGCTAGAGAGGAAAAACAGTATACGTTATGGTGGAGGGCCAGTCAACGCGTCATGCGGCGCGAATTCAGCATTGCACGCACACAAAACATTTGGTTTATTTCAACAAAAGTTGAACAAGAAATTGTGTCAGATTAAGAATAATTTAATCCGGCAATGCCAAATCTAGCGGCGGCGCGGAGATGTTAAATAAAATTCAACTTTTCAAGCATTCCGCTTGCATTGGCCCTTCACCATTAGTGTCAATTCTAACGGGACACTGCCTGATAGCCGAACACGAAAGGAGGTGATCAAATAGACTAAGGATAGTCCTTCGTCGCCAAAGTGGAAGAAAGTTAATTTAAACATTATTTTCTGGAAAATCCACATCAAAATTTTATTTTACTAAACCAAAAAAAATTACATCCATGCTATAGATTTGTCCGACACCGTAGGTCAAAATATTGGTTATCACCTCGTACCCATATTACCAATTTAAAAAAAATATTACTTTAAGGAAAAAAACTCGATTTTAATAAATATTTTTAAAATATAAATATGTCATGCAGCTTCCGATCAGCGTTCTCATTGATATTACCAAAGCTGAAGTCTTTTTTGCAAATCTAGATCAAAACAAAATATTTAAAGAAATCTATTAAAACGAAAGTTATAAGCATTAGAATGTAAACACTTTTCGATAGTTTTGTCCAATTTCTAATATTTAAATCTACGTATCGCGACCTTAGAACAACAAGGTTCTATATTCTTAAGAAAGCGTATGTAGTTAGAATCTTTTTGTTCTAAGGTCGCGATATCTCTTATAGTTTAGAAGATTTTTCAACAAATGTTTATCCTAGACTATAGGGCACAGTACTTAACCAAGTTTCGTCAAAATCGCAGACATTAAGGACATTTCCTGGAGCACTTAGCGTAAATCTCGTCTACTATATTATTAGAAATTATTGTTATATTATAAAAATTCCCCTAATAACAAGGGAAAATGTTGATTTTGGTAAAACCCCAATTAAAAATACAATTATTTTTTGTCCCAAAAAAAAGGTTCCTGGTTGCCTTCACTTTTCGAAATTTCCTAATAATTATTTAAACGTTTTCTTACATCATCAGTATATAATTTAATTGAAATATGTATGTTCTGCTGGCTGCTGGTATCACAAATTATTCTTCAAAGGGACGTCAGCAGCAGAAGCTGAAGATTAGACAATTTTGATGGCTACAAAAATTCACATCCGTATTCGCAGAAGAAAACCATTAGGAGGAACAACCGAGAAACCAGTCAGTACATCGCTTCATCTTGTCTTTTGTGTCTCGAAAATATACTCTTTGTCGACGTCGTAGTCATCGATTTGCATTTAAATATAAACTCAACAAAGTCGTGTTGTGATATTAACACAACAAATTCATTTCTAATGTAAACCGACGACGATTTACAAACATTTCGTAGCGAAGCGAAAAAATGTTTTTTTGTTCGACTCTTCGTGCGCGGTATTTTTTCGTGTTGTATTTTTCACATTTCACATTCAGAGAGTGAGTCTATTTTTAAAATGAGTTTTTCCTCAAGACATTTCTTCTTATTATTGTTGTGTATTTGTGTGCGTTTTTTCTTTTCTTTTCTCTTCAATTCAATTCATTTTTCGCAAATTGTTAATGTTCTTTTGTGTTTTGTTGTACATATTTAAAAAGAAATTATTACAATACATTTTACGAAACGAAAACCCTTGGCCTCTCTTCCCAGTTCCTTGTTATGCTGAGAAGTAATATTGACTTTTCTGTTGATTCCTAATTTTTATTAAATATAGAGGCAATCGATTTTTAATAACAATTTTACAGTATAATGTAAAACTGAATGTACAAATTGTATAAGGAAATTATTGAATTAAGTTGCATTGCGAGTTTTCATGTTTATATTGGCAACCCTAACAGCTGTTGGGTGCCGGCTGATAACTTCAGTGGAAAATTGGACATAACCTTATTCAGAACGCTTTGTCATTTGAGCGTCCTATGTACATTTTACGGTTACTTAAAAGTTGTGTGTAAGCAAAGAAGGAATTAAATCGTGCGATGATTTATTATGATTTTCGATGAGGATTATCAAGACAACAAGGTAAGAAGAATTAACATTTGTCCACTTTTCGCGGCGAGGAATAATAGTAAGCCACAGTCAACCGCTGGAAGGAAGGATTTCTTGAAAAGCGTCTAAAATCAGTTGTTGTTGGAGAACATTTTAAGAAACACTTAAGAGTTGTACAAAATCGACACATGATATGAATTTTCTCAGTATCTTCTAGCCATACTTTCTGAGATGAGCCAGATCTGATTATGTGCATTATCACGACAACAATATAAAAGTAAACATTCCATAAACGTCCATCTTTGGCGACGAAGCCTATTTAGCTACAGTAAAACGCTGGTATATCGAGTTCGGTCATGGTCGCCCTTCGCTTAAGGACAGATTTCGTGAAAGGCGTGTAAGATCAGTTGCTGTTCCAGGAAATATTGGGTCTCAGTATCTCAGCTTGTTTCAGTTCTCAGTTTCTTTATTGGATCCCACATAATTTGACAAAGGCTTAAAAGAGGGCTCGTATCGATTTTAGCAAACAAATCCTCAGCAAACACAATGATAGTGCCTCTAAAAGATTCTTGTGGATGATGTTTCATGGATATATGCGTATGAGCGTGAAACTAAGCAGCAATTAAACATATGGGTGTTTCCTGATAAACCAAATGGTCGCCTGTTTTTTTTTTTGGGATACTGCCCATGAGAAAATAATTCATCTACTGCAACAGAAAACGGTCCATTCTAAATGGTATATCATTTCTTTCCAGAAGAATTTTGAGAAATTAGAAAAACCCAACGTCACAGACGATTATCTACTCGTTATCCTTATCGTCCTTATTTGGCAACTAACTAGGCTAGGTTCTTTTTTAACGAACTTTTCCAACGCTGCCACTCTTACCCGCCCCTTCCGACCGCGGGGGCCACATCCCCATAATGTAGGGATTGCGTACACACCATGATCCGAACCATGGCGGGTTAATAGTAGAGGGTGGAATACAAGCTACAGATTATATATCAACAGCCGGTATATATCGTCCCTTCAATTTAATAATAGCCTATAATACACTATGCGTAGTGTATTATAGGCTATTATTATAATGAGGGGACGATATGTACATACATGCATAAAAAGTGTCTAATTTGGATTAGTTAAATAAAGAACACACATAAAACAGAACTACACTACTGATTTAAATAAGATATGATTCTAGATTTTACTATATCTATTCCAACATTAAAGTCAATAATATCATATAAAGTGTTAAAGTCTATGCAAATTCTACGGATGGGCTCTGCAGATGCATAATTTGTACGTTGAAAATCAATATGCAATAATTGGTAATATCTGGAATATCTGAATGATACGTTAAACCTTATCTTAGAAAGCATGTAACCAGAAAGTACATCACAATTTATAACCTTCAATATCATTGTGGTGTTCAGCATAATACGTCTGCTCTTAAGAGTATGCAATCTTATCAAGCTCAACCTATAAGTATAGGGTGGAAGAACAAAATCACTACTGAGCAGAGCTCAATGCCATCCACTTATTCCTCATCTTCATAGCTTCTGCAATGGACTCAATTGTCAACCACAAGGAGTGTTCGAGGTGATGTTTTGACCTTCCAGGTTGTATCGTGGCTAGATTTGTATAGCTACCTTCCAGGTATCGATTTCATCTTTCGTTGGACTGCCTAATTGCCTTTTGCCTAAGCGAAAGAATGCATGTGGACAATGGCGCAAATTACTTAAGAATTCGTAATGTTGTCACTTTTCTTGCAAGTTCATGGGCTTTGCAGTTCCCCGGGATATCGATTTGTGATCAACGATAAGGATTTTCATCTGCAGAAGCCGTGGATGCGTTATATAAACAAGCAGTTGAGTAGATAGTATTTGGAAATTCCCGGCATTACTTATTTTTAATCCCGGAAATTCCCGAGGATACGGGAATAAAAGAACATATAACATAAAAAATACAACAATTTTTTGTGTAAACAAAATGTACACACATTGCGTTTGTTGCATTTCAACTATTTTTTTTTTTTAGAAATATTTATTATTTCAGTAATTGATTACAAAAAAATTTTTTTTGAGCAGCATTTCATAGAATTTTTAAAATTGCCACTAAGTATCGCAATTTTCCTTTTTATTACCAGCTGTTTGTTTGCGGACAGTTTTGCATTTAAGCCCCGGGAATCTGGAATTGAAAAATCGGCAAATTTCCCGTGAATTTTATCGCGGCTCTTCCCGAAGTCTAAACTCTACAGGTGAGTCAATTTTTAAAAGCGATTTCTTCTGATGGGGTGAAACTGGCACCAAGTTTAATATTGAATAGTAAAGGGTGGTTAAATTGTAAGGGCCGATGTTGAATGTGAACCACACCTAAACGTCAAGTTTTTCTGCATTTCATTTGACATTTCTCAATTTCAGACTAACTCAATTTGAACCATGGAAAGATACACAATCGATCAACGCGTTAAAGTTTTTTAAGCCTTTTACGAAGATGGGCGTTATCAAAATGCATTCGTGCACTTCGTGATGTTTTTTTGATAAGCATAATCGACCAAATGTGTCCACAATCGGGAGAATTTTGCGCAAATTTCAGCAAACCGGGTCTGTAGGATATGTGAAAACACCTGTGCATGCTCGCCCAGTTTGTTTAGTGCTGATTATGGGCTGGCGACGTCATCGGGCCATACTTCTTCGAAATGAGGCCGGTCAGGCAGTTACTGTGAATGGTGTTCGCTATCGTGAGATGATAACGAACTTTTTATGGCTCGAATTGGAAGATATGGATGTGGACAATATGTGGTTTCAACAGGACGGTGCCACTTGCCACACAACTAACGAAACAATGGCTCTTTTGCGCAACAAATTCAATGGCCGTGTTATCTCACGTCGTGGCGATGTCAATTGGCCGCCAAGATCATGTGATTTGACACCGTTGGACTTCTCTCTTTGGTGTTATTTGAAAGAAAAGGTGTACGTCGATAAGCCAGCATCAATTCAAGAGCTAAAGGATGAGATAATTCGGCACATTAACGGCATAGAACCTCAATTATGCCTCAGCGTCATCGAAAATTTGGACCATCGGATGTGTGGGGTGTGCCGCCGAGATCGCGGCGGTCATTTTAATTGAACCATACCAATATTATCATAATATAAAGAAATGTCCATAATTTCCTAAATAATTTGTGTTTTACTCAAAATCAACCGCTTTTAAAATTGACTCACTTGACATGAAATACACCTACGTATACTTTGGGGCTACATCTAAAAATGAACCGATTTTCTTCAATTTAGATACGGATCGGCCTTGGACAAAACAAGAAGATCTTGCCAAATTTGATTAAACAAATACATCTACAGACAGACGGACATAGCTAAATCGATTTAGAAAATTTTTCTAAGTCAAAGGTTTTTTCGGGATCCCGACATTTTTCAATATCCGAGGATTTTCGGGATTAAAGGGGATTTTTTCATTCTTAATAATGTGATATTTCGAAATGGAAAAAAAATATTCTCTTTCAGTTTTAATTTAAATTGAATAAGGATAAAACAGCTAAAGCATAAATTAACTTTTGTTAAAAAATACTAACTTTTATTAAAATATTTCACAACATCTTAGCTGTGGAATAATGTTGGTCCAACTTTAGTTCGTCGTCTGAATTATTATTGGCGTTATAATTTTCTATCATTAAACGACGAAAAATATTTTTTTTTTTTTCAAAAAACTTCCGTTTTTTATGAGAACTAAATCGATGTGTCGATCCAAATCAGATTTTATATTAGAATTTTTCATAAATTTGAAAGAATAGAATACAATGTTCTTTGATTTGTGGGACACAAACTCCATTTGTTGTTTTTTTTAAGTGTGTTGTTTTTTTAATTAAATTTATGCTATATTTTGTTATTCTTCTCCAAATTTCTAATTTTCTACCGGATTTTGTCAAAGTTTTTTGATGTTAACAAATTGCTTCATTAGTTTACATTTCGACAGAGTGTATTTATCACTACTTCACATAATATTTTAACGAGACAGCTTCATATATTATTATTAAAATATCCCGGGATTCATTTTAAAAAATCACGGGATTCGGGATTTCCCGGGATTTCCCGGGATTTCCCGGGATTTCCCGTTTGACATCACTACTCATAATACACTGTACGACAGTGTGATGCAAAGTATACACACCATATGAAAAAATTATTGGTAGTTAAAAGCTGATATAGCAGAGGTTGGTTAAACAAATATATCTTGATTTCCTTTTGCTCTACTAAAATCCGGTTTAGATCAACATAATTAGAAATAAACGAAATAACCCCACATTTTGTGAAATAAACTTTATAGTAGGGCGAGTATGGGAATCATATTTATATTCCATATTTAAAGGATTAACAGTAAAGTGAAATATTTAAAAATTTTAATAAATTTGAATAATTATTTTAGTCCAAAATAAATAAAATAAACACACATATCTGTGGTCACAAGGCATAACAGCATAACTCGAGTTATGCTCAAACTGAGTTATTAATGCAATAATGTTCCCCATCTTCGAATACATATTGTGACACATTTTGGTGATGATCCCTCGTTTAGTTCAATATATAAGGCAGCATATCTGACTGTGTCACTATATTACAAATTATTATTATTATATTGATTCAAACCCTTAACATTTCTCTCCTGAAAAGTTTCAAAAACAGACATATGCTGTTATGCCCTGTGACCACAGATATAAGCTTTGTATAAATATTTTTTTTTATTATTGATACTGTGTGTGTTTTGGTACAAAAATATGCACATGCGATGCAAGTGATAAATGTTAGTTTTGCATGAAAAACAAATATAATTATACTCGGGCTACTATTAATTGATTGTGAGTGGTATTATTTTTAGTTTGATTTCACTTAAGAAATTGCATTGTTGATAGCAATGAATAAATGGGGATGTTTTGATAAATTACAATACATTTTTCTTTGGAGATCGTTAGTGGGGAATTATACGTACAGTATTGGACAAAATTGAAGGAAGTACCTCATATTTTTATAATAACTGACTCAAATATTTAAAAATGTCATGAAACGAATTTCCATCAAACATACATAGGATCTTAGATCAATCATAGCAAATTATATATACATATACCCTCCTGCACTAAAGTGATCCAGCACATTTGGATTCATTTGTATTCCATTTGTAATTGGGAATGAGAATTTTATTTGTAAAATATTTTCAGAAAGTCGAAAAATCATTTAACTTTAAAAAATACTGAAATAAATGTATACCTCTGGTTTCGATTGGGTCAATTTCAAAAGTCGGGCGGAGCCGAGTACACCATCTTGATAGAGAAGAATATGTAAGCACCCATATAAAGGGTGGTTAAATTGTAAGGGCCGATGTTGAATGTGAACCACACCTAAACGTCAAGTATTTTACTGCATTTCATTTGACATTTCCGAATTTCAGACCAACTCAATTTGAACCATGGATACACAATCGAGCACCGCGTTAAAATTATTCAGGCTTATTATAAAAATGGACGTTCAAATCATAATGCATATAGTGCACTTCGTGATTTTTGGTCAATTTAATCGTCGAAATGTGGTCTGTAGGAGATGTGAAAACACCAGTGCATGCTCGTACAGCTCGTACTGCAGAAAATATTGCTGCTGTTCGCGATAGTGTGGCTGAAGAGCCGCCCAACTGAACTTGATGAACATTATGCATAAAGACTTGCATTTACACGCTTACAAGGTGCAATTGATTCAAGAACTAAAGCCTCTTGACCATTCCAAACGTCGTCAATGGTCAGAATGGTGGCAAGAAATTGCAACAGTGGATGATCAATTTTCGAAGAAAATCATCTTCAGTGAAGAGGCACAAAATTTCACCGCAGTGGATTCGTCAATAAGCAGAGTTGCCGCATGTGAGCGAATGATAATCCAAGAGTGATTGTCGAAAAACCAATGCACCCACAAAGAGTGACTGTTTGGTGCGGTTTATAGGCTGGCGGCATCATCGGGCCGTATTTTTTTCAAAATCAGGCCGGTCAGGCAGTTACTGTGAATGGTGTTCTATCGTGAGATGATAACGAACTTTTTATAGCCCGAATTGGAAGATATGGATGTGGACAATATGTGGTTTCAACAGGACGGTGCCACTTGCCGCACAGCTAAAGAAACAATGGCTCTTTTGCGCAACAAATTCAATGGCCGTGTTATCTCACGTCGTGGCGATGTCAATTGGCCGCCAAGATCATGTGATTTGACACCGTTGGTCTTCTTTCTTTGGGGTTATTTGAAAGAAACGGTGTACGTCGATAAGCCAGCAACAATTCAAGAGCTAAAGGATGAGATAATTAGGCACATTAACGGCATAGAACCTCAATTATGCCTCAGCGCCATCGAAAATTTGGACCATCGGATGGAGGTGTGCCGCCGAGGTCGCGGCGGCCGTTTGGCCGATATTTTGTTCCATACATAATTGAACCATACCAATATTATCATAATAAAAAGAAATGACAATAATTTCCTAAAATTCAACTACCCTTTACTTGATATAAAACTGAAACGAATACCTTGAAAATTCAACTACCCTTTACTTGATATAAAACTGAAACGAATACCTTGAAACTTGTACTACGATATCATTTAATGGATCAAGAAATCACATTTTTTTTTAAATTGCATAAAAATCGTTAAAAAAATTTAGCTTTTTCAATACTGACATGCATAAACTAAATTATTATATCTAAACCTGAACTGATTTCTCTAAAATTTAGCTAGGTTTATTTGTAGAGCAAGTGACTCCCTTCTTCCAATTTTAGTAACAGGGGTCTGTAAAATACAGCGTATACAGCCCTTAGAAGCCAAATCGGGAGGAATCTGGTTTAAAATACACCTTCTTTTTATAGGCCTTAGAAGAGAAATAAGAAGGAACATATTTTAACTAAATTGAGTAGTCTTTATTAATGACTGTAGTGATTTCCCTCTGCGAACTGTTACCTCGATGTAGTGAAAAATACACATACTACAGCCCATAGAAGCCAAATCGGAAGCAATATATTGGGGTTATATCAAAATCTGAACCGATTTACACCAAATCTAGTAGTTTTTATTAATGGGGTAAAGATACTTGTCTCTGCCAAAATTGTCGCATCTGGGGATCGGAAAACCCAAGAGTTATTGTTGAGAAGCCTCTCCATCCTTAACGTGTGACTATTTGGTGCGGTTTATGGTCCGGCGGGGTCATTGGACCTTACTTTTTCGAAAATGAGGTTGGATCAACATTTACGGTGAATGGATTGCGCTATCGAGAGATGATTAATGATTTTTTATGTTCGGAGTTGGATGGCATTGATTTGGACAACGTTTACTTTCAACAAGACGACGCTACGTGCCACACAACCAACGAAACCATTGCTCTGTTACGGGAAAAGTTTCCGGACCGTGTTATCTCTCGAAGAGGTGATCACAATTGGCCACCGAGATCTTGTGATTTAACACCTTGCAACTTCTTCCTTTGGGGCCACGAGAAAGATAAGGTTTACGCCAACAGCCCAGCGTCGATGCAAGACCTCAAAAATAGAATTCGTGAGGCTATCGAGGACATACGGCAGCCTCTTTGCGATTTGGTTATGGACAATTTCATGAAAAGGATATGGTCATGAAAGCGTGGTCGTGGTGGCCATTTGGCTGATGTTGTTTTTCATTATTAACGACATACCTTCCTCTTTATTATGAAATAAACAACCGATCATTTATCTCAAAAAATTACATTTTTCTTTGAATACCAAAATAACACCTCTTGTTGGAAAACCCTGTACAAGTATACATCTACAGACGGATAAACAGTATAAACAGCAATAGGGTACTACAGCAAACGTCCAAATACCGTATTTTATTAAAATAAATGCATATAATTATAATTCAGTAAATACTGTAACTTTTTAATCTCACAAAATAAAATTTTTTTATAACATGTCTGCAGAACAACCGAACAATACTCTATTTATTTTCTCTACAATGACCGCATTAAGAAATACCAAAATACATGCATTTGTTGTTTTTTCTGATGTTTCTAAATATTACACATCATAAAAAGCCAGCGATTCCCTAAAATCAGAAAATTCGTGCCATGACTTTGTATATAATTTCGACATAAATAATTTCCAAATTAGACCACAAATGAAATGAGCATTTTCAAAAACTTGTAAATGATGATTGCCGCCAACGTTTTCGCCGCCGCCTCATCAACATTTCAGCCGCCGCGCGCTGAGCAGTGAAAATCCCCATCAACAATGGTTAGCACAACATTTTACGTTTAATGAAAACGTTTGCCACAACTGCAGCTGCTGCGAAATATACATTATTTTTACATATTTATTCATAAATACGCAAACGAACGATAGAGCAAGCAAAATTGCTCGCTTTGTTTTTGCTTTTGTTTGTTTATAAATTTTGTTGGATTCATTGTTTTTGACTTCGAATGCAGCACGCGCGTATTCATTAAACGCTTTGACTTTTCAGCCACAGATCAGCAGATCATATAGAAGAAATTTTCATGTGAGCATCATTTATTTTCATCTCGTTTTGTTGCTGGTTTTTTGTGAATAGTGCGTCGTTGACGTCGGCGCCGCTGACGACTGGCCGCAGTCAAAAGGCAATAATTTAAAATTTCTTCTTTGTAGAAAAATAATAAAAACAGAAATTCAAAAAAAAAAAAAACAGTGACGTAATGCATTTGTAAGAAACTGCCACGGAACTATAGAAATCGAGCAACATAAAAATTACATTGTATGAATATTTTGTCGACTTTCTGGACCTATTGGCACTACAGCCCGAGAAGAATTATCAAATTCATAAGGATGTCCAAAAGGATGGAAGGATCAAGGATGGCCAAAATCGACTACGAAAGTCGCTGAAGCAACAATCAATCCCAATAAGCTGTTCAACGGCTTTAGCGGGATATCACAGTTTTTAATTTAGTGTCGTCGTCGTCTTCAAACCTAACTTAACGAAATTAAAAGGCATATTTGAAGCAATTCTAGGGATAAAAGCGGAAGTTTATCCAGAATTAAAATTTTTTATTGTTGTACAGGGTACAAGCTACAGTGGCGGACACAACTGGATACATAATTGAAAATTTTTGGTAAATTAGTTATAACTTTTTTTTTATTGGAGATAATCAAGAAATTATTTTTACATTGTATACTTTAAACTTTGTTATTAAATTATAAAAAAAATAAAGAATGTCGTTTCATATAAAAAAACAAAAAAAAAATTCAAAATTCTTCATTAACAGCATTTATCCAGTTTTGTCCATTTTAGTGGTTTGACAAATTAGTACCTTTGTTTTCTAAATTAGTACTTTGTCCATAGTCCTTTGTTTGCTAAAACACTTTCAATTCGTTTTGGCATACTTTCTACTAAATTTTGTATTGTTTGGGGTGGAATTTTCGCCCATTCAGTGTTAACTCTTTCCCAGAGTTCGGCCATATTAGTTGGAGCACGTTCGTAGTGAGAAAGCATTCTCTTTACAATAGCCCACAAATTTTCTATGGGATTTAAATCCGGGCTTTGTGCAGGCCACTGCATAGTTTGAAATTGTTGGTCAGCTAACCATTTTTTGACAATAATCGCTGTGTGCTTAGGGTCTCCATCATGTTGAAACACAATCTCATCTACTGGATAAGCGCATTCATCGACAACGTCAGGTAAATTGTCACGCAAAAGGCTAAGGTAATCTTCCTTTTTCATAATTCCATCGATCTTCACCAATGGGCCAAGGTTCCACCATGTGAAGCAGCCCCACGCCATTAAATGCCCACCGCCGTGCTTCACTGTTTGTTTAACTTGGTGCCTTTGAATCCTCTCATCAGATCGATGCCAAAAATGTAAAGGCCAGGCTTGAATTTTGCAAAGACCATAAAAATTGGACTATTGAAGACTGGAAAAGAGTAATTTGGTCAGATGAGACCAAAATTAATCGATTACAGTCGGACGGTAAGGAGTATTTTTGGCATCGATCTGATGAGAGGATTCAAAGGCACCAAGTTAAACAAACAGTGAAGCACGGACTATGGACAAAGTACTAATTTAGAAAACAAAGGTACTAATTTGTCAAACCACTAAAATGGACAAAACTGGATAAATGCTGTTAATGAAGAATTTTGAATTTTTGTTTTGTTTTTTTATATGAAACGACATTCTTTATTTTTTTATAATTTAATAACAAAGTTTAAAGTATACAATGTAAAAATAATTTCTTGATTATCTCCAATAAAAAAAAGTTATAACTAATTTACCAAAAATTTTCAATTATGTATCCAGTTGTGTCCGCCACTGTATGTCTAAACGTAGACGAGACAGGCTTATGATTTGTTATACCTGGCTATGTCGGTCTCTTTTTTAATACCCTACACTACACTGTGGTACAGGGTATTATGAGTTTTGCATTTGCTTTTAAAACCCAAAAGGAGAAAAGATAGACCTATTGTTTATTATACCTATCGATATAGAATCACTTTCTGAATCGATATAGGTAGCTATGTCTCTTTGTCGATTTAACCAGGTTCGTCCGTCCGTCTGTAGATGTATCCTTGTAATCAAAGAGCATGTCGTATTTATAGTCCGATCGTGATGAAATTTAACACAGTGCTCTTGTTGGCCAACGGACGATCCCTATTAAAATTTTGTGAAAATCGGTTAAGGTTTAGATATAGCACTAATATATATACATATATTGAAGACTGAAAAAAATAAATTTGATTGTTAAAGCGGGAAAAAGTAGTTTTCCTGGATAATTTCTTGAACTTGTTTTGCACTTATTGACTTTCAAATTATGACAATTACGAAAATTTCGGGAAAAATCGATCCGAAAATACGCGAAAACCCTTACTTGAAACTTTGAAAGATCTATTCTTCCAAGAAAAGTCCACTGGTGGCTTTGTTGACCGTTAAATTGGACGTGGCATAACCTCTTGTTATTTTCAATAACTTTTTGTAGAAATATTTTTATGATTTTTCTTTCTATTTTATGAATTTTGTATGAGCCAGCAAAAAATGATTAAAGAACTAATTACCTCCAGTACTTTTCCCACTGTTCCTAGCACTATTTTTACGTAAATGTCCGCAACATTTGTTGCCAACGTTAAACATTTTCAATTTGATGTAAGGAGGTCAAAGAACATTTGAATGCTTAGTATAACGGCTTTCTAAGACATTTTAGGATTTCCATAAAATGCATGAACGATGATGAGTAACCAAATGTTCTGCAAAAATATTTCTCATGCAAATTCACTGTAAATAAACGCAATAAAGAAAATGAATGATGAATACTTTGTGTTGTGGCACTGAGTGAACATTTCATTTTGGAATTGTTGTACACACAAGGACTATCAATTGGTGAAAGAACAGCCTGACACAGCAAACAAATTTCAACAGCTTATGGAAGGCCTATTTGCCTGAACAAATGTTATAGGGATTTTATTTTTAAATATTTTTTTTCAGTGAGGAATCCGCAATTTTTTGACGAGCCTTTGAAACTTCTATACGAATTAGCATTTGGACATTCTGTTCCGGAATCAACAAGAACTCGGCTTCAAAACAGAGTAAATTAAAAACAAAGCTACGAACAGGGTACTTGTATGTAAAGGGTGGTGAAATTGTAAGGGCCGAGGTTGAATGCGAACCACACATAAACGTCAAGTTTTTTTCTGCATTTCATTTGACATTTCTCAATTTCAGACTAACTCTATTTGAACCATGGAAAGATACACAATCGAGCAACGCGTTAAAGTTTTTGAGCCTTTTACGAAAATGGGCCTTCAAATCAAAATCATTTCGTGCACTTCTTGATGTTTTTTTGATCAGCATAATCGACCAAATGTGTCCACAATCAGAAGAATTGTGTGCAAATTTCAGCAAACCGGGTCTGTAGGAGATGTGAAAACCACTGTGCATGCTCGCCCAGTTCGTTTGGTGCGGCTTATGGGCTGGCGACGTCATCGGGCCATACTTCTTCGAAATGAGTTGGTCAGGCTGTTACTGTGAATGGTGTTCGCTATCGTGAGATGATAACGAACTTTTTATGGCCCGAATTGGAAGATATGGATGTGGACAAAATGGTGTTTCAACAGGACGGTGCTGCCACTTGCCACACAGCTAACGAAACAATGGCTCTTTTGCGAAACAAATTCAATGGCCGTGTTATGTCACGTCGGGGCGATGTCAATTGGCCACCAAGATCATGTGATTTGACACTGTTGGACTTCTTTCTTTGTGGTTGAAAGAAAAGGTGTACGTCGATAAGCCAACAACAATTCAAGAGCTAAAGGATGAGATAATTCGGCACATTAACGGCATAGAACCTCAATTATGCCTCAGCTTCATCGAAAATTTGAACCATCGGATGGAGGTGTGCCGACGAGTTCGCGGCGGCCATTTGGCCGATATTTTGTTTCATACATAATTGACCCATACCAATATTATCATAATAAAAAGAAATGACAATAATTTCCTAGAGCGCCCCCGTAGGTGAGTTGGTAGCGTACTCGCCTATGAGTTTGGGGGTCGTGGGTTCGATTCCTACCAGAGGCTCTGGTCTGTCGCTGCAAAAATTTAGCCATATGGTCTTTGTAACCCGGCCTTTCCCTGGACCTTATAATTAGAATATAAATTTACTTTGTATTGTAATTCATATAAATAAATAAATAAAGAATTTCCTAAATAATTTGTGTTTTATTCAAAATCAACATCGGCCCTTAAAATTTAACCACCCTTTATAATATAATATACATATGTATTTCATTGTCAGGCTGATGGAGAATCGACTCAAACAAAGTTTACTGGCACGTCATCGATTTTGATTAAACTTTACCGTAAGTAGATATGTGTCGGTAACCCGATTTCAACAATATTGTTTTCCCCCGAGGAATTACCCGGTATATAAGATATTCGCAATGAATGGTCTTTATAAAAAAAACTTGTTATATCTTCTTCTTCGCTGTAAAGATTGTCACAATGCTTTAAAAATGAATGCAAAAATTAGAAATAGTTTATGAACGGGATGAAAAGTAGTGATTTTAGATCTAGCTCTTACAAAAACCAACATAACTCCAATTTAAATTAAGAAAATTCCATTTGTAATTGAGAATGAGAATTTTACATTGTACATTTTATTCAAAATAGCAAAAAATCGCGGTTGTCTTTGAAAAATTAAACCAAACAAATCGTATATATTTTTTAATTTGCGTGGATTTTCTTATAAATTAAATCGATTGACATGTTCAGTTTTGTAAATAACTTTTCATTATTTTGACGGATAAACACAACTTTTTGGTAGGTCGATTTAGCGTACTTTGGAAATATGGTATCGAAATACACACATATATACTCGATTGGGTCCACATACTCGAGGGTCGAGTTTTCGTTTTATGTGCAAAGAGGGAATACCCAGAGTATATCAATCAACAAAGTGTCTATTTTTATGCTTTGGTGAGAAAAGTGATCTTGGAAGCGTTGTCCTTCAAGTCTCCATGGCTTCTTGATGCCACAGATCAAGCCTTTCATGACATATTACAGAGCCCAACACAAATAGAAATTGCTCAATTAGTTTGGAATTATCATAATTTCAAAATAACTTTTATCCAAAATTTATATTGAATGAAATTTATTTTTAGAACACTGTAGCACTAAAATGTTATAATTAATATCCCCGATTTGCGAATCCAAACGATTAAATTTTCAAAAATCGCCATATTGTTCTAATTTTATTTTTAGAGTGGCTGGCTATAAATTGGCGTTTATGTAGAAGGGATTAAGAGCAAAATATAAAAAAATATGAATCAGACAAAAAAAAAATATTGCATTTGTTACAAGTAATGAACATTCCAATAATCAGAGCAATTAAAATTAACAAACAAAACATTTTAGTAGTAAAATATTAAAAAATAATTCAAATTTTTCCAATAAATATTTCCAATTAGTTTCCAATAAATGGTAATTTGTTCCATTTATATATATAATATATATAATATATCATAAGATTGCATATTCCCATTATTAAGGAGAACCATTCCGAAAGTACCCGGTTGTTTACTTTACTCGGTTGTTTACTACTCTTTCTATTGTTTTCTGTTTTATTTTATAATTTAGTCATTTTATTTATTTAGATATTTAAGATTTCTGAGTAGTCTACATATTGTTGTTTTTTGTAACTGTAAAAGGCCATATAGGCTCGGTTACTATGATGGAAAATAAATTAAATTAAAAAAAAAAAATTAAAGTACCCTTAACTACAAATGGACAACAAAAAAGTGTGCTCTTTCCAATGCCATAAATATTTTTGGATACCTCTTCGATAAATATAAATATTACAGTTTTTTGGCGATAGAAGTAGCTGAGGCTGTCCCAATTCCAAGCGAATTTTAACCAATTTAATTACGAAATTCGTGTCTAGTACCGATTATCTACAACTCTTGAGGGTTAAAAAATATCGTAAATAATGTGTACACATCAGATCGATAATTTACATTAAGTATGTGTCTTCATACACTAAAGCCAGAAAAATCAAATGTTCCATCGTCTTGAACCAAACCTAACCACATTCATATGGATTTTGGTCAATTTCAATTGGATATTAGTAAGCTTCGAATGGATTGTAGTCAACATCAAATGGATTTTAGTCAAATTAAAATGGATTTCAGTCAATTTCAAATGCAAAACCCTAATTTTAATAAAAATTTAATCAATTTCAATAGTAAAATCAAAAGAAATTTTGCCGATTTCGAATGTAAAATCTGAATTTCAAGTGACATTTTCTTAATTACTTTTAAAAACACGGCACTTTCTTTGCGGCTGTTCTTTTTCCTAATAAATCAATCAATCAATCTTGGACAAATCCACAGTTAAATATCGGTAATATGCAACGTAGAAACAATGGGATTTCGCAACAAAATGTTGGTCATATCCTAGAGGAGAATAGTTACATACATATATTTATTCGCTGCCGCCAATTTAAGAAGACTTTGCTTTGCGAAGCAAATCTTAATATGCCTAACAGGAAATTATCGGTATCGGCTTTAATCCCGTCCTAAGCTCTCAACTCATATTCTATATGGCACTTTTGAACATTGTTCATATCCAAACCAGGAAATTTAGATATATCGCAGAGGTTAATGTCTTTAATCTAAATCTAATCTAATATTTTCTTATTTGTTACTGTTTTTGTTTCAATTTTTAAGTGAAATGAAAATTTTGTAAAACTTTAATTATAACTAACTAGGGTCCCTAAGCGTTATTATGACATATTTGACCTTAAGTAGTATCTTGGTTATAATCCGATCATAATTTTGCACACGTCTTACATGGATCACATTTCATTCAAATCTATGAGGTGTCGGGAAACGGCTGTCGCTACAATTTGGTGTGCAACTTTCGAAGCCTGCAATATATTCTGCATTCGCAAACAAGGTACTTTTCCTTTGGTTTGATTTTGAAACATTTTCTCGCCTTTTTATAATAATTTTTCGACTTTTAACTCACGTTTAACTCATTTGCACGCACAATCTTATTTCTAACAAGTGTTATCTAACAGCTGATCTGCAGTGATGCAAGATGCCACCTAACAAAAAGAGCTCTATAGAATGACATTTTTGTGAGCTCAACAAAAATTATCTAGAAAAAGCAAGAGAGACTCTAAATTACTTATCAGCTCATTATGTTTTTTTCAATAATTAATTTACGCAATAAGCTTACTCTATCGAAGTCCTGCTATCCCTGTTTGGAACAGGCTACCATTTTTAGACATCGTTATGCAAATTTTTAAAGAAATCCAAAAAGAGAACTATTTAATAAATTCGTAGCTAATCGTTATAATAACTGGACACACATCTTTCATAATTTTCAAAGTATTTTTTGTGTTGATAGTTTTTATAAACTCACTCACCTGATGCAGAGCTGTCAAACCATCAACATTGGCGGTATTTATATCAGCACCCTGTTCGATCATTTTCAATACTTCATCTTTATCGCCGGCCAAACAGGCGGCCAAAAATATACAACCCGATGAGAATTTGATGCGATTGCCACGCTCGGGCCTTGGCACAGAGGGCTGTTGATTTGTATCCGATTCCTCCCAACGTTTTAGTTGTTCGGCACGTTTCATAACGGCCGAATTATTGCGTATATCTAAAGATGTCATCTTGGATCTTTAACACAGCGATGATGATGAATGTCGTCTATGACGAGAATTTTGATGATGATGAGATGGGAGGGAGGATGTAGTCGACGTAGTCGTCGTCGTTGTTGTTCTTGTTGTGGTATCCAAATATACTGGAGGTTGACGACACAAGCTGGCGACGGCGTGCGTCTTCGAAGATTATAATAATGATTAAAGAACGGACACGCACTGACGCTTAACACAGGGAGTGTTGTAAAATGTAACACTATGTGAGGGTTGCTGCTGTTGTTGTTTTTGTTTGTTTATTTATTATTTTTTGTAGTTGTTTATTTTTGTAACAAAACTTCTTTTTCACTTTAATAAGTTGGTAAAAGCAAAATGATTTATTTCTTTAATTTTCTCTGCTTTCTGTTTTCTTTTTTTTCACTGCAGGTATCAAGTTTCTTCTTTCACTAGAAAATCGTGGGATTTAAAAAATAAATGTAGAATTTTCTTTTTTAATAAATTTGTTAATAAATTTTCGTTATGAAATGACAAATGTTTGTATGTTTTGAAAATGTCAGAAAAATAGTTGCACACAAAATTATTTTGGCAGTTTCCTCCTCCTCTTTATTTCAATGTTTTTCTTATTGGATTTTGTTTATTTTCATAAATTTTTCTTTTCTTTGGCTATTCTCTGAGATCGCGCTCTCAGTTACAACTGCACTATGTTCTCAAGAGATTGTGAGCAGCGAAACGGAAAATTATTTTTTCAAGTGGAGCGGTGCTCATTTTTGTGGATCACTTGTTTTCTTTTTTTGTTTGGCTCCACACACTCTTCGTCCTATTGTATATGTATATTTTACTGTCAGACAATATATCTGCCTATCTATCTCTCCTGCTCTCTTTGATTTATTTCTGATATCGATTCTTTTGCACTTTTTTTAATCCGTTTTTGGTACTGATTGGTTCTTTCGTTGTTAAAGTGTGTTTTTCTTTTTTTGTTTCTTTCTTCGACTAGACTCCGCACATCATTGCACTTTTCTTTGGTTGTTTTAAATAAGAAACGAAACGCATATACACGACAAAACTTCTATAAAAATATATGTACTACTATTTTTTGTTTGGAAAGAAAATACTTTGCACTTTTATCATAACAATTTTTAAATTAATTTTTCTTGTTACCGAAATAATTGAAAGCTTATTGAAAGAACTACACTTATCCGAAAAATTTTGTTACGTTACGTTATGTTCTTGCTTTTTCGAAAGATCAACACTTTATTTCAGCCGACAAAAAAGAAAAATCAAAATTCACCACAGAAGAAAAATGCAAGAAAGAAATTGCTAAAGTTATAGAATAGAGTGAGGAAGGCGGCGCGCGCAACTGCCTTCTTTTGCGAATGGAACGCGACGGCGACGACGTACGTTTATGCGGCTGGCTGGGGTAGACTGACTGGGTTGGTTGGCTGTGAGTGGCCTGCTTGCCTGCCTGGCCGTTGGAATTGATCTAAAAAGCGCAATTTCCCCCCGTAGATAAAATACGCACTACTACCCAATAACGAAGACGACGACGATGTGCAAACGAAAGCAGTCGATCTCTCGAGAAAACTCTTCTGCGCTCTCACTCTCACAACAATTCTATACTTTTGTTTTTATTCTCTTTGGTTTCTTCTATTGTCCGTTCATCCGTCTTCAAGACTGGTGTATTGAGTTGAGGTATGTGCTCATCATTATCATTTCATAACAATAGAAAGAAGAATCCTCCTAAACCAAAAGCACAGCAAACGACCCACAAAAAATCAAAGCACAATCCAATAAAATGGGGAGTGATGGAGCAGCGCAACGCTGCAAATGAAAGAAAGACTATAATGGAATGGAACGTATGTACGAACAAAACATAATCACGAATAATAGATGAGAGCGAGAATGAATGGTCGCACGCACGGGGTGATGGACGGACGGGCACTTTCGAGTTACCGATGAATTTTCGAATTTCTTAATATGATCGATTACAAACAACAAACGTTAAGTATGTGCAAGAATTCCGTTGGTTGCTATAGCGGCAAAGTTGGGGTTTGGAGCATTATCGTTGGCTCAAGTAAACGAAAAAAAAAGAAATGCAAAAAACAATTTCATTATGCTTTTAAACAAACTATCAATATAATTTGTATTTATGCTGAATGCTATGGGTTTTTAGGAGACCAGTAAATGCTTAAGCGCATCGCTCCTGTGCTGGCTTCCACATACGCAAGAACTTTAGGGATTCGGGTTTGAAAATTACCTTTTTCCCGCAAATCATATTTGCACATTTTCCCCACAAATTGGGGAATAGTCAATTTCGCGCACCTTTGTATGCGAGTGGGGAGATTTTTAAGTAATCATCTACAGTTTGCCGAAGCGAATGTATGTTTGCAGACCCTTGGGTGTCTAACACCTAAATAGTCTTAAGCAAAAGTATCCGTAACATCGCCGTATCGTAACGATTCAGATGATCCAATCTGCTTTATTAAAATACATTTGTGTATACATAGGTACGTTGCCTAAATTGTTTGGAAGAAATTGCAGATATTTTATCTCAATTGTGCGTTTACGTGACCTTTTAAAATAGATAATTAAAAGTCATCTAGATTTTGCAGATGCGAATGTACGTCTGCAAAGACTTTGGGCTGTCTAAAACCTAGAAACATATGGAAATAAGTGAAACGATTAGCCAACGTAGACGGACAGCTGAATCTGCTGAAATTGAATTGGACGGTACGTTTACATGCATTTGCAAACAAAATAAGCAAAACAACGAAAACAAGACATTTATG
Source organism: Eudasyphora cyanicolor (assembly GCA_963930755.1). Lineage (NCBI taxonomy): Eukaryota > Metazoa > Arthropoda > Insecta > Diptera > Muscidae > Eudasyphora > Eudasyphora cyanicolor. The sequence continues at coordinate 221,747,787 of OZ005735.1, forward strand.
CGAAACTTTTGAAATGGAATGATAATTTTTGTTCTGAATGTCTGGGTCACGTTTTTCATGTGTTGGGTAATTGCTCAAGCGCGCAACGTTACTGCTGCGCTTAAGTTAAGTTACGGTTTTATTTGCCTAACCCGGCCTTAAATTGTCTTCGGCTGTGTTAAGCAAATGTAACCGTAACGTCGCCGTAGCGTAAGGAATCAGCTGATCAAATATGCCTTATTAAATCATGTTTATACTTTACCTAAATTCTATGGAAGATATTGCAAATTTTGTATATTAATTGTGCGTTTATGTGACATTTTTAAATAGATGATTAAGATTGTAAACTCAATGAAATCAGAAAGCAATGATAAAAGTGACATGTTCGAAATACGATTTAACACAATGAAAAACAAATTAATGATTTTGAACATGTATCATAATGATACATGTGCTTATCTTCGCTTGTTGAACTTTTCGTAATGCACATATATGTTGACTAATTGCTCTGAGGGAAACGTTACGGACTACGGCATTGTTACGTCAGTTTATATACAGCTAGACCAGTTTTATACCTGTGTCTTATGGAAATGGCTGAATAATTCTAGGATAGAAGACAAATACCCATCCTGACAGCAGGTTATTATTTCAATGGATATATACGTCCATGTGATGGCAATCGCATTTCCCCTAAAATTGGCGATTGTGAGTTCAAATCGCAAAATGCATATTCTGAATTATTTTTTAGCACAACAATTTGGATTTATTAAATTCAAATGATTAATTATAGTGGAAAATAACTATACCCATGTGTGCATTTTATTAAAATTTAATTTCGAAGACCATTAAAATTGAAGGGGAAATTTTTGCGTTTTGCGATTTGAACTCACGCGATTGTCATCACATGGGCGATAGACTCACACGACTGTTCTATTCACAACAACATAACTGCAGGCTGCCTTTAAATAATCTGGATTGACTATCTGCACTAGGTTAGGTTAGAAAAGGGCACAGTTGACGCACTGAGACCACAGTTCCATCTATTAAGAAAGGCCCTAGCAGTGTAAGAACACAATGAAGCGTTCTCTTAACAGTTCCTGAGATGAGATGCCCAACTTTTAACTACAGAAGAGAGGTCTGGACATACGGAGGGAGATCCAACAACATATAAGGGTAACACCAACTACAGCACTAGTATCGTATTGGGAGGCCCAACCAGCTCAACTTTTGTAGTTATTTTTCAAAATTAAATTACTTTTTTAATTTTCCAGGACACCCGCCACCACTCAACTGGCCTTCAGTGTCGACGAACCTAACTGCAGTACTTTTTCGGATCGATTTTTTTAAAGCGGTCTATTCCTGGAACTGGAAATTGAGGAATCGACTGAAGGAGCAGATGTTTAAAACAATTTTGACTGAACTTATTCAAAAAATTAGGTAAAATTTTTCGATAAATTTCGAGTTATCGAAGAAGGTATCGAATTTTTCATTTACGAATTTGTGCCCATTGCTGCGAAAAAACTTGTCGAAATTTATTTCATTAACAAAAAATCATATACAATTATTTGATAAATTTCAAGTTATCAATTCCGTATTCCTGCTTGGCCAGAAGTAAAAATTTGCTCCCCTGGGGTGTCCAAAGCCTGCTACGCGGACCAAAGTGTATACGCGTGACCAGTCGTAGGTTGAATATTTTCTACTCTGGAATAGTTTTTGGAATCGAAGTTATCGAAAAAAAAGTTATAGAATTGTATTTTAAATTTTTTCCTTCCAATTAATTCGATTGCTTCAACTTTAATGCCCGATAACTAAGACTATGCGAGATATCGGTAACAGGTACATTATTTTTTCTTTATTATTGTGGTGCTCTATCGGACCGAGGAAACTTGTCGAAGTTTATTTCATTAACAAAAAATCATATACAATTATTTGATAAATTTCAAGTTATCAATTCCGTATTCCTGCTTGGCCAGAAGTAAAAATTTGCTCCCCTGGGGTGTCCAAAGCCTGCTACGCGGACCAAAGTGTATACGCGTGACCAGTCGTAGGTTGAATATTTTCTACTCTGGAATATGTTTGTGGAATCGAAGTTATCGAAAAAAAAGGTTATAGAATTGTATTTTAAATTTTTTCCTTCCAATTAATTCGATTGCTTCAACTTTAATGCCCGATAACTAAGACTATGCGAGATATCGGTAACAGGTACATTATTTTTTCTTTATTATTGTGGTGCTCTATCGGACCGAGGGGATACCGATATTATGCTCTCCCCTCAAAAATGAAGTCCGACAAAAATGTTTTCTTTCTTAAATATAAACCAACATTTTTTTGGCAGAATGAGAAAAATCTTTCTGTCAAATTGGAATTTTTATACCCTCCACCATACGATGGGGTATATTGATCTGAGTCCTCATAAAGAATATGCGCATTTCCCTGGGCTACTCAAAAAATGCCTTACAATTTAGCAACCCTTTCATGAAAAGTCTTTGCGCCACAATTACGCATTATGTAAATAAAAAAAATCCACAAGCCTGGCATGAAATTATTGTATAGACCTTGTCAATCTTTCTATGTAAAAATTTTTAATAATATTTTACAATATTGACATTAAAAGACATATGTATTTTAATAACCGCTTTTCTATATAAATTTCATGCTGTTCGGAACATGTCATCCGGAATTCAGCAAAAATCTAAATATCTCAAAAATTTTACATTTTTAGAGTAAATGGTAAATACATGCTTACGAATCATTGGCTCTAGTAAATACATGCAAAAGTACGGTATTATTTATGTAAGCAGTTTCGTTGAAATTTTAAATCACTTATCAGTCAAGAATCGTGTTTTTTTTTGCCGTCTATTTATCGATTTTTATGCAAACTAATAACAATAATATTTCTAATATAAATATCAACGAAGTTATGGGGAAAAAAATTCCTGCGTCCGCAACGCGGGAAATGCCCATATATATTTTTAATCGTCGTAAAATTCTAAGACGAAAAATACGGTTTTTGGCCATAGGTACCACATTTATAAAGCAATTTAGCAGAAACTTTGCTGTTTGTATTCTATTTTGGCAAGAATTCATCACAGCAACAATTTTACAAATCGGTTCATATTTTTTTTATAGTCATCCTAAAGATGCCGCTCCAAAATTACGTGTTTAAGCCATAAATACCAGATTTTCTAAGCATTTTAACTGAATATTTTCAGTTGTATATAATTAAGAAAAGATTTCATCGCAGTAAAAAATGTTTAAATTAGTTCACACTTTGTTGTAGTCCTTCTATATCTGTCCCTCCCAAACAGGCGTATTTAAGCAACAAACACCCATTTTCTATGAAATTTTGTTGAAACTTTGCAGTTTGTATTGTATTTTGGCAAGAAATCATCTTTCATTCATCATTCATTTTATTCGTTGCAGTCCCCGTGCAGATGTAGCTCTCAAAAATGGTATTTTAAGCTATAAATACCACATTTTCAGGTGAAGAGTTTGTCTAAACGGGTTTTCACAAAAGCGTCATTAAAAAAAATTTTGCCGACATTGAAATTTTGAAAAATACCTCAAAATTTATGCTTCGCCCAATTTTTATTACATGGCCACCCTGCTTTTTGACATATTCCCATAAAAAGCAACACTGCATATTAATTTTTTCCGATTTCACTTTGAATTTATATTAATTTAACGATAGATTTAATTATCATTTGTGTTGCACCAAAAATCACTTGTAAATACTCTAAAAATCGGGATAGTGCTCAAATAAGTCCCGAAAATCGTTGGCATAAACTTTTATGCATCTCCTTTCATTTGCGCACTGTGTCACTCGTAGAAGTGCAGCATTCATTTGACATAAATTCAACAGCCGCCTTGCAAAGATAAAGAATATCGAAAGCAAAAGAAACTCAAAAACAATAGAGAATAGACCCGAAACAAAAAGAGCGAAGAAGGCGATAAAGTGCTAATCGCAAAATTGTGAAAAACGTTACAATATTAATATTTTGGAATTGAAAAATCTTTTCATATTGGTTAATTCTAAATAAATCCACAAATTCCATGTTTTACAGGTAAGTTATATGTTAGCGTTCCCGTTGCATTTTATTAAGGGGGTTTTTAAGATTTTCTTCAGCACAAGATGAGGAGTTCGGGGCACAACACGAGACGCAGTCTACATTACATTCTTTTTCTGTAGTACTACTATTCGCTGCTTCATTTGTGTGTATTTCACTTCACTACTGATTTTCTTCTTTTGGGTTTTTTGTATGTGTTTTGCATTCTGCTTATTTTTTTATTGTTGCTATGATTTTTCTTTTCCAATCTCTCCCAATTACACACACACATTCCTTAATCATTTTCCACAAGTTTTCTTCTTGGGTTATTTTATGGGATTTTTCGTTTTAAATATTTTTGCTTAGCAAACACACTCACATACGTATATCGGTTTAATTTTCTTACTTTTGCGTAATATTTTCACATTTGGATATAAATTTTATCTTTTCTTTCTTTTCTGTAGGATTCTCTCTAGACAATTACTTCTTTTTCTTCATACACACACGCACCGTATGGCGTACGCACACACAGATACACTAGTTTTGGGGCAGAAAAATGATTTTATTTTCTATTATCCACTTGAAAATTTTGTTTTACTGTTGATAATTTGGCCACGCAAATTCCGCTATTTCCTCAAGATATAAAATGTACGCGTTAATCGATTAGTATCACTTATTTTTCTATGAAAAATATCGCACAAAAAATATGTTGACTGTTGCTCGTCGTATCTGTAATAGTGTTGGAAAAGTATCGAGTAGTTGAGTACTGAATACTGGACACCCACTGTTTTTTCGAGTACTCAATACTGACACGCTACTATTCAATATTTTACAACACTAGTACGGATGCTGACAAGGTGAGATTCACACTAGACAATTTTTTCCAAGCAAAGGTCAAAGTTTGTAGGAGAGAGAGGCAGCCGGAAGAGGTCTCTGTCTCTCTCTCCGACAATCGTTGACATTTGCTTGGAAAAAATTGCCTCGTTTGTAGCACGACCAAAGGACGATGAAAACAAAGTACATGCCGATTTACACGAGTAAATTATTCCTAAAGCAATTCTGTCTATCATAGGAGAAAGGGGCAGAAGGAATAGAAAGGGGAATCCCTCACTCACTCCTAAGTCCAGATTCACACTCGGCAATTTTTCCAAGCAAGTGTCAAAGTTTGTCGGAGAGAGAGGCAGGGAGCTATTTCCGCCTGCCTGTATCATGTGATTCCGGACTTAGTCCAGATTCACACTCGGCAATTTTTTCCAAGCAAGTGTCAAAGTTTGTGGGAGATAGAGAGGCAAAGAGCTCTTTCCGACTGTCTCCATATCCTACAAACTTTGAAACATGCTTGGAAAAAATTGCCTCTTGTGAATCTGCACTAACGTTGCATTTGGGTTCGATTAGTTGCACAAATGTATCAACGTATCGTTTTTAGGTATTTACCGTTGACATGCAAATATAGGGTGGGCCATTTAAAATTTGAATCGGCTATATAAAAAGTACTGATCATTTTTTTCAAATTTCTGGTTTTATTGGAAATGTTGAACTTTTCCATTTAGTAATGGAACCCAATAGGCATGTTTTCGTTACAAGCTAGCACTTTTAGTTTAGCACTTTGCAACGAAAACAACTGACTTCCACTAACTGGCACATAAGCAATAAGTGGCGGATTTTCACTATCTGGTAGCAATGTTGTCATGAGTTGCGAAGAAAGAACAGTGCGAAACAGACAAAAAATTCGTGAAAAGTATTTATAAAACATATATTTACTATTCTATGTTCAATTGTTTACACATTTTTTTGCAAATATTAAAATAATTTCCCATTTTTGTTCTTCTTCTTCCCGCTAATTCACAATAATTGATAAAATCTCTCCAAAAATGGGATGCCATATTGCTAAATATAGGGTGCCCAATCTGGCAACATCATAGTCGAATAAGACATGAACACAAGCACGAAACTTCATCGGGAACTAATAGTGCTTAAAAGTGCTTAACTCCCCATACAAATTAAGCACTTATGGTGTAACGAAAACACTCCTAATATCAAACATATGACTACCACGACTGGCTCGACAGTACCACATCCGATCAAACCAAGTACAGTTTCGATTGTTTCGGGTCGTATCTCTAATGGCAACTTCGATTTCAGGTTTCAACGCTTCAATTGTCTCTGGATAACATTTATCGTTAATGGCTCCCCACATAAAATAATCCAAAGGGCTCAAATCACAAGTCAAAGTAATCGGTAGTTCAAATTAAAAATTTTAAATGGCCCACCCTATAAATCGTAACGTTGGTTTGGTCACTAATCTCCTGCAGACAGTTTTAAGGCTGGGTTATAGGGCCTATACTCGATACCTGATCGAAGGCGTGATCAAGTGAATGTGATATCACTCTCGAAGTATTTAACACACCAGCAAGCTGGTATAATATTATAATTTTTTTTACAAATTAGAAATTTGCATATTTTTTATATCGTGCTTATGATTACAGGGGTTGCTATTTATATTTCGGGTTCAAACAAAACCATAATTTATCATTGGAAATGTTTTCTAAAATGATCTCCGTGAAGATCAATACACTTTAGCATGCGCTCAACCCAATTTTCGAAGCACTTTTTCCACTCCGATTGAGATACCTCCAAAACATTGTTTTTGAACGCTTCAACAGCTGGTTTGGATGTCGCGAACGTTGACCACGCAGGCTCTACGGCAGATGACGCATCAATTCGACATATTGAGTGCTCAAATAGCTCATTGTTTCAGCTAATGTGTGAGAGCTCGCATTGTCGTGGTGCAAAATGAGCCGTCTTCTCCTATTGTTTTCCTTTTTTTTCTTCAAACACTGTTGGCAAACATATTGTTGTGTACCACTCAGAATTGACCATCCTACGTTCCACTAAAGGCACGGTGGCCACATGACCGGTTATACCGATAAAAATGCGATTTGCTTTGACGTGCTTTTTCCACGAATAACTCTGGCTTGATTTGGCTCGTCTTGAAAGACCCATACGGCCGATTGCTGTTTTGTTTCGGGCTCATATACATACATGTATCCATGATTCGTTACCTGTGACGATATTATACACTGCATTTGTATTCATCCAGGAGATAACGGCGTCCGAGACTGAACTCTTGATACCAGCGATTTACAGAGGATTTTGATGGTGCTTCTTCACCAAAAGTCTAAACAAGTTGATTGAGACTCTCTTGTCTTGATAATCCAAGCCGAAAATCGCAGAAATCATACACGAAAATGTTCACGGGTTAATTCCATTTTTTGACCAAGGTGAATTTTTCAACACACTGTAAACAAAACAATTCGCGCTCAAAAGACAAAACGTTCTGAGTGAAGTTATGCTAAAAAATGTCAAACTTGCCAATGGAAGTTCCAGTTTGCATCTGGCAACATTAGTATTGCCAGAACCCGAAATATAATTTGCAACCCCAATACTTCGGAAAACGTTTTGTTTAACTCTGTTAAATAAATTACGTTTTAGCCCTAGTTATAAGAAAATGAATTCCTTAGGATTACTCAAAATCTTCAATGATGGAAACCCTATTTATCTAAGTATTTGAAATGTCCCAAAAGAGCTCTTACTCAAGCTCTAAGGGTTTCCATCTTTAAAATACTTTCCAAAAAATTAGCTGAATAAGCCTTTTCTACTTGTCGACACGAACCAGCTTGCTGCCTTCAGGTCACTTGGAATCTGGCGGTTGAAGCGGTAAGGAGTTGTTGAAATAAATTCTAATGAAATTGAAACTAAAATCTTGTCTTTTCTTTCACAATTCATTTTTGGAAGTTTAACTGATTTACAGTTGTGAGGTCCCGAAATTAAACACAATACAGTCCACTTCCAGAAATCAACCACACAATTTTACACGTTTATTGTTCTCTATTGACATCTGGATCAATTTCCTCTAGTTTTTTTTATCATTTTGTTATAACATTTGCGTTTTAGTTATTTCTTTTCTTTCGAATTCATAGTCGCGCGATGTTTTTTTTATTTTTTTTACATTTTCCAGGACACCTATATAGGCTATCCTGAATATTTTGATATTTTAAGATGTGCTCTTATTCCAGAAAACCACCAGAAAACCACATACCTACATATACAGGGTGGGCCTAAAGAAACCAAGGGGTGTAAAAGTTTAATAACTTTTTCGTTTATTAATTTTTTTTATTTTTTCTTCCAGATTATATAATATACAAAAGGCAAATTTTTGTACACTAAGTATGAAAAATAATGTCTCTTAAATGACCACCGTTTTCAGCTTCGCACTGATGGGCTCTTTTTAGAGCATTTTCCATAACACCTTTCAAAACGTGTGGCTGTAGCGTTCGAATTTCTGCAACAATGTTTGCCTTGAGTTCAAGGATTGTCTCTGGCTTGTTCACATACACTCGGTCCTTCAAATAACCCCAAAGAAAATAGTCGGTGCTGTCAAATCTGGCGATCGCGCTGGCCAAATAATTTCTGAATTTATGGAAATTATTCGCTCTCCAAAAATTTTACTTAAAAGTGCCATTGTGTCTCGGGCAGTATGGGCAGTGGCTCCGTCCTGCTGAAACCACATACCAGGTCTGTTTTCAAGAGCAGGACGTAAAAAATTGTCTATCATAAACCGATACCGCTCTCCATTTACGGTAACAGCACTTCCATCTTCATTCTCGAAGAAGTAAGGCCCAATGACATTTTCAGATGTGATCCCACACCATACTGTACACCTGATGGGGTGCAATTGGCGTTGATGAATGGCTCTTGGATTTTGAGAACCCCAGAACCTACAGTTCTACTTATTAACAAAGACATTCAAATGAAAATGAGCTTCATCACTCATAATTAAATTTTTAATAAAGTTGATTTCATTTCTGGCCAACTCTTGAAATTTAACTGCAAAATTTAGACGTTGCCGATGATCTGGGGGTTTTAATTCTTGCACCAATTGGACCTGGGTATGGGTATAACTGTAAATCTTTTTTTACTTAAAATGCGCCGTAGTGACGTACGAGACATTTCTAGCTGAGCAGAACGCCTTCTGACAGATGTTTCTGGTGCTTCGTTAACACTTTGCTGTACTCGTTCAATATTTTCCGCAGTGCGACTTACACGTGGTCTACCGGTTCGAGGCAAATCTCTTACGCTGCCATGTTGGTGTTGACGATCAACTAAGCAACGAATCATTGCTTCAGAGGGCGTTAAAATGTCGACGATATGCTCTTTGCGTTAAAATAATTGATATCTGGTTTAAATAATAAAATTCTATTGTTCTGGTTCTCTGTTCAATTGTGAACCTCTCCATTATAAATTCTCCAAGTGTTGTCTATATAATCTGAAAGAAAAAATAAAAATAAATTAATAAACGAAAAAGTTATTAAACTTTTACACCCCTTGGTTTCTTTAGGCCCACCCTGTACTTTCGGCCTCATACAAACGACCAAGAATTTATAATTTCTACGGAAATATTCTAAGATAAGTCTATGTGTATACTTTCAATAGAATTCCAAGTTTTGACCAAAATTAGTGATCACGAAATGTTCGTCCTTTTCGCTTTGGACATATTTAAGGAGTTATAACCATTTTAAGTTGTGGAAGGGCAATACGAATTTTTGACCGAAAATAAGTGCTAAGCTATATTAGAACGTGTGCTGATATATTAAATTTCATTGGAATTGTTTTAGGCAAATAAATTGCAGGCATGTCATCAGTTAAACAATGTTGCACCTAGGGCATCCGAAGTGACCATTATATGATGAATATAAAATTTTAACACGAATGGTTTTAGGAAAAACAAATTTCGGCAAGATCAACTAAAAATGTGGTCTCGCCAAGAAGTCAAATTGGAGGTGGATTTTATACAAAGACAATTAAAGGTATCGATGTCTCGATTAATTGTCAAAATGTCAATAAATCTCTCAGTAGATGGCATTCGCAAACACTTTTCGGTCACATATAAAGGACCGAAAATTACTACGTATTTTCTGGCATCTTGTGAAAAACTTGAGCAAATAGCTTTGTCCATACCTTTAATGGAGTTATAGCCATTTTAAGCTTTGGGAGCCAAATTCCAAATGTTGACCAAAAATGAATGATCTTGTTTGCTGTACGACTTATACAAGAGTTACACCCACATTAAGGTTTTGGAAATTTTACAAACGTGTCCTAAAACTTCCGTGCTTTTTGCTATTGGAAGCATATTTAAAGTGTTATGTTCATTTTAAGTTTCGGATGGGCAATTAAATTGTATATCAAATGTGGACTGATATTGCAAATTTTTATTAGGATTTTTTTCAATTCAATTTATTGTTTTCATAATATATAAATTTGCTTATGATGAAAGGTAAGACAATTCAAAGAGCTTAAGGTTATTTCCTTCTTCTACTTAGATTTAACAATTTGTTTCATAAAATAATATTCATAATTTTAATATGATATATTTGGTATAAGAATATGTAAAACTACATAATACGCTAAACTGAGACCAGTAGAAAATATGACATGACAATAAGACATTTAGTACAGACATTTCTAGAAAGTTTATCTATCTTGACAACCACAAGATCGACATTTGCAATCTGATGCAGCCGTACAGTGGAGTATGTATTAGGAATTGTTTAAGGCAAAATTTATTTTCGATCGTAAAGTACTCAAAGTACTAGGCAAGAGGAATAGAAAGGGAAATTCCTCTCTTGCCTCTCTCTGTTGTGTAGGCAGAATTGCTTTGGCAATAATTGTCTCGTGTAAAGCGGGACAAACTAATGGCACTTTAAATCGTAGGATTTGTATCCGGTTGACAACAACAAGTCCTGATTCCTCTCTCTCTCCGACAAACTTTGACACTTGCTTGGAAAAAATTGCCTCGTGTGAATCAGCACCAACTTAAATAAAATTTAAGTTTTATAGCCACTACAAATCTCATTTATGCAATATAGATAGTGACTGTAGTATTTCGTGGTCTATAACAAATACTATTGACCCATTCCTTGATTCACCTTTTGAGATGAGAGAGCTGATCTTAGTGCTGAAAACAGTTAAACTAAATAAAGCGCCAGGTCAGGATAGAATTAGTTATGAATTTTATAAAAATGCACCTTCATGTTTTCTGAACGAGCTCATATCACTATATAACATAATTTTTCTACGCGAAGATATACCCGATTCCTTTCGGCGGGCCATCATAATACCCCTATTTAAGAAGGGGGACATAAATAATGTATCGAACTATAGAGGGTTGTCTCTCCTCGATACGATTTATAAGATTTTTACAGGATTAATCCTCAATCGTATTAATACTTGGATAGATGTACACTGTATACTAAATAAATACCAGGCGGGTTTCCGCAAAAATTACTCAACGGTGGATAATTTATTCAATATAACCAGTATTGTAAATCTGAATTTTTTGAAGAAAATGAAAACTTATGCCTTTTTTATTGATTTCTCTTCAGCTTTCGACATGATACCAAGAAATTCGTTGTTTTATAAGATATGTTGTTCAGGGCTTTCACGGAAATTGGTAATGATACTACAAGGATTGTACAGTAACACAACTCGTCAGGTTTGGGATGGTAGTACCATATCAGATCCTTTCACAGTTTCACAAGGCGTCAAACAAGGATGCTTGCTTAGTCCGGTATTGTTCTCCCTTTATCTAAACGATCTTCACAACCACCTACCGGGTGGCATCTCGGTTGCTGGTACTGTTGTAAAAGTATTACTATACGCAGACGACATTGTGTTATTGGCAGAGTCTCCAACGATTTTACAAGAAATGATTGATGTACTATATAGTTACTGTAGTCAATGGTCTCTAAAAGTAAATCTAGATAAATCAAAAATAATGGTTTTCAGGGAATGTACGAGGATTAGCCGTGATATTTCTTTTACATATGGTAACAACGTAATAGAAATAGTAAATGAGTACAAGTACCTTGGAATCATTTTAAAGTACAATCTGTCATTTAAAAAACATCTTGAATCGAAACTTGCTTCGTCCAAAATTGCGATTAATTCCACTTGGCTAAGTTATATTCACAACCCACAAATAAATATTACGAACAAACTGAAAATTTTTCACTCAGCTGCAAAATCCATAATGTTTTATGGTACCCAAGTCTGGGGTTTTCGCGCTTTTGACGAAGTTGAGAAATTGTTGCGATATTTTCTGAAGAAAATGTTGTATCTCCCCAAGAATACTCCCAATTATATGCTTCATCTAGAAACTGGATTACCTTCACTTTATCTGGAAACGTTAAACCTTCATTTTAGCTACATCCGAAAGATTTTGAAACTTCCGACAAATAGGCTTCCACGACTATTAGCGGAAGAGACGATACGTCAAAATACTTTTTGGGTACCGTATTGGAGGTCTTTGTATAATGAAAGTGGGATAACTTTCGATATTGAAAACTTGGGAAATAATATATCCCAACATCATATCCTTATACTGGACTCTTTGAGGGACTCAGAACGCGACAAATTTGTATTAAGTGCCAGAAACTCTCGATTTCATAACATGTACTCATCACTACAATATAACATTAATCCTTACTTTTGTGATAAAAATTCAGCACACCATATAAGCTTGATCATAAAGGCTAGGGGTGGTCTACTGAATTTGAACGCTCGTTCTTTTCGAGGTAGTGACACTGGGATATGTTCATTGTGTAACTGTAATGAAATGGAAGATACTTATCATTTCCTTGGTATTTGTCCCATATTCTTAAATTACCGTTTATATTTTTTGGAAAACGAACCCTATTAGTCGAAGAGGTTCAAGAATTGTTGAATGGTAAAGATTATATGCGTTTATATAATTTTGTATTAAGTTGTTTAAAATATAGAAAACTTATTATAAATGAATTCAACTAAATTTAAACACAATAACTAGCAATTAAATTGCAGCATTTATGTATTAAATACAGCCAATCAGACACACAACATTTTATGTTATGTCTTATTATGATTTATTCTATAAAGTCAAAATTGTATAACATTATTATATATATACTTAAATTGTATTTTTCAATAAATCATATCATCATCATCATCATCAATAAAATTTAAGTAGTCAACATTTTTATACCCTCACTTTAGTGATACGAGGGTATATATCATTTGCTACAGAAAAAAGTGTAACACATCGAAGGAGTGACCTAAGACCCCAAGTATGTTCGGCGGATATTCGTTTTGGGTTATTTTAAGTCGAATGAGCAATGTCCGTCCGTCTGTCTGCTGGCTGGTGCGCACGATAACTCTCGAAAGGAGTAACCGATTGACTTCAAATTTGGTATGCGGTAATATTTTTATCTATCTCCGGATGAGTTCGAAGATGGGCCATATTGATCTACTCCTACTGGTACCTCCCACACAAAGGGTTAAAATTTAGTGAAATATTGATTCTTTAATAACTTCTATACTACTTATTCGAATATTCTGAAATTCTACACATAATATTAGTATATTAGTCGCTATTACCTCGAGAAAAATGGGTGAAGTTGGCATGCCCCTTTTGGTACCTCCCACACAAATGGACCATTTTGAATCAACATTTAATTGCTTATAACTTTAATACAAGTGCATAAAAATGCCTGAAATTTTCTACTGTATAATGTTTTTGTAGTGTCTATAGTCCGGTAAAAAATGGGCATTATTGTACAGCCCATTTTGGTACCTCCCACACAAATGGACCGTTTCGGCTTGTAACTTTAATACCAGTGCATACCAATACTTGAAATTTTGTACAGTGTAATGCGGTTATAGTGTCTATAGTCCTGTAAAAAGTGGGCGTTATCACCCCGCCCCTTTTTGTACCTCCCACACAAAATGACCAAAATTACATAGCTCGTAACTTTAATATACCAGTGCACATAAACCCTTATAGTTCGGCACAATGCAATATATTTAAGAATCTACTGTTTACCGAAAAATAGGTGAATTTGGAAAAACCCCTTCCAGTACCTCCCACACAAACTGACAGATTTTTAGTGTGATGTTATATATTACATTACTCATAAAGTGAGGGTATACCTTAGTCGGTTTACCCGACTGAAACATTCTTACTTGTTATAGTTGCCATCGATAAAGAGACAACTTTGTGAATTGTGAATTGTATATTACGCCGGATAACCGGGCCTAAATTTAATTTTAGTAAAATAGAGACATGCTATGTGTTTCGTATAATAATATCGACACCCAGAAATATAATTTAAGATAAATTAGAAGATTACTACATACATTTTCCATGCAAATGCACAATCTCAACGTATGGATGTTCTCATACATACTTAAACGATTAATTTCTTTCACAGACCCAGTCATGGCCTCAAATGCATACGTGGCAAATCTCAAGCAAATTCTTGTAATGGATCTCCACATGTTTTTTTTTCAATAATAGAGGCGGCGTGACGGTGTCTCGCATCGCACATTTTCCGCTAAATCGATCGTAGTGCTCTTAAATGATTACGTGCCAAATTTCAAGGCAATAATTCTCTATTAATTTCGTTCTCAATTATGTATGGAGCCACACACCCTTTCCAAAAACGCCAATTCTCTATTGAGTCACGCACGAAAATGTAAAATGCACCCATACCAATTTTCAGGGCGATTGTTGCAATGGTTTTCCACATATCTCATTTTCAGTAAGAGCAGCATGTGGGCGGGGTCATTCCCGATATGGCCAATTTTATGTTGGGTCACGCATAGTGATGTCAAAGGCACCTATACCCAACTGCACGATGATTGGTTCAATATTTCGCAGATATTTCGTCTTCAATAGAGGAAGACTACATCAGTTGGATGGTTTCAAAGACCATAACGAACATTGTTATAAAATTAGTGTGTTTATAAATACATATATATATATTAAATATTGCCAGGCCCACTTACTCTAACCCACCCACTTTTGGTGAAACTACTTATATTGACCCCAATAACTTACAATTCAAATTTCGTTCTTCTACGGTCAATACTGACCATAACTGACAATCCGAATTTCGTTCCCTACGGTCAATAGTTTTGAGATAATACACTTTTAACTTATGCTACGCCTACTTTTGCCACACCCGCTAATCCCATCCAACCCATTTTTGTTGAAGTTTTATGTAATAACTCTACTAACGTATTTTCCAAATTTCGATTTTCTACGATCAATATGTTATGACATATTCGAATTGTAAATATTGCCACGCCCACTTTAGTATAATGCCACGCCCACTTTTGTGAAAGTACTAATGTTAACTCCAATAACATAAAATCCATTTTTCGTTGTTCTACGGTCAATAGTTTCTGAGATAATACATGTTTAAGTAATCTTGTCAAATATTATTGATGTTTTAGATAATAACTCTACTAATGTGTGTTCCAAATTTAATTTTTCTAGGATCAACACTCTGAGATGTTCGAACTTTAAATAATGACACGACCAAATTTGCCCCGCCCACTTTATCCAAAAAAATTCCAAAGCAATCTCAGACCAGATGGCTTTAAACAAAATAAATCATTTTAAAATCGGTCCAGTGGTTTCGGAGTCTATAAAGCACATACATACATACAAACATTTTTACATTAATATAAGTATATAGATATATATAAGTAGATAGATATATACCTATAAGTATATATATATTTATATATATAAGTAGATAGATATACACATAGATTGTTCATTGTAAGTCCCGATTTACACTGGCTGAATGTTCAGCAGATTATCGGCGTTTTGTAGGAGAGAGGGGCAGTCGGCAAGATGGAGGAAAAACTCTCCCTGAACGTTTTGGTTCTTCGTGCAAGTTCAAAAGAGAATTTGATGATAAGCTTCTGAAAAAACTTGCCTAGTGTAAATCTGGACTAACGCCGTTGTGCAATCGTGTGTACATAGCTTTAGTATCAAATGTTCTGTTTTGGTCCTCCTGAAGATTTAGATTTTTTGAGATGTGCTGTTATTCTAGAAAACCACAAATATAATGGAATGATTGGTTTTGCTAGTTCAGCTTGTGGCTGATTATCGGCGATTCAACATTCCCCAATTTGAATGCTGTTTCGTTATTTTTTTAATTTCTAAAAATTCCAACTCAAGAGAGAGAATTTTGCAAAAGATTGGTTGGGTCGGGGTCGTTCATCTGTTTGAATAAAATATCAAAGACAATCGGAGGTACACCCCAGTGTATTCCCACATTTTTACCAAAAGATGGAGGACAAGTCAATTTCGCGTACGTTTGAAAATATTGGCCATCTCTACACTAGCGACATCTGAGGGATATTTTCTGCAAACTAATTGCGGCAGCTTTAAGATTCTGGTCTTTGCTATGATTATGAATTGAAATATGGCAACACCAATATCAAAAGGTAATGAAAATAAGAATACAACAGGTGTCGCTATTTGAGCAGTAGGTTTGTTAACTTCGATGGGATTTCAGGCAGTTGAAGTACAATCACAAATTGATATGATCATTGATTTTGCTATGCACAGTGTTTTCAACTATAGGACGTAATTCAAAATTGCTTCGATATTTTTTGTATTACATACTTTATTTAACAGATATTTTTATGGACATACTATTTATTTTGGAAACTAGTGTAATCGCATAATTCTGCGCCTTGTATATGTTATTCTCATTAAACTCATATAAATACCAATGACAATTTAAAGTATAGACATCCTAGTGTATTTGCAACTTTTTTCCACAAGATGGGGGAAAAGTCAATTTCGCGTACGTTTGTATGCGAGTGAGAATATTTTTAGGTAGCCATCTACAGAAAGCTTGTTTCTTACTTTAAAAGTCAACTGCGATTGCGTGTCTATACCTTCGATTGTCATTGTAAATACGTTATGTTGTGTGTGAGCTTTTCATGCTTTTCAGTGCAAACAAACCCTACTTCTATAAAAAAATTAACAAATTGTTGCGCATATATGTAATGGGTGATTTTTTGACTACTTTCTTTTTGGCAGCTCGGCTGTTTTCCTGCAACAAACATGTTCAGTTTGGTCTATAATTTAACCATGAATCGACTTACAGCCGATCATCGCTTGCAGATTATTGAATTTTACGATCAACCATGAATACGTGAACAAACGTATTTGTCAGCTGTCAAAATTATTTATTTATTTTTGGTTGGCAACACTTTAACCTGCAATTAACGTTAAATTTTCAAAGTTCATTGTCAATAAATGTGTTTTATTAAACTAATTGTTTTCACATCGTTATCAAAAAATTATTCAGCACAACTAGTAATTAGTAGGTGCTATCGGTCGGTCGCTCTTATCGTTGCGTCGTACATTGTATGAAAATAAGCTTTGAAACTGATATCTCTTAAGTGCATTTAATGATATTTTTGTTTTGTCAATGTAATTTTGTTATTGGTGTGTAATGTTAGTTGACAAGATACTTAAACTTAATGTCGGTTGACAGTGGGCCAGAGGCGTCGTTCTCGAAATTGTGCACTAATTTCAAGGTCAGACCCGGTAACTCATTTCGAAAAATCTTTCAATTAATATGCAATAAAGGGGAGATCAAACAAAGAAACAATTTTGAAATTTACAAACAAATATACATATCGTCGGTGCGCCGACAAAAACTCCTATGTGTAATTTTTCGAATTTTTTTTTATTGTCGAATTAGAACGTCCTAGCGGTCAAACGACTACCCACCAAAGCATTTTGCGCTATCTTGACTGGTTCCGAAGTTACCAAAAACTCCTATGTGTATCCCTCTATAGCAATGCTCCGACAAAAACTCCTATGTGTTGTAGGCACAGCCTGTCCCAAGGGATAGAAGGTTGGCTTAGATTCACGCCAAAAAACGGCTAATGAGGTTTTGTTCAGAATCATCCCCTCTATTCGACAATGAATAGATCAAAATTGGATCTGCCTCCATTCGCGAGTTATCGCGAAAACAGTACTTTTACTCAAAACAAACTTAATAGCTTTGATTTGTAAAGAAAAGCGCAGAAATTTAGAACTGTAACACAATTTCCTTTAAATATGATTATTTGTAAGACGCTTTGTAACGTCCGCGATATTTGCCATGTTTTTATATTGCGAATTTTGTGCAATCCATAAAATCGACTTACACCGCCAAATTTTTCCAAAAATATTATACCGAATTTAATAAGATTAATATATTTGCATTCTATAATTTCTGAGGAATAGATTAATATCAGCATTTTCGCGAAAAATATCCCTCGACGAATAAATTTTGTAAAAAAAAAATAGTTCGGAATTATTTTACTATATAATGCTATTATCTCGCGAATGAACAGTTCCAGGGAAAAGTAGTCAAGGAAAGTTTGGGAGATAAGCGAAAGGCCTACAACTCTTTCTTTAACAAACAAAATGTATAGTAATTTGGTTAGGATTTACAGTGTGTTAAAACTTTTGTATGCTTTCCTTTTATATGAGGCATATTTTGATTTGACACATTGTAAATCCCTACCACGTTATTTTAATTTTTTTTGTTCAAGACAGAATTGTAGTCGTTCTTATTATCTCCCAAACTTTCTTTGACCACTTTTACCTAGGACTGAAGGTTCGCGTAATAATAGCATTATATAGTTAATTAATTCTGAACTTAAAGGTTTTTTGTTCGAAATGTATTCGTCGCGGGATGTTTATGGGGGAGATGCTAGTACCAATCTACCCCTCAGAAATCATAGAATGTAAATATATTAATTTTAATAAATTCGCAATAATATTTTTGTAAACATTTAGCGGTGTAAGTCGAATTTTTGGATTACAAAAATTTCGCTATAGAATAATATAGCAAATATCGCGGACATTACAAAGCGTCATACAAATGTTCATATTTATGGGAAATTATGTTCTAGTTTTAAATTTCCGCGATTCAATGTAATTAAGTTCGGTTTTTTGGTTAACAATTGTTTTTATCGCGATAACTCGCGAAAGGAAGCATATCAGATTTTGATTTCTTCTTATCGGAGTAGAGGGGATAATTCTGTACAAAACCTCATTAGCCGTTTTTAGCCACAATCCAGGCCAACTTTCGTTTGCTTGAGGTACGCTGTGAACATTCAAATATCAAAACTCCTATGTGTAATTTTTTTGTTTTACAAATATTTAAAATGCTCCAAACAAAACATCCTATGTGTCGATTTTCATGAAAACCATTTACCACGTCATGGGCTTTTCACATATACGATTTTTGTTATGATATATTGGTGGTAAATAATTAAAAGAAAAATTCAAAAATCTGAGATATTAAAAATATCGCGATTTTACGAAATAGCAACGTTTTTTGTCTCTCCTGAAAACTAGTAAAAAAACACATAGGAGTTTTCGTCGGCGCACCGACGATATGTATATGTATATTAGGCCGGGTCGATTTGTGGGGAGGCAAAAAAAGTCGCCATTGCTCAGTGAAAATCGTATTCTAGGCATCAAAATAAGAAACTTTGCCGAAGGAACCATACCTCTAAAACGAATTCTGATGTCCCGGAATTTGGGTCGATCTTTTGGGTAGGGGCAAATTTTGAAAAATCCCACTTTGACCCATTTAGAGTGCTCCAATCGAGTCCAAATGTATGACCGACCCCCACTAACTTTGGAGGCCCGACCACCCATGCCAGTGGCACACCCCTGGAACCCCTGGGGGTTTCATACATTTGGACTCGATTGGAGCACTCTAAATGGGTCAAAGTGGGATTTTTTCCGGGACATCAGAATTCGTTTTAGAGGCATGGTTCCTTCGGCAAAGTTTCTTATTTTGATCCCTAGAATACTATTTTCACTGAGTGGGGGTCGGTCATACATTTGGACTCGATTGGAGCCCTCTAAATGGGTCAAAGTGGGTTTTTTTCCGGGACATCAGAATTCGTTTTAGAGGTATGGTTCCTTCGGCAAAGTTTCTTATTTTGATCCCTAGAATACGATTTTCACTGAGCAATGGGCGATTTTTAAATCGACCCGCCCTAATGTATATGTATTCTACATCGCACTATGTGGTATTGGGTTTTATGTATTTGTGCATTTTTATGTAATGTCCAAAATGGTTGTTCAGATCGATTCTGAATCACTTTCCGAGTTGATGTATCCTTGTCCATCCTTCCTTCGATCTAGAGGACACATTGTTTAACTGATCTACCTGCAATTTGTATTATTTTGCCTAAAACAATTCCTCATTAAAGTTAGAAATATCAGCCCACGTTTTGATATAGCTTAGAACTTTTTGGTAAATAATTTTAATTGGCCATGCAAAAATTTAAATGGCTATAATTTCTTAAATATGGATGTTAGAAGAAAAAAAAACGAAATTTTGTGTTCACCATTTTTTTATAACTTTGAATTGGCCTCAAACTTAAAACTGGTATAACTCCTTAAATACGCGTCTCAGATATCAAATTTTGAGATCTATTATTTATGGTCAACGTTTTGAATGGTACTTCCGTATATTAAAGTAGAATGCCATCTACGGTGAGCTTTGCTGTTATTTTAACAGTCAGCTCTGTGAAGGTGTATACACCTATATAAAGGACAGATCCACACGTTCAGTCGATCTGGTCGAAATTTATTTAATTTTCCAAAATCCATTCATAGCTAAAATTTACCATATTGGTCCGTGAATTTACAGGTCTGCATTTACATGATACTTTTTTTTAAGTATTAAGTATACTTATCGGCGTTTTGTGGGCGAGAGAGGCAGTCGGAAACGGGGGGAAAAAAGTATGCCGTACTCGTACTCATCGTTTTGTGTTTTTCGTTCGCACTTGGAAACAACAACAATTCACACAGGAAAAGCCGAAACAAAACAAATGAAAATAAGTAGAAGTATTGAAAAAAAGTACGTGTGTGAACGTAAATACTTTTTCAAAAGAGAATAAGTCGATAAGTTACTTAAAAAAAAAGTACCATGTAAATGGGGACCCAGCAGGCAATGAAGCCAACCAAAATTATCGGCGGCGGCGGCGCATGGAAAAATCTCGATCGGCGGCGGCTGAGACAATCAAATTTCAACAATCGGCTGATCCAATAAAGTTCCAACAAACGATGGCGCACGAATGTCATTTACAATTAGAAGAAAAAACTTAAAATGAACACAAAAATTTATGGAAGAAAAATGTTTCAAATCGGTTCAATAAATCTTCCATAAATTTGTTTGACACAGGCGTCTAAGGAATAGGTCTTCTTATTGTATTTTAGCCAATCACATTTTTAGATTTTGGAGGCTCAATATTTGAAAAAGTTGTGGTCGAAATACTGAAATTAAAAAAGGTACATTTGTTTAAAAAAAATTTCTACACAAAAAGTCCCGTTGTGATCTCTTTAAAAGGATAAAAATCGGTTCGGACGTTCAGGAGCTATTGCAATTTCCGTAAATCCCAAAAAGGCATTTTAAAATTTCAAAGCCACATCATTTTGGATTTTTTTTAATATAAATGATAGCGATCTTATATTATTTAGAAACTTTTTACGCAAAAATTAACTACATACGATATTAAAAATTCTGACCTATTGTATAATACACTTCGGCGGCTAAGTTTCAGCCGATGTGAACCGCTAGAATCGGCGGCGGCTTCGATTGGACCAAAATGGCTGGCTGCGGCGCGCCGCCTTTTGCACCGCGTCGGCTTCATATCCTGTTTACAAGCCATCAAAATAAAAGCCGCATGTGATTTGACTTCTCGATGCCCTGGAGGCCACATTGTTTAAGTGATCTGCCTGTAGTTTATACTATTTTGCATAAAACAATTCCTAATTTAAGTTAGCAGTATGAGCCCCCATTTTTATACAGCTTAGAACTTTTTTGGTCAACAATTTGCTTTTGAATATTTTTGTAGATAACATATTAAAAATGCGTCATAGAGCAACAATGATGAAATTTTGTGATCACTCATTTTTGGTCAACATTTTAAATTGGACTTCCAAAGCTTAAAATGGCTATAAATCCATTTAAGGTATGAACACCCAATGCCAGTTGCTCAAGTTTTTCAGAAGAGAATATTAATCTTCAGTCCTTTATATTTGACCGAAAAGTATATACGAATGCCATCTACTTAGTCAAACATTTGAATTGTCCCAAATTTGATATCATTATTTTCTTGGTAAACATTATGAACTGACCTTCCATAACATAAAATGGGTATAACACCTTAACTATGCATCCTAGAGAAAAATGGCCGAAACTTTGTGATCACTTATTTTTTTCTTACACATCCAAAGCTTTAAATGGTTAAAACTCCATTGAAAAATTTACCATATTGGTCCGCGATTGATAAGCCTTCTAATTAACCTCTCATACAATTTCTTGATCCCCGGAGGCCAATTTGTTAACTGTTATACCTGAAATTTAGGAATTTATATTTTACACGTTTTGATATAGCTTACCACTTATTAATTTTGTTAAAAAATTTTAATTGCTATTCGACAACTTTAAATGGCTAGAACTCCTTAAATATGTTTCCTTGATCGAAAAAGATATATTTATTATCACTAATTATGGTCAACATTTTGAATACCATTGAAGGTATATACTTACAAAGACTTTTCTTTAAATATTTCACAAGATGGTAGAAAATATAGTTTACCACTTATTAATTTTGTTAAAAAATTTTAATTGCTATTCGACAACTTTAAATGGCTAGAACTCGTTAAATATGTTTCCTTGATCGAAAAAGAGATATTTATTATCACTAATTATGGTCAACATTTTGAATACCATTGAAGGTATATACTTACAAAGACTTTTCTTTAAATATTTCACAAGATGGTAGAAAATATAAATTCTCGATCGTTTGTATGACGCCGAGAGTATTTACGAGTGATACATCTGCGGTTTTTTGGAATAAGAGCTCATCTCATAATATGAAAATGTTCAGGAAAGCCAAAGTAGTTTTTCTCTCCCATTACATTTGATACTAAATGTATATGGTTGAATATTTGAAAAATTCGACAGAAACATTGGCACAGTTCTCATATAAAGGTCACATCGGATGTCCTGGAAGCCATACTATTTAACTGATATACTTACAATTTATTTGCCTAAAATATTTGTTAATACAAATTTGCAATATCCGCTCACGTTTTATATAGATTAGTATTTGGTTTCCCGATCAAAGATTTGAATTGCCCTTAGAACACTTAAAATGGCTAGCGAAAAGGATAATTTGTTATCATTATTTTCTTGGTCAAAATTATGATCTTCCAAAACTAAAAATTGGTATAACTCCTTAACTATGCAAAACAACCGAAATTTTGTGATCACTTATTTTTTATTTTTTTAAAGCTTTAATGGCTATAACTCCATTGAAAAATTTACCATATTTGTCTGTGGATTGATATAGGAATTTATATTTTATTTTGCTTACATAATTTCCTAATAAAAAAATTGTTATTTCAACACACGTTTTGATATAGCTTAGCACTTATTTTCGGTAAAAAATTTGAATTGTCTTCCAAAACTTAAAATGGTTATAACTCCTTAACTATGTATCCTAGAGCGATAAGGGTAACATTTTGTGATCACTAATTTTGGCCAACATTTGCAATACCAAAATTTCGCAAGATGGTAGTTTGTATGTGGCCGAGAGTATTTGCGAATGACATATCTGTGATTTTCAGAAATAACAGTACATATTAAAATATCCATAGGGTGCCTTTTCCTTCAGGCAGTTCAAAATTGCAAACTTTTATAATATATAGTGCGAATGTTTGCTCTGTTCGCAGGGCTTCAAGGAAGCCGCAGAGCCACAATTGTTGTTGATGCTATACATTTTAAAGTGTTAACACATTTTCATTTCCAGTAAGAAAAAATTACAGAATATTATATTTCTTCTATGATTTGATTTATTTTCATTTAAAGGGCATCAGTTGCCTAATTATCTGACAAACTAATCAGACTTCAACGATTTAGATAGGGGCTGTTCGTTTATAGTCTTTCTTGATTGCTGGTAAAAATTTGCTTCATTTTGCCATAAATGCAATCGCTAGCGGCCAAATTCCAATCTCCCATTGAAAGAATGCAGTTGGTGCTCATATATTTAAACAAATTATATTTCGTTTTGCACTCAGTTTGATGTTTATCGCATGGATTGAACTTGTGTACGAGGTAGGTATGCATTTTTGTACATACATATGTAGGATAATGTTGTTCTAATGAAAATCAGGAAGTTTTGCAAAAATTATTGGTTTTTTCAAAAATCAAGTACATACTTTTGTAAAAAATATTTTTTATTTAACTAAGAGCTATTTATTTATACCTGACCTAGACTGAATGAAAATATATATTGCACTACTGTAATTAGATGGTGTCTTACGTAGAATGAAAAATTCGTTGTTTTCTATTTTCGGGTAATAAGTTTTTATGTCTTTAATATAAATTTGCAATATCCGCTCACGTTTGATATAGATTAGTATTTGATTTCTCGATCAAAGATTTGAATTGCCCTTAGAACACTTAAAATGGCTAGCGAAAAGGATAATTTGTTAAAATTGGGGGTTGTGCCCAAAAAATGGTCCCTGATATTGTCAATATTATACTCAAATAAAAGGAAATATCGAATAGACCCACGTACGAAAAAAAGTGAAACGAGTAAGGTCCAACAAATTAGGTTCCCTGTGACCACAAAATCAATATTATACACAAAGGAAATGTAGCGTAATCACCAAATTGTTAGTTGTTCAGATCAACTCAGAATAACTTTCTGCGTTGAATAAGCCATGTCCGTTCTGCCATCTATGTATTCATATATCCTTCTGATCAATATCCAGCTGGCAAACTTGAACCGATCTTAACGACATTTTATTTATATTTTATTTTGCCTAAAATAAAATATGGTGAAAAATTAGAGTTGCCTTTCTAAAATTTAAAATGGTTGTAACTCATTAAATATGCTTATGAGGATTTCGTTTCTGAAAAATAATGCCACCACATCATGTTGCGACATTTTAAAAATTCGCATTTTGCATGCGCTCAATCAAACAAAAAAAGTAAAACCCATACCTACATTATTGCGCAGCCATTTGGTAGTGCATTAAGAATGTACGCTTTCATTTAGGTTTGGTTCTGAAGTCAGCTTTTTGACGGTGCAACACTCCACATCGTGGACTGGGCTGAGAGTGGAAAACGCGATATTTACGCATTTGCAGAGTGTAATAATTTTACAAACGAAATCAAAGCCTGTTCATACTGCTGCACCATTTACCATTTGTACAAACGAATTTAAAAATGCGGTTTCAGTGTAAAATGTTGAAAACATTTTTTTGCAAACGAAATCATCATTAGCTATGCATCCAAAAGGCAGAATACCATATATGCAGAGCTTTGTTGTTATTTTGACAGGCTGCTTAGGCGTATAAGCCTTTAATTGCATTTGTATAAAGGCCATCTCCAATTTGACTTTTTGACGTTCTAATGTCAACATTTTTAGTCGACCTGGCCGAAATTTATTTTACTTTTTATTTATATTTCCATTGGTAGCAAAAATGAACCACATTGGTTGGTGTCTTGATATATTCCTCATATAAGGCAATTTTTCGATTTGACTTAATTTCCTAGATGCTACATTGTTTAACTGAAATTCCTCGTTTTGATAGAGCTTATTTTTTATCATGGCTATAACTATAGTAAAAAGGAGCTATTTTTTTGGATTAAATAAAAGAAAAATCGCACGATTTTTGTAACAAATTTTAATTTTGAAAAAAGGTATTTGCAAATATGGCAAAAAACATTCGGGCCCCTTGCTGAAAGTTTATATGCTCAAATTTCCAACAAAAAAGAGTTTACTTCGTAAAAACAAATTCACTAAATGTTGTTCGTTTGATTTAACGTTTTAAATTTTTTTTCTACCCGGCTATATTTTCTGCAAAATAAAATTAAAGACAAAAAATCAAAGAAAAATTCTATGTCTAAGCCGCACAAATTGTAAAATTTGATCATAGAAATTTTCTGGAGGGCCTTAATGATTTTTATCATATTTTGTCGCCATCTCGACATTTTCTTTAAAATATGGACCCAAGGCTGATTTCCAAGTCTCTAAAATACCCTTCCCGGATTAGACTTGACATTATTTATTGCATAACGGGTGTTTTTTTAGCTGCGTGGAAACATTCGATATCGATAACTATGATTTGACAACTGATAATGTCAAACTGTGCTGATATTTCTGTTCACTAAGGGAAGTCATCATTAATCCTTTAACGGATTATTGCTGTCATCGGTCCTTTTTTCTTTCGAAATGAGGAAGGTCTGGCTTTTGAAAGATGAATGTCTGGCTTTTGAAAGCTGAAGGGGTTACTTTTGAAAGGTGAAGGGGTTGCTTTTGAAAGCTGAAGGTGTTACTGAAGGTCTGGCTTTAGAAAGACGAAGGTCTGGGTATTGAAAGATGAAGGTGTGGCTTTTGAATGATGAAGCTGAATGGCGAGCGCTGAGCCATGCTGACAGAATTTTTGTTTCCAAAACATCAGCCATAAAGCTCGCTTAACAATCGATATATTGCAAAATCAATTTGGTGACAACTTTATTTCCAGAAGTGATCCTGTTCACTGGTCCCTCGTGTTAAACCAGCAACTCTTGAATATTCAAGCTACACCATTGACCAGATTTATTGAAAAAAGTAGTCAACAATTGGACTGACCGAATGGAACATGTAACTCGTAGCCGCGGCGGACATACGCCAGAAATCATATTTAAAAAATAAATGCCATGAATCTACCAAATTGTAATAAAAAAATGTATTCCAAAAATATTTCTGTCTCGTATTATCATTTTAAGTTCTAAAGCACTTCAAAAAAACACCCTTTATATGTTCTGTTAGGAGCTTGAACGTTTCTCTGTCATATTTGTAACCTACCGTTTAAGGTTGTATAACATTGGGCACATTCGTGACCGGATACATTTTTGGGTCCTGAGGGCCCAAGCGCCAAATTTTAACCCTTATACTGCGGCAATTTAGATGGGGGGTTAAAAACATTTTTTACGATGATCCCCAATAAATTCCAATTTTGCTAGAAAGAGATTAATTTTAATTTCTCCTATTCTATAATGTCATCATAGAATAGGAGAAATTAATACAAATTAAATTACGTTGTTGCTATATTTGTTGCAAATATATGAGCCAGATGACACGTTTTCCAATTTTGGGTAATTGTTCATGCTGACAACGTTACTGTTACGGTAGGGTTAAGTTAACGTTTCGTTTGCCTAATCTATGTACATCTGCACCTTGTTTGTATGTCAAAGTACGACGTATTGTTAACATCTATTTTTTATTGTGTTTTCACAATACATTGTACATCAACGTATGAAATAGGAAGGTTTTAAAGTGGGACCTGGCCTTTAGTCGACGACGCCTCTGCCCAGAACACAGAACACATAAACTCGATACGGTTGACGTCCGGATGTGTTGGAAATGACAACTTTTGTATGTTCTAAGCTCTCTCGTTCCGGCGTTGTATGTTTTCTTTCTTTCTCTCTCTCTTTCCCTCTATAAACAACCCATCCACCAAAAAGCTAAGAGAACACGACGTATGGTATGTACATGTAATTTATATATGAATGGCAACACACGCTCTAGATAATTATTACGTATTAAAAGTTGGCAGTGTTGTTGTGCTCATTCAACAAACGACGTTAAACAAATCGCAAAATAAAAGCACACTCAGACGCAACGGCGTGAATTTTCCCCTACCACACTAATGAATGTCGCACCGGCTGAAGGGAGTCAAGTTAGCGTGCAACTCGCGAAAACTAAAACAGCGGTTGATACCAAATACAGAATAATGTAGCAACCACAGACTGCAATATGAAAACTCAAACCAAATTGTTGGTAACAGTGCTAGATAACGGTTGCCGCATGACTTTCGAGCGAACGGCGAATATAAAATAAAAAAATACGAAATCTACGAAAAAAACATTGTTTGCAAAACATAAACAAATAAATAGTAAACGAAACTACAGATAATAGATAATCAATAAAAAGTGATAGGTGATAAGAAACATCAAAACAACAAGTGAAATGTTAATTTTTTTGATATCTAAGAACAATTGAATAAATTCTTCGTTGAGTTTGAATTAATATCATATATTGTCAAAATGACTACGGTAAGTGAGAAAAGATACTCTCATTTCTTTTACTAAACAATGTCTCTATGCAATACGAGCATGTATGTGACTCCTTTTTTCCGTTATTTGTTTGTGTGTCACTTCCTTTTACCACTGTGACAGTACGCCTGAGCAGCATAATAGTAAGATAGTATTAGTAGTAAATTATAGTATATATTTACACTACATATACCGTCTTTCTTGTTTTCGGTTGTGTAACTGTATTCCCGTGTATTGGAAGTGGATGAAGAGCACAATTTCCGCTTATGCTATGTTTTCTGGGGTGGGAATCCTTTTTAGAATATTATGAATAGGGCGAACAAAACAAATGGAAACAACGCTATGAACAGGGATCGGAATTTCAATATATTTCAATGTTTTAAGAAAAAATAACATACATACATTTTATATTTCTCCCATAAAAGAAATAATAACTAATTACGACTTTTGATATATCATTATTTTTGGAAGTGGATGAGCTGGGGTGTCGATTGTTTAGGGAGAAATACTTCCTAAAGTGTTTCCTTCGTTTTGTTATTTGACATGGAACATCTATTCCGAAGTCTTCTGTACGAAAATTGTGTCTTAATTTACTATCCCTGTGTTTTCTCAGCAAACTTTGTGGATAAATACGATATACTTTATATAAAAATCCATTGAAGTGCATTGTGGGGACTTCTAGTGATTTTTTTTTCAAGGAATGTTTATGTCGAATGCATCACCCACAATTTTCATCGATTTATACGACTTCAGATATATCAAGATTTTTGGAGGGGGATTTTTAGGGGCATGGAAATGAGCGGGAGTGTCAGTTGTCTTGGGAGAAATACTCATTGATTTTGTTCCTTGATATGGAAATTCTATTCCGAACCCTTGTACACTATAATTGTGTTTGAATTTACTATATTAAAACATGAACCTATGACCGTTGTTCATGTAAAGGATTCATGATATAAATAGCAAAGACAAATAGAATATAAGAAGACATTCCTTCAGGCCGAAACGTCAAAATCTATCAGTTACGAACGAATAGGAATGAATTGTAACACGCGAAAAAACAGTATTCCGCGAACATTGATTGAACTTTTTTTGCACTTATCGATTAATATTAATTTTTGAATTGTGACAATTACAAAAAATTCGGGAAAAACGGTCTGAAAATCCGCGAAAAACCTCACTCGTTGGAATCAAATTCCTATTCGTTCATAACTGACAATTACTCGCTACAGGAAGGAATGTCTTCTTAAATTATATTGTCTTTGATAAATAGCCCCAAAATAAAAATTGTCATCTGTATCAGTTGACATTTTTGGATTCTAAAGGGTTTTCCAACAAGAGGTGTTATTTTGGTATTCAAAGAAAAATTCAATTTTTTTTAGATAAATGATCGGATGTTTATTTCATAGTAAAGAGGAAGGTATGTCGTTAATAATGAAAAACAACATCAGCCAAATGGTCACCACGACCACGCTTACAGGACCATATCCTTTTCAAGAAATTTTCCATAACCAAATCGCAAAGTGGTTGCCCAATGTCCTCGATAGCCTCACGAATTCTATCTTTGAGGTCTTGAATCGACGCTGGGCTGTTGGCGTAGACCTTATCTTTCACGTGGCCCCAAAGGAAGAAGTCGCAAGGTGTTAAATCACAAGATCTCGGTGGCCAATTGTGATCACCTCTTCGAGAGATAACACGGTCCGGAAACTTTTCCCGTAACAGAGCAATGGTTTCGTTGCTTGTGTGGCACGTAGCGCCGTCTTGTTGAAAGTAAACGTTGTCCAGATCAATACCATCCAACTCCGACCATAAAAAATCATTAATCATCTCTTGATAGCGCTCCATTCACCGTAACTGTTGATCCAACCTCATTTTCGAAAAAGTAAGGTCCAATGACCCCGCCGGACCATAAACCGGCTTGAGTTCTTGTGTTAACTGAACTTTATAAGCCTTAAGACCAAGTCTTTATGCAAGATACGGTGTAATGACGTTTGTGGAATGCCCAATTCCAAAGAACGACGAGAAATGGACAAACCTGGGTCTTCTTTAACGCTTTGGGCTACAGCAGCAACATTCTCAGTTGTTCTTGAGCGAAGTGCACGGGTTTAATTCTTCACATCACTAACTTGTCCCAACAGCTCGAATTTGTCTCCCAATTTCTGTATTGCGGTCCGACAAGGTGCTTCACGACGACCCAAATATGCTTTAGTTTAGCGAACTGTGACTGCAAGATTTTCACCATTTTGTAGTGAATTTTAATAATTTCAATGCGTTGTTGAATCGTGTATCGCTCCATTTTTAGTAATGGCGTAGTTTCTACTTGTCAAATGTGAAAGAATAAAAGCTTCAAAAGTGACAGCTACCGAAATACCGGGTGATTCAAAATAACACCTCTTGTTGGAAAACCCTTTATGATGTGAAGAAAGCAAATCGTGAGGCAACGTTCTATTGTTGTTCGTTTGAATGGTTCGGGTATACACTAAAGTTGTCTATTTGCAAGCGATTAATTGAAATTTAAGGCGTTGAGAAGTCAAATCAGGGAGTTGATATAAAGGGTGGGCCATTTAAAAACTTAATTGAAACCACCGATTAGGGTTTGTCCGCATAAACTTTAGACTTTACATATCCCCATAGGAAAAAGTCTATCGGTGTCTATCGGTCTTGGTGGCCAATCGACCGGCCCAAAACGAGAAATTATCTGAAACCAAATGTCGCCGAGATCACGAACTTCAATTTCAGGCATCAAATAGTCGTTTATAATGGCACGATAACGGTCGCCATTGACGGTCACGTTCTCACCGGTACGTCGAAAAAGATAGCTCTTAACGAGAGCTAAAATATTACTCATGGGTATCAAGGTCGAGGGTCGACTGGAAAGTGTTTTTTGATTTAAAAAAAAACAGCGCAATTGCCGAACGATTATTTTGATAATAAAGCTGAATAATTTGTAAACGTTGTTCAGGCGTAAGTCTTTCCATTATGAAATGCCAAACAATACTTAACAAAAATAACATAATAACACGACTCACACGTGATCTGTCAAAAAAAAAGGCTATTGAAAAAAGTATCTCTACTTATATCACCCTATATTTGTAATTATTATTAAAAAATTTGTTAGTTGCGGCGACACAAAAATATTAAATTTCACAGAAAATCCCTACCCTGGTAAGAGGTTACATTTACAAGGAGGATAACTTTTCACCGCAATCCGTACCCTGAATGTGAGAAAAAGTGAGCGATGGTGGGTCGTTGTATGCTATGAGAAGAGATGAAATGAGAATTGTGCGCGGAAGATGAAAATTCTCACGGGTTTAAAGTTCATTGGCATTTTTATGTGACTGGGCATAGTTTTTTCCCCATTTTTTCGAGTATTTTCCCATTCTCATTGTTGACTCGTTAACGAGTTCTCAGTTCTCATATCCTTGTGATTTTTTATTGTAAGTCCAGTTCACAGGACTTAAAGTATTGGATTTCCTTGGGTAAATACATAAATACACATGACGTGATGGAGAGAAAAATCGAGAAAATCCTTGACTCGGGTTTCTTTTTGGTCATGCATAAAATTACCTTTGATTATACGTAAACAATACAGAACGATTTCCTCTTTGTTTTGTCATTCTCATATAAATATTTGCATTGAACTTTGAACCTCGAAAATCATCTGGGAAAACTATTTCACACTCTAGTGCAAATGCACTGAATTTCGATTTAAGTCAAATTGTGAAATTTATAGTTGTCATTTTGAAATTCAAATTTAGCGTATGTTCTCTATTATCCCCCTCCCCCCTCTATCTCACTCACCCCTTACTTTGTGAATTCCAAAAATTTTCCGCATTTTTATCAGCACAGTTGACAGTGTAAATATGAGATCACCAAACAATGCCGCCGTTTCATCCTCAAATCCCAACCCGCAATTGCCACAAGCATCATCATTTTACGCCCCCCAATGATTTTCTGTAAAATTGTTTTATAGTATTTATTCGTTTAAATTAAGTAAGCAACCAAGTCAATTGTTTGGAATAGAAAATTATGTGTCATAGGGTGGAAAGGTTCATTCTATAATTTTTCAAATAAAAATGTAAACCTTGATGTAAAGAAAAAATATATTTTCCCCAAAAAATATTTATTTCCTTAATTCTATATACATATGGGGGATTTCATGTCAAGTGAGACAATTTTTAAAATTTTAATGTCTTCTGATCGGGATGTAACTTGCACCAAGTTTAATCCTATTGGATAGTAGTTGTTATACAAAATATCAAAGAGATCGGCTAAGGACTGTCCGAGTTGGAGGGTGTTGAATTTTGACATTTTAATCAGACGGCCTTTTTTCCCATCCATATAACTAATTACATATTATATTTAGAAAATGTTGCCCAAAGTGTTTTCGATTGCTTTTGCTTCAATCTTTAAAAAATTGGCAAAAATATTTTTTGTGATTTTTTTTTGCGAAATTTAAACTTCTTTAGACTTTTTTGTAAAAAACAATATTTGGATTTTTTTGCTGAAAAGAAAACTTAGGTCATTTCCTATAAGAACTTTGTGGAATATCTATAAAAAGAAAAAAATTATTATATTTTAGCATAACTGTAGAACCATTTATCGTAATCTTCTTCTAATATAATTTATTCATCCCATCAGCAGTTTCAAAGATATCTAAGATATCTATTTACAAGATTTTGTGAAAAAATCAAATTTTTTTGGAGAAAATTTAGTAATTTTTTAATCAAAAACTCGCAATTATTTTATTTTTATTATTTTACCGTAAAGTCTGATCGGTCGTGAATAAAATGAGACCATTCTGAAGACATTCATAAATTCTATGAGTAGTTTCACAATCATTTTATGAAGGCACTGCCCAATTTTTAGGAAAGTAAAAATGGTTATAATTTCGACGATATACCCTCCACCATGGATTGCATTCCATAGTATAATGAATAAAATAGGAATTTATATAAAATATTACAATTATTTTATTCGTGTGAATTACCCGATTACTTGAAATTATTTGGATCTATATCAAAACCTATGACGGCCGTTGCTCGTAGGAGAGGTTCCGGGTTTTCAGCCCGATCAGTGGAAATTTGTGCTCTCTATGGCGTTAAGAAATCAAATCTGGGAGGTGTTTTTAGGCTATATCAAACAAGTAATAAGTAAATACAGATTAAGTTCGGCCTTGCCGAATCTTATATACCCTCCTCCATGGATCGCATATGAATGGTCTCAGGTAAATACAAATAATAGTTCGCCCAATACTACTGTACGCATAGTGGTGTGGTGACGGCAACTGACAAGCGATCCTCCTTTTGTTACTGATTTAAGTGTATTTTTATTGTTCGACCAATCGAGGTTTTGATTATTCAAAGTTCCATTTCAATGAGTGACGCAACTGCGATTTTTATTAGTTTGTATATGTGGGATTTCATGTCAAGTGAGTCAATTTTGAAAATTGGTGTCTTCGGATCGGGATGAATCTTGCACCTAGTTTAGTCCTATTGGATAGTAGCTATGACACAAAATTTTAACGGGTTCGGTTAAGGACTTTCCTAGTTGAAGGGTATTGATTTTTGACATTTTGGTCCTTTTTCTCATCCATATAACTAATTACCTATAGTATTTAGAAAATGTTGCCCGATCAGTCAGTTAATAAAGGTTCAGATGTATTAAGGCTCCAGCAACAGAGTCTCTACAAGTCCTACTCCATCTTCTGCCCATGGATTTCGTGGCAATAGTAGTTGCATTAAGATTAAGATGTTGAGGTTGTACAACTTCGAGAGAAACTGTCAGAGAGGAAATGGGTTGGTATAATACCAGGAAGTATGGGTTGGTAGAATACCAGGAAGTAGAAACTATTCTATGCAGATGGACCGAAGCTTGATGACAAGGTTGGTTAGTCGCAACATAGCGACCAACACTGTCGTCGTCATTCGTCATTTACTGCGACAGCCAGGCTTCCATTAAATCGCTGGAAGTTACATCCCTAAATTCACAAACAGCCCTCGACTGCCGCAGATTTATCAACGAGATGGCTGAGCGCCTGGGCATCGGGATATCCCGGGGAACTACAAAGCCGACTTGCTGGGAAAGGGACGACATTAGAAATTTTCGAAAAATTTGCACGTATTGATGCGCCACAGTCCACATGCAAGCTTTGGCTTATCCTACGTTTACACAGGACAATCATTTTATGAAGGCACTGCCCAATTTTTAGGAAAGTAAAAATGGTTATAATTTCGACGATATACCCTCCACCATGGATTGCATTCCATAGTATAATGAATAAAATAGGAATTTATATAAAATATTACAATTATTTTATTCGTGTGAATTACCCGATTACTTGAAATTATTTGGATCTATATCAAAACCTATGACGGCCGTTGCTCGTAGGAGAGGTTCCGGGTTTTCAGCCCGATCAGTGGAAATTTGTGCTCTCTATGGCGTTAAGAAATCAAATCTGGGAGGTGTTTTTAGGCTATATCAAACAAGTAATAAGTAAATACAGATTAAGTTCGGCCTTGCCGAATCTTATATACCCTCCTCCATGGATCGCATATGAATGGTCTCAGGTAAATACAAATAATAGTTCGCCCAATACTACTGTACGCATAGTGGTGTGGTGACGGCAACTGACAAGCGATCCTCCTTTTGTTACTGATTTAAGTGTATTTTTATTGTTCGACCAATCGAGGTTTTGATTATTCAAAGTTCCATTTCAATGAGTGACGCAACTGCGATTTTTATTAGTTTGTATATGTGGGATTTCATGTCAAGTGAGTCAATTTTGAAAATTGGTGTCTTCGGATCGGGATGAATCTTGCACCTAGTTTAGTCCTATTGGATAGTAGCTATGACACAAAATTTTAACGGGTTCGGTTAAGGACTTTCCTAGTTGAAGGGTATTGATTTTTGACATTTTGGTCCTTTTTCTCATCCATATAACTAATTACCTATAGTATTTAGAAAATGTTGCCCGATCAGTCAGTTAATAAAGGTTCAGATGTATTAAGGCTCCAGCAACAGAGTCTCTACAAGTCCTACTCCATCTTCTGCCCATGGATTTCGTGGCAATAGTAGTTGCATTAAGATTAAGATGTTGAGGTTGTACAACTTCGAGAGAAACTGTCAGAGAGGAAATGGGTTGGTATAATACCAGGAAGTATGGGTTGGTAGAATACCAGGAAGTAGAAACTATTCTATGCAGATGGACCGAAGCTTGATGACAAGGTTGGTTAGTCGCAACATAGCGACCAACACTGTCGTCGTCATTCGTCATTTACTGCGACAGCCAGGCTTCCATTAAATCGCTGGAAGTTACATCCCTAAATTCACAAACAGCCCTCGACTGCCGCAGATTTATCAACGAGATGGCTGAGCGCCTGGGCATCGGGATATCCCGGGGAACTACAAAGCCGACTTGCTGGGAAAGGGACGACATTAGAAATTTTCGAAAAATTTGCACGTATTGATGCGCCACAGTCCACATGCAAGCTTTGGCTTATCCTACGTTTACACAGGACAATTGAGAGAAGACATTTGAGAATATGTATTGGTTGTCAAAAAAAAGATAAAGCTGACCAAAATATCTCCTCGCACAAGAAAGGAAAGTGCTGTCTACGTTAGTGTCAATTTCGACGGAACATTGTCCGATCGATGAATATGCCAGGAGGTTGAGAATTGAGTCCAATGACTTCTGCAGAAGCTGTGAAGATGGGGAGGATGTGGAGAGCATTGAACACCTGCTTTGTTAATGCCCTTCATTGAGAAAACGACATCTGGATATACCGGGTTCGGCCTTTCTAGGAAGTGTGACAGATCTTGCCGGCACCGAAGTTCGTCTAATTGATAACTTTGTGTATCAAATAGAATGGTTCCGGTGAGGGGCAACTAGGCCCGTGATATCACCAGGAAACTCTATTGGTATATGTGAGCTGGTAACTGGGACTGCCACCCTAAATGTCTGGCTAAATCATTGCAGAATTTTACAACGATTAAGAATGTATATATTTTATGGTTCCCTGATCAATATTTCGAGGTGTTGCAAACGAAGGGTACATAAATCTGTTCAGATTTAGATATAGTGCCCACATAAACATATTTTCATACCAATTTGGAATTTAAGCGCTTTATTTTACTTCTGAAAAAATATGGAAAGTAAGAAGTTACACATAGAAAACAGTTTGGTTGCATCAACCGAATTATTTGCCAACCGAATTTTGCTAGTTCTGTCTACTATCATGCGATTCCATCAGGACAACCAACATTTTGGTTGTGGTATACTTCTGCTTCCATGTTGACAACAATTATATTTGGTTGCGCCAACTACGAAAATGGTAGCTAAAATAATCTTTTGCAGGTTGCGACAACCAACTTTTTTAAAAATTTGTTGTTCTGACAATTTGTCAGTCATATACTACAATTAACAATTATTTAAAAAATTATTTTTTATTTTATTTATTGAACAAAAAACAAAACAATTCATAACAAAATTGAAAATCCCATATTACAAATTCAACACTATTATGAGATGTGGAAATATTTGACACACATTTTAGTACACGAAAAAAAACAAAAAAAACTTGTATGCAAATATCGCTTAATCCTGTGCTTTCAATTTATGATTGTTGTTTTTATTTTTTATTTATGTAAAACATTTTGCACAACATATTCTGCATTCCACTCATTATTATCCACACGAGATTATTTTTGATTGCCTATACCGTTCTTGAACAAAATGTAGAAGATTTTTTTATGTCGAGTAATTTTATTTTTTGTTTGTCATGTATCAGGAAAAGAATAGCAACTAATCTTTCGGTTGTATTTCCCAAAATACATTTAATTATTCTAAATTTGAGAAATGATTGGGATAACCAATAAACGATTATTTATTAATATTTTTTCTGGTGTAGTAACCAATTATTCGTTGCAATAATAATATTGGGTCTATTGATACAATTTCTGATGTCAAAAAAAAACATTGGTTGTCACAACCAAAAATGGATCATATGGCACTATAATGAAAATTTAAAATTGGTTACCACAACTAACCGAGTGTCAATGAAAAAACCAATCTTAATTCGATTGATGCAACCATCGATTTAGTTGGAAGCATTTTCATTTGATCGTATCCATGTTATTATTGTTGTTTCAACTAATTATATATAAATACAACCGTCAGACGGTGTAGGCAATATACTTTTTGTTGCTAGTACTATTTTTTTATTGTTACAATCGAATTCCAACCCATTATTTTCCTGGGTGTACCGATATTTCAAAAAAAAATTTTAAGACGTCACTCTCTGTACCGGGTTTTTGGTCATAACTTCTTAAGTAATGGTCCGATTTGAAAAATTTTGGTATATCTCGGTACTTTTCAGAAAAAAAAAATATTAAATTTTTTTTGTGTGCGATTTTTAGGTTTTCTAACTTGTTTAACTCTCCGATTTTTTTATATTTTAAACATCTATTAATTCTCTAACATATAAGCTTTAGATGGAAGTGGGCCTAAAATTATTTATATTTTTTTTAATTTCTTAAAAATGTATAAAAAAATGTCGCTGCTATCCACTATGCTTGTGGCTTGATAGCTTCGGAATAGATGCTTCACGTCAAAAAAACAAAATAAAGGACAAACTTCAGGAAGTATTTCTTTTAAAACAACCGCCACCCCCCCCTGATCCCCTTACTCCTGATAATCTCTCTACAAAACAAACTATATATCAAAAGTAGTAGAAATCGATGGATTTTATAGGTGAAGATATAGACAAACAGATTTCTTGTAAAAAATCCTGTAGGTGCCCGCGATACACATTTATGGCAATTCATCTGTTTTTTAATATATCGTATTTTAAGTTTGAATTCACCTTTTCCGATGAATCTCTTTGTTTTCACATTTCTTGGCACATAATCGAATTGAAATTCCAAAATTTTTTTCATTCGATTTACCCTAATGTTCCCGGTACTCCCACAATTACAAACGGTAGCTTTTCATTTCAAAAAAACTTGCATGTGAACAAAATTATATAAAACGAAACTATTCATAATCTACGATCTGACATAATTGGCGTGTCTTTAGGCAACTTCCCTTAATGGGAAAAGCGGTTATTTTCTGTAGTGAAGGTGGATGTGTGTAATGTGATTGGATTATTAATAAAATTGTTTTTCTATCGTTAGTCCATGTCGTTACAGGGTCGAATTATTATTTAAGTATCGCGCGTATTTGGTACACGCTATGATAAAAGGTGCACATTTGCATAAAATACATTAGGTAGATAGATACCCTCCACATGTGGATCACATGTGAATGGTTTCGTATACAAAGAAGCTTATATTACCAAATTTCAGCCCGATTCGTTGAAATTTGTGATTTTTGCTGGGTTAAGAAGTACAATTTAGAGGCAGGCGCCTTTTTATGGGGGCTATATCAAAACATGGACCTTAGGCGACCGTTGTTCGCTTGAAGTCACCTGGTATGACTACACCCAAAATACCAATCTTCAGCCCGATCAGTTGAAATTTGCCGTCACTACGGCGAAGATGTAAGAAGTCAAATCGTACAGATGCTTTATATGGGGACTATATCAAAAAATGGACCGATGTTGCCCATTTGCAAATCCCAACTTACCAGCAGCTATAAGAAGTATCTGTATCCAGCGTTACCGTTGTGCGACTAAAGTGGCATTTTGACCCTTTTTTGCCCCCTTTTCAGAAATCCCCTTTTTTGCCCCTTTTTGGATTTTTTCTACTTTCCTCAATCGGAAAAGTTTGTATGCCTTTTAAAATATACTACTCTTTTTTTAGGTTTAGGAACGTCAAATATTTATTCCCGACACCACTTCCGTCTGTCTATCCATATGATCTTGTGATAAAAGTGTAGGCGGCAAATATTAATCGATCTTTACTAAAATTTTAAAAACGTCATATATTGGACCAAGGACGATCCCTATTTAAAAAAAAATTAGCATATTGGTCCATTGTTAAATATAGCTCCCATATAAAGAGACCATCCGATTAGACTTCTTGGCGACATACGACCAGGGTATGAAGCCGCCGAGCCGAGCCGCCGATTTTAGCTGCCGCCGACCTTTTTTCACCAGCCGAAGCCGCCGCCGATCTTTGCGGCTAAAATCGGCTGAAACACAGCTGCCGTTCCATAGAAAAACGTTAAAATATGGATAGATACAATTTACATTTTTGATAAGAAAATAGCTATATAGCAGATATATCGTCCCCTTAATAGAAGAATAATGTATACGCATATACACTATTATTTTTTATGGCATTCTAAGAATCTACCCAATTGCTTAACATGTCTAGTAATAGAAAAATAATTATAAAAGTTATTTTAAAGGAAATAATAAGAATTTTTATTTGTTATTAGATTATGTACATTTAGAGAGATAAAAATACTTTCGGAAAAAATCAATGGAGTATTAAAGAAATGCTTATAAATTATTACCTACATTCTAAAGTATTAAACAAGTTGAGCTCAAAACTGTAGGGGTCATTCTATTTAAACATAAAATTTTTGTCTTGCAACGTTGGCAGAAAAGTCATTGTGAGATAATTTGCAGATTGTAATATGTGCAAAGTTTATGCATGTGACAACGGCGCCATAGTCAGAAAAACATTTTATTGGCCACTGTCTATAAAATATTTTTATTGGCAATCCTGCATATAAATATTTACTAAATATATTTTAAATATATGAAATTGTAAGGGTTTCTGGCAATCGTCTTCACCTTTGGCTAACCATCTGTCATTGTCCGTACATTTGCGGCACTTTAACAGGGTTGATAACATTGTCCGATCTGACAATCTATACATGGCTTTATCATACTTTGAAAATAGAGTACGTATATCATAGAGCTGCCTAGCGGCATGGAATCGATGATTTTTTTACCACACAATATCTTACAATTAACTTAAAAGCATCTATTATTTAAAAATAAATACCAGAGCTTAAATTTTCAACTATTATTTTAAATGTTAAAATGTCTATCATAGACCCACCGTATGTCAACTTTAGGTCGGCTTAGCCGCCTAGCCGCCGCCGCCGATCTATAATTTTCAATGCCAGCCGCCGCCGCCAATTTTGGCTCGGCTTCATTCTCTGCATACGACATACCAAAATATGGACTGATATGCCCAATTGTTACTAGGGATTGGATCCAATATCAAGCAAAAATTCTTAAATGTTAGCCAAATATAATAAAAAAGGTGTTTTCTAGATCGTCAAGGACTAACATCAAAGGGGACCTTTTTATGGAGGCTATACCAAACATGCACCGATATATGCCATTTTTAATAGTGATCGTCCCTAGCCTAAAAAATGCATCTGTACCAAGTTTAGTAAATATCGCTTCATATTTGCATTCTGCACTTTGATCACAAGATTACATCGACAGACGGACATGGCTAAATCGATTCGAATTTCCCTATAGGTATGACAAACTATGGGTCTATCTCTTGTTTTTGAGACGTTACAAATGCACAAAATCATCGTTGAAGAAGAAATAATATATTTTCTGAAGTTTGACCTCGACTACTGCCTCTGCGCTTGAGAAAGAACTACCCATATTTATGTGCCTTGTAATGATTTTAATGGGCATTTTAACGAACTGCGTTTTTGGTATTTTTTATTCCATTTTCAGTCTAAATGAAATTTAATTTTTTTTGTAATGTGTATTTCAACTCTTTTTTAATGAACTGAGTTGTTTCAGTTGTTTTTAGCTACCTTATTATTAAATTTAACTGTTTTGTTTAAATAAAATAAACGTTGGGATTTTTT
Source organism: Eudasyphora cyanicolor (assembly GCA_963930755.1). Lineage (NCBI taxonomy): Eukaryota > Metazoa > Arthropoda > Insecta > Diptera > Muscidae > Eudasyphora > Eudasyphora cyanicolor. The sequence continues at coordinate 221,788,640 of OZ005735.1, forward strand.
TTTTTGAAAAATACCCTTTTGTGCCACTTTTTTGAAAACAATCCCTTTTTTGTGCCACTTTTTGAAATTTCTCAACGGTAACGCTATCTGTACCAAATGTCAGTGATCTAGCTCAATTATTGTGTATTGCAGAGTGATTACAAAAGACGGACAAATGGACGTGGCTAAATAGTCTTCGAATTTTACGACGATTTGGAATATATTTAGGTGGCATTCCACATAGTTAAAAAAAATCCCAGTTTTGATTTTTCCAATTTTTTATATTTCACGAAGAATTGCATTGTGGAATTTGTTGAGATTTTTCTGATAAAACTAGTTTACAACATTTTTTGTCGATGGTACGTAAAATTTCCTGGTGAAATATATTTTTTTACTTTTTTAAGGTTTTTTTTTATTCTTATTTTCTTGGGAGGTCGTTTAAATTTCGTTGTTTTAATTTTAAGACCATACTCTTGAAGTATAAGATCGATAAAGCCGGGAAAAACTTTTAATACGAGGGAAATTATAACGGCTACAAATGTTGAGAATATCACTTTCACGTAAGGAAGTTTAGTAACTATCGTTGGAAGTACATATTAAAAAAATATGATTATTTATCGCACAAAAAAATTGTATTGGTTTTTTTGTCGCTTTCGCCTTGAGAAAAATCGGCGAAGTTGCCACGCCCCTTTTGGTACCTCCCATACAAATATACCATTTTGCACAAAAAGTTAACGGCTTATAACTTTGATTCCAGTCTTGAATTTTGTGAAGTGTAATGCTTTTATAGTTCCTACAGTCGTTATTGCCTCCCATACAAATAGACCATTTTGCAATGAAAAATGATTTTTTTTTAATTTCCCCCTACTTTTACAAAATGGGTCATAATTTATACATTTATCTACAGATTTTCAAATAGGCATTGTTTTTAGATAGCTTTCAAAAATTGGAACACATTTTTGTTATCTATTTTTTATGTTTTTTTCGTGCGATTTTCTTGTAAAAATCTATTTTTTCTAAATTTTTAGTGTTATTTTTATTTCGTTGTTCCACAGTGTGGCTGTTCATCCGAAGAAAACACAACTATTGTACGCATCATGCATTCACACACATCCACATGCATTTCTCATGACGTTGACATTTTATGCTACCACTTATCATTCTGTCTTGTGGACACACAGTTGACAAGCAGTCAGTCAGTTTTGCTTCGATGATTTTTGACTAAACTAATCTTAAATTGCATAAATGTAGCCATCAAAATTAGAAGTGTTTTTTGTGTTCATTTTGAATCATTTGCATAATTGCACTTTGGCCATTAGCGCGATTCTATGAAACCACGAGTATACGCGTAATAGATGCTACATTACATTACATAAAGAACGATAAATGTTTCTGCAAATAAATGTTGATTTAATTGAGAAATTCCCCAGTCACTCATCGCTTCTGAAGAGATTCATAATATTAATATTACCAATCGTACCTAATGAGAAAGATATATAAAAATATAATGTAATAGATAACATTTTATAGGAAATTATTTAAATCCTCTTGACCACATTTCTTATTTCAGTGAAACTGACACATATTCGCAGATAACTATCACTTTCAAAATGTTTATATTTAATTGTTGTTGTTTCAATAGTATTTCAACGTTTTCCGTTCGTTAAATCGAATTGAACACTGCTGATCGTACAATGCAAGTTTCAACTTCACCACTGCAGCTGGTTTGTGAATCGACTAAAACTTGCAGGTTGAATGTTGACAAACTTTTAACGGAAAATAGCTTTAGACAACAACCAACTACACAGAGCGAAATGTGTCATTAATTTCGCTCTGTGTAGTTGGTTGTCATGGTATAGAAAAAGTGCTTAAAATCCACCTTAAGCAAAAAAATTTGTAGGACCATTCAAGTATTAATTGAGACAACTTGACTAAACGAATGATGCAGATGTTCTTATTTTGGGGCTAATTTCACGTCCAGTTCTCAGATTTGAGCCCCAAAATCATGTGTTGTACTGTGTGTGCTGATGGCCAGTGTGATGTCATCGGAGTACTTTCCACTGCTGATAGACTGAAAACTATTGGGCAATATACTCGTATGTGTCAAGTCTTCTCTAGACGTAGTATATGTCTCCAATCGTGGGTCATTCATTGTATTGTTGCTTCTTTACACTGCATACGATTTCATTTTTACGTTCGCTTTGCTGAATTGGAGTCACCAATTCCCAGATCACATGGGACCAACATCTGGGAGAACTCGAGGTGTTCTCAGTGCCTGGGGGTACGATCGGGCCAAGCATTACTACATGTATTACATAGGCATTTTCCCGCATGTGTGTGTCAACATACATATCTCACGATCGCTGCCTTAATCTTTCTTTGGGTGACCAGTTCTGTGCTGTATGGAACAAAAACTGGTAGTAGTTGTATCCACTTCACGGATGATCGGAAGCCCCTATAATCCCGGATATAATTTCCAACATGACCTTGCTTATAACGAGTCATTTTTAAGAGCTTTCGGAGTTGATTTAAAAAAACACATTAGAGAAATGAATGAAATCTTTATTTGAGTCGATAAAACGGTCTATATAATTCAATGTTTAGAGATGATTTCATGTAAATGTAGACCGCGGCTGCGCCTCAAATGGTTCATACGCTGGGTCCAATTTTGGCATAATCTCCAACATATCGGCCGGTATCTCACAAATAAATTTTTCAATGATGTATTCCCGTGTGTCAACCGTTGCGGGCTTGTCCCTATAGACATGAGCCTTAACATAGTCCCACAAAAAATAATCAAAGGCGTTAAATCGCACGATCTAGGCGGTCAATTGACCGGGCCCAAAGGTGAAATAAACTGTTCATCGAACTCAAAATTCAATAAATTAAACTAAATTCAACAATCTGCAAGCGTTGTACGTTTGTAAGTCGATTCATGGTTAAATTATAGACCAAACTGAACCTGTTTGACAGTAGCATGTTACATGAAAACAGCTGAGCTGCAATAAGAAAGTTGCCAAAAAAATCACGCATTAGCTCGGTTTGCATCCAAATAGAGGATAGAGGGCTTGCTCTAGGTGGAGTTGCCAAACAACCAGGGCGTTAAAGAGTCATAAGTAGAGTTGTAGGTAGTCCTCGACCCCACATCAAAAGGTGAAGGGTACGCTCATACAGGTATGCTTCGAATTGATACTTGCGGAATAGACTTCGGATTCCCTAATTCTAAGGGGCGCTGTCCGTCGCATCCCCAAACCAACGAGCGTGTAATCATGTAAAACACATCAACAAAAATATTAATAAATTTTTCTTACTTTTTGGTACAAAATGTATTTATTTCAGACTATGAAACTCTTTGGCGCCAATCTTTAATTTTGTGACAAAATTGTTTTTTCTGTGTGTGATGAGATATTTATTTGCCTTATAACTTCTGTACTGCTTATTGGAATATTCTGTAATTACACATACGAGTGTATATACTTAAGGTTTCATCGACCTTATCGTCTCGAGAGGAATTGGGGTAATTGTTTTACCCCTTTTGGTGCCTGCCATGAACAAGATTTCTCCTGAACAAATATGGGATCTTATGTACTCCGCCTCATCCGTAAATCAAATGATCAAAAAAACCAAGGCGAAAGTATAAAAACCCTTGACGTAGGGTGAAATTGAACAGTTCATCAGTAAACTGAACTTAAGATGACTGTTTTTGTTTAAAAAATAAATCTCTTTGTTACAATTTATTCATGTGCTGAGATAACAACTACAATTAAAATATATATAATTAATTCTGGTTTTAAATAAAGAAAGTTTGTAAGCGAACTACGGTTATTGTTGATTTGAACGTTGTTGTTTGTTTTTATTGCAAGTTAGTGAATCCCGCCTTACATTTGTACAATATTACTTAAATAAGAACATTAGATCGAATCAATAAAATTTTAAAAATATTTCGCAAAAAAAATTGAGATTATTTTGACAGATATTCAGGTTAAATAATTTTGTTATTCACCTAATCACCAGATCTCCAAATAACGTAAGTCATGAATATTATTTGGGGTTTCCAATACGAAGAATATATAAAATCCGTAGAGAAGGTCGGGCAGAGTCGACTATATGATACCCTACACAACTCGGCCAGTGCAGAATAAGCACTCATAGTGTCGATCTAAAACTGAAACGATCACGTTTTTAATTCACAGTGGATCAAAAATTTTTGGAAATTAGGCAGTACACGCAAAGAAAAAATTCGTTTCTGCGAAACGAAATATTAGACAACTACAATTCTCGTTTACGACGACTGAAATTCTTTTGGTCAGAACAAAAAATTGCTTACGCGAAATAAGTTTCTGTCACAACAAACGAAATTTCAGTTCCGGCAAACGAGAATTGTAGTTGTCTAATATTTCGTTTCGCAGAAACGAATTGTTTCTTTGTGTGTATTTGGGCTTGGCTTAAGTAACTTCTTTGTGTCCAATATCTTACATATTTGTGGAAAATTGTGGCTTCATAAATGACATATCGGAGATATATATGGACTACAACTAAATCTGAACCGATTTTCACCAACTTAAACACATATCGTCCTTGAGTCGAAAAAGAAGTTCTTGTCATAGTTAGCGGAGAATAATTGCGACCTGCACTTTTATTATAAGAACACATCTACAGACAGACAGGCGGACGTAGCTAAAACGACTTAGAAAATGATTCTAAGTCGATCGGTAAGATTATCTCATCTCCTTAAGGGTGTTACAAACAAATGTACAAAGCCATAAAACCCTGCATAGCAGTGTGGTGTAGGGTATACCATATATTTGATATAGGGTATAAATATATTTGTCAGAACACTTGTGTAGGTCATTAAAAGCACAGAAATCAGAGATATTCCCAATATTCTAATAGAGAATATTTACATATTTTTCTATCTCCTGAAGTACTATTATGAATTGGGAGAAATTCCCGGTATTGTGTGAATCTAGTTTTTTTTCGGTTGTCAGCAATTACCGTGAAACGAGGCATGAGACAATTCTAGTTCGTGCTAAGTGAGTCCATATATATATACATATATATTCGTACCTATGCTAATTATAATGTGAATTGTAAATTTCAATAAAAACAAATGACATAATAGTTTATCGACAAATATGAAAGCAAACGCCACCTATTATTAAACCAGTTTCGAACAAATACCATTGAAAATTAAAAATTGCAGTTACGCTCACATTGAGGTGGTGTGTAGTAGTCACAATATAAATGTGCATTGGTGTTACCCAGCAAATAATTTCACGAAAATAATATTTCCCTGCAAACATTTTTGACAATTTGGGAAGATTGTTGGTCTAGAAGACTATTCTGCGACTCTTTTAGACGATTGTTTAAGATCATTTTCTTTCAACCGTGTACATTAATAACTTCCGAATCTTCTCGGCGGCTGTATGTCGTTTTCAGCATATCATAAGTGGTAAATTTTCTCCGTATTTTGTTTATGTTTGTTTGTAAAATGTGATAGAGAAATTAACTAGGAGAGCAAAAACCTCGTGAAATTACCACACACGCGATTATTCAATGATCGTAGAGATAGACATGTGCCGGTAAGTACAAAATAAAAAAACCTTTGTCGGACAAGCAGAAACAATAACGGATAACGGTAAAAAAAATTCTATTGGAATTGGAAATGCAAATTTGTCATTTAGTTTGAGTGATTGTGTTCCGTTAAAAAAGACGACCTCAGACGACCGTTGTTCGTGTGAATTTCCGCACTAAGAGAAAATCGTACTGAAAATCAAAGAATTTGTCTTAAATTTTAAGATTTCGCCAAAGATTTCTAGCCAAAGACAATCAGAATTAAAATAAGAATGTTTGTAGTTAATTTATTGCCATGAAACGTACTTGATTTGACGATGCATATCATAGAATCAAGTACATTACGTAGTAAAAATAATTGTTTTTGGCCTTAAAATAAGCATATGTCTGCTTAAATGTTAGTATGACTCGTACTTATTTGCAGAAATATTTCATAAAATAAATAACGTCTGCGTATTTACATTTACAATTTCTTACCTTGAAAAAAACATGTTCTGGTCATTAATTTAAGGCATACATGAACTTTACATAAAATATTTATAGAAAAGTTAACTCATAGAAAATATATTTTTTCATACAAGTTGGCACGATATTTAAAAGATAGCGCTTCGTCTTTCCAAAGTTTTTATTTATTATTTTTTTTACTGGAAAATCCAAAAAATCTATAATACATATAAGAATTAATTTTAAAATTTGTGTATTTAATTATATTATATTTGTTTGCATAAACCGGCCAAAATACTATTTGAAGTTTGACCTTGTTTGTACATTTGGTATCTTTGTGTAAACCTATTGTGTATTCATCTTCATATTTGCACACAACTGGCCACCGATTAGCATAAATAACATCTTTAAACTGTTTTCTTTGGGGCTACGCAGGGTTCTATAAGTCGACTAATCGATTAATCGACTTTTTGGTACAAAAAAGGCGAAATCTTAAGACTACTTTTTGTCTCTGTAAAAGTATATTACACTCAAAAAAATGTATTTCCTAAATTTTAGTAAAATCCATACTCCAATTTAGTTCAATGTTTTTATTCATATTGAGTTAATTTTTTCTTAAAACTGGGAAATTTTACTTAATACTACGACATTTTATTTTTTTGAGGGATATGCAGAATTGTTCATTAACTAAAAATGAGGACATATATTTACTAAAATAATATTTCTTGAAAATAGTTTGAATATTCATAAATTTATCAAATTTAGACATATACGGTGGACACCCAACATAGACATACGGAAATTATGAACTAATAATAAAAAGCATGAGTTTTAGGAAATTTTAACTAAAAGTAATCAAGAATCCTCATTTCGAGTCCATGAATTTGAACTCAAAATTAGGAAAACATACTAAAATCAAGGAAAAATTAACTATTTTCGCACTATGTTGTAGTCCCAAAAACGCAAAATTTTGTATGTCCTTTTTCACTCCGCAATTTTTATTTTTCCGCAAATCGTTAGTTGCAGAAACTTAAATTTATGGCGAAACTTTTTTAATGTTTCGGGACGAGAGTCGAACCGACATCCTTATGATTGTCAGCCAGACACACTATATATCGAGCTACGAAACTCTTTTTGGATTGATATGAAAATGTCGTTCATAATAAAATTTCTTCGTCGCCCATAAATATAGTATATGGCAACTCTATTTATCATTCAATGACGGCAATCCTTTTATCAAATTCAAGTGTACATTAAAATACATTGCTTCGAAAATTTTGGGATATATAATTGTATATAAAACAAATTTTTCATAAAAATGTATGTGTCTACGTAGCTCAGTTGGTAAACATTCGGAGCGAAAGTAAATTATATACATAATGCTGAACATTTCGTGTCTAATAATCCATTTCAATTCCTAAAATAACGAAGAAGAGAGTAATCCAAAGAGGAAGAGTGGTAAGAAATTCCAACACATACATAAATGGAGGGGTGATCAAAAATCGCAAAAAAGTTTCAAGGACTAGAAAAGCCCAAGCTAAATTTTAATTTTTCGTTTCTTTTTGCATAAATTTAATTACATTTTCCTAAATTTGAGTAAAAACTTACTTGAAATAAGACAAAAATATGCTGAATTTGCATAATTTCAAGTCAGAATTTGCTAGTATTAGCTTTGTTCCTTTACCAAGTTACTACTTTTACCATTTTTACTAGTTTTACTTCAAAAAGTGTTCCTTTACTCGTAAAACTAGTAAAAATAGTAGACAATTTTAAGAGAGAACATTCAAAACGTCTTTCTCTTTTACTAGTTTTTACTCGACAAATTTTTCCGAGTAAAAGTAGTAGCTTTCAAAATACATTGAAATTAATATAACAGAAACTTCAAATAGAAGAAATTTGTCTGTGCTTGCTATTTTCACCAGATTTCCGTTCCCGTACTTTTTTAAAATATGTTCAATCGAGAGAATTTTGAACTATTTCTCTTTTGCTAGTTTTACTATTAAACAAGTTAAATGAACAAATCTTTTGAGTTCATTTTCCCTATTTTAATAGCAATAGTTACTTTAAGGAATTACGAGTTAACTAGAATTAAGTTCAAATTATTTCATAATTGTGAGGGAATGTATGAACTTGATATAAGGAAAACTAGCTTAAGCGCCATACGAAATTCAATATTCCTACAGTTTAGTTCATTTTAATTTGATCCAGGGTTCACTTTTTTTAGTGTACATTTGGCTAAAATTAATAAAAGCGCGTTGAGGGTTAAAGTCTGGGTTAACGTACGTAACCGTAACGCCCCCATAGCGTAACGAATCAGCTGATTCAATCTGACATATGGAAATCAGTGTAAACGATTAGCCAACGGAAACGAAACGTAAACGGGCGGCTGAATTTGCTGAAATTTGATTTGGACGGTACGTTTACGTGCATTTGCAAACAAAATTAGTAAAATAATGAAAGAAGAATAAATTTATGCGAAACTTTTGAAAAGTAATGATAAATAAGTAATAAAATGATAAATTAGTAGCAAATAAATATAAAATAAAATTAATTTGTTGCTATTTCTGTTGTGAATGTCTGAGTGACACATCACGTTTTTCAAGTTTTGGGTAATTGCTTCAGCGTGCAACGTTACGGGGGCGCTAAAGTTAAATTACGGTTAAGTTTGCCTAACCCGGCCTTTAGATCAAAACCTTTATTTAGTTGTATCAACACCAATATCGGACCGACGTAGCGGCTCGCCGACGCCGTCCTTTTTTCCAATCGCCGCCGCCGCCGTTTTTAGAGGCTGTCATCGGCTGATTTTAGTGAGACTGAAAACTTTCACTTGGCATATTCATAAAAGTATAAAATTATGCAAAAGTATAAATGATTCCAAAAGTGAAAAATTCCGACATGAGTGAATGTGATGACGAAGCCGTGGATATCGGAACTTTGTAATCGCTATGCGAAAATAATTACGACGAAAAGAATCTGGGTCAAAACTCGGAAATATTTTGGACATAGATGAACGAAAGTACTGGAAAATCATTTCGGCAATTGTTCTCAAAGAGAGAACAATTTATTTAAAGTGTAAACACATAGTTGCATTTCAAGCTTCCTTGAAGGAAGAAAATAATGCTTTTCAATACTGAAAGGTATATTGCTTCTTCCATTTCTTAATTTTGCTTTCTATCGCAGCCTTGACCAAATTAAGAAAACTAGAAAATTACTACGAATCTACTAAATAACAGAAAAATAATTGTAAGAGCTAGTAGAAGAGCTGATACAGCAATGCAAAAAATTTGATTTGACTAAAATAAGTGAAGAAGGCCTAGATATATTGAACTGATTTCCAACATTGAAACAAAACTTCCATAACGATTCTTATATTTTTGTATTATTTTAAAGTTTTTTTCCTCTAATTGTTAATATCTCAAAGCGCAACCTTTGCAGGAGAATAACTTTCGTGCGCCATAGGAACTTCATCGGCACAGCCGATTGTTGGAATTTGATCGGATCAGCCGCCGCAGCCGATTTATTTTTTCAATGCGACGCCGATAATTTTGGTCGGCTTCATTGCCATTCATTCATTTCATTTTTTGGGACTTTTGGGGATTCGTAAAATCCCCAAAAGTCCCAAAAAATACAAAATTGTTTATTTGTTTTGTTTAAATTAAATTAGTATCAATTTTAATTGCATTTATGTATGCACAGATATTAAAGTTATATGATCTTAATTTTTGGTGAAGAATGGTCCATTTGTGTGGGACATACCACGCGCACTTTTCTCTGGATTCTAGGTAGAAGCATTACACTGTACAAAATGTTAAATATTTGTATGCACTTGTATTAAAGTTAAAAGCTGTTAACTTTTGGTGCAAAATTACCTTTTTGGTTGGGGACGTACCAAAATGGGCGGGCAAATAACGTCCACTTTTATCTCGGCTCTAGGTGCTATGAAAGCATTACACTGTTCAAAATTTCGGTTAGCAAACTTTCTTTCTTAATATCGCTGAATTGTTTAGCTGGGTTTTGTTTAGCGAATCTGTTTGTAGACATTCGCAAAAACAAGCGCTCCCAACAGAACCACCTGATTGGCAACTTTCAGATCCAAAGTGGTTGTTGTTTACTGCGACAACAAAAACACAAGACTGGCTTAGTCATAAGGGACAGATAGACAGACCAACCGTTGAACGGACAGTTGTAAACGTATGCCGAACATGCAGGCAAGCATTCACCAGGCTAAATAATATTGGAAACAACTATTCTACAGCTAAAGCCAGAGTTGAGACTCAGAACTAGTCTGTCTGCTGTCAGTCGGTAGCTGCAAGCAACGCCAGTTACTAGTCAGTCGTCATTCATTCGGCTAGTCAGCTTTGCAGTGCCGTGTTTGAGTGTTCAATATATGGTCGGACTGACCAACAAGTGTTCAGAATCTGTTTTAATGGTCAGCCGGTCCTCGGCTACACTATGCACCATGTTACAATGAGTAAGGTAGAGCCATTTGCCCAAAAATACTATTAACCCTGGATGTATTGTGTTGTCATATATAGATTGTTGTTAAATGGCAACAAAGGCTTCAAAAGTTCAAGAGATTTGTTTTTGTTATAAAAAGTTACTTTATTTCGATACCTTCATTTCAAACTACGCTAAGTCAACATAGCATGTTTTAAGGGCGTTGCTGTTCTAAATTATACATTTTCCAGTTAATAAATACAAAACAGTAGAGGTCATTCGGGTGCATTACCACGAAATTCCATACAAACTTTAACATTTCGTAACAGGTAGTTTTTCTCCTTAACAACTACCTGTTACCACTTGGCATACTTTGGAATGGAGGCATCGATACGTTATCAGATATTTTATATTAGAAAACTCTGATTTTCGGATATAATTTATATATAACATGACAATTTAATAGTCTTTAAACATTTCGCCAGCAATGCATTTGGCAACTCAAGACAGCCCCCATATAAACGATTCTACATCAGCTGATCACTGTACACTACCACATTTGTTGTACCATGCTCTGCACCCAATCTGTACTCACACTAACGCATATGACGTATCTCAAAGATAGAAAGAACTCTGCGAGCGCGTGTGTGTGTGCATATCTGGGTTTGGTATCTGTTTACATACACAGAAACACACAGATGCATTCCGCTTAAAAGGCCTTGCAAGGTCGTTCTCAATTTGTTGTTGCCTTTTTTGTTTTTGTTGCTTCGTAGTTTTCAATATTTTTTTAGACAACTTAAATTGCCACTATTTAAACAACAACAACTGTAACGTCAATGAAAATAACAATTAAATATATTTACGTCTTTTTCTTGGAATTCTTTGTTGTGGTTTAATCGTTTATTAATATTTGATAATAAATCATCGACAGAAATATACTCTTGGTCTTTATCTTTATGAAGAATACTTATTTGTATCTTTATGAAGTTTATCGACACTTCTTACGCCGGACAAAAAATTTAGGCAATTCGAAATGGGACAAAATTTGACCATTCAGGAATATCTAATGGTAAACTTCAGTTTGGTTTTTACAAAGACCGCCATGCTGCGAGTTTGAAAAGATCCTAAGTTGAGTTGAAAAATTTCACTCTTCTTAGGTTTAAGTTTTGAACGAGCAGTGGGGTTATTCGACCCGTATTTTTCTGTACTATTTTTTACCACTGAAATCTTCCTTATCACAAAGACGACAACTGAGGTCCTTTGTACTAAAGGGTTTTCCAACAAGAGGTGTTCTTTTGGTATTCAAAGAAAAATGCCATTTTTTTAGATAAATGATCGGATGTTTATTTCATAATAAAGAGTATTCCGTTAATAATGAAAAACAACATCAGCCAAATGGCCACCACGACCACGCTTACATGACCATATCCTTTTCATGGAATTTTCCATAGCCAAATCGCAAAGTGGCTGCCCTATGTCCTCGATAGCCTCACGAATTCTATCTTTGAGGTCTTGAATCGACGCTGGGCTGTTGGTGTAGACCTTATCTTTCACGTGGCCCCAAAGGAAGAAGTCGCAAGGTGTTAAATCACAAGATCTCGGTGGCCAATTGTGATCACTCTTCGAGAGATAACACGGTCCGGAAACTTTTCCCGTAACAGAGCAATGGTTTCGTTGCGCCGTCTTGTTGAAAGTAAACCTTGTCCAGATCAATACCATCCAACTCCGACCATAAAAAATCATTAATCATCTCTCGATAGCGCAATCCATTCAACGTAACTGTTGATCCAACCTCATTTTCGAAAAAGTAAGGTCCAATGACCCCGCCGGACCATAAACCGCACCAAACAGTCACAAGTTAAAGATGGAGAGGATTCTCAACAATAACTCTTGGGGTTTCCGAGCCCCAGATGCGACAATGTTGCTTGTTGACGTAGCCAACGAGGTGGAAATGGGCCTCATCAGTCAAGATGATTTTTCGATGACTTTCGAATTTTAATAATTTCAATGCGTTGTTGAATCGTGTATCGTTTCATTTTTAGTAATGGTAGAGTTTCTACTTGTCAAATGTCAAAGAATAAAACCTTCAAAAGTGACAGCTACCGAAATACCGGGTGATTCAAAATAACTCCTCTTGTTGGAAAACCCTGTATATACGACTTCCGATACCTTAATTTTTCTTTAAGTCACTCGCTGAGGTTTTCATCTAGGCTAGAGTCCACCACAGAGGTCTTCCTCTGTACTAGAATCGAACACTGAGGCCTAAAGTCGACCGTTGATGTTTTTTTAATATACTAGAGTCGACCACTGCGGTCTTCCTCTATAATAAAGTCGACCATAGGTGCCTTCCCACATATTAGACACCAAAACTCAGATCTTCTTTTCTGCTAGAGTCGAACACTGGCCATCCTCTATACAATAGTCGACCACTGAGCTCTTCCTCTGTACTAGAGTCGAACACTGAATTCTTCCTCCATACTACAGTCTACAACTGATATCTTCCTCTATACTCTAGTCCACCATTGGTGTCTTTCAATATACCAGAGTCACCAGATACTGGAGTCGATCTCTGTGGTCTTCCTCTATAATAAAGTCGACAATTGGTGTCTTCTCACATCCACTGAGGTCTGCTTCTATACTAGAGACGACTATTTAGTTCTTCCTCTTTACTAAAGTCGACCATTTATGTCTTCCCCTATACCGGAGTCGACCACTGCGCTCTTCCTCTATAATAAAATCGACCATTAATGTCTTCCCACAAATTACAGTCCACAACTCTGATCTTTTCTATTAGAGTCGACTGCTGAAGACTTCCTCTACACTAGAGTCGACCACTGAGGTCTTCCTCTACACTAGAGTCGACCACTGAGGTCTTCGTTTATACTACAGTCGACCACTGAGATAATCCTCCTTACTAGAGTCGACCACAGAGATAATCCTCCTTACTAGAGTCGACCACTGAGACCTTCCTCTATACTAAAGTCGACCATTGATGTCTTTTGATATACTAGAGTCGACCACTGCGGTCTTCCTCTATAATAAACTCGACCATTGGTGTCTTCCCACATATTAGAGTCTACAACTCAGATTTTCTTTTCTGCTAGATTCAACCATTGATGTCTTCTTCGATACTAGAGTCGAGTACTGGTCTTCCTCTATGCAATATTCGGTCACTGAGGTCTTCCTCTATACTAGAGTCGACCACTGAGGTCTTCTTCTATACTAGCGTCGACCACTGAGATATCTTCCTCTATACTGGAGTCGACTACTGAGATCTTCGTCTATACTAAATTCGACCATTGAAGTCTTCCGCTATACTACAGTCGACCACTGAGATCTTCCTCTATACTAAATTCGACCATTGATGTCTTCCGCTATATTACAGTCGACCACTGAGATATTCCTCTATACTAAAGTCGACCACTGAGATATTCCTCTATACTAAAGTCGACCATTTATGACTTCCTCTATGCTAGAGTCGACAATTGAGGTCTTCCTCTATACTAGAGTCGAGCACTGAGGTCTTCATCTATACTAGAGTCGACTATTGAGGGTTCCCCTATACTAGAGTCGACTATTGAGATCTTCCTCTATACTAAAGTCGACCACTGAGGTCTTCCCTTATACTCTATACTAGTCGGCCATTGATATCTTCCTCTGTACTAAAGTCAAACATTAAGGTCTTCCTCTGTATTAGAGTCGTCCATTAGGGTCTTCCTCTCTACTATATTCGACCAATGAGATCTTCCTCCACACTGGAATCGACCGAATGGGCCTTCCTTTTAAAAGAGTCGAACACTGAGATCATCCTTTCTACTAAAGATGACCACTGAGATCTATACTTTTAATAGAATCCACCAATGAGATCTTGCTGTATACTAAAGTCGAGCACTGAGATCTTCCTTATTACAAGAGACGACCACTTACGTCTTCTTTTTTACTAGTGTTGACCACTAAAGTCTTCCTTTTTACTAAGTTCGACCACTGCGGTCTTCCTCGATACTAGAGTCGACCACTGGATCTTTCCGAAGTCGACCTCTGAGTTCCTTAATACTAGAGTCGACCACTGAGGCCTTCCTATATACTACAATTAACCACTAACCTAAACTAGTTATTTTCATAAACAAGAGGCGATTTCTGTTAGGTAAGTATTCGATACTACGAGTATCACATTTTCTTTCTTTTCCCATAGTTTGTTTAGATAAATTAAATAAGTTGTTGCTACTTTTAAAATATTATTGAGTTAAATAAAACACACCTAGTGTGGCATTAAAAGGGACCATTATAATTATCGGCTAGTTTTGGTGGCGTCTGAATTTCGGATTCCAATTTAATTACCATGACTACCTTCAAAATGTATGTCGTGTACAACACAACACAGACATCCTCCCTATGTACTCGTATGTCTGAATGAATATGAACATGAGTACAATAAGTACTCATACGACGCGCGTTTTCTTAATTACAAAGTTCAATTGAATATAGTTTAAAAATACATTTGGACAACAGAACAAATATTGTCGTTTTGGCGACAGACATAAAACATTTTTTGTTTTCATAAAAAAACATAAACATTTCCTTTCAATGTCTAGACTCTAAATTGCACTTGTCGCGGTCGTCGAAGTAGTCGTCGTTGTGCAACGCCAGAGCAACAGGCTGAATTAGCTGCAATGGCCAGGTCTGCAACTTAAAGCAGCAACTTATTATTGTCACCAAACCGCAAAAAAAAAGAATATTTTATAGATCTGATACGATGAGAAGAAGTAGTTTTTGTTAAGACACATTCAAGTATAATTTTATTTTTGAAAGAAGAATACACAGAAAACAAAATGTTTCCTTCACTATCGCTACACCACACCTATGCTACAAAATTGGCTTTATGTTATATGTACTTTACAAGTTATTGAAACTCTATATTAGATTAGTAGAGTGTGCGTGAAAAAGGGATACGCTCAAGATCACGGCAAAAAAAATAGTTCCTCACGACTCTTAAAATGTCGTTCAAACATGACTCACGCATAGAGTCATAAGTGACTGTTATTCGTGAGTGCTTTGCGTGATGGATTTTCAAATTGACCACAATAACAAGTGATTTCATTGATGTCCACCATACCACACAAGCATAGGTTAGTATTGGTCTAAATACACTTTTGTAGCTCCAGCAGCTCATGCTACAATTGAGGATCTATCCCATTAAGTTAAGAAAGTGATTTCATTCTGTTCTTCAACATAAGATATAATTATGATGACAGATCTATGTTTTCAATCCCAATATATATATATATATATATTTGTTCCCTTGGTTCCTATAAGAGACATAGGGGGTCTGCGCAACGCATGTCCAATTCAGCTCAATTTCTTGTTTCAATCCCAAACAAGCTACCAAATATCTGTGATGATTAGATACTCCTTTTAAGAAAACTTTCTTCAGTTTACTTCCTCAAGTCCTATATACACAAGAGTAAGACATCTTCGACACAAAGTCTTTAAAATTAGGACAACAGTGTACACCAAGTTTCCACTATAATATAATCTTTTAAGAAATTTAGTGAATTATTTGCATCAGTTGGCAACGTCAATTCTACTACCCAATCAAATGAAAGTCGAACCAATCTGCCGTTGCCAACTGATGAAAATAAAGGACAAGCTTTAGAACTAGGTCCGCTTCACACTTGACAATTTTTTCCAAGCAAGTGCCTGCCTCTCTCTCCCACAAACTTTGACACTTGCTTGGAAAAAATTGCCGAGTGTGAATCTGGACTAGTTTGATTCACAGTGGAAACGTAGTGTTAAGTTTAAGTATGGAATTTACTTTTTTTAAGATTATAGTCATTTATACGAGTATGTGGATATGATTTGAAAAAGTAATTAATTTTGAGAAAAATCCCTGAAATAGAACTACCACAAAACTACAAAGAATTTTGACAAACTAAAAAAATCCAACAACCTAGGGGATATTTTTAAAAAATTTTAATAAAATCAGAAGTGCATATATCACTCAAAATCGAACTGGGATGGTTTTGCTCAAATGTCCAAAATTTGGCAATTGTATTGCCTATCAGTGGTAGGGAACTTCACACTGCGTAGAAAATATTTTTATGTCTACCTTCCTCATCCACACACTGAGAAAAATATTGTCTTCATTTTAAGGATTTCCCTCCCGAGACGTCCTAATCATTAGGTTAAGGATATTACATATTTAAAATGAAGACATGTTACTTAAACTTAAGGAAAGTATCCTAATTTTTAATAGGAAATGTCATTTGTTTTAAATATTATGATGCTTTTAAAGCAAAATCTTTAAAAATCTGACATTTCTTAAGTGCATTCTTACACTACGTACATACTCGTACATAAATACTTACAAAAGTCTTTGTTTCTCTGTGTTATCAGTTCTTTCATTCATTGCGTTGCTTTTTTTGCTATACTATCTTGGTATTTTTCTTAATAAAATGCGGTTGAATTCAATAAATGTACGGTGTATCGATAAAAAGTAATTTACTGAAAGGAAATTCCAGCGTTGAGTCGTACACCAAAAGGGCAGGGAAAGCCCGAGATTGAAGTGAAGAACCATGTTACTATTCAAGGACCAATGACTTGAAACACATGACAAAAAAAACTTTAGTATTATATCCTTTAATAATAAACAAGGTTGACTTTAGTATAGAGGAAGACCTCAGTGGTCGACTCTATTATAGAGGAAGACCTCTGAGGTCAACTCTAGTATAGTAGAAGACCTCTGAGGTCGACTCTAGTATAGTAGAAGACCTCTGAGGTCGACTCTAGTATAGTAGAAGACCTCTGAGGTCGACTCTAGTATAGTAGAAGACCTCTGAGGTCGACCCTTGTATAGAGGAAGACCTCTGAGGTCGACTCTAGTATAGAGAAAGACCTGAGAGGTCGACTCTAGTAAAGAGGAAGTCCTCAAAGGTCGGCTCTAGTATAGAGGAAGACCTCAGAGGTCGACTCTAGTATAGAGGAAGACCTCAGAGGTCGACTCTAGTATAGAGGAAGACCTCAGAGGTCGACTCTAGTATAGAGGAAGACCTCAGAGGTCGACTCTAGTATAGAGGAAGACCTTAGCGGTCGACTCTAGTATAAAGGAAGACCTTAGAGGTCGACTCTAGTATAGAGGAAGACCTCAGAGGTCGACTCTAGTATAAAGGAAGACCTCAGTGGTCGACTCTAGTATAGAGGAAGACTTCAGTGGTCGACTCTAGTATAGAGGAAGACCTTAGTGGTCGACTCTAGTATAGAGGTAGACTTCAGTGATCGACTCTAGTATAGAGGTAGACCTCAGGGATCGACTCTAGTATAGAGGAAGACCTCAGAGGACGACTCTAGTATAGACGAAGACCTCAGTGGTCGACTCTAGTATAGAGGAAGGCTTTATTGGCTGAATCTAATATCAACATTAGGAAACCCTTTATGTCTGAGATTGTAGTCCTATCAAGATATATTTTTTTAAGAAATATTATTGAAATTTTTATTTTTTGGTAACATAAAACTCTGATATCACTTATTCTTAATTGGGGAAAGAATGATTTGGGAAATTATAAGTAGAAAGATGGACAGAAATCGGCACCTGGAGGGTAGCTAGACAAATCTGGCCAAGGTATGTCCTGAGAAGATCAAAATATCTCCTCGCACTAGAGAGGCAAAGATTGTCTACCAGTTCTATCAGTTCTGAGGGGACGCCGATCTGCTTGATCGGCGAACACGCCAAAAGATTGGGTATTTACTCTAATGACTTCTGCAGAAGCTTTGGTGATGAGGAAGAAGTGGAGAGCATTGAGCACTTGCTATTCGACTGCCCCGCTCTGAGTAAACGACGACTGGACATACTGGGGTCGGCCTTTCTAGGCAGCCTAACAGATCTTTCCAGTACCAACATTCGTACTATCGATAAATTTGTATATCAAACAGGTTGGATTCGATGAGGGGCATTTCAGCCCTTGGTAACACTAGGGACCTACACTGGTCTATGTGAGCTTGTACAAAAAAAATACGGCTGCCACCCTAACCTAAACCTAAACCTAATGTAATGACTTGTATTGATGTATTTTCGATGACCTAGCAGAAGTAACGCTCTAATTGTTATTTATTTATTTTTAGTTGTTCACCCTACGAGTATACATACTCGAGTTCGTGCTGATCAAGTTTTTTTAGTTTGATATTATTTTAAATTATTTGTGACTTGACAACTCCAATTTTATATTTAGGATTATTCATGCGAAATTTCCATGAATAATGGATAATGTCATGTTGTAATCGTAGGTGATAAAACGTTCTGGAATTCTGACTATTGTTTACTCGTTTGCATTGTCCACTCACCGACTTATTATTCACAGTATGAAAAATGATTTTTTATTGGAATTGTATTAATCACGTCAAAGAAAATTGTAAATCAATTCACGGATTCTATGATACTTTACAAAGACGAATGCATTGGCGAACATACATTGTTGGAGGATAATGAAGAAAATCAGATGCCCAAAATAATAATGATGCAAATCAATTACGACAGATGCCTACGAGTATTATGTAAGACAATATGCAATAAGGCATCTAAACGTACAGTGAGACCGAACATCAACCTACATCCCTCTAGGCCATCTAGTAGAAGTTGCAGAGCAGAGCAGAATATGAAACCAACAAACAAACTTACAAACGAGGTTCTATCACAATTTTGGTAGATTTCAAAAAGGTTAGGCATTTTAAAATCAATTTAATCTTTGAAGATCTCAATTGAAGGTAGAATAGCTGTAGAAGCCATGTGGATTAACCGAATTGATCATATATTTCAGTATTTATTTGCAATTCCTGATATTATTCATAACCGCTTATGTTCTAATCTAATTCGTTATTTTCAAATATATTTTTATAAGATTTATTTTTTCTTTATTTTCAGGTGAGTTTATAAATCAATTTGTTGCATATGAAATTGTGTATGATATTCAAGGTAATTAATTTAAGGATTTCAAATGTTATGAAAGTATTGAAGACATTCATAGAGAATTGTCGTTACTTAATTATTTCTTTAATGTTTCTCCGGTTGTTATAAAAATATCCTTTCAAATAATAGCTACCGCAAAATAAAGGTTTGCAAATTTCAAATTATGGGAAATGATTTTATTCGGTGTGTTAGAGAATCCGAGTTTTTGAGCATTTACAATTTTATATTTCTGGTGTAATAAGTTGAGGCCACTTTCAAAAAATACGATGTGGCAAATTGCTTCAGCTTCAAAAAATTGCAATCAAATCTTATCATACTCGTATATCAGAAGTCATAGAAATTGTCGACATTTTTAGTTGGTGTGTTTTAGAAAAATCGTCCACCACCACTGGATTCAGCACGGTCGTAGGAGGTACGAGTATATCCATTCGGACTCTGCTGTTACATTTTGAAATCAGTTTAATCCATACAAATGTTTGTCAATTCCCAAAATTGTTGTCCCCATTTTGAAAATAAAATCCCCAATTCGTATAGAAATCCCCTAATCTGCAACGCTGTCCCTAAAATAGTTTTCGCCTGATTAGCAATGAATATGCACATGCCCAGAATATCTTCCGAAGCAGTATCCAGTCAGCGGAAATGTTTATGGCATACATTTCTAAATTTTTATCCGATCTGAACATGATCAGCCATGGGGCTGGTACTTCTACATAGAATATAAGAATTGCAACAATGACGTCCTTAGTCTACAAAATAAGTATATTTTGTTACGAAAATGTACTTAAAATTAAGTAAATTACTTTTTATTAATTAAATTATCTATATTTTAAGTACAAAATGTACTTGTTTTAAAAAGTAATGACGTCTTTGGAGCCATTCTTTACTTTTATGACAAATTTTTTTTCAGTGTATAGGTTGAGAATTGCATAGCCAGTCTTCTACGACTATCTTAACAACTCCTTTGTAATGACAGACTGTCTATCGAACCCTACAATAAAACCCTTCAGTCTGATAGCGACGAGAGAGGTCTTTACTATCAAATATGAAGTCTACGTATTTTGCCTCCACTTTTAGAGATACTCTGATACCTCCAAGGCTAAAGGTGGCGAAATTGGCGGTCTTATAAAAATAGGTGACTAATAAATAACGTGGCATTTGGTCAAAGCCTCTTCAAGTTTACCGCTTTTATAGCCGGTTTTTAAAGTAGGGAGGAGTAAACCCCTTGAGGTGTTGCCTTTGTCGCTATTCTACTGACTGTAGCATAGCCTGTTGTCGGTCGGTTTGGGATTGGGTTCTCGGCTTCAGTGTACTTATGTTTGCAAACTGTTCGGCGTCGGAATTCAGTATGCCCGGCGAGCGATTTGGTTCGGTTCGTACTTGACTTCCTCAGGATCGACCGCGGTTCAGGGATTATTCAGCATCATACGAACTAGTTTTCTAATAACATAATATTGAACTATGGTTGAACAGTTGACCGGAGTCTCTGTAATTGAACAGTAAACCAAAGTATCTGTGATTGAACAGCAGACCAAAGTATTTGTGATCGAACAGTAAGCTGAAGACTGTTCAATCACAGTAAATCCAAGTCTCTGCAGACTGACGTCTGTGATTGAACAGCAGGCTGAGGTCTCTGTGATTGAACAGTAGACCAAAGACTCTGCGAATGAACAGTAATCCCATGTTTCTGGGTTTGAACAGCAGACTGATGTCTTTATGAATGAACAGTAGTGTATGTTCAGCAAACGGTTCTGCGTCGGAATTCAGTATGACCGGCAAACAGGGTCGCTTACTGGATGAGCCGATGTAATTGTTTTCCTCAGGATCGATGGCTGTTTTTAGATTATTCGACATTATACGAATTAGTTTTCTAATTACATATTACTTTACAAAAAACTAATTGAACAGTAAACGAATGATTTAACAGTTCACTAAGGTCTATGTAATTCAAACGCAGATAGAACTTTCTGTGATTGAACTGAAAACCGAAGTATCAGCGATTGAACAGTAAACTGAAGTATCTGTGATTGAACAGTAGAACGAAGTCTCTGTATTTGAACATAGCTGACCGAAGTATCTGTGATTGAACAATAGACTCAAGTATCTGTGATTGAACAGTAGACCGAAATCTCTGTGATTGAACAGTTATTCAAAGTCTCTGTTATTGAACAGTAGATCGAAGTCTCTGCTATTGAAAAATAGTTCGAAGTCTTTGATATTGATCAGTAGATATTGATCGAAGTCTGATATTTATCGAAGTCTCTGTATTTGAACAGTAGACCGAAGTCTCTGTGATTGAACAGTAATGTATGTTCAGCAAACGGTTCTGCGTCGGAATTCAGTATGACCGGCAAACAGGGTCGCTTACTGGATGAGCCGATGTAATTGTTTTCCTCAGGATCGATGGCTGTTTTTAGATTATTCGACATTATACGAATTAGTTTTCTAATTACATATTACTTTACAAAAAACTAATTGAACAGGAAACGAGTGTCTCCATGATTTAACAGTTCACTAAGGTCTATGTAATTCAAACGCAGATAGAACTTTCTGTGATTGAACTGAAAACCGAAGTATCAGCGATTGAACAATAAACCCAAGCCTCTGTGATTGAACAGTAAACTGAAGTATCTGCGATTGAACAGTAGAACGAAGTCTCTGTATTTGAACATAGCTGACCGAAGTATCTGTGATTGAACAATAGACTCAAGTATCTGTGATTGAACAGTAGACCGAAATCTCTGTGATTGAACAGTTATTCAAAGTCTCTGTTATTGAACAGTAGATCGAAGTCTCTGCTATTGAAAAATAGTTCGAAGTCTTTGATATTGATCAGTAGATATTGATCGAAGTCTGATATTTATCGAAGTCTCTGTATTTGAACAGTAGACCGAAGTCTCTGTGATTGAACAGTAATCCGATGTCTCTGTGATTAAACAGTTCACCGAAGGCCCTTCAGATTGAATAGCAGACTGAAGGCTCTACAACTAAACTGAAGTCTCTGCGATTGAATAGTAAACCGAAGCCTGAAGATTGAACAGTAAATTTCAGTTTCTGTGATTCGAGAGTATACCGAAGTCTATGTGATTGATCCGCAGATCTCATTCGCTGTGAAAATTAGAACAGTAGACCGAAGTATCTGTGATTGAAGGGAAAACCGAAGTCTCTGTTATTGAGCAGTAAAGTGAACTATCTGTGATTGAACAGCAGACCGAAGTATCTGTGATTGAACAGTAGATAGAAGAATCTGGGATTGAACATTCTGCAATTTAACAACTAGGGTCTATTTGCGGTTAAAGCTATAAAAATCCAATTTTCCCTTAATAAAATTGTCAATTTTATTATTTTTAGGAACTGACCACGTGACTTCCGTTAAAACATTTGCAATAAAAGTCACCATTTTCTCAATTTTAGTGCATCTTTTCATGGCTCTTTATAGAACCTGTGATCCCTAAATTTAATGATTTTAAAATTTTTATAAAAAAATAACTCTTTCAAAGCCGTAAACTTTTCATTTGATTGCTGTTCCCAAATTAACTTTTTTTCGTCCTCACAAATGCGGCCAATCTATTGTACAGTAGACTCAAAATGTCTGCTATTGAACAGTAGACCGAAGTATCTGTAATTGAACGGCAGATCGAAGTCTCTGTGATTGAACAATAGTTCCGATGTCTAAATGATTGAACAGTTAACTGAAGTCTCTGTGATTAAACAGTAGATCGAAGTCCGTGATTTGGCAGTAGATAAAAGTCTCTGTGATTCAGCAGTAAACCGAAGTCTCTGTGATTGAACATTAGACGCACTGTGAAGAACTTAGTCTGGAACTCTTGCAGCTTACTGAAAGTGAAATTGAATCAGGTCTAATGAATCTTAAGGATTCTGCAAAAAATGATATTGATGGATTTGCTCCAATTTTTTTAAAAAAAATGTTCTTTCTCTCTAACCTTCCCTTTACAGTATATATTCAATTATTCTTTAAAGGAAGGCATTTTTCTTGATTGCTGGAAAGTTTCCTCTATTACGCCTATACATAAATCTGGTTCTCGGGCTAATATATCCAACTATAGGCCGATATCAAAACTGGCCAATGTATCAAAAATATTTGAGCACCTAGTTTTTGATAGAATATCTGCAATTACGAATAAATTCTTATCGGAATCTCAACATGGATTTATGAAAAATCGTTCTACAATTTCCAATTTGCTTGTTTTTACGAATTTTTGTCTAAATAGCTTTGAGGCTGGGTCTCAAGTTGATACTATATATTTTGATTTCTGTAAAGCGTTCGATAAGGTTTCTCACTTTATATTGCTGCTAAAGCTAGCTAAAATGGGATTTCATTCCTCAATTTTAAAATGGTTGGAATCCTATCTAGCTAATCGACAATGCTAAATCAAATTCCTATATTGCTAGTTCAGGTATACCCCAGGGAAGTGTATTGGGCCCGCTTTTATTTATATTGTTTTTAAATGATATAGTTTCATGTTTTGAATCATCAAAATGTCTAATTTATGCAGATGATATAAAGATTTTCTTGAATGTTAAAAATGTTAGTAACGTTAACTCTCTCCAAATGGATATAAATCGGCTATGTTCTTGGTGTGTTTCGAACCACTTACCGTTGAATATTTCTAAATGTTTTCATATCTCCTTTGGGAGACGTTTCAATATGTTAAACTCCATTTACTACATAAATAACCAACAACTGCTGAATGTGGATAGCATTCTGGATCTTGGCGTTGTTTTCGACAATAAGCTAACTTTCCAATTACACATCGACTTCATAATGCCCAAGGCTTATTCTATGCTTGCTTTTGTCAAGAGAAATAGTAAAGAATTTACTAACCCATATACACGTAAATTACTTTATGTAACGTTTGTGAGATCTAAATTGGAATATGGGTCCATAATTTGGAACCCACTGTATGATGTACATAATAGTCGAATTGAACGTCTGCAAAAGAAATTCTTGAAGTTTGCTTTGGTATCTGTGCCATTTGGATCACCTCTTCCTACTTATGAAGCCAGATGTAGGCTGATACATCTGGAAACGCTTAAAAACCGTAGGTCTAAATGCTCGGTTTTGTTTATATATAAATTAATTAATGGATTTATAGATTGTTCCTCACTTCTTAGTCTTATTGGCTTTAACATTCCAGTTAGATCACTACGCTATAATTCCTATTTTGATATCCCTTTTCATAGGAGTAACTACTCTGCTTTTGAACCTGTTTTAAGGTCTTTAAAAGAGTTTAACAATATTAATAAACAATGTAATTTAGATTTGTCAGATTTAATTCATTTTTAATTGCTAGTCTGTAAGGATTGTAATCCATAGACTGAATAAATAAATAAATAAATAAATATAGCTCACAGACTACCAGATACCTGCAGTGTCTATCAAGCCGAAATAATGGCAATATGGGAAGTCGCCAAGTGGCTGAGTCGCAACATAGTAACCAACACTGGCGTTGTCATTTACTCGGACAGCCAGGCTGCCATCAACTCTCTGGAGGCAACATCCCTAAATTCACAAACAGCCCTCGACTGCCGCAGATCTCTTAACGAGATGGCTGAGCAGTTTAATATACACCTCATATGGGTGCCTGGGCATAGGGATATCCCGGGGAACTGCAAAGCCGATGAACTTGCTAGGAAAGGGACGACATTACAAATTCTCGAAGAATTTGCATATATTGGTGCGCCACTATCCACGTGCAAGCTTTGGCTTAGGCAAGAGGCAATCAGGCAGTCCAACGGAAGATGGACAGAAATCGGCAACTGCAGGGTAGCTAGACAAATCTGGCCAAGGTATGACCTGAGAAGGTCAAAATATCTCCTCGCACTAGAGAGGAAACGATTGTCTACGTTAGTACAGGTTCTGACGGGACACTGCTTAATCGGCGAACACGCCAAAAGATTGGGTATTGACTCCAATGACTTCTGCCGAAGCTGTGGAGATGAGGAAGAAGTGGAGAGCATTGAGCACTTGCTTTGCGACTGTCCCGCTTTGAGTAAACGACGATTGGACATACTGGGGTCGGCCTTTTTAGGCAGCCTAACAGATCTTTCCAGTACTGATATTGGTACTATCGATAAATTTATATATCAAACAGGTTGGTTTCGATGAGGGGCATTTCAGCCCGTGGTAACACTAGGGACCTAAACTGGTCTATGTGAGCTTGTAAAAAAAAATACGGCTGCCACCCTAACCTAACCTAGACGCAAGGTCTCTTTGATTGAACAGCAAACAGATGTCTCTGTGATTCAACTGTAGACCGAAGTCTCTGTGATTGACAAATCTAACTTTCTGTGATTGGACAGTAGACCTGAAGTATATGTTTTTGAACGGCAGATCGAAGTCTCTGCAAATGAACAGTAAACCGAAGTTTCTGTCATTGTACAGTAGACCCAAAGTATCTGTGATACAAATTTGCTCATCACTCTATCGGTTTGTCATGATTGAGTTTCAATCTTTTTTATGTAAATCCATCCAATGTCTTTTGTAAGTCAAGTAAGAAAGTTCACCTTAGTGTTCTGCCCCTAAAAATTCGTTTTTTTGTGTTCTTGCCTTTGTCTTTCTCAAAAACATAATCGATATTTGAATAGTAGTTTTTCAAAAGAGTCGATCAAAGTTTTATGAAATTTTTAAAATTGTGTGGAATTCTCTTATAATGCAAATCGCATGACCTGTACTGTTTTATGAATAACTTCATTGGGTTAACGGTTCAAAAACACCAAATCTTAACTGAATATGATTTAAAATATTTAGAATTTAAAATTGCAATGTCCTAAAAACTTGTTACGTCGACTTAGCATACTTTGGAATGAGGGTATTGATATGTCGATAAAAACATTATACCGATCTACTCGTATATATGTATTTTCTTGTACTTAGTCCAAAGCGTTTCAACTTTTCGGTTCACTATAAAAAGGCTCGTGTTCTCGTTTCATATATCCCTCCTTACTCTTTTTCGTCAGTTTAGGATAAGGCAGCTGATTTCCAATCTAATCACCAAATCAAGGTTTCACGTGAATTGCGTCAAACGAATGTGTAAATAAAGAAGCAACAATTGGTGCGTGGCAAAACAACAAAGCAACACTGCAGTGGCAGCGATAATAAACCAAATTGTATACGATGCGTTTCCTTTGTCGCTGCTGCTCTTTAGGGGTAAATGACAGCGGCAAATGATTGTCTGTCTGAATGAATACATATTAAGACCTGCATCACCAGGTAAATTATACGGCGAACGAGTTCAATGCTTTCGGATTTTTTTGGTAACTGGTGGCAACTGAAAAACATCTGCATCAGAAGCAGCTGTTCGCGGCATAAGCGAGTGCGAGACCATTGCCAGGCGTCGATTAAACCAACACAAAATAGTGAGCGGGGAAGAAGATGATGATGGATCCTCACATTTTCTTTGTATGGTTTCTTTATTTTTAATTTAGAAGGATGGATTGTCAATGAATGTTGAAATTTAATGCTTTCTTCCGTCGCTTCTTGCTAATGCAGGTGTTGATAACTATAACATGTTTGATCTTAATAAAATAAGATTGAAAGTAGATGAGGGGTAAATCTTTAAATACGGAGATACGAATTTATTTTATCTACAACAAACTCCATGCGGGTAGTACCTGATATTCGGACATGTTTCGGTTTTCAATCTTAGCAAATCGCTAAACTTTATTTCCCTTGGTTTTCGCAAAACAGAGTACATCTAACGTTGTAAATTTACATCCTCGAGCGATTGCATATCGCAGAATGCAGATGATTTGAGTAAACACGTGCCCTTATTGGCAGTCTGGCAACCCTCGACTACTGCAGTACAGACTGGCCTTCCGCAAGCGTTCTAAAGAAATCATCATGTTAGTTTTTCCAGTTTTAAATACGAAACTTCGTATTGTTCGGTCACTATGACGTCCGTGAACAGGGAAGTTGTCGCAACATGGAATCAACCTAATAGAGTTTGTTGCGAAGTCAAGAAAACAAAGCCGCCGTAGGGGCCAGTATCTAAGAAGACCCAAAAATTTCAATTCGGCGCCGATCATCTCAGCTATCCTGTTATGATGATGACTTCATATGGTTAAAGTCCGAAAACTTTGATATATCCGAAGTTCCTGACTAGTGACCAACTGTCATTTGCTGCCGTAAGGGCTTTATACCTATATATTCCAGTTCGCTGGAGCGTGTAAGATAATTCCTAGTCTTGCAAGTTCATCTGCTTTGCAGTTCCCAGGTATGTTCCTGTGGCCCGGCACCCATTTCAGGTGAATTCTGCCATCTCGTTAAGAGACCTGCCACAGTCGAGGGCAGTTTTTGAATTCAGGAATATAGTTTCCATGAATTACAAATCAACTATGTCATGATTGATCATACAACATATCTCTGAACAAACTAGGGATATGTCGCTTATACGACTATGTGTAGAGTTGGTGCCTAACAGAAGGTTATGCTGAGTTAGCCGAGTTAGAGTTAATTCAAAATCATGTATCGAACAGTAAATAACATGAAACCTAATGATACATTCGACAAGGATAAATGCAGAAGAGCCATTGTCCACCAAATGGGACTCAATTCCATTATGACACACTGGCTCCACAAAAGTGTGATTAGATCAGTACTTACATATGCTTCTGTTATATAATAGACATCAATGCACTTATAAAGTCCTACAGAAGGCTCAGCGAATAAATTTTCTCGAATGCAATTGATGGGAATATGATGGGTTGGAATGGATCAGAAGATATCAAAAATTCGACAACCAATATTGGTATACATTTAAAAAGTTGTTGTCAATTTCAGATATCTGATCTGGCTCTAAAATAGGGTTAATCACGGGATCGGGTGTCTATATTGAAGAACCATAGACCGCATTTTCTTCCGCCTTCCAGTCAATAAAACGGTATTACAAGGGGTAATCCATGCATGCAATTTGGTAATGATTTGACTATACATAAAAGATAGATTTCGGGAGCCTCATATAACTCCCGTTGTAACTTCGGTTACGACCTTGGTTACAGATGTACAATTCATAACGGCTCTTCGAGGTTCTCATGGTTCCAAATCTAATAGTTGGGTTTGAACCGTCGGAAACCCGGGGTCTTCTCGAAAGACCTAGATTTATCTATAGCTCATAGGTTGCCAGATCAATGCAGTATATTGGCTACCGATGAGGTAGCAGAATTGCTGACATATAAAGTTTCTGCAAAGTCCAGATTCACACTCGGCAATTTTTTCCAAGCAATTGTCGAAGTTTGTAGGAGAGAGAGGCAGAGACCTTTTTCCGCCTGCCTCTCTCTCCCACAAACTTTGACACTTGCTTGGGAAAAATTGCGGAGTGTGAATTTGGACAAAGGTTTGAATAAATAAATTATACGATATTTTTAGTAGTTATCTCAACTGTATTGTACTGTAATTTACTACATTGGCCATAAGGATTCAAATTACTTGTTTGAATAAATAAATAAATAAATAGATATCCAGGCTGCCATTAAAGCCCTGTATTCGGTGTTTCTGAATTCAAGAACAGCGCTCAACAGCTGCAGCCTCTTAACAAGAAGGCTGAGCATTTAAAAATCCTCCTGATATGGTGCTGGGACAGGGGACTATAGTAAATATGAACTTGCAAGGCTTGAAATATTCAAGGGAGTATGTGAGCATGTATCCAATAACATACAAGCCTCCAGTAACTTGCAAATCTTGAGAGAGCCCTTTTTACTGATGTAAAACTGGAATATGTGGACATACCAGCAGCAACATGCAAGCTCTTCTTGAGATTACACTAACGGCAACAAATGGTCACTAGTCGGGGCTTGTGTACATTCCAAGCTAATGTGGCGCTGCCTAATCTCGAAACACATCAACGCCCTGTTGTCGTTATAGAGACAGGACGTTACTTATCGTGGCTGTCGTGACAGGTAACTGTCTTACGGTGAATTCTTTTCTGCAAAAAAGTGCAACAATTGCATTGCCCTTTTACCGAAAACAGCACTATTATATCGCTTTTTTGAAATTTTAGTTGTGCTAAATTCGAGTAACTTAATTACCAAATTTCAAAAAAGTATCACAAAAGTGCCGTTTTCGGAAAAACGCCAATGAAAATGTTGCATTTTTTTGCAGAAAAGAATTCGGCATTATTGAACGGTACGCAGAGAGATATGTCTAAAGGACATATGCGACGTCATAGAAAGACGATATTTTTTTATTAATAGGCATAACACATTTTCTGTGTGTCTGGGAAGTGGCTGTGTATCCATTAAATGACGATGACAGGTCGGGTTTGTATAATTGACCACGATGATTGGGTTAGTAGAATTGAGCATCTAGTTCTAACGGAAATATGCAACGTCGTAAAAAATCTTCTGTAGGAGCTGCGGTGACGTAGAGCTGGAGCGATCGATGGAAACCTTCTGTGTCGGTGCCCCGCCCTCTATAGTGTATAGAAGGCGACAGGCAGTCTTGGCTCACATTTCTTTGGTGTGTGATGTTAGCATCCGTCAGCTCTTGGTCTTTTAAAAGCAATCGGGTTGGTTGAACGGAAGGGAATAGGAAATTCTCCTATATTTCCTTCCGTCACTGAGGTATCACACTGGACGAAATAGTCTAAATGTACCACAGTCCACAAAAGTAGTACAATACAAATGATCTGCCAAACAGCATAGAAGTTCTGATATTATTAGCAGGTACAACATTATGTATTTGCAATTATGTATATGGAAAGCCCTTCCAGGATTTTGTTCTATGAGATAGTAGTAGTATCATATTTCAAGTTGCTTAAAATTGTAGCTTATTAATTGTTAGTATAACTTGAATTCTGGCATAATTATATCTAAGGACTTATTAAAATTAAATTTAAAATTTGTAGAATTCCAGTTGGAGTTTGTCCCCTTTAACTTCTTGCATGCATATGCTGATGATGTTGTTGGTAACAGACAGAAGGCAGTTCAATGACACGGCTTATGGTACTCCAGAATGTTCTGATGCTTGCTGCAATTTCGAATACGCTCTTTCGAATTACAACCAACATTTGGCTGACTGGGATTTGCCACAACTGCTGCCAAAAGAAGTGTATAAATCATTTGGCATGCGCCAAACAGTGTGTGGTGCCTGCTCCATAATACGAGGAGTACCTACTGCCTATGCCATTTACGTAATTGTATTCCTAGGATTTTCTCATCTACTCTTGTGGTGGGATGTTCAGCAGCCCTGCGCTACGCTTATTCTCCCCATAGTTAGACGAGCCTATTTGGGATCCTACAATGAATGCAACTCCACATTCACAGTGCTCAGTCATCTTTAGTTTGCTTTTTTCCTGTTGACTCCTGTTGTTCTGCCCGTCCAGCCTACATCCGTAAGCAAAGCTATCGTCTCCTCATCGTTCGTTGGCTTGGAGCCAACGTTTGCATGTCCTTATAAGGACATTTCCTGCATTTTTTTCCCTCAACTTATGAATGTATGGGTTGAGCTCACTGTCGTCGCCATATTGTTGGCCATATTGTTTTTACAAGTTTTACAATTAGTTGTAGGAGTAGTACGACGCCTACTACTACTACTACGCTGTATGTACTATACAACGGAGATCCAGCTCGTAATATGGCGATGGCTCTAGAATATTCTCAGTTTTTCGCGCACTTTCTGCCGACTTCACTTTTTTAGTTATCGCATAACTTTTTTATTGTTTTCAAGTATGAATGCATTTTAAATGGTTTTTTTCTTATTCGGGTAAAATATAGATTTTTTGCGTTGAGGGAATCACATGCGCATTTGATTTGTTTTTTATTACAAATGGGTAAAAATGGGTATATTTGTATGGAATGGATATGCACACTGAAATTGGTAAGGTAACGTTTGCTTGTCGAGGCATTAAGCCGAAAATGTGATAGTTTTTAGTTGTTTAAGCAATTTAATAAATACGCCTTTAGTATTTTCGGTATTTCGACACGGTAGGGCGCTACAATTACTTTAAGAAACTTTTGCTGAATAAGGCCTTTAAAGTTTGTAGACAAAAAAACAAAAATATCCATTTCGACATTGTAAATCTTTTTTATTTACATACATACTCGTACATAAAGTTGGAGTTATACAAAATAAACGCAAAACATTCATAAATTTAATTATTCAAAATTAAATTTAAAAATGATTGAGGATAATTAAAAAATGTTTAAAACCTACGTATAACTTCAAATAATCCGTTATTTTTTCCAAAACAATTTAAAAGTTAAAATCCCCATAAAAATATAAATTAAAATATTTTAAAAATAAGCCATGACGGCTTCCCGGTTGGGAATGTACTTTTATAGAAAATTCGTAAAATGCTGCATTTTTAAATTTTATAGAAATTGCATTGTTGAACAAAGTCTAGGATAGGTTAGTTTAGGTTAAGGACGCACGGCACACAACAATTGCTGGCGTGCACCACTTCACTCGGAGACCATTTGGTCCATTGTGTTCGTCCTGAGAAAATTAGTAAAAGAAGAGGGAGAGGTCGAAGAAGATAAAGAAAATGATGAGTATAGATAAGAGAGAGAGGAGAGATGGCTTTTTAAGAGAGGTTTAGATGAGTTGATGTCAAACCATCCATCTCAAGCAACCTATGAAGCTCATGATTCTATAAATATCGTGGGATGATAGAGATTCCAGATTTTGTATCGTATAATCTACTAGGTAGCGATGTCTTCGTCTTGATAGAGGAGGACATTGACAGGGAAGGTGTTCGATTGTCTCCAGCTCCTCCTGATCCAAATCACTCTGCAACTTTGATGTTAAAGATTTAACATAACAGTGGCCAGTCAGTGAGCCTATCATTAAACGAATATCCCTCTTTGTGAGGTTAAAAAGATCTTTGTTCCTAGATTTTGATATTGCTGGCCATAGAGATTTAGTGATTTTACAGTCAGATCTGCTCCACCATTTCTGGTTTGCCAGGTCTTTGTAGAATCTCTTTGTTACTGAAGAATTCGCATAAGGGGGATATGGTGATGGCTCAACACTTGCAGCGTCCATCGCTGATCCATTTCGCACGAGTTCGTCAGCCTTCTCGTTCCCCGCGATATCACAGTGTCCGAGAACCCAGCAATGTCTGATTCTGTCTGCCAATTGCTGTAGTTCCAATCGGCACTCATTAACCACCTTTGACTTAATAGTGGTTGACTTCAGTGCCTTCAGAGCAGCCTGACTGATCATCTTGCCCGAGTTTTCGTCGATTTATCAAGCTAAGGGCTTGTACTATAGCAAAGATCTCCACCTGGAAAACACTGCAGGTTTCGGCTAACCTGTAGGACATATGTATGCCAAGAGATTAGCTGAAAATGCCTGCTCCTGTGCCTACATCCATCATTGAACCGTCTGTGTATATTGCATGGCCCTCCAAAGGAAGGTTGCCGCATGACCAGTCTGTACTGGGGGTATCATTATGTCAAGATCTGAGGAGAATTTCTGAACTGGTGACAAAAAGTCTGCCCTTAGATCAGACATTCTTGATGCCACAATGAGAATGGACGAGTGGCCCCAATCCGCGTTACGCCACAGCTGCACTCAGCAAAAAGACCTACAGATTGTAGGTTCAATGCAGTTTTCTAAAAAAAATTTTTGAAATTGTATTTTCCTACAAAATTTCATAGATATTGCATATTTCTAGAAAATTTCGAATTTTTCTAAAAATTTCGTCGAAATATAATTTTTCTACAAAAATTTTTATAAAAAATTTTTCTAGAAAATTTTGTTAAAATTGCATATTTCTAGAAAATTTATTTGAAATTGCATTTTTCTACGAAAATTGTTGAATTGAATTTCTTTAGAAAAACAACATTTATCTACAAAATTTTCTTGAAAATGCAAATTTCTAGAAAATTTCGGATTTTTTCTTAAATTGTTTTGAAATTGCATTTGTCTACATAACTACGTACATCGAATTTTTTGTACAAAATTTCATCAATTTAGATTTTTTCCAGAAAATTTCGTTCAAACCACAGACCTTAAAGTAGAAAAATGCAACTTCAAAAAATTTTTTAAAAAATTTATTTTCAATGAAATTTTGTAGAGAAATAAATTTTCGGCGAAATTTTGTAGATGCCATTTCAACGATTTATCTAGAAGAATGCAATTTTGACGAAATATTGTAGAATAATGCAATTTCAATGAAATTTTCAAGAAAGGAGCAATTTCAGCGAAATTTTCTAGAAAAGAACAATTTTTGTATAAAAATACAAATTCAACAAAATATGCTAGAAAAATGATATTTTAAGAAATTTTCTAAAAAAATCTACTTCAACAAACTTTTCTAGGAAATAGCTATTTTGATGTAATTTCGGAAAAAAATAAATTTCAGCATAATTTTTAGAGAAATGCAATTTCAAGGAAAAACTTTCTAGAAAAAAATTTTTATCTAGAAAGCGGTTTTGATGATTTCTGTTTAAAAAATTTAAATTTTACCGAAATTTTCTAGAAAAAATACTTTATTCTCATAAACGTTTGGCGAAAATTCCCTATCGGAGAAATTTTGCATAAAAATGCAATTTCGATTAAAACTTTGTACAAGAATGCAATATCCACAAAATTTACAATAAATATTACATTTCGCCAATTGCCAATTCTATTAAAATACCATTTTGGCGTAATTATCGATAAGATTCTGTTTCGATTTTTTTTATATAAAAATGCAATTTGATTAAATTTTTTAAAAAAGTTCAATTGGAAAGGCCTTCACCAAAGCGGAGCCGTAGCAATATTATTAATTTTTTATGTAGCATTTAAATATATTAATTGGTCATAAAATATATTAATTGGTCATGTTTTTGTGGATTTTAGCGATTAAAAATGTAAAAAGGAACTTACAAATATTTTTCGAAAAATCAATTTTTGTAGACGAAATAACGGTTTGCTTTAAGAATTTTTTAAATATTCCTTAATAATTGTTAAATTTAAAGAAAGGTGGAAATATAATCTCAAAATTCCCAAAAATATTTAAAATAATATATGTATATTATTTATTTCCCCTATATCTGCCAGGCTAAAAATCCTTTGCTATTATGTCCCATTTTTTCGAAGTGTGCTACGACGGCAACAAATTATGTAAATAAAAGAGCTACCTTCATATACAAGGGGATCTACAAAACGTAGATCGATCGGATAATTTTTAGTTGTATGTATGTACGTCAAAATTCATGCAACATATTAAAATGCCACAATTTGTGCGAATACGTTGAGCATTTATGCGAATACGAGGGTGCTTTCTACTATTTTTTCGCAAGCAGAACATAAAATGATACCCTTAAACATTTTATTTTGTAAATTTATAAATAAGCCTTGAACGACTGTGCATAGCATATACTGTGCTGTTTACAACAACCAATTAACAGAATTTTTTACACTCTGTAATGTCACTTCTGGACTATGAGATTATTTCGTTGTCGAGTTCCCCATTCTCACAAATGAAACAAAATGTTCGACGCTACTCTTCCCGTCTTCGCAAATACGCAATGTGGCAACATCGAACACATCGTCTGACATCAGCCAGTCTGATGGCAAAACGAGTACTCGTTCTCGTTAGTTATAGTGACGATCTTTGGCGAATTAGCTTCGTTTCGGTTAAACAGAAAAATATTGTAATAAAATGTTTTAACAAAACTAAATTAATCCATCGAAGTAACACTAACAAATATGTTTTAATAACAAAGGCGACAGAAAAGTCAATATTTTTGGACTGAATTCAAGTGATAAGTGTAGTTTTCCAAATTAAAAATATACAAACAGTTTGCAATAGAAAACCACACATTCAACAGAGCCATCATTGTTTGTACGTCACCACCAAAATCAATGATTTCTATATTTGTTGTGGCATAAAATATAATTTACAAAGGGATTTTCTTTTCTTCATTTGGCTTGGCTTCAATCTTAAATAGTGCTACAAATAATCTCTATCTCTGTGTTGCAACTTGAATATTTTCAACAAAAGAGAAAATCTCTCAAGGTACGTACGCCACCACCACATATAATTTTCGCTGTTATTTAATGCTCAATTTAACAAAACAAATTTTAATTAAAATCGAACACAAGATGGCAGACGAATTTTTATACGATTTTTTTTTGGGAAATGTACTACATTATATGTCCGTCTGTCCATACACATACGTGATAGCAGACAGAAACATGAAAAAATATTATATGTATGTAAATATGTAGATATTTACAAACATACAGCTAGTCAACAATACGATATTGGATATAAAGAAAAAATAAACCAGTGAATGTTTTTCTGCCCGCTCCCGCATTTGCCGTAACTGTTCACGAGTAAAGTTTCCATATGTGTGCCTTTGCTGTTTTTCAACATTCGCCTATGTGAATACGTTAGTGCATTCGTTTGTGTGCGGGTATATCTGCGGTTCGCTGGTTTTAACATACATACATTCGTAAATATACACATTGACTGCCGAGTTCGTTGTGTTGTTGGTGTTTTATATGTGTGTCGTATAAGCAACGAGAGGTCGTTCAGTGTGTAGAGTTACCAAGTTTACGCAATGTTTATTTTTTTTCAAAGGAAATATCTATGGTTTTCACAAATAACCACTTATGTCAAAAAATCTAAATGTTGAGGGGTCGTATACACGTTTTGATTTCTCTCGTTTTCCTTATGGAAGTAACACATAAAATATTCAAAACGCCTTTTCTCAATTAACAGGTGGCGCTAAAGTAACCTTTCGATGTTATGTTAAACGCGATTGGCGGTCAGCAGCTAACAGCTGATGCACCGTCTGGACTTTGTACGGAAACATCTTCAAATCTTGTACCAAAATTCGCTGCAGAGACCGTCGACTGATACCCGCTTCCATGACATCCTCGGCTACAGCAGCAATATTCTCTGAAGAACGGCTACTCCGGGGTCTGCCACGCCTGGCAGCATCTCGTGTTGTGCCAGTCTCTTCGAGGCGAGCGGCTAAACGTCGCAGTGTTTCACCAGTAGGCGTTGGACGGCCAGGAAATCTGTGCCAAAGTCACCGACCGATTATTGGTCAAATAAATAGTCTGCAATATTCCGCGTTTTGGAGCAGTGTAGCGTAACATTGTTTATTAACGTGTATTTCGCATGTGTTTACTACACAAATGTCAAAACAGAACTGACATTAGGGGCCAATCGCAAAATTTATAGCATTTTCTGATAGGAGGATTACTTTTGCGCCACCTGTTAGTTGATAATAGACTAAACAAATTATTTCATTTATACAAATAACTTAAAAATAGTCAAACCTTTGTGGAAATATAACTGGTGAATTTATCAAATATGTACATGGAATTAATCTCGCACCAGACTTGCTTAATTTTGTAATATGTGTTAAGCCCCCCGCAACGAGTACTGCCGCAGGAACGGCAACATTTGTGTATTAGTGAATTTGACACAATATATGAATATATGTTGCAGTAGATTTGTTCCTTTACTTTTTTAATAGTAAAACTAGCAAAAGAGAAATAATTAAAAATTCTCTCTGAGTAAAAATGTTTTAAAAAAGTACGGGAACGGAAATCTGGTAAAAATAGCAAGCACAGAAAACTTTCTTCTATTTGAATTTTCTGAAATATTACTTTCAATGTATTGTGAAAGCTACTACTTTTACTCGGAAAAATTTGTCGAATAAAAACGTAGTAAAAGAGAAAAGCATTTTGAAAGTTCTCTTAAATTTGTATACTATTTTTACTAGTTTTTTGAGTAAAGGAAAGCTTTTTGGAGTAAAACTGGTAAAAATGGCAAAACTAGCAACTTGTAGTAGGTAAAGGAACAAAGCTAGTATGAAAATCAAAATACTTTTGATTTTCAAAATGAACACCTATCAATCTGATGAAGTTTATTCATCACTACGAGTATATGTATATCAGAATACTGGAAAATTTATTATAAGTATGCAACCAACAAAATTAATACTATTGTGTGAACAATTAAAATAGTGGACAAATTAAATTATGATTGATATGTGTGTATCGAAACTGCCATTCACACACATTCACAAGGGTTTCATCGGCATGAACTGCGGCAGTACTCGTCTATAAGCACCTTCAGAAAATCGAATTCAAAGACAAAAATATAAAGTAACATTATTATTATTTATAAGCTCATACTACTAAAATTGTTTTTTATGGGGATCTGATGTAGCGTTATCGACATTTTAGTATTTTTATATCCGACCACACTGCAGTAAGTAAAGAGATAGACCCATTGTTTATTTTACCGATCGGCACAGGATTACTTTTTGAGTCGGTTCGGTCATAAACGTCTGTCTGTCCATAATAGGGACATAACAATTTCGTATATTTATTTCAACGCACCCTCAAACATATTTAATGACCTTTCAGTGTCAAAACGTTGGTCGAAGTCAACATTTTCATCATGGTAAAGTTCACTTACGTGCAATGTTTGGAAATCATTGAAAATTACTATTGAAACGAAATTCTGAATTTACTCCAATTTTCGGCCGTATATAATCGTCCCACCCGACAGGCTGTGCTTGCTACAGTGGATAAATTTGAATCCAAATTTGCACTTTTAGATGTTCCGGCGCCAAAGATACGCCGTACCGCACGAAGCCACGAAAATATCGCAGCCGTAAGTGTATCCGTTCAAAATAAGCCAAATCAGTCGATTCCACGTCGTTCTCAGGAATTGGCCATCTCTCAAACCGATTTGTGGCGTATTTTGCGGAAAGATCTTGGCCTTCATCGTTATAAGAACTGACTCAAGAACTAAAGCCACTCGACCATTTGAAATGCCGAATAATGGAAAACCCGATATATGCGTCTGTCTGTCCATATATATCCGTCTGTCTGTCCAAATATATTCGCCTGCCTGTC
Source organism: Eudasyphora cyanicolor (assembly GCA_963930755.1). Lineage (NCBI taxonomy): Eukaryota > Metazoa > Arthropoda > Insecta > Diptera > Muscidae > Eudasyphora > Eudasyphora cyanicolor. The sequence goes on from OZ005735.1 coordinate 221,826,862, forward strand.
CCCATATATTCTTTTGATCAAAGTGCAGGTCGCAAATATTTTAAAAGTGGTACAGAGACACTTCTTAGCGTAGAATCGATCCCTATTAAAAATGGGGCGCGATGTCTTGACGCTCTAGAGAAGTTATTTTCATTTAATCTGGCTTAAATATAAGCATTTATACTTAATATCGCACTCAATCGTTCCTAGTAAAAATGGGACGCATCGGTTCACATTTTGATATACATAGCCCCCGTATAAAAATCTTTTTCGATTAAATATCCTGAGGCTCTTTTACAATTGATCTGAATGAAATGTTAACATATATACATTATATTGCACTAAATCGTCCCCAGAGATTATTCGACACATAGTTCCAAGTATTGATATAGCCTCCATATGAAGGTCACAGAGGAAATTCACCTCTTGACGATGTAGAAATTTAATCTATTTCACCGCAATAATTAATTGCAATAATGTATTGATAAGACCCTAAATATTTCTCCTTGCTTTGGTAAGCAAACATTTACTATTTCCTGTTAAACATGTGTTGCAGGAACACTTCGGTCTGCATAGGTGGCTTTGGACAAACTCTATTTATTTATTTATATAAATTACAATACAAAGTCAATTTATATTATAATTTTACGGTCCAGGGGAAAGCCGGGTTACAAAGACCATTTGACAAATTTTTGCAGCGACAGACCAGAGCCTCTGGTGGGAATCGAACCCACGACTCCCAAACTAGTAGGCGGGCACGCTACCTACTGTGTTGTTGTTTTATTACTACATTGACCTAGTGAATGCTGAGCCTTAAATGTAATGGCAACCCTACTCGATTTTTTGTTACCATATAAATCATGTTGCCAGATCGCATCTAAACAATACGAAATTACCAAAAAGTTATTTTTGGGAATATAATCATGCAAAAAGCAAACTACGCATCCAGCAGCAAAAAACAACATTCCGATGACAACAACTGTTGACTGAACACGTACATAAAAATCAACATTTAAACGAATGGATGTTTATCAAATTGTTTGGCATTTGATATGAATGAGTATAACGTCATTGCAGTTTCCCAGAATTTTTTAATTCTCAATAGTATACAATTCACAATTCTCTCGTGAGTCATCCATCGTCACTTGTTGCACAATTACACTGTTTGTACTATTTTTCTCATTTCTAATTACTTCCGTTGCGCTCACTAAGTATGCTTGTATGTTTTCTATTTTTATTTAGTGGTGTTTAATGTGTATTTCCTTTCTTGACAAATCAACTTCTTATTTAAGCAGTTTTACCCGCCCCGACGCCTTGCTTTGTAATGGCAACTCTTTCCTTTCTAGGTTTTAAAGTACCTACATGTGTGCCTATGTGTAATCCCTCCAAGTTCGACGTATCATTCTTCCGTTTTTAGTTTTTTATGCTGATTATTGGGTGTTATTAGGTTTCTTTTTTTTCTCTGCTTGTAGTTCTTCTTTTGCTTCGCAGTTTGTGTTTTTTTTTAGTCTTTTTTGTTTTGTCTGTTTTGTATAATTATTTCCTTTGCCAACGGAAGTAGTGCATTCAACCATATCTTCTCCACCACCAGATCCAACCATGCATATGGATGGGCCGCTGTGGTAGTTGCTGGAAGAATGAGTGTGCGTAAAATGTGTACGGGGAGCAACAATCCACAATCTACCATTTGGTATTAAGACCATCACAACAGCACAGCAAGAAAAGACAACGACCAGAACCAAAACAGCAACAACATTGGAATCATTTGGTGGCATTGTGTTTGCTCATTTTTTTTTGAAGAAGCGGCCCATTCTTCTTTTCTTCTAACAAAGAGTCATAAATGTCAGAGGAAAAAAACGGAAGCGCAGAATTCACCAAATTTCTGGAGTACTGAATGAAATGCGCTACTACAATAAAATTTTCTGTTAGAAATCTAAAAATAAAGTTTTTTCTCATCTTCCGTAGTTCCGCAGAAGGTCTAGTTAAAATCTCATTAGCACTTGTAGGGTTAGAGGTTGTCAGATATAACTCCAAGCTACAGCCAAATAAGATTTATATCCGATCGCTCCGTTTTTTATAATTTGTACAACTTGTTTAAAAAATAGGGCTATTTGAAGCAGCCTCAATTTTTGAAATTTCAGAAAATGTTGTAAAATTGTTGTCAGAAAGCTTTGCTTTAAATATGATTACGGACCTGTTACGGTAAAGCACGACTTCTCAAATGGGAAGCCGGAATACGCTATGGAGCATCAAACTATTAGAATTGGGGGAACTCAAGTTTAGATATTTCTGTGTGATATTGTTTGTCCTCAGTGACATTCTTAAAATAATAGACAGACTTATAAAACTCAAACTACTAATGTAGGCTGAGGAATAAAATCACCATTCCAATGAAGATGAAGCAAATAATAGAAGACAATTCTGAACCGATTCGATCTTGTCAACTGAAGTCCTGTATTTGGCATCCAAACCAATAACTTATTACTAAAGCTGCATGAAGCTCTTTAATAAGGCAAATTTCACAAGAGCCCCACAGGACTGGGACACATAAGGAAGAAATCAAGCGAATGTACAAAAAAGAGTTGAGAAAGGCTCAAAATAAATACTGGATAGATTTCTGTAATGGCGTAGAAAGCTCCTCCAAAGCCTCAAGTTTTCAGAAAATGTTAGCCTTAACAACTTGTATTATTAGTTACATCAAGAATGATGATAGTTCTTGGACTACGTCCAGGGAGGAATCGCGCCTGGATACAAATTTTCCGGGCAACTCTAAAGTGGCATACATCAACTGGGGATTTCTTTTAAATGCAGTCATCAGAGGTCTCCAGAGAGACTGTAACCGAATCAAGAATTATTTGGTCTATCAAAAGCTTTAAACCTTTTAAGTAGCCAGAGCCAGACAGTGTCTCGCCGGCGGAGCTACAGGCAGTGGATGATTCCGCGCATTATTGATTGCACTATGACCGAACAACTTTTTGACAAGAAGTATCGGCCTCTTATATCTGATAGATCAGAGTGGAATGCTCGTATTCCAGGACATAAGATTCTTATCATCTATACAGACGGTTTTAAACTCAACAACCAAGTGGACTTTTTTGTCTTTTCTGAGGAACTTGAACTATCCATTGCAATCCAACAGAATACCTCATAACTGTAGTCTTTACCAGGCAGAAACGCACATAGATTGAAGGTTTTGCATAATGACTTTTGCAGAAGCCGTGGAGACGATGAGGAGGAGGAATCAATAGAACACCTTCTATGTTCTATTTGGGAGTTAGCTAACTCGGCTTATGTTAAAATCCTCCAAAATTTGAGCTTTGGCAGATTGGTTCAATGTAATCGGGACAGCAAAACTTTGATTACAATATTTCAGGATTATACCAGGTATACCATCAGCGACAGTTCTTTTAGAAGATTTAAGCTTGCCTAAACTGGACGATACAAATGAAATAAGAAATAAGGGATCCTCAACTGATCCTTTGATGAAATATTATAAGTGTAGGGGATATCTAGTGAACATTGTTGATGAGAATATGTTGGTACAAATAATCATTTTGCAAAACAATCGACAATTGACTGATCCTCACAGAATTCCACGCCGTATATTTTAATTCTACGTTTCATATTGACAAAATACTAGAAAGATTAGGATTCATCTTAAAATTGTGAGTAGAGTTCATATCATCTATGAGATTCAATATTATACTGTGCTCTGGCTACAGCGTACATCGCATAATCAGCATCTGATCCAATTCAATTTGATGACAAAAAAGTGTTTATAAACATATTTTTTAGGAGTACTCATTTCCTACTTACCTTAATATTTGCAGGCAAAATTATTAAGATACATACATAAAAGTATTGTACCTTTGAAATCAAATTTTGACAGAATAAAAAAAGGAGAACTTGGAATTTACACTTGCAGTCTTCTTAAAAAACATGGAAAAGCCAACTTTAGAAACCATTACCGAATTAAACAGCTAAAAAGGCGTTGGTTGCATTATAACACCGACAACACTGCTATGAAAGTCAATCCAATGTAAACGAAGCCCATTGTTCGGACTAAAAATTCTTCTCCAGTGTCACAATAAATCGGTATCAGAGATACAACAGAATTTACAACGCATTCCAGCTATTTAATTTAAAAATTTACGCTTACAAATATTTACGAAACTTTTTTGCAACAGCTTTTGTTATACTGGAAATGCTTAAAAACAGCAGTTGTGTATGTACTCGTACATGGAATGATATCATCATCATCAACAGCAACAACCCAACGCAACGAACTTGAACGTTGATCAATATTATTTTTATGCGGTTATTTTTACACATTTACGTCCTTCTGAGAAATTCCAAAAAAACACAAAAAATAAAAGCAAATAAGCGATAAATAAATAAAAAAAGGACGGGAATGAGAAAATAAGAAAAAATCAACCACATACTGAAATAATGAGTATGATTGAACAATAAGGGCAGAACGGAATAAGAAAAGCTTGAGATATCACAAAAAACACTTAACCCTACTTTTGTTTTGTAGAGGAGAAATTTTGTATTTTTATTGGGTGTTATGGCTGATTTTCTCCAATCACGTCTAAATAACCCGTCAAAATAGATCAATTGAGCGCCAACCTTCTCCAAACCCTGAACCCCGCCCGCCTCCAATTCCTGCTTGTTATGGAAATCGTTTGTGTGGCGGCTTTGATCAAAAAAGACAATTTGAATCGATTTATTGTTAACTTTTTCCCATAATCAGTCGGCATAAGCAAGCATTGGCTTTCAAACTGGAGAAAAGCAGAAAAAGGTTAAATGCAGCCATAACTAATGGTTGGGCAGCATAAGCGCATGGCCAAAGGCTTGGAGCTGGGAAGAAAAATTACATTGTTAACGGACCAGGAGGTATGCGACGACGTTAGCTATGCTTCGACAGTCATTTTTTTTTGGAGGAAAACGCCACAAAGGTCGTCATCTGTGATAAGTTTAACAGAGAAGGACAGACATCGAAATGTTGTTGCTGTGTTGTTCTCTAATCAATTCAAACAAGATTCGAGAGGCCATTTACTTATGAATAGTTTAGTGTTTTTTTTTTTCATTCTTTAGGCAACATCAGAATTCCAAGAATTGAATGAATTCGAGACGATGACGATGCCGAAGATGATGATGAGATGCTGTGCAGCGCTGTGCTGCATGGCTACACTACAAAAACAAAACAAACGCTGCATATGACTGGCGGCGGCGGCGGCGGCGGCGCATGCCCAATAATACCCAAGTGTAGTTGAATCTTAACAAGACGGACTGGCTTGCATGAAGAGCCGATGAGAATACAAGGCTTGGCATAAAATTTCGTCAGTTGCAATGCAGCAAGAACAGACCATCATCGAATTTACAAAGCATTACAACCCATGAAGAACACAAGAGGATATACAACAGCAATAACACAAGGCAGGACAGGCTCAAAAATGTATATACATACATACTCGTAGTTTATGTACACTGAAGGACAGAAATGTTCTCACAGTAAAAAGAACTGAGTTTCATCCTCTAATTTCCTAAAACCAAAGGCGACGGATAAAAGTATTTCGCTTCACATTTCAAAAATTTAAATTGTTGAATGTTCTTGTAAAACTTTCCCTTATTTTAATATCCACAGGAATAACAATGGATCAAACATGGTCCAGTTATAGACATTAGACAAGCTCTAATGTCATCCTTTAATAAGCTAGCCTAATATACACAAGTTAAATTGGAGTGGTTTATGTGGACGCCAACTTTAATGCACATACTAGGGATGTAACGAAAGTGACTTTTGCGAAATTGAATGCGAAAGCGAATAGTGAAATATGAATTTTTGCGAAAGCGTATAATAGTTTGACCTTTTAGTACCAGCAAAATTAAGGACCAGAATTTATACTTTTACAGGATATTCAAGTATTAGGGAGTTTTGACCTCCTGTTACCACAAGGACAAACATATTGTTGTCAACTGTTTTGAAAAGAAGTAGCAGAGGTTTTCATTGGTACTAATATCTTTAACATGTGCGAAGCGGTTAAGATAATATTAGTTTTAACAAATGGAAGTGAATACTGAAATATATTCTTGCGAAGGCCAATGCGAATGCGAATATTCCAAAGATGGGGTTTGCGTATGCGAAAGCGAATATTAAAAATTATGCGAATAATTCGCTTTCGCATATGCGAATGTGAATATTCGTTACATCCCATTCGTTATTCTATTATCTTTTCTTTCGTATAAAACACTTAAATCGGATGAACTTTACATTTTGAGATGTGAAACTTTCTGTATGCTCAGGCTAATAGAAACAAAATTCTAGCTGGTCACCGGACTTTGAGAGGAGACCATGTTTGGTTCATTGTGATGTATTCACCTACATCGCTCTGATTATAGATAGTTCAAAGTTTCGTATACCAATCCTTATCCGGTGTCTGTCTAGGGCAAATCTTCCAACCCTTTCCAGCCAATAAGGAAAGACAAAGACTAAGGGTTGTAATAGATGACATATCGCTCACTTACTTCAAGCGTGTCTTATCTCAAAATTGAAAATTGTCAAGATGTATAACTTCAAGTCCTTGATCTTTAAAAACGCTGGTATAGTCCGAAATATGGTTGCTTACTTATAAACTAAATTTCGCTGAGATTAATTTATGGATTTTTACAAAATTAGCATTTCTGTAAGGGAACCTCAAAAATTTTAAATTTTGATTTAAGACACTCTTGAATTAAGTGAGCGATATGTAGAAAGCTGAATTCCTCCCTGGCTGAAGATATTCAATATCCACCACAAAATCATCAACCAATTGATGGAGCAACTTAATGTGATAGTCGATGGCACAGGAATTCGGACCACCAATTACCCTAAATATCTTGGTGTCACATTTGGTAGCCTCTTCAAGTCAAGCGCGCAAGTAGGAACAATGTCCTCAAGTTGCTGGCATTGGGGAACTAACGAAGAAACCTTCCTGACTTTTACAAAACTATATTTCGGTATGTGGTTAACTATGCAGCCACAAATTCCACCCCGAGAATTGCGACAGGGTGTCTCCTCATTTCTTCTATGGATCACCTATATGAGGAGACGGAAATTATACCCGTCTGACGAAACAACTTCAAGCTGTCGAAGCAGTATCTGCTTGGATGCTACTTTCAGAGCCATCAACCACAACCTTGTGGATAGGCTACTCCCTCTCAGACAGTTCAGGGAAGGTCAGGAATGATCTAGATCGCGAGAACTCTACATGATAGAACCTCTAGATCAAATAGCATACCAGACATGCCACACTGACAAACACACTGAAGCATTCGCTGAAACCGTAAACAATTACAGAGTGAATGTCGTGCTAGGAGATCATCCTCCATCACTGGCTTCGGATGATACGGATTTACCACGACAGACAATAGTACCTTTGGTCCAACTAAGATTAGGCTGGTGTAGTCGCCACAATTCGAGCTGGGCGAGAATTGATGACAGCACATCGAACACCTGCCCTACATGCAAAAAGCGACAACACTAAACCTGTTCAACTGCCAGGCCAAACTTACTCAACTTGTTCAAAGATCTGTTTGGACCCATCAAGTGGAAGTAGGCACCTTCCTTGGCCAGGAAACCAATACAGCAGAACCAACAACACAGGCGAAGTCAACAGGGAAGCTAAAAATAGACATAACACCATGACGACTATTAACAGATATGCAGCGCTTCTAGTGGAGAATAGAAATGGCAACACTCAAATAACATCCATTCCCTGATATTAACAGACGAATGTTAATTTACTACCGGACAACATTGAGTGGATGAAAACAACATAAAGTTCCCGCGATAATCGGATATATGCCGGAACGAAGTCTGTAATAGAAATAGACTTAAGGATTATCAACTCAGCGTCTCCAAGCTGCTACAACAACAACAACAACAACAACAACAACACAGGCGAATCGACAACATGCAGTGGCATTTTGATCACAAGAATTTATGGACAGACAGGCGGACTCTATATATATATCTCATCCTAAAAATTGCCAATTATTCGCCCTTATTCCAGTTGGCGCCGTCGTCACATCATTTTCGTCATATCTATGAAGTTCTAGCTTTGTTATCTTTACGCCAAAACTAATGTTTTTGGTATCCACGAACTAACAAAACCCCTTTTTATAACACAAATATTTAAAAAAAAAATCAAAATTTCTTAAGTCGTCAATCTAAACAGTGTCGACTAAGAATCGACGTCGACGACGCCAACTGGAATAAGGGCGATTATTGGCAACTTTATTTTTATATATTATTTATATTTTATATATTGGTCAGTTATTTCTCCAATAATTTCCTTCATCTCCCTTCATTATTATTAGGCTATCTGAGTTAAATACTGCCTTATCGCCCATAATAGGCCCAGTTCTTCAAGTAAATTAATATGTACATATATATTTATATATAAGGTACATTTTAAATCTGGTAACTATGGAATTTGGAAGAGTAGAGTTTCATGGTATGTTTCATAACAAACACTGCCGAAAAAATTCGGATCAGATTTAAATATGGCCCCCAGAATATGTTCCTTCCAATGTGGTTATATATGAATGTTGTGTAGATTTAGGTTAGGGTTTTTACAAGCTCATATAGATCAGTTTAGGTCCCATGTTTTGAAATGCCCCTCATCCAAACCAACCTGTTTGATATACAAAGTTATCGCTAGTACAAATATCGGCACGGGAAAGATCTGTTAAACTACCTGCAAAGGCCGATTCCAGTATGTCCAAACGTCGTTTACTCAAAGCATGACAGTAGCATATCAAGTGCTCAATGGTCTCCACTTCTTCCTCACCTCAACAGCTTCTGCAGAGGTCATTGGGGTCAATACCCAACCTACTGTCGTGTTCGCCGATCAGGCAATGTCGCGTTAGAACTGTCACTAAAAAAGACAGTATTTTCCTTTCTAGTGCGAGGAGATATTTTGACCTTCCCAGGTCATATCTTGGCCAGATTTGTCTAGCTACCCTCAGGTGCCGATTTCTGTAATATATATATGTCGCTCATTCACTTCAAGAGTGACATAACTTAAGATTTAAAATTTTTGAGGCTGCCTTACAATAGTGCGAATTTTGCAAATGTTCATAAATTAATCTCAGCGAAATCTGGTCTACTAGTAAACAACCATATTTCGGATTATTAAAGCTTATTTAAACATTTTTTCATGCTACTTATCTTTTGAGTGAGTGAGCGATATTGGATAATACATTACGCTACAAGTTAATAATATATGGGCAAATCCGAAAAACTGTATACCACAAAAAATTCCTGGTGTGTAAGGAAATCCTTATTTTGCGGTACATTCTAATAATCTCACCATTAAAATGATTTGTGGATGAACCATGAAGTGTTTTATTCTAATAAACTCCTTAAATATTCCTCTTACTTTAATGTATTTCGATTTTTCTGATTACTATGCAAACTGAGATAAAAAACATGCGAATTCGCGTTAACCTGAAAACCTACTTCCATTTTTTGTAACGTCCGCAACGGAACTTTCGCCGCGAATATCGCATTCGTACAAAGTATATTAAATGTCATTTCAAAGGACTCTGAAGATATTATTGTTGCTGAAGGTTATATGAAATATAACATTAGTAAAAAAATTCGTACCAATGTAATGTCCGCCCACCCAAAGATTTGCCCATATATCACTTTAAATAAAAGTTGCAAACAATTTTTATCAATATCATATCTGGCTATCATCTTTGTTTTTTTTTCGAATATTGAGAACTAAACCGAATTATTATTGCTGTGTGACTACTTATGTCCAGCTCTGTATACATATATGTGGTCCAAGAAAAGATGCATTTTTACGCAGCCTCATCTAGCCATGAAACCATAAATAAGAGAAAACAAGGCAACAACAGCATCATCATCAACTTCATCGTCGAGGGCCTTAAATTCTCCGTAGAATTCTCAATCTCAGCTTTGTCTATTCGAGATACTTGAAAACCATTGTTTCCTTCGCAGCAGCTCTTGTTCTTCAACACTGTTGTTGTTGTACCTCTTCGTTTTCTAGTTGTTGCTGTTGTTTTTGTTTTGTGTTAAGGTTTTAACCTTCAAAAGGTGTTTCTCAATCCAAAGACAAAAAACAAAACAAACACAGTTCGTGAGAAGAGATCTCTAGTCTCTGATATGTGATCACAAATGAAAAATAGTAAAAACAATATTTAAAAGAAAAATACCGACAATATCCTTAACATGTATTTCCCCCAACGGACGGCCAAGCTCTTGGGTTTCCTCGAATCCTAGGCAACAACACTTCGTCGCATTTGACTAGTATGATACAAATAATCTATCATATGAGATTATAAAGAGAGCGGCGTAGTGGTAGAATCAAAAAAGTGAGAGATACTTAGGGTTTTGTCTTTGGTATTCTTTTGTTTTATACAATTGCAATTGTCTTGTGAATTTGAATTTTAAAGGAATCTTTAGATTTAGACCACCTATAAAGCTTTGTTATTTTAAGATTATATATTTTTTATATTATTATGATTTTGCGTTTAATTTTTTGTTGAGATATGAAAATTATTTGCAAATATAAATGCCAAAACAACTTGTGAAGGGTTAACATTATTATTTGCAGCCGGAAAGGAAGTTATTTCTGGGACGGACTATTGCATTCTAAACTCGCTACCACTGTTATATTTAGAGATTGTTATAAGCCTTTAGATTATAATGTGTGCGATACGTAGTCTGGATACTTTGAGAGTTGTCCTTACGATTTATTACAATGTTGATCTTAACAGCGTTCTATGTCAATTTGAAACGGAATAGACCATATAATTGAACATTGAAATCTATTAGGAGGCAGGAAGACCAATCAGAAATACCACAGCAAAGTGAACAATTAATTTCGGCCAACGAATATTGACCAAATTTATCTTTGAATATTTTATACTAAAATTTAAAGTAAATCGAGTTGCCCATTTGTGACGTATAGTTAACTACGACTGTAGCACATCCTGTCCGTGTACATATTTATGTCCGGAGTTTGACACACTGCAATAAGAATTGATTTTAAAAAGAAACCAAAGAAGTATAAGTTTCCACATGTGGACCCTCCTCGGCTTAATGGAACTGAGCTAATCTTTCTAAAAGTCCATAATTTCTAGGACTTAATGTTATGTATATTATATTCCTGTATGGAAGCTGTATGGGCCTCTCTTCCAAAATAGAGGTCTATTGCATATACATAGTAGTTCGCCCAATACTACTGTACGGCATTGTGGTGTGGTGGACGACAACTGCTGGGCGATGTACCACCAGTCATTTAGGGAAGGTTCAGAGCACAACCTACCTAATCATGTGTGGAACTTTAAACACTGCAGCTACAGATTATCTACAAGTCCTCCATCTACTGCCGATTGATATATTGTGGCTAGAGAAGTTGCAAGAGCGCCATTAAGATTAATATGTCTATCTTAAAGTGGAGATACAATTAATACGGCCATATGAGGATATCACACACTGGTAACCGACCGATTGGACTATATACCAACGGTGTAACCTTCGAGAGGAACTTTGCCACTAAGATCTCGTACAGACTCTGTACAGACTGTTCGAATCTTGATGAGAAGGTTAGCTTTAGGTTACACTGTAAAGAAAATAATCTTGATATAGCTCGCAGACTACCAGATACTTTCAGTGTCTATCAAGCCGAAATAACGGAAATGAGGGAAGTCCCCAAGTAGCTGAGTAGCAAAATAGTGACCAACACTGGTGTCGTCCTTTACTCTGACTGCCAGGCAGCCTTTTAATCTCTGGAGACAACATGCCTAAATTCACAAATAGCCCTCGACTGCCGCAGATCTCTCAACCTTTATAGGACGACCTCAATTTATCCGGCTGCCACCTTAACCTAAACCTAATCTGACTTTCGTCAACAACAAATTTATTATATTCTGCATCGTACTATGGTACAGGTTTTGATGTATTTCTGCATTTGCTTGAAATGCGCAAAGAGAGGAGGATCCGTATGTTAATCCATTACTTTAATAGTAAATAAGACCAAATACGTTCAAAATTTCCAAAAGAGGTCGATAGATAGATAACTTTCAAATACAATTGTCAATTCTTTTCTCTGTTTAATACAATCTTTTGTTATTATTATATTCAATGCTAGATAGATGTCATAATATTCCACGAGAGAGTTAATTGTAAAATGCATGAATCTGCGGTTGGTTGTGGCGCCATCTTCATGTCAAGTTCTCCTTTTTACGACATTGCATTTTGATGTGTCTTTATTGTTTTTAGGTCTTTAATAAGACCTTTTTAAACAATTTTTGGACACATTCAAAAATTAACATATAACTTTAATTAACGGTTACTTCCGATTTTACCTAACGCTCTAGATGTCACATGTTACATACATATCTTATTATCCCCTCACCTTAGAGAGGAGGGTATATGTCATTTGCTATGAGTCAAAAGTGTAACACATCGAAGGAGTGCCCTAAGACCCTAGGTATGTTCGTCGGATATTTGTTTTGGGTCATTTTAAGTCGAATGAGCAATGTCCGCCCGTCCGTCTGCCTGCTGGCTGGTGCGCACGATAACTCTCGAAGGGAGTAACCCATTGACTTCAAATTTGGTATGTGGTAATATTTTCTTCCATCTCCGGCTAAGTTCGAAGATGGGCTATATTGGTCCACTCCTTCTAGTACCTCCCCCACAAAGGGTTAACATTTAGTGAAATATTGATTATATAATAACTTCTATACTACTTATTTGAATCCTCTGAAATTCTTTACATACCCAGCAAAAAAAGAGCATCAAAAGAAGCAATAAAAATCCCCAACTTATGATCTGGAAGTTGTTCTAATTTGGATTTTCACCAATGAATTTAACAAGGGCTTGTCGCGCCGGGGAAGTACTTATTTGTCACCACTTTTGCACCACTCCTTTTAAAGCACTGTAAGATTTGCTTTTTTGGTGTTGTATTTATTTGATGAATGTATGTCGTTCTTATTAACATCTTTGGGTCCAGTGATAATTCTCTTCTTTTAAAGGAATACAAATGTTGAGCCTTCCTAACATTGGGAAGGGAAGGTATAAATGATTTACTATTGGCCAAAGTGATCATATATATCGCTCACTCACTTCAAGAGTGACATAACTCAAAATTGAAAATTGCCAAGTTGTGTAACTTTAAGTCCGTATAAAAAGATAAGGAACATGATGTTTAAATATGCTTGAGTAATCCGAAATATGGTTGTTTACTTATAGATCAAATTTCGCTGAGATTAATTTATGAACATTTGCAAAATTTGCATTTTTGTAAGGCAACCTCAAAAATTTTAAATTTTGAGTTATGTCACTCTTGAATTGAGTGAGCGATATATATGTTCAGGACATTTTAAGATGTTTGTAATCCGTATGGTATGGCTGGCTCTTGAAAAGTGTGACTCCATGACTCCATAGAGTAACTTCTAGTAACATTTTGCAAATGGTCAACATTCTCAGTTATAAAAAGGTATTTTTTATTCTACACTGTAATACATAGCACATTGGTGCGGCGCTACGTATTTTCCGTAGCCCCGGTTCAGAGAATAATTCAAGTATTTGTCAACATCTTCAAAAAAATTATTTGAAAACCAGTAAGGAAACCAAAAGTTGGGCGGAGCCGACTATATGATGCCCTACACCAAGGTAGATTTAAATTTACACGGTCACTAACTAGAGCCCATTTCGCTTTACTTGGGTAGTATTTTCACGCCACGTTTTTCCATAGGTCACAAAATATGAACTTAAGAAACATGTATATTCTCATATACCAATATTTTTGGAAAGGATAAAGTGTTATTAATAAATTCCGTTTTTATCGCAATCCAATGTACTACAATTAAAATATTTCGAAGAAAATCAGCATACTTTAAAATGACTTAATTTTATTTTAATCGACTATGAAAAAGTCTACTTTTAGGTCCGATTAATCGACCTAGTCGACTGAAAGGAAATTTGAATGATGAAAAAATCGAAAGTCGACTTTCAGCTTGCAGAACCATTCACTAATTCTGATATACCCGCCATATAAATATATATTTCTTCCGATTTTGACCATTAGCACTATAGAAGCAGTATTTCACATATATTTCATAGCCCCCATATATATGTTCCTTCCGATCTGGGCTTTTATCACTTCAGAAGCTTTATTTTACATCCAATCGTTTTGAAATGAATTAATAATTTATACCCCAAAATTACATTTTGGTTAGTTATTTAGAAGAACTTCATTAAATTCCGAAAAAATGTTCATATTTATGATTTGGAAGTACTTATAATGTTATTCTTTTGGAAGTACTTCTTTTATTTTTTGCTGGGTAGTATTGATTTATTAGTCATTATTACCTCGAGAAAAATTGGCGAAGTTGCACGCCCCTTTTAGTACCTCCTACACAAATGGACAATTTTGAACCAAAAGTTAATAGCTTATAACTTTATTACCAGTGCATAGAAATACATGGAATTTTGTACAGTGTAGTTGTATAATAGTACCTACAATACAGTGTTATTGGCCCGCCCCTTTTGGTACCTCCCACACAAATTGACCTTTTTGTACCAAAAGTTAACAGCTTTTAACTTTAATACCAGTACATACAAATATTCGAAATTTCGTACACTGCAATGCTTTTATAGTACCTAGAGTCTAGAGAAAAGTGGCCGTAATTCGCACGCCCCTTTTGGTACCTCTCACACAAATTTACCATTTTTGTTGAGCATCAAGGAGCTCTAGACAGTAATTTTTTAAGCGATCTGGTTGAAATTTATTGCTTTTATGACATTTTATTTTGTCAAAAATCACTCATAGTAAAAATAGACGATATCAGTTCACGTTTTGTACTATCCGTCCCTTTTTGACTTCTTAGTTAGATACCATGTTTTTTTAAACGATCGACCCAAAACGGCTTTATTCGGACAATAAGAAGCAAACATTTTGCCACACAAAATACCAAAAAATTCCATATTATTGTTCTCACAAAGTGCTGGTGAACTTTAGTCGGTTTACTCGAATGACATTTTCTTACATTTTTGTAGCGTAGTGTTATTATTCAGCGTATAATTCAGAGTGCATGAAATCTCGGTTAAAGAAGAAACATTGTACTAATGAATTTAGTCCGTTTATCTGGCCAACATAAGAACACTATAACGATTTTATATTTAATTCATTTCCGATGAAAAATTTCTTTCAACAATTTTTCTCCGTTAATTAACCAGAATTTCCTATGGCAATAATTAATCTCTAATGTATTCCGTACATATTTTTATAATAACCAATACTAATTCAATAGAGTTCTGTTATACGTACATACATTCTATGAGTATATGCCGTCAGTATCAATTGGTATTTCAATATTTTCTATAGAGTCCAACTGCTCCACAACAGCTAATAGAATGTAATTGATTTTTAGCCTTTTTAAACTACCGATTACATTCCTTCACATTGATTTTAATATTGCAATAACAATTCTTGAGATTTCATGTTGAATTGCATTATCCAGAATTGGTCGATGATGCTGGGCAACTGTTGCAATTGCTGCTTTCAATTTGCACTTGGGATTGTATATTGGAGTATAAAATAAGTTTTCCATGCCCTCACGATTCTTGTGAAAAATGTTGATTTTTTCTCTTGTTTCTTGTAATTGTTATGTTGTTTTCTTCCCCACATTGATGTTTGTTGCCGTTTTCCTTCACCCTTTTTCTGTTTGGGTTTGTTCTTATAAGGTTGGTTGATGATGTAAATTGAAACTCCAGCCGAGTGCAAAACAAAAACAAAATCAACAACAATAAGCAACAGCTACAATGGACTTTTGTATCTGGTATCACCGCATTCCAATCTCTGGTTCTTTCTCTAGCTGGTTTCTTACTGTTGCTCTTCGCTTCGCCTGGTGGACAACGATGAAAATCCCCCTTAAGAAAAAAATGCAATACAATCTGTTTTTCTTCTTTAGCGCTACCATAGAGAACGTAGTATACATGTTCCATGCCTGCGACTTCAAGTGTAACCACAGCATTCAATGGCTTTAAGCTGAGTTTTCCATAGGGGAGATACAACACACTCAATTGGAGTATGTGGCGGGTTTGGTTAGGCATATTTTTCATTTATGAATTTTCCCAGGAAATTACATGGTTTCCATTGAATTCTTGTAATAAAGTGCAATTGAATTTTTCTCGGTGGTTAAGGTCGTGTTTTCTGTCTTTGCCTAGGATGAGAATGTTATTCGAGTATTCGCAATGGTGAAGAATGTTGAGGTCGTAGATCTTCAGCGTACTCTACAGAAAAAGTGAAAAATGATCAGTTGCGGACTTAGGGCCTTATTCATAAAAAGTTAAAGAAGGTTTGAGGAACGCTTTAGCAGTGTTAAAGCGTTCTTCAAACCTTCATTACATTTTTATGAATAAGGGCCTTAATGTATAGAAATTCCACATTTTGGATTTTTAATTATTCGAACGCTTTGCAATCATAATGCGACCTCAGTGGTCGACCCGAGTATAGAGGAAGACTTCAGTGGTCGTCTCTAGTATAGAAGAAGACCTCAGTGGGCAACACTAGTATAGAGGAAGTCCTGGGTTGTCGACTCTAGTATAGAGGAAGTCCTGGGTTGTCGACTCTAGTATAGAGGAAGTCCTGGGTTGTCGACTCTAGTATAGAGGAGGACCTCAGTGGTCGACTCTAGTATAGAGGAAGACCTCAGTGGTCGACTCTAGTATATAGAAAGTCCTCAGTTGTCGCCTCTAGTACAGAGCTATGCCTCAGTGGCCTCTGATATAAAGTTATGATCTCGGTGGTCGGCTTTGGTAAACATATTTCTGATGTATTTAAGAGTATTTTCTTATTGGATGCTGTAATTAGAATATAATTTATATTGTAATTAATGTAAAGTATAATTTAATTATATAAAGTACCAAGAATACTTCTGGACAACATCTGATTACAATCAATCTAGATTTTTCTAAGCAACTATGTCTATCCTACGATAGACATGCTACATATATGTAAGTTTTCTCTCTGTATACATAATTTGGTGTTTATATCCTCAGAAAGTGCTGGACAATGCTATAAGCTTCTCTTATCCTTAACATTTTGCTAATGCAAATGCTTCGTTGGCTGATAATGCATAGTGTGTATGTATTGATATACTACTGGTGGCCTTTGCTTTGACATTCTTTGTAAGCCGTGTTGTTTGTGTTGCCTTGATGTTGTGGTTGTGTTACCACCAACATTCTTTGTCAGCAAGGAAATTATTGCTGGTAAGCAACGACAGCAACATAAGAAGAAGAAACCCAACAGCAACCAGTTGTTAGTTGGCTTTTTATGCTGCTGTGCTGTGCTGAGTCCAAGAAGAAACCTAATACCATAAAAAGTGGTTAGACTGCATTCCAATGTTTTTTCAATAAACTCGTAATGTTGTTTACGCCGTTGCCCTGTGTGTTTTTGTTATGATTATTCTTAGCCTCTTTTAAAGACTTGAAACCACCAAACCATACAGACAGTTTGTAAGCACCGTGTATATTTGTATTATATGCAGTTGTGAATGGCCTGGCCGCAAAGAGGAGAGGTATTAGTTTGAAAGGTATCTCTTTCAGGCTATTGTTAAGTGCATCTGAACTCATTGCGCTCTCTCGTGTGCGATGTTTATATTTTTCTTTCTACAAATGTCTGCTGTTTCTCTATATCTTTCCATAAACGACTAGAGCTCGTTCGCTGGGTCTCTCTCGTTCAGTGAGGCGGCGCGCTCTCTTGTTGTTGTCTGTTTAGCATGGGGTATCTGCTGTGGCACTGCACATAATTCCTCATCTGATGGTGCACCGGGGGTCTGTTGGTTATTTCGAAAAGAAATAAACTTCACTAGTGCTGTTAGTTTGCTGGTGCTAAGACGCGCACGTAGTCATACAAAAATACAAACATCCGAATTCTCTGTAGAGAAGAAAAACAAACAAATTAAATAAAATGCATTAAATGAATACAAGGAATATAAAGAAAAATACTAACAACCTCATCGAAAACACGACTATAACTGCAGCAAAGTTTTGAACCAATTAAATTATAAAAAATTAATTGTTTTATTGAAAAAAAGTTACAGCTATTTTCCAGTGTTAAATTAATATTCCATAAACGAAACAACAGCCGCAAGAAATCAACGAGAGTTTAAATAATTTCTGTGGCAATACAACGAAACGAAATAAGATAACAATTGTTAAACAAAAAACATTAAATACTTTATGATCACTGGAGTTAAACACGGTTTCATTGTGGTGAGTGTTCTGCTTCTCTATCTCCTTTAAATTGCTTTCTCTCCTGTTTGTTTTTAATAAAGCAATGATAACGGAAAATACATATGTATGTACATACATATATCAGTGTGAACACACCGCCTATCAGGCATTTGACTTTTTCAAAAAAGAATGGAAGGAGACCCAAATTTTAGTTGTGTATGTGACAAACATGTGTATGAACAAATTGTGTGACAAACAGACCAGTCCGCAGCCAACGTCCAACACAGTGTTGTATTTTCGGACAATGAAATTTCTCCCCAATTGTGCAAAAATGTTTACTACCTTTTTTTTTGGAATAACTCGTGTTGTAAACATAAATAAAGTGGCGAATAATGAGTTTATTAATAATAATAATAATCATATGTAAACACAATTTGTTAATTGCTCATGAATATCATATATGTGGCTAAAAATATGGTGTATAACTTAAAAAAGGTCATTCACACTACACAATATGATTTAATGGATGGTAATACAAAGAAAATTCGGCGATATCTTGTAAAAATCTATATTTTCTCTGGAGGAATATAAAATTATCGCTGTACGCTATCTAAAGACTATCTGTATCGAATATGCGAGTAAATTAAAGTGTAGGCAAAAAATTGCGACTAGGCTCCATTTCGGAGTCACGGGTATATTTTTGACTTTATTGTATCATTGAATAGCTTATGACATGGGTCCCCAAAATGGTAATATACAACAAATTTCTTGGCGCTCTACTTGCTGAGTTATGCACACCCTTCAAACATATTATTTTTGTCGCGTTTTCGTAAGTAATTACCAGAAATGGATATTTGTGAAAACCAAATATAAGCGAGGAAAGAATGTCAAAAATTGTTTTTTCATAATGCAGAAGTCATGACTCAGAAAGTAGGACCACCATCATAATTATCCATATTATCTTTTGTAAAGCCCTTACTAAGATTTCTAATGAAACTAATATTTATATTTACATCTGACAAAAACTGTATGATATTATATAAAAAATCCCATAACTGGGAAAAAGAGTTTTCAACAACATTTGAATTTTACCTTTTTCGAAGTCATTGCTATAAGCTTTTAAACTGATGTCAATAAAGAGTAAACATTTGATTAAACATTTCACTAAACAGCATTTATTTATATCATAAAGATTTGCCAACGTTAAATTGCTTACACTGAAAAGTTTTGCCAACTATTTAAGGCGGGGTTTTCATTGGTACACTTGATTTCGGAGAGAGAAATTACCTTTGATTCTCTCCTTTACCGAAGTCAAAGGATCTTGTTTCAAAACCGTGCGATTATCTTTTTTACACAAAACGACTAGTCATCCAGGGATGAATTTTGCGTCAGATCGCGCGAAATGTTGGATACGAGGGTTACTATATATATTTCAGGCCTAGGCAACACTAAGTGCCTTGCGCCATCTGACATTTCCATTGGATTGTTTGAAATTTTGTAGCATAAACGTACTCAGAATGTTTTGACGTACGACCACCATTTGTGTTGTTTACAGTGACTTATAAAAATCAATTTAGCAAAAAAATGGAATTAACTCGTGAACATTTTCGTGCGATCATTTTTCACAACTTTCGACGTGGATTATCACGATAAAAGTGCATCGATGAACTTAAATCTTTGTATGGCGATGAAGCACCATCCTATAGCACTGTGAAAAACTGGTTTATTGAATTCAATCGTGGCCGACGCTCGCTCAAAGACGAAGAACATTGATGCCGTGCGTGAACTGATAATGCAAGATCGTCATGCGACATACCGTGGGATAGAGGCATCCTTGGGCATTTCTTCCACTAGCATACATTCGATATTGCATGAACACCTGGCCGTAAAAAAGGTTTGTTCTCGTTGGATCCCGCACAATTTGACAATCGCTCAAAAAAAGCTCGTGTCGATTGGTGCAAAGAAATTTTGAAAAAATACGATCGCGGTGCTTCAGAAGACGTTTATAAGATCGTCACAGGTAACGAATCTTGGATCTATGCGTATGGGCCTGAAATAAATAGCAATCGACCGTGTGGGACTTCGAAGTCGAGCCAAATCCAACGAAAGTTGTTCGTTGAAGAAGCAATTCGAAGCAAATGATCGCCTGTTTCTTCGGCAAAACTGGTCATGTGGCGACTGTTCCGCTTGAGCAACGTAGGACGGTCAATTCTGAGTGGTACACCACAATTTGTTTGCCTGAAGTCTTCGGAGAAATTCGAAAAACGAACAAGAGAAGACGAATCATTGTGCACCATGACTATGCGAGCTCACACACATCGGCTTAAACCAGCGCCTTTTTGACCAGCCAAAACGTCGAATTGATGGGTCATCCGCCGTACAGCCCTGATTTGACACCCAATGACTTAACTCACATCAAGAAAAAGCTGCTTTGTCAACGTTTTTCGACGCCTGAAGCAGCTGTTGAAACGTTCAAAAACCATGTTTTGGAGGTGAATTTCCAACACACTGTAAGCAAAACAATTCGCGTCAAAAGACAAAAAGGTCTGAGTGAAGTTATGCTAAAAAAATTTCATATTTTCCAATGGAAGTTCCACTTTTCATCTGACAACACCAGCATTACCAGGACCGAAATATAAATAGCAACCCTCGTAGTATAAGTCTAAGCAAATGTAAAGACTTTTGATTATAGGCGATTCACAAGATGTTTGGCGAAAGGTTAGATCGCCTATACAGAACAATATCGTTAAAAGCCTTTTTAAACAAAATAACCCTGAACACTCATGCGAACGTTGAATGAATAATTTATAATTTTTGCATTAATCATTATTTCTCTTTAATGATTTTAATTGTATATACAATTATATATATATATCCGCATATCAAACTTAGTGGAGCTTTGCAAACCACACAATATTGTGAGATATCATCTATAAAAACTATAAATAATTTATTCTATCGATATTATTTCTCCGATTTTTTTGTATACTTATATATTAACATAATATCTCGTGAGAGTATATATGGCTTAAATAGAAAAAACATTTTTGCAATGATTCACATCGAGGGAGCGTTATGGTATGCTATGGATATGTATTCCATATTTTTCTTATGTGCGGATTGGATTTTCTTTGTAATCCATTTCATACTCTGACTCTGGCAGTACTCGTCGCGTTAGTCGTTGACGACGTGCTTATGTTGGAGTAGAGAATATAGAATACAACGACGCCATCCAGCCGTCGTACATTAATCCATCCATACATACTGGTGGTATGTAACTCTGCTGCTGTGCATTGAACCTTTTTACAAAGTTTTTCACTTCCCATTGATGTGTTTTTTTAATTCAGCTTTTTTTCCCGAGTCTGCTATGTATGCACAATAACGACCATGAGTTGATGATATAGCCGTTCCTTTCTAACTCCCATTCGATAGAGAGAGAGTCTCTGGGTTCATGTCTGTCTGTCTGTACGTCTGCCGAGCTGGCTGTGTCTACTCCTCTTACGCGTCTTTGGTATTTTTACTATCAGCCATCATGGAGTAAAACAATACTACCGACTGAGTCGAGTTTGGGGAATTTTAACGACGTGCGACGGCGGCGGAGCTCTTGTGCATTGGGTTGCCTTGCCTGCTTGCCTTGCTATGCATGCATTTATGTTGCATGTTGAGAGTGAAGTGGTGGAGAGCCGCCGCCAGATCATGGAACTCCAATCCCATAGAATGGTTGTGCTCACTGTCTCCTCGGCTTTTGCTGGCTCTGGTCTGTTGTGTTTGTCATTGTATACTACGACGCCTGACTCCCAGTCAGACTGTTGCTATTGTTTGTTTGTAGTAATTGCAACGAGGCTTGTTTGACAGCATTCCACAGAAACTTTCTCACAGTCTTTGAGGTTTCAAAAGCTGACTGACTGGCTGCTTGCCTACCTTACCGTGTGCAAGATGCTGATGTAGTATGCTCTGTCTGTAGGCTTTGGCCTCTCTTCCACCTTCACCACCAGAAACAGCACCACCACCTCCTCCTCCAGCTTCAACGGCCTCTGTCACTTTGTCCAAAGTCTGCAGAAACATCTTGGCTTCGTTGTATATCGCTGGGAAGCGTACTTACTCGCATCAACCCAACCAAAGAAGAAGCGGAGGTAAAAAAGTTGATTGCTTTTGGTTTCCATGTAACTCCAAGGCAGCCAGCATCTCATAATGGCTAAAACTGGCAAGCTGGGTGCTTTTAGACCAAGTAAAGTTGAGCAAGAAATCCGAACATACACTTAGCTACCATTAAAGAAAAAAGAGCCAAAACATTGTAGATATGGGTACGGTTCAGCTGGTGGTGGCTTGTATTTGGTCTTGGCTTAGCATAGCTTGGCTCGATGGCTGGCCGTTTGCAATTGTGCTGGTGATGGTAGCAAAGTTGGTTTGTTTCATGGGAAACGACGAAACAAAACCAAAAAAAGCCAACTTTTTTACAATCTCCTGTTCGTCGGTCGGTCTTACAACATACAACGTGGCTAAAAAGTCTCGGGCAGCCATGGATTTGTTATGTGAAAGACAACAACACCATTAACATTAACTTCAGGGAAAAACCGAGGCGAACTTCAAAAGAGACCACCATCACCAGCCAGCTCCACCAACACCGCCATCATCATCATTTATGTTGTACCAACAAGAGGAGTACTTAAATCCAACCACCACCAGCAACTTGGTTCACCATTATTCTGTTACTGTTTTTCATTTCTGTCAAAGATAAAAAAGCTTAAAGGCTTGGTTTGGTTGCTGGAATATTGTAGTACTATGTTGTTCCTGTTGTTGTAATTGTTTGTCTTTTAAAGGCAAAGTAATGGGCTGGTGGGTTGGTTGCTTAGTTAGTTTGGCTTGCCTTGTGATTGTTATTCTTTAATTGGGGCTGACCAAAAAGGTAATCTCGAGAACATATGAAACATTTGAAATCAAGCCGCAAATATAGTAGATATACAAAAATTACACAAGTTTTTTGTATAACTAAAAAAACTTTGTAAAATTCTTAAAATAGAAACATGTGTAAAATTTCAAAAACTAAAATTAATTGCAAAAATGTTTCTGGTACTGAGACACCGCTATCTGACAATATATTTGGACAGAGCAGCTAAAAAATATGGGCCATCTTATAACTATATATCCCGCTTAGTTATCGGACCGGCAATGGGCTCAACATTGAAAATGAAATGAAACAAAATTGAAAATTTCGATAACTTGTTTAGTTATTGATAACCGTATTTGGACATATCGCAGAGGAGAAAATCTTTAACCCCGCCCACACAGAACACTTTGATCCACGTAGATGGCTAGAGGAGAAAATATTTAATCGCAGCTTTGTACATTCGTTATCGAAATTTTAAAGCGATTTTTTCGTTGTTTTTTATTTAAATTAGCTCAAAATTATAAAAAAAATATAACAACATCGATTTTTGAATTTAATTTTTTGACATTTCGATAACTAAGGTAGTTATCGACACATTTATTTAATTTGTTTCTGTTTTTTTATATCGAGACCATTTTACAAAAAAAATTCAAAATTGTTTCAATTTTTTCAAACTTTAAAGAGTTTTTAACTTTTAAAAAGTTATTGAAGTATCGAAAATTAAAATAGTACATTTTTTCAATTTTTTTGAGCTCGTTTAAATGAAAAACGTGAAAAAATTGGGTGTATATAATTTCGATAACATGCCCATGAATTTGTCTTCTTATTTCGAGGCGTTCTATCCAAATATGTCAGACAGATCGCAGGGAATCTCATATAATACATACTTACCCCAGGAATTTTTAAGACTTTCTTCCGTTAAAAATTGTATACCTCATTTTGCCTCGTGTGACAATCTAAAGTATTCGGTGGCTACTATCGTATTGCATTCGTGTCGTTGTTGTTGCTTTTCCTCATTTCATGCAATAAACAACAATTGTAGACTTTGTACACTTCACTTCAACAGAGCGCGCTCTGCTGCATTGAGTACACTGTCTGTGGTGTGTGTGTGATTATAATGATGGCGTGGTTTAGGCGACGGCGGTGCGGTTTGCGGGGGCCTCTTTAAAGTGAGTGGGTTTTTTCTGTCAGATTGAAATCTTGGTCTTTTGTTTTTTTTGTAGTACTATGGGAACAATAAGTTGAAAAACAACATTAAGCAGAACTTTGGAATGTTTGTTAAGAGTAATTGCTTTCAAAAAGAGAACAAAAACCCGAACCACGTAATTCATACATACATACAAACTATAAAAAGAACATTGAATTGAGGCTACAGAGTGCATAGCAACTGCCCTTTACTGACCGGAGACCGTGGTCAAATAATCAATATCAATTGATTTTTGTAGCATTTGCTATTGTTGATGACAAATAAACATTAAATTCTTGGAATGACTGGGGCCAGACATTAGAAATGCTTATAGGAATTTATCAATATTTATTAAAGTCGGCTTAGAAGTAGAGGAGATTTTATGACTTAAATGGCGATTGATTTGCTTTTGCATAAATACAACAAAACTTCCGACAGTCTTCGCCGCAAGTCAAGAAAGATTTCATGCAAACCATATTTAAATTTAAAAAATCATATGTCTGGCTATGTTTGTAATTCCATATAGGAATATGTAAATAAATACTGCCTATTTTCTGTGACTGGCACTGATGGTTTCTGTTTTTATTTATTTTTTTATTATATTTAATAAGAAAGTCATCGTCGAGTGTGATAAACAAAATAACAAACGACAATATATACAAGATGGAAAAAAGGCACTTGTGCCTTTGCAGTCATCAACAAAAAATGCAAATTTGCAAACATCAACAACGATATCAGCGATGTGTCAGTAACATTACCTACCCCTTATTGAATTTGTATTCTCTTCCCTCGGAAATAGTCACCGCTAAATCGAGCATTTCTACTCTCTGACATTTGTCACTTTTCTCCGTTTTACGCTCTTTTTTTTGTTTCTCTGCCACTTTATTTAGATTTTTACTATAATAATTACAATAGAATTTCGAAATTAAAGTTGTGAGTACTATTAATACTACTTACAACAAATATTACACATCCATCCCATTGCAATCAACAACGACCACTCACTCATAGACAGTGCGCAGAAGATATAGGCGCTCTATTTGAATTTCGAAAATGGAAAATTTTCTGTATGCTTTATAAACAACGAATGAATAAACACTTTGAAGAGCATGAGAGCGATTGCTGCATAAAGAGTGATGGGGATGCAGCAGCAGCTGTTAATGGCAGATGGTGGTGTATTTTGTTTATTTTGGGGTGTTTGTATGATAGAGATGCCAGATTATTTACAGACAGAGAATATATGCGTGGATTTTAGGCTGAATGTTTAGCAGATTATCGGCGTTTTGTAGGAGAGAAAGGCAGTCAGCAAGAGGGAAGAAAAAAACTCTCCCTAAACGTTTTGAGTTCTTCGTGTAAGTCCAAAGAGAATTGATGATAAGCTGCTGAAAAAACTTTCCTAGTAAAAATCTGGACTAACTAAATAAAATGTAAATTTTTCCATTTAAAATTCCTAAACTACAATATTGGAGTTGCATTAACCCAAAATATTTAACCAGAATATAGCTCACGGAATACTAAAAAACTTTAATTTTGGCGCTCACCTTAAATTTGATATTTACCAAAAATTTAACACATAGAAAAAGAGTGCCCAAAGACCCTGTATATGTTTGAAGCAAATAGGTTTTCCGCATTTATCACAAACTTCCTAATGAAGCCTTGGAATTCGGCACAATGCAATGTTTTTGCATGTCTCTCCTACAAATGGTGTTTTAATTAATTATGCCTATTTCCTACAACTTTCAGATAATGACATGTCATGAATGGACAAAAATGAACTGCTGTTGTGGCACCGCCCGACCTACTTGCAAATTCAGCATTATACCTATTTCTAAGTGGCCGACAGTATAAATACTTGTGTAGGTTTACAGCACTTCAACTTTAACATTTTTTTCTCCTATTCAATATCTACAACTTTGCTTCAGAAACAAAAGTGATATTCCGTACGGTATACCGAGAAAAAGATATAGAAAAAGTGCTAAAAATCCACCTTGAAAAAAAAAGTATGGCTATAAATTATTAATTGAGCCAACTTGACCAAACGAATGAAGCAGAAGTTCTTATTTTTGGGACTACTTTCACGTCTAATTCTCAGAATTGAGTCCCAAATCAATGAGTTGAAAAATGCTTTACTGTGCTATTCATTCGCGCTTTTAAGTGCATAGGAATAGCTAAGTTAGCATTATTTATCAAAGCTTTCAGATTTACGACATACATTTTTTAGATATACGACATCAAATATAATGCCACCAGTGATAAGCAGAATTGTATCACATTGTTCACTCGTGATACATCCATTCATTTTGGTTAAAATCAAAAATATGAATATATTATAAAATATTATATTATATCATAAAATGTTTTGCACATAGTTTTTATGACGACTTTTTCCATTATGTCAGGTTATCCATTTTATTTCGAACACCAAAGAAGGAAAATCGTAATAGAAAAGTTGTCTAAATTCCTTTCGATTAATTTTTATGTAGCTTACATTACGTTGCGAAGAAAGCAAATTATATCTGAAGGAAAACAATGTTTTTAGCCAGTATCTGTAAAACGTAAATTTTGACATGAAGTGAATTTTACCACCGATTGATTGTTCCGATATTGGCTAGTATTCAAATCGGGTGAAAGTTTTTAAGTATTTGTCCCAAAGTTTCGATACTTTGGCATTGGTAAGCATTTTAAAATTGAAATATTGAAAAAAAAACATGATTCGGCCAGCTTTTCTAATCTTCTGCACTATTTAAATATTTTGATTTTATGTCTTCATTTGCTAAAATGTCCCATAAGAAAAGCAATGTTAAATTTTACAAATGGCAGAAAAAAAGCTGCTTCACCCAAAGAAGCGGCATGGGAAACATTTGATGTCGGTGGTAAAATCAGGGGAAATGCATTCATGATTAATTCTAAAATTCCTATGTTATCATCATTATTTTTAACTGGATTCTGATTAAAATCTCTAAGTATAATAATAATATTTTTTGCAGAATTGCCATTAAGACGCCGCAAAAACGGCATTCCATATATATTGATAATATTAGTTTTTATTTGGTTTTGTTATTTGTTACCAAGTACCTGAGATGGAAGGCAGATTAGTAATTTCCGTTATTAAAAATATGTAACATTCATTATTTTTAACTGACTACTGATTAAAATCGATATGAAATAAATAGGTACCTTTCGGTATGAACGTGAAAGTTACTATGCCCCTGCCTGCCCATCGCTGATTATGCGGAGTAATTTTTTCAGAATTGCAATTCTAATGAAGGCGCCGCAAAAACGACATTCCAATATAATATATTGATAAGATTTGTTTTGAATAAGATTTGTTATTTGTTACCGAGTACCTGAAATGGAGTGCAGATAAGTAATTTCCTTTTTCGATGAAAAAAATGCCATTGTACATGTTCAAGGTCTGGCAACTATCTGTTCTTAGGTAGAAGAGAATTTTAACGCCGCTACTAGGGGGTGAATAATACATTAGCACCCTTCCCACTCCTGCCCGTTCGCTCATGGCTCTCGTTAGAGGCCATGAGAGAGTAGTGATAGTTTTTTAGGGCCATTGACAAAGTGTGTTTTTTGATCATGCGGTTTACGTACATCTCTCCTCTCACTTATTTTGCTGCAACCCTAATTATTTAGTTCAAAATCTCTTTAGAATTTTATATTTCTCTCAATGTTGTATTTTTCTCCTATTAGTTTTTACTCTCTATCTCTCGTTATAGCTTAATGAAACGCTAGATATTGTATGTGCCCTTTGCGCTGCTATCGTTGGAAAACTACCACATATTTTCTATAAAACAATCGTGAACGTCGTCATTTGTAAAAGTGAACGCCACCGTGTGGTATATATAGAAAAAAGTCGCGTGTTAGAAAATAGTCAGATTTTTTCCGAAGAAAAATTGTAATTACCCATATTGGATAACAATTTATGAAAAATGTCAACATAAATTAAAAACAAACGACAAACCATCACGGTAATTCACAAATTCTAGAAAATAGAAAACACTTTTAGATGATAAGACCATTGGCGACTTTTTAAAATTGCTGATAAGTTTCCGACAATCTAATCTTGGAGTTTTTAGTACTCGCATATAAACTTAAAAAAGAAAGAAAATATATGTTTGGAATAGTATTTATGTGGGAGTTAAACGGAATGGTATTAGAAATGAAAGTGAAGTAAAATAATCAAAAATTATTTTTCCATTAATTACGGCGACATCTGCTTAAAAGCCTGAAAAAATCAATATTTCGACAATATCGAGGTTCGTTTTTTTACATTTCGTGTGTGGTGGTTGCATTATGCTTTTTTCCTCCATATTTCCCAAAGTGTGTGCGTCTGTTTAGTGCGCGTGATCCGAATTGTGTTCATATGTACATATAAGTTGTCTCTGAAGAGTGTACAAAACCCAGAGAGCTAAACATTGTCTTCCATTACTCTGGGCATTGTCTCTTTGAATTGAATTAAAAATATTTTCCAGTAAAAAAAGTAAAAACGAAGCAAGATGAAACGTAGTATGTCATTTGGATGAGTGCAAAAATACACATACCATAATAAATTTTTTTTTTTTTCTTAGAAACAAATTAGATTTTTTAAAGGTGTAGAATTCCGAGTGACGTTGTCAATTCCAGGAATTTTTTGCAATTATTTGTTATATTACCATTTGTTATCAATTGGAGTAAATAATGATTGTTTTTTACAAAAGTGAAAAATTTGCACTGTCAAGATTATTAATTGTTTTTGTTATCAGCTAAATTAAACAGTTATCGACCAAAGCATTAATACAGACCTGGTGAACAATGGCGGACACAGCTGAAGTCTCTTTTCGTTACGACAATACGATTTCGCCCAAAAATAATAAATAATAAGATATGTCATCCACAGACCTTCAATTAGACAGATGTGCCGTCCGGACTAAACGTCAAAATCTATCAGTTACGAACGAATAGGAATGAAATGTCACACGCGAAAAAACAGTTTTCCGCGAACATAGTGTGAACTTTTTTTGCACTAATCGATTAATATTATTTTTTAATAGTGACAATTACAAAAAATTCGGGAGAATCGGTCTGAAATCCGCGGAAAATTTCGCTCTTTGAGTTCCTACTTGTTGAAATTTATATTCGTTCGTAACTGACAACTTACTCGCTCCGGGATGACATATCTTATTATTTATTATTTTTGGTCTAAACGCAGAGGCAAGTTGAAAAAAGAATTAGCGGAGAAGATGCTGAAAAAATATCCCGTGTAAATCTGGACCAAATAACAAATTCGTTTAATCACAACCAATTTTGATACACTCTACTCTGGACACTTTTTGATTAGGTTGCACCGACATACATTAATCAGTTGTTTGACCTTTGCATGTGCGTATAAAGAAAATCATATGTTATAATTAATTTAACATAGACTACAGATTCTTAAGACAGAGAAGAGAAGAAAAGATAATTAGAGAGCCATTTAGAGTGATAAACGACAACCACATCAATGAAGCTTTGTAATTTGGTTTCCCAAGATATTATCTATGGTACATTCGCAGAAATTGCAAAACAATAAGCTTTATTTTTATATTGCAAAATATTGTTAAATGTGTTTCCAAAGAATGTTGTTCATAGCCTAGACTCCTTATCTTATCATTTAATTACAAATCGTTTATTCACATTTTTTTTACAATATATACATACATACATATGTAAGTAGATAAAATTACTAATCCCATTTTGTTTTCTCTTTTTTCCATTGCAGTTTAAATCTTTTGTAATAAAAACTTCTACGTCGTTGTTAACTTCTTTCACTTCATTAAACCACAATAACAACAACAATCAGCAAAATGTCTGGGGATTTAGTAACACAAATGCCGAGGCTGCATATGCCGTTTGTCTGTAGTCGTTTCTACTCACAATTCCTGCAACCAGCTTCAACATCAACGAGTCAGGACGAAACGGATAATAATACCCATAACGAATTTTCGGTAATTGGTCAACTGAAGCCACGTTATGTCATGGAGGATAGATTCCATCGCGAAGATGAACGGCTAAAAACGTTCGAGAATTGGCCCTTGGATTTTTTGGATCGCAATGATTTGGCCCGCTCGGGCATGTTCTATATGGGCGAATCGGATAAAACAAAGTGTTATTTTTGTGAGGTTGAGATCGGTCGGTGGGAACGTGAAGATCTACCTGTACCTGAACATATGCGCTGGTCGCCCAATTGTCCCTTGTTGAGGAGACGTACCACCAACAATGTACCCATTAATCCGGAACTCTTAGAGCGTCTGCTGCCCGCTCCCAGCTATGATATTTGTGGAGCCAATGATATAGAAATTCGTCGAAATGCCTTTGCCGAAGGCACAATACCTGCTACGCATCTTATGGCTGATGTGCCTCCAGGCTCACCGGTTATCATGAACACTAGCACGTTGTTGGCCAGCAGCAGTAGTAGTAGTACGGCAACTGCCGCAGGTTCGTTTTTCCCCGAAGTCCCTGAATACGCTATAGAAACGGCACGTCTGAGATCTTTCGCCGAATGGCCAAGACACATGAAACAAAGGCCCGAACAATTGGCTGAGGCTGGTTTCTTTTACACTGGCGTAGGTGATCGCGTTAAATGTTTCAGCTGTGGGGGCGGCCTTAAGGACTGGGATGATGATGATGAACCCTGGGAACAACATGCCTTATGGATGAGCAAATGCCGTTTCGTAAAACTAATGAGGGGGGAATCTTTTATTGAGAGTACTGCAAATAAATTTAAGAAGACTACCGCAGTAGTGTCGGTACCAGCATCCAATTGCATGTCGTCATCGTCGTCATCGTCGGCCTCATCTGCTTCATCTTCGGAGGAAGAGGGGGAGCCTTTAGCTCGTGCTGTGGAAGAGGTATCAGCCCAATCAAAACCTCCCACAGCAGAGCCACCAGCATCGTCTCTGGCCAAACGGATACACCACAAGGCCTGCTCAGAGCCCACGCCTGTAGTAGAGCAAAAGCAAAAATCATCTTCGATCATACCAGAGGAAAAGTTGTGCAAGATTTGCTATGCCAACGAATACAATACAGCGTTTTTACCCTGCGGCCATGTGGTGGCCTGTGCCAAGTGCGCCTCCTCCGTAACAAAGTGTCCAATGTGTCGGAAGCCGTTTGCGGATGTAATGCGGGTTTATTTCTCTTAGACTACCATCTCAATGGCTGCAGAAGCTGCAAGGTGCAATCACGACAGCGTGTTCAAGAAAAGCACCAACCCAACCACCATAAGAACGTCCTGAGATATGTAAATAATCGTTTTATAAGATCCTGCCTACAGAATAAGCTTGTACTAGCCAAACGAGTCTAACGGCCAGTTGGGATTTGTACCACCTTTGTCTTTATCTTTATGATTTAGGTGCGGATGAGTCTTAACTGGCCGTTAGATTGTAATTGGGAAAATCACATATTTGCTAAGTAATGTTCGAATAGCCCAACCCTTAAATAAAAATCCCATTAATAATTTAACAAAGAAAGGTATCAAACAAAAAAGCGAAAAAACTTACTTCTTCTAATAATCATTAATACCTTGATTTCAACAAAAGCAAAAAAAACCTGTCTAATATGTATAAAAAAGAAATTCTATAATTACGTATAAATATTTAGAGCCAGAGAGTCGTATAAACCTACGTAACTCTCTTGTTTATATTGTTAAAAAATTACTTTAAAGAAAATAAATAGTAATAATATGATAACTATTATACAAGTACACCTACCATAAAAACTATATTGTTTTATTAAAAGCAACACCCAAATAAGCCCCAGCCAGCTCTTATATAAATTAAATTATTTTTAAATTAAACCCTAAGGACTGTTTTCACAATATTAGCAACCGCCAAAATTTTATTAATTTTATTCTTTTTGACAACATATTCCAGAAAATATGAAATTTCTTACTCGAGACAGAAGCGTTGAATAGTGAATGATATTTCAGGTGATACAAATAATAGTACTTGGGGGTTAAACCCCCAATTCCATGTTTACACGATTTGTTTGTTATGCGACGATTAACTTTGAATTCCATGGACGCGTGCTTGAGTTATGAGAACGCTCGTACTGGAATTTCTATACGCTGGTTTGCTAAACGAAATGTTGTGCAAACGGCCCTTGAGCAATTACATAATCCCAAACCCAATTGCATTTGTTTTTCTTGTTTATTTAAAAACTATCCGAGCACATATACAATATCCGCCGACTGTTACATTCTAATTAATTTATAATAACACAACAACTTACCACAACACCCTTATATTATTTTGGTATATACTAAATAAAATATTTTAACTAAAAAATCAATAACAAAATCACAGCATTTTGATAATAAATGAAATAACATATTTTACAACAAAAAAGCCGATTGTGTTTCATTACATTATGTCTGTTCCTGTATGTAGTAACATTTCATTCGCCCATGTGATGACAATCGCGTGACTTGAAATCACAAAACGCCAAATTTGTTCCTTAAATTTTAATGGTCTTTGACATTTAATTATAATGAAATATGCATGTAGTTATTATTCTCTGTAATTAATAATTTGAATCTAATAACATCGAAATGTTTTTCTACAAAAAAGTTCTGCGGATCTATTTTGCGTTTTCAAAACGTAATCGCCAATTTTAAGCGAACTGCGATTGTCATCACATGGGCGATTATTTCAAAAATTTTTACCATTTATTCTATATTGTTGTACGTGTGGTTTTCAATCTGGCAATCGCCCATGTGATGGCAATCGCATTTCGCATAAAATTGGCGATTGTGACTTCGTCGCAAAATGCATGTTCTGAATTATTTTTTACCACAACAATTTGCATTTATTAAAATAAAATTATTAATTGCAGTGATAAAAAACTACATCCATGTGTGAATTTTATTAAAATTTAATTTCGAAGACCATTAAAATTAAACTCACGCGATTGTCATCACATGGGCGAATACTTTTTCGGAGTTTGTCTTTTTGACAGCTGTCACATGATTTATGGCTCAGTTTGGTTTGGCATTTCATAATGAATAGACTTACTCCGGAACAGCGTTTGCAAACCGTGCAAATTTATTACAAAAATAATGGTAATAAATTTTCCGATTTTCACAAGAAAATATCCTTCAGCGATGAAGCTCACTTTTGGATGAATGGGTACGTTAATAAACAAAATTGTCGCATTTGGAGTAATGATAATCCACAAGCCATTGTTCCGACGCTGCTACATTCACAACAAGTCACTGTTTGGTGTCCTATACGGCCAGAGGGAATCATTGGTCCATATTTATTCAAAAATGAAGCCGGCCATAATCTTACAGTCATTGAAGCTCACTTTTGGATGAATGGGTACGTTAATAAACAAAATTGTCGCATTTGGAGTAATGATAATCCACAAGCCATTGTTCCGACGCTGCTACATTCACAACAAGTCACTGTTTGGTGTCCTATACGGCCAGAGGGAATCATTGGTCCATATTTATTCAAAAATGAAGCCGGCCATAATCTTACAGTCATTGGGGAACGCTATAAAACCATGATTAATGACTTTTTCGTGCCTGAATTGGATCATGTTGATGTGGACGACCTAAGGTTCCAACAAGATGGCGCTACATGCAATACAGCCAACGAAACAATCAATTTATTGAAGGAAACTCTTGGTGAGCGCATGAACGAACACTACCAAAGTCGGAGAAAATTCGTTCAGATTTAGATATAGCCCCCTTATATAGGGTGATCAAAGTAGAGATACTTTTTTCAATTGCCTTTTTTTGACAGATCACGTGTGAGTCGTGTCATGTTATTTTTGTTAAGTATTGTTTGGCATTTCATCAGGGAAAGACTTACGCCTGAACAACGTTTACAAATTATTCAATTTTATTATCAAAATAATCGTTCGCCAATTGCGCTAAGTCCATTTTTTTAAATCCAAAAAAAAACACTTTCCAGTCGACCCATGAGCAATATTTTAGCTCTCGTTAAGAGCTATCCTTTTGCCATTGACCGATTCCCTATCCGACGTATCGGAATCATCGGTCCATATTTCTTCAAAAATGATGCCGGTGAGAACGTAACCGCCAATGGCGACCGTTATCGCGCCATGATAACCGACTATTTGATGCCTGAAATTGAAGCTCGTGATCTCGGCGACATTTGGTTTCAACAAGACGGCGTCACTTCCCACACATCGCATCAATCAATGGATTTATTGAGAGAACACGTCGGTGAGCAGATAATTGCACGTGTTGGGCCGGTCGATTGGCCACCAAGATCGTCAGATATCATACCGTTAGACTTTTTCCTGTGGGGATATGTAAAGTCTAAAGTTTATGCGGACAAACCCGCTTCGATTCAGGCCTTGGAGAAAGACATCACGCGTGTCATTCGCCAGTTACCAGTCGAAATGCTCGAACGAGTTATCGAAAATTGGACTCAACGGATAGACATAACAACATTTGATACACATAATCTTCAAAAAATAAATGCCCAGAATGTTCTTTCAAATGATAATAAACATTCCCCATTTTGAATTTTCTGTGTTTTTTCTTTTAAAGTAGGGAACCTCGAAATGGATCACCCATTATATGTTTCACCCGATTTGACATGTAAGCGCTGTAGAAACCGTGTGTTATATCCGATCAGTACAAAATTCGGCAAAGAGTTTTCTTATTACATATATGAACACTGCCAAATTCTTATCTCAATGGCCATTTTCGCATTGTTAGGGAGGTGTTGGGTATTATATAGTCGACCTTGTCCGAATTTCTGTCTTTCCTTAGTCCTTATTAACATTAGCTGAATATTCAGCAGGTTATCGGCGTTTTGTAGGAGAGAGAGGCAGTCGCCAAGAGGGGAGGAAAAACTCTCCCTGTACGTTTCGAGTACGCAGAGGCAAGTTGACGAGAATTAGACGATTACACTACGCAACAAACAATTTTTTTTTGTTTCCTAGACCTAAAAATTATTTTTTTTGTATAGATTGTGGCATACTGTTATATAAAATCAAAACCAAAAATTTTTTTATGGATAAATCGAAGGTACCCTTAGTATTTGCACTATAATTTTTGGAGTATATGCCCGATCATGTCGACATATGCGTTAAATTTAAGCTATTAATGTGGGCTACCAATGTTGGAAATATCTCTTTCACTTAGAAACAGCGGTTTAGTAACAGTCGTTGCTGATCAGTCGTAGTGAACGGACGTGTTTAGCACAGAGCGGATAGTTAAAATCTATTACGCAGTACCTATTACGCAATCGCAAAAAATAAAACAAAATCTGTACAAAGTCTGGAAGGCCTACATCGTAGTACCTATTACGGGCTAATACGGAAAAAAATTCATTGGCGGGGATGCCTTCGCGTTCCGAGGGAGCGGGGTTCCCCAATCGTCCTACTGTCCGTCCGTTGGTCTTGGCCAAAGCCGACCACACCAAACATGGTGAAAATTTCCCCCCAGTACTCACAACAGGTGGTACGGTGAGGGGAAAACGTCATGTCCGACCGTCAAAACGGAAACACAATGAGCACCGGATAGCGCTCAGAGTTCTGACGAAGTTGGAGGCTGTTGAGGTTTCGGCTCTTACCGAAAAACAAAAAGGCTAAAGGCGTCTTAGATGCTTCTAAGGCCAATCAGCCGGCTGAAATAGCCACAAATTCAGCTGTGTTAACGGCTAATAAAGTCAAAAGAATCAGATCACCTGATGAACCCCTGCTCTCGAAAAAGGCAAGAGGCCCAAATGTCACTATCAACAGGACACTCACCAAGCCCTTCAATGAAGTGGCGAAGGAGAGTCTAGTGATGGCCGTTATAGACAGAAGTAGTGAGGATGGATCCATCCTCAAGGACAAATGGAGCCATGTGCAATCAGCCATTATGGCTCATTACCTCGATGTCCGTAGAGAGATGCCGGGCACACCACCAATCTGCAACGATGCAGGATGGCATCAGGGGAGAGTAAAGCTCTTACATTTCGGTGATGCCAGATCAGTAGACATGTATAAGGCTGCTCTGAGTCGAGCGGGTGAGGTGTGGCCGGGTGCCCAGTTGGATATTGTCGAAAAAAAAAACATCCCTAGTCACCCTAGAGCCATCACCTGGGTTACAGAAGAGCCCTCCAACCCGGCTGACATATTAGAAATAATAAAAGATTCCAATCCTGGTCTGCCCGCCCATAATTGGAGAATCAGCAAGGTGGGTGAGGCGGATGGTAAAAAGCGGCAGGTCAATTTGATCCTTAACGCTGAATCCACCTCCCATATACAACGTGCAAGTGCAACCCTACAGTATGGCTTCGAGACTATAGTCTTGAAGGTATACACGCAGGATATAGTTCCCACTGCGGAAGGTGAGTCGTCCACCGCGGTTGAAACACAGCTTTCTGGAAGTGCGGAGGTATCCACGCCCATTATTTCGGGTGACTCCAACTCTAACAGAAGATCTGTAACGTCCTACTCTGATGACGAAAGCTCTACTTCTGACACAGAGGGGCTGAGGGGAGTCTCCGGACTCTTTGACGCATCTGGCGGGGACACGCTTCTCGATGATACGGACGAAGAGTTCGATAACACCCTTGTAGGGGTGGAAGTTAATCTGTCAATTACCAATGATGGTAAGAATTTTACAGATTAACCTCCATCACGCTAAAGCAGCCTCAGCGGCTCTATTGCTGCGCCTGTCCACAGGTGCAGTAGACATCGTCCTGATACAGGAGCCCTACGCAGTGGGAGGAAGGGTGTGCGGTATCAGGACACCCAACTTTAAACTGCTTGTGGCCAACTGTGAAGGCACTCCAAGAACCTGCATTTTGGCCAGGAAAGATCTAAGTATCTTTCTCCTGGCTAATTTAAGTGGTAAAGACCAAACATCTGCTAGTCTGGAGATCGGTAATCGCATATATTGGGTGGTCTCCAGTTACATGCCTTAT
Source organism: Eudasyphora cyanicolor (assembly GCA_963930755.1). NCBI lineage: Eukaryota > Metazoa > Arthropoda > Insecta > Diptera > Muscidae > Eudasyphora > Eudasyphora cyanicolor. The sequence goes on from OZ005735.1 coordinate 221,864,091, forward strand.
GAAGCTGTAGTACCGACTGCTCTATTCAGGGAAGTAGTAGAAGAAGCAACATCTGACGAGGTCGAGCTGATTGTTGGCGCAGACACGAACGCTCATCATACTATCTGGGGTAGTACGGATATAAACAATAGGGGTGATTCGCTTCTTGACTTTATTCTAACTACCAACCTAAGTATTTGTAACATAGGTAATAAACCGACCTTTACAATTAAAGACAGACAAGAAGTACTCGACGTAACGTTTGCTACTGACCGGCTGTCAGACAAAATTATTGGGTGGAATGTACTGGACGACCACTCATTCTCAGATCACCATTATATTGAGTTCAAACTCGCTGAAAAAGCGCCTGAACCTGCCGTCCACAGAAATGTGAGAAAGACAAAGTGGCACCTGTATGAAAAGAATTTCAAGAAAGTCCTCAACTCCAAACTTCTGTACGAACCGAATGACAAAGCCGGTCTGGATCATCTGGTCGAGCATATCACCACATCATTCAATAGTTCCCTTGAAGAAGCCTGTCCAAAAACAAGGTACAAGGGTAAAACTAAACCCCAATGGTGGACTTCTGAGCTAACGGCTATGAAAAAGACCTGCAACAAGCTATTCAACAAGGCTAAATCTACTGGGGTCGCTAATGTTTGGGATGCCTATAAAGAGCAAATCAAGATCTGTAAGAAGGAGCTTAGAAAGGCGCAAAGACGCTCTTGGTATACCTTCTGTGGTGAAGTGGAAAAGGTCTCCGACGCCGCAAGGCTGAGGAAAATATTATCAGCTTCACCCTGTACAGTGGGTTACTTGCAGGATGAGGCAAATAATTGGACCAAAAACAGCGAGCAGTCGCTCAATGTACTGCTCGACACACATTTCCCGGGGAACTCTCTAACAGAACCAGAGGATCAGCAGGACCAACAAGAGTGCGAGTGGACTGCGAGCGTCGCTAGCTTGTTGACTGAGAGATCCAGAATAAGCTGGGCTATTAATAGCTTTGAGCCCTTCAAGTCACCTGGACCAGACGGCATCACTCCAGCAGAAAATGTTGAAATACATTATCCCCTGGCTGGAGAAAATTTATGTAGGCTGTATCAGGCTTTCATACATCCCGAATCGATGGAGGGATACCAAAGTGGTATTCATACCAAAAGCGGGGAAGATATCACACACTAGGCCAAAAGACTTCAGACCAATTAGCCTATCCTCCTTCCTATTGAAAGGTCTGGAAAGACTTTTAGATTATTTCATTAGGGAAAACCTGGATACAAAACTCCTATCAGTGAACCAACATGCTTACAATAAGGGGAAGTCTACAGAATCAGCCCTGCACGAACTTGTGAGCACTATCGAATCGTCCCTGCATTTCAAGGAATTCACCATGGTGGCATTTCTTGACATAGAAGGGGCTTTTAACAACATTCACTCAGATGCAGTAATTGCGGCACTGTCACATCTTAATGTTAACTTTAGTTTGATTAGACTAATTCAAAGTCTGCTCAACAGAAGACGCATAACAGCATGTCTTGGGTCCACAACTCTAACAAGGTTTGTAAACAGAGGGACCCCACAAGGAGGAGTACTGTCTCCACTAATTTGGAACCTAGCGGTGAATGAAATTCTGCTAGATGTAGAACGTTGTGGTTGCAAGGTCGTGGCATATGCGGACGACGTTGCAATCGCAGTGAGTGGCAAATTCGAAAACGTCCTCCGAGACATTCTACAGGTGGCTCTGAACAAATTGGCTAGATGGGCCAGAAGCAGCGGTTTGGGCATAAACCCAAACAAGACAGAATTGGTTCTCTTTACTAGGATTAATAAAGTCCCACATGTGCACCCTCCACCTCGGATAAATGGAACAGATCTAGTCTTTTCTGAAAGTGCAAAATTTTTAGGAATAATTCTAGATAGAAAACTGTTATTTAGACTTAATGTATTGGAACGTGTAAGGAAGGCTAACGTCGCCTTATATTCCTGCAAAAAGGCTGTAGGGTCGCGGTGGGGCCTCTCTCCTAAAATCGTCCACTGGATATATATAGCAGTAGTTCGTCCTATACTGCTATACGGCATTGTGGTATGGTGGACGGCAACTGACAAACTAACCATCACCAACCTACTAACAAAGGTTCAGAGAACTGCCTGCCTGAGCATAAGCGGAGCCTTAAGGACTACAGCGACCGAGTCTCTACAAGCCCTACTCCATATACTGCCGATTAATATTGTGGCGAGAGAAGTTGCAACCAAAGCGGCAATAAGATTAAACTGCCTATCAATGTGGAGGTACAAAACCTACGGTCACATGAGAATATCAAAGTGTAGTGCTATGGTAACCGACCGAGTGGACTATATACCAACGGTGTACACCTACGAGAGAAATTACATCACTATGATTCCCGCGAGAGATGAATGGTTTGGAAGAAAACCAGGTAATAGAAACCATCTCCACTTTTACACGGATGGTTCGAAGCGTGATGAAAAGGTTGGCTTCGGAGTACACTGTGCAGAGCTTAGATTGGATATAGCTCACAGACTACCAGATACCTGCAGTGTCTATCAAGCCGAAATAATGGCAATATGGGAAGTAGCCAAGTGGCTGAGTCGCAACATAGTAACCAACACTGGCGTTGTCATTTACTCGGACAGCCAGGCTGCCATCAATTCTCTGGAGGCAACAACCCTAAATTCACAAACAGCCCTCGACTGCCGCAGATCTCTTAACGAGATGGCTGAGCAGTTTAACATACACCTCATATGGGTGCCTGGGCATAGGGATATCCCGGGGAACTGCAAAGCCGATGAACTTGCTAGGAAAGGGACGACATTACAAATTCTCGAAGAATTTGCATATATTGGTGCGCCACTATCCACGTGCAAGCTTTGGCTTAGGCAAGAGGCAATCAGGCAGTCCAACGAAAGATGGACAGAAATCGGCACCTGCAGGGTAGCTAGACAAATCTGGCCAAGGTATGACCTGAGAAGATCAAAATATCTCCTCGCACTAGAGAGGCAAAGATTGTCTACGTTAGTATCAGTTCTGACGGGACACTGCTTGATCGGCGAACACGCCAAAAAATTGGGTATTGACTCTAATGACTTCTGCAGAAGCTGTGGAGATGAGGAAGAAGTGGAGAGCATTGAGCACTTGCTATGCGACTGTCCCGCTCTGAGTAAACGACGACTGGACATACTGGGGTCGGCTGTTCTAGGCAGCCTAACAGATCTTTCCAGTACCGATATTCGTAATATCGACAAATTTGTATATGAAAAAGGTTGGTTTCGATGAGGGGCATTTCAGCCCGTGGTATCACTAGGGACCTATACTGGTCTATGTGAGCTTGTATAAAAAATACGGCTGCCACCCTAACCTAAACCTAAACCTAACAGTCATAAAACAAATTGGAAAAAGTAGATGTTTTTCAAAAAAAAAAATCCTGGGATAAAAAAAAACAAAAAATAGAAAAAAATATTTTATTTTATTTTTTAAAAGTTTGCATCCTAGCGAAGAAAATAATGACTATTTGAAAAAAGCTATGGATAAATGTAGAAATTATAGCCCTTTTGGTACAGGTAAAAGAATTTCAAAAAATCTTTTTTTTTAATTTCTGTTTAGAAAGCGATTTTATTTATTACTTTTATTTATATTATGTACATTTGAGTTTATTTACATGAACGAGTTTCATTAGAAGTAATTGTGAGTTCTTTGTTGACGTTTGAAGATTTCGGAATCGGCTTCTCTAATGAGGAACCAAATATAATCTCCCATCATTATTTCACCCCAGTGCCCTTGGTAACGCCGCTCGATGGACTTCAATTCTTGGTGAAACCTTTCGCCATGTTCGGCACTTACGTCGCCAAAATTCTCGGGGAGAAAGTTTAAATGAGAATGAAAGAAATTCATTTTGAGGGACATATTTACACCTGTTGGAATAGCGAAAAATTAGTTGGAAGAATGTGTTATATACATAAATATAAAAATATATATTTCTAAACAATTTTTTCATAATATTTTAACAAATCATTAATCACTGTTTCATATTTGCGGGCTTTTATTGGATCCAAGGAAATTTGAAACTAAAAGCTTAAACGACCTGCTGCAATTTCATCCGACGTCAAATATGATTCGAAATTCACATCTTTCATCAGTTTCCTTATTTTAGGCCCATCAAAAACTCCTTCGATTTTTTGAAACGAAGGACTTTTAATTAAACTTTTTAAATATGAGAGTGAATTGCCATCTTTCCTTAAGGCTTTTACAAAATTTTTAAAGAGTCCCAGCCTAATATGCAGTTGTGGCAAAATGTCGGCTATCCCAGAGGCATAACATACCAACTACTTTTAAATCGCAACAAATTTTCCAGTCATGTATTTTATCAATTTATCCATTGTTTTGTATGATTCCTTGGTGTTGACAGCATGAGCAATGGGAATCGACGGTTTCTGATTTCCGTTGTGTAAAAGTACTGCTATCAAACTTTCTTTACTGCTGTCAACAAGTAACCGCAATTCCTTTGAATTGTATGTTTGATTAAGTTCCTCGAACAATCCGGGAATGTCCTTGCAAAAGCATCTGTTATCCACAGTTGTATATAATTGTTTGTAAGGTATATCATGGACTCTATAATATGATATGTTAACATCTGGGGCCAAAATATTGTACTGTTTCATCCCAGATGCAAGTAGTTCTGCCTTATATTTGGTCAGTTCCAAATCTCTCACTAGATCAATGAGTTGAAACTGAGTTAAAAGCGATGACTTCTGACTCAAACATGAATCGCTCAGAGTTGCGTACTCAGTTGAAAGTGACGATGTTTCCGTTATTAGGCTGTTAGCTATACTTGGACACTTCCTACTCCAATCTAATTACTTAGACAAAAATAGCAGTCCGTATCGTGAATGAATGGTTGTCTTCAAATCATTGGCATTCCAAATTGCACGTGAAGTCTAAAATTAAAACGTTTTATTCCACAAAATATTGTAATACATTAATTTTAAAGTACTTACCGCATTCTTCCACTAGTCCATCGAGTAAGATTTACATGGCACGAATTATGTACACAAAATACTATGTGTCCACGGTTCGTTCATATTTTTAACTCGTATACCAAAATATTTCACATATATTTCTTCTATTACTTTACTAAACGCACGTAGATTTTTTTTAATAACATATTTTCGACAGATGTAGCAGAAATTGTCGGGATCATTTACACATTGAAAAGTTCTTTGCCGTTTTCTCATACTTCGAAATATAACTTTATAATATTTTTCAGGGCAAAAGTGCACTTTACGTCCACAACCCAGATTTTTTTGAAATTTTGCACAACCCCCCCCACCTAAATGACCCCCAAATCACGAAAATGTTGTCGAAAATGGGGGTTGGACCCATGGGGCCCTCAAAACCCAAAAAATGGACCCGGTCCCCACATAGACAATCTGTATAATTGACAAGCAAAATACGTCTAACTGTTATGCCTCTCACAAACTAATTAAACTAAACACAAACAAACTCAACTAAGATCATATGTTTGAGACAAAAAAAAAACGCTAATCGAATGCACGTAGTCTGAGAAATTTCAAACTTCACCTTTTGAATTGAATAGACCTCGTATATCATTTGCTACGGTCCAAAAGTGTAGCACATCGAAGGAGCGACATAGTATGTAAGGCAGAAATTGGTTTTAAGGACATTTTATGTCATTTGAGCAATTTATTAATTGAGTTATTGTTTATTATTACTTGAGAAAAATTGGCGAGATGGCCCCCGCCCCTGTTGATTCCTCTCACACAAAGGAATCATTTTGGGAAACGAGTTAACTGCTTGAAACATTAATACCAGTGCATATAAATACTTGACGTTCAACCATTTTTTTAGCATAACTGGAGAACCATATATCGTAATTGGTTTAAAAAAGCTTTATAAAGGGTGGTTAAATTGTAAGGGCCGATGTTGAATGTGAACCACACCTAAACGTCAAGTTTTTTTCTGCATTTCATTTGACATTTCTCAATTTCAGACTAACTCAATTTGAACCGTGGAAAGATACACAATCGAGCAACGCGTTAAAGTTTTTTAATCCTTTTACGAAAATGGGCGTTCAAATCAAAATGCATTTCGTGCACTTCGTGATGTTTTTTTGATCAGCATAATCGACCAAATGTGTCCACAATCGGGAGAATTGTGCACAAATTTCAACAAACCGGGTCTGTACGAGATGTGAAAACACCTGTGCATGCTCGCCCAGTTCGTTTGGTGCGGCTTATGGGCTGGCGACGTCATCGGGCCATACTTCTTCGAAATGAGGCCGGTCAGGCAGTTACTGTGAATGGTGTTCGCTATCGTGAGATGATAACGAATATTTTATGCCTCGAATTGGAAGATATGGATGTGGACAATATGTGGTTTCAACAGGACGGTGCCACTTACCACACAGCTTTCGAAACAATGCCTCTTTTGCGCAACAAATTCAATGGCCGCGTTATCTCACGTCGTGGCGATGTCAATTGCCCGCCAAGATCATGTGATTTGACGCCGTTGGACTTCTTTCTTTGGGGTTATTTGAGAGAAAAGGGGTACGCAACAATTCAAGAGCTAAAGGATGAGATAATTCGTCACATTAACGGCATAGAAACTCAATTATGCCTCAGCGTCATCGAAAATTTGGACCATCGGATGGAGGTGTGCCGCCGAGGTCGAGGCGGCCATTTGGCCGATATTTTGTTCTACACATAATTGAACCATACCAATATTATCATAATAAAAAGAAATGACAATAATTTCCTAAATAATTTGTGTTTTATTCAAAATCAACGTCAGCCCTTAAAATTTAACCCTTTATAATAATGTCTTCTTATATAATATAATAATATAATGAATTCATCCAATCAGCGGTTTCAAAGATATCTTACAAGATACTGCGAAAAAATCAAATTTTTTGAAAAAAAAAAAAAAATAATTAAAACCCCTGAATAACATCGAATAATTCACTATTTAATAATAATTATAATTATGAATATAAATTATTATTAATTATAATTTATTTTATTATTTTACTAGCTGACCTCCAGTGTGGGATATATTGGTTTGTTAGTGATTTTTTTTATAAAATCGGAAATAACTTCTACAATTTTTGTCCGATTTTCTCTTTTCATGGCTCGTTATAGAACTGCTGATGTCTAGATAAAACTTTTATAAAAAATTAACCCTTCCAAGGCAGTAAACTTTTTATTTGATTGTTGGTCCCAAATGGGTTAAAGATAAAGATTGATTGGAATACAAATTATCGCTCGCAGAAAAGAAAAAAAAATACATACTTAAAATAAACTAAATTTACATATAAGCCACTCTACTGTTTATGCGTGTATGTAAAGTAGTATTTTGACATTCCATATTATCAGGATAAGAAACAATCATTTATTCTTATTTTATTTGATTTTTTTTAAATTGCATTATGTAGTCGACAGTTTGGACAACTGAATAGTATCAAAAATTTTTAGCTAGCCCTTGGGATGTAGACGAGCAATAAGACGGGATTTTTCGAAATTCCTACTATTACCCGCACAATGGGCCAAAAATGGATAAATATGGTACCACCGCCAAATCTAAACGGAATGAGCTAGAATCGTGAAATTTGGTGTGAGGGTAGTCCTTATAAGGTCGATCCAGAAATTGACTGAATTTTTTTAAAATCCGAACATTTACCCGCACAATGGGGCAAAAAGGGATAAATGTGGTACAACAGCCAAATCCAAATGGCAAGAGCTAGAATAAATATGGTTCCACCGCCAACTTTAACGTCTAGAATTAGAATGGTGAAAATTGAAGCGTGGGATGTCTTTAGGACAACAGATCGGGGTAGTCAGCTTTTTTTGTAATCGTACTTTTCGAGGCACAGTGGGGCAAAAAATGTAAAATAGGGTTCATTGGTTTAACAATGTTAGATATGGTCCCATGGTTCTAGGGTAGCTTTTGTAACATAAACTAGAGATCGGAAGTGATTTTTGGAAATTCTAACTTTAAGAGGCACAGTGGGGCAAAACGGGCTAAATTTGATGCATTGGGGCAGAAATTAATCAATATGGCAAAATTGGAACTTGAGATGTGAAGAGCACAGTGGGTCAAAAACATTAAATACTGTATAGTGGGCAAAAATGGTACAGTGGGCGTTAAGGGTTAAGTATGGAAGAGTGGGACAAATTTTAAATATGGTACTGTGAGACAAAATGTGTTAAATATGGTACAGTGAGACAAACAGGGTTAAATATGGCACAGTGGGGCAAAAAGGGTTAAATATGGTAGGGTGTGACATAAATGGTAAACTATGGTACAGTGGGTCAAATAGGGGTTAAGTATGGTAGAGTGGTGAACATTTTTAAATATGGTGCAGTGAGACAAAAGGTTTTAAATATGGTACAGTGTCACAAAATGGATTAAATATGGTACAGTGGGGCCAAAATGTATTAACTATGATACATCGGGGGAGAAATGATTAAATATGGTACAATGTGACAAAAATGGTTGACTATTGTACAGTGGGTTCAAAAAGGGTTAAATATGGTATAGTGGGGAAAAATGGTTAAAAATGCTACAGTAGGACAAAAATGGTTAAATATGGTACTGTAATACAAAAAGGTGCTAAATATGGGCAAAATCATGGATCTAGGGAGAGAGGGCAACATCTGGAATATAAGTATGAGATAAGAAGTCCTTTTTTTAAATGTTACGATTTTAGTTAAAGTTTAATATTATGGTGCGGAGTGGCTAAAAGGTGTTAAATAGGGTTGAGTATACCAAAAAGGGTTATATGTGGTACAGTGAAGTAAGAAGGGTATAATATGGTACAGTGGGGTAAAAAATTGTTACATACGGTAAAGTGTGGCAAAATAGTAAATGTAAGTGTTATATATTGTCCCAGATATGTATACAATTCCATACTTTAGAAGAACAGTGGAATAATAAAATATTAAATTAAGTTAAGTAGTGCAGAAAAAATGTTAAATAAGGCACGGTATGGTAAGAAGTTAAACGTGTCACAGATAGTGACATAAAGGGTAAAATACGGCCTAAGACTGCGATTATGGCTCTCGGAATATAAACTATGATTTCTCTAAATGCACACTTTTAGTGGCACTGTTGGGGCAAAAACGATTACTGGTGGTGCACAAATGTTAAATTATGACACATTGGGTTGAATGAATGGAGCGAAAATGATTAAATATGATCCCAACGGTAATTTTTTTTAATTAAAACTTTTAAAGACACGGTGAGGCAAACATTGTTTAGTATTGTATCAGGGTGTGAATGTAGCTATTGGAACATAAACTAGGGGAAAAAGGTGAAATATTGTCCAAAAAATAGTTTTTGACGTTTAGAGACACAGAGGGAAAAGGGATAAATATTGTACCTTGATGCAGGAACATAAACGAGATAATTTTCCCCATATGAAATAGTCATTTGTTTTTGAAAGAAAGAGATTCTACAGTACCCTAAAAAGAAAATAAATAAATGATGGGGCTGCCCCATATAATTATGCTCCCGCACGGATATGACCCCCGTCACAGAATGGCCCATTAAAGATATGACCGCCACATCATCGTTTATCCGGCCCAATTGGAAAACCCTTTGTATTTATTATGTGTAGTGTATTGTAACAATGTACTTGTAAACTCTGGCGATATGTTATAATAAACTCGTCATTATCTTAATGCTTTGAAGCTGCCGAATACCCAAAGCTCATTTAAATAAATATAAATATTTCAAATTAGTTTCTAGACAACCGCAAAAGTACCTATGTAGTTATATTAGTTCTAGCTAACATTATTCTAATGAAGGCATTTTCCAGAGTACCCCAAGCAAATAGAATTGTTTACAAGTCACACAAATCGATACCTCCATTCCAAAGTATGCTATACACACGTTTACCCGATAGGACAATATTGTCAGAAAAATGGCGGAAAAACGCAACCCTGTAAATGTACAACCGTATGAACATAAAATTTTTGTCTTGCAACGTTGGCAGAAAAGCAATTGTGAGATAATTTGCAGATTGTTAGATGTGCGAAGATTGTGCATGTCACAACGTCGCCATTGTCAGAAAAACATTTTATTGGCAACACTGTCTATAAAATATTTTTATTGGCAATCCTGCATATAAATATTTACAAAATATATTGTAAATACATATATGAAATTGTAAGGTTTTCTTGCAATCGTCTGCACTGTCAATTCACCTTTGCCTGACAATCTATCATTGTCCGTACATTTGCAGCACTTTAACCGGGTTGATAACGTTGTCCGATCTGGCAATCGTGCGTACTTTGCTTAAGTCGAAAAAATGTAGTTCGAAGTTTTATGAATTTTTGAAATTCATTATGAATGAATGGCCGTTACTATTTTGCACATAATGTCCCTTAAAATATGCTTAGTAGACTTAGCATGTTTTGGAAAGAAGGTATCGAAATGACGTCTCAAAAATCGAACCAGTTCCTGCAATGCAGCAATAATGTTAAAGTTTCTTGTCATTCGATGCTCTCATTATTATTATTAACTATTGTTTGTTGTTAACTCCAAATCATCCAAATAAGGAAGTGAGTTAGTACAAGACAACAACAACTCTAAAGAAAAACAATCAGAAAATTGTTGCGGCGGCGGCGCTGAACACAGAAAAGAGTAAACGACGACGACGATCGACCGTTGAGCCGTGGTCCGCCTTTTTAACGCCTAATAAAGTTTGCCAAAGATAATAATAATATGTGTGGGCTTGTTGCCTTGCTGCTGCGGCATTGCAGGGAAATGCACAAATCAGATGAACCTGGGTAACCGGTGGTTGTGTGACACATTTGGCTTAACTTTAAGTTAACTCTGACTTGGCCTGGACTTGGCTGGTCTTTAGTTTTTTGTGTCGTATGTGTCTGTTGTTAGCGCTGGTCTTTATTAATTCATAAATGTTGTCGACATGTATCAATTTTAATTAAAGGGAACACCATAGCGACACTCCACAATGCAATTTTCGTTGTTGTTTGTAATTTGACAAGATCAATACAGAATTATTTCATTGGTAGGTAGCATTTATGAACAATTGCCATTTATGGTAATATGTAATTTTTGTGGGGGTTTCTTTGGTAAACAGAGTCTAAACATCTATACAAAGACACTAGAAGAATAACACAGTGCAACAACCAAAATGGGAATGGGATGAAACCAATTACAGATGAAAGTTGACATTATCCATAACAAAACCTTTAATGTTTTTTTTTTCAGTTCAGTGCGAGATTTTTTTTACACGCATTTGAAGTTGGCGATTTTAGAACGCTGTCTAACAAGAAAAGATAATTGCAAATTTGATAAACTAATACTTATTATACCCTCCACCATAGGATGGGGGGTATATTCATTTTGTCACTTCGTTTGTAACAACCCTAAATATTGATCTGAGACCCCATAAAGTATATATATTCTTAATCCTCGTAAAATTCTAAGACGATTTAGCCATGTCCGTCTGTTGTAATCATGCTACAGTCCGTAATAATAGAGCTAGGTTGATCTAATTTGGTATAAATATTTCTTATAGTTGCAGGACGTTTGGGATTGCAACTGGGCCATATTGGTCAATGTTTCGATATAGCCCCCATATATAGCATCTTACTTATTGTGATTCCTACTGTTCTCATATACTATAGCACCATTTGTATGACAGCGCCATCTTGCGCGAGTTGTAGGTAAAAATAAATATCAAAAATTAATTCCTCGACCCAAAAACAGTAAGATACCACAAATTTGCATGATAATAAAAAAATAAGAATAATTGTATCAAATTTTCAATGATCTTTTCTTGTTAGACAGCGTTCCAAAATGGCCAACTTCAAATGCGTGTAAAAAAAATATCTCGCACTGAACTGAAAAAACCCCTTGAAGGTTTTGTTATGGATAATGTCAATTATCATTTGCAATTGGTCTCATCCCATTCCCATTCGGAAAGTTCGATTTTGTGTCACAGTGTAATCAATAATTGACTGACAATGATCGTGTGCTAATTATATGGGGTGTTTCAACAATTATGCTATTTTAATTAAATGTAAACCCCATTTTTCTCCAAGAGTGTTTTTGTACGAGTACTATTTAAATGTTTCGATAAAAAATATTTTTTAAACCATTATTATTTTAATTTTTTAAAGTAATTTTTTATACCCTACACCACACTGTGGTACAGGGTATTATAACTTTGTGCATTTGTTTGTAACACCTAAAAGGAGAAGAAATAGACCCATCGTTTATTATACCTAGGGTAATCAAAAACCGCACCGGTTAACCGGTTAATCGGTTTCTCTTTAAAAACCGCCTATCGGTTTTCGGTTTTTCTGCATTTTCGAATAACTCGAACCGTCGGTTTTTTCAACTCGGTTTATTCGACTTTTCGGTTTTTGAAACCATTATAAAATTATAAAGAAAGTATTATTTTTGAAATAGGAACCTACCCAAAATTTTGAAAACATCAGTATAAAAACCGTTGACTTCATTTGCGCATATCCATCGATTTCAAAATGCAGTTTTATATGTATTTATACTGCATATTTTATCGAGGGTCTAGGTGATTATTGCGGTATAGAAATTAATTAACAATCCTTTCTAATTGAAATGCAGGTATAAATAAAAATACGTTTGTCCAGTTTCACATTTCGACAAGTTTTCATCTCTATAGTATGCTCAAGTCAGAATCCGCTACTACTGATAATATATGTATATAATCGGTTTGCCATTTGAGCCATTCATATGATGCTAAAACCTAAGATTTTGCCGATCTTCACTATAAGTCAAGTTTTATAAAAATCATAATCATTTTTTTTGTAAAGAAATCTTTTTAAAAATTGAACATAAATATTATAAATATCGCAGATATTATAATGAAATCGAAACAATTACCTATTATAAATACTCGTATAAATATGAAGTGTTTAAAATACAATTTTCAAATAAATCTTATGGCGAATTCGTTTCTGCAAAAAGTGAAACACTTGCATTGCCCTTTTCCCGAAAACTGCACTATTGTATCACTTTTTTGAAATTTGGAAATTTTAGTTGTGCTAAAGTCGAGTAACTTAATTGCTAAATTTCAAAAAGTAACACAAAAGTGCAGTTTTCGGAAAAAGGGCAATGAACATGTTGCACTTTTTTGCAGAAACGAATTCCCCATTAATTTAATTGGAATATGGTTGCGTATTGAATTTGCACTATGCTTATTTTACGTCATCTAACAAAATTTTGAGCATTATTTATGCATTTTTATTAAAACAAGAAAAAAAACGAAAACAACCGGTTCACCGGCTTTTTATTTTCGGTTAAACCGAAAACCGGTTTTAGAGCTAACTTAATTTTCGAAGAAACCGAAAACCGTATTTTCAAAATAACCGGTTTTTTGATCACCCTAATTATACCGATCGACTTAGAATCACTTTCTGAGTTGATTTAGCTATGTCCGTCTGTCTGTCTGTGCATATATTCTTGTAATCAAAGTACAGGTCGCAATTATGGTCCGATCTCGACGAAACTTTACACATATCTTTTGTTTGGCCCAAGGACGATCCCTATTGAATTTGGTTAAAATCGGTTCAGATTTAGATATAGCCCCCATATATACGTTACCCCCGATTTGACATGTGAGCGCTGTAAAAATGTTATTTTATATCCGATCAGTGCGAAATTCGGCAAAGAGAGGTTTCTTATTACATGAAGGAATACTGTTAAATTTGGAAGAAATCGGTTCAGATTTAGATATAGCACCCATATATACGTTACCCCCATGAAATTCGGCAGAAAGAGGTTTCTTATTATATGGATGAACACTGTTAAATTTGGAAGAAATCGGTTCAGATTTAGATATAGCACCCATATATACGTTACCCCCGATTTGACATGTAAGCGCTGTAAAAATGTTATTTTATATCCGATCAGTGCGAAATTCGGCAAAGAGAGGTTTCTTATTACATGAAGGAATACTGCTAAATTCGGAGAAAATCGATTCAGATTTAGATATAGCCCCCATATATATGTTACCCCCGATTTGACATGTAAGCGCTGTAGAGACTGTATTTTATATCCGATCAGTACGAAATTCGACAGAAGGAGGTCTTTTTACATGAACAAGTATTCAGGATATGTTCCTCCTGATTTGGTATCAAACCGCTATGGATGTTGTATTTTACTTCCGATCATTAAAATTTTCCAGAAAGATGTTTCTCGCTTTAGGAACGAATATTGCTTAATTTAGCGATTATCGTTTCAGAATTAGATAATATGTTTCTAACCATTTACCAATTATTCCAAATTATTATGGCAATGACCCTTATAGCATTCTTAGGGAGGTGTAGGGTATTATATAGTCGGCCCCGCCCGACTTTCTGCCTTTCCTTACTGGTTTAATCATAATTTTTTTTTTTGATTTATTTATTTTTAAAAAAACGTCATAATATATGATTTAGAGCCCCAGCGCCTCGCAGGCATTATAGAGGTTAAAAAACTGACAACTCTATATAAACAAATTTGCTCTCATCTTAATATGTAAATGTTAGAAGTTTCATAGCCTATTTTTATACCCTACACCACACTGTGGTACAGGGTATTATGACTTTGTGCATTTGTTTGTAACACCTAAAAGGAGAAGAGATAGACCCATTGTTTATTATACCGATCGACTCAGAATCACTTTCTGAGTCGATTTAGCCATGTCCGTCTGTCCATGTATTCTTGTAATCAAAGTGCAGGTCGTACTTATGGTCCGATTGTGATGAAATTTAGCATAGTGCTCTTTTTTGGCCCAAGGACAATCCCTATTGAAATTGGTTAAAATCGGTTCAGATTTGGATATAGTCCCCATATATATGTTTCACCCGATTTGACATGTAAGCGCTGTAGAAACCACATTTTACATCCGATCTTTATGAAATTCGGCAGAGAGAGTTTTATTATTACGTGAATGAACACTACCAAATTCGGAGAAAATCCGTTCAGATTTAGATATAGCCCCCATATATATGTTTCACCCGATTTGACATGTAAGCGCTGTAGGAACTGTATTTTAAATCAGATCAGTACGAAATTGGGCAGAGATAGTTTTCTTATTACATGAATAAACACTGCCAAATTCGGGGAAAATCGGTTCAGATTTAGATATAGTCCCCATATATATGTTTCACCCGATTTGACATGTAAGCGCTGTAGAAACCGTATTTTACATCCGACCTGTACGAAATTCGGCAGAGAAAGTTCTCTTATTACATGAATAAACACTGCCAAATTCGGGGAAAATCGGTTCAGATTTAGATATAGCCCCCATATATATGTTTCACCCGATTTAACATTTAAGCGCTGTAGAAATCTTGTTTTATATCCGATCAGTACGAAATTTAACAGAGAGAGTTTTTTTATTACATGTATGAACACTGCCAAATTCGGGGAAAATCGGTTCAGGTTTAAACATAGTCCCAATATATATGTTACACCCGATTTGACATGTAAGCGCTGTAGAAACCGTGTTTTATATCCGATCAGTACGAAAATCGGCAGAGAGTTTGCTTATTACATGTATGAACACTGCCAAATTCTTATCGTATTGGTAGGTAGGTGTAGGGTATTATATAGTCGACCCCGCCCGACTTTCTGTCTTTCCTTACTGGTTTATTTTTTTTTTATTTTATTTTTTTTTATTCAATATTTAACCGAGCCATAGGCCGTATATGGTTATAAAAACTACAGAAACAAGAAATAATAATAATGGATAAACATTTAAAAACTTAAAATAATCTTTAAATTAAAATGAATGTGAGGCTACTCAAACGGAACTACCTGTGTATAACTGACATTAGACTTGTGTTTAAGAAAATTACATAGAACATAAAGAAATAAATATATAAACACTCAGTATAAATAAATAATCATTTTGTATAATTAAGAGTACTGCTGTATTAACAAATTTAAAAAATATTATTTATATATAAAAAGTTATAAACTTAAAAGAAACATTACAATAAAAGGAGGGTACTTCATCGGAGCTACCTACATATAACTAACATTAGGCTTATAATTTAGGGGGCGGGAAATTCAAAGAATATAAAAAACTAATATCTTATGGAATTAATTACATTCTGGGATAAATAATCGTACTATGTGCACTTAATAGCATGAGTTAAATTGAATACTACTCTGTTGTATTAAATAAAATAACATTAACCTAAAAAACTCCACTGAATTAAAAATTACACAAATCAATTTAAGCTAATTTAAAATATCACCAGAACATATATATGAACAAGTAAGAAAGTTTCAGTCGGGTAAACCGACTAAGGTATACCCTCACTTTGTGAGTACTGTAATATTGAATATTACTCGAATTATTCTGTCAATTTGTGTGGGAGGTACCAGAAGGGGTTTATCAAACACACCTTTTTTTTGCTGAACATTAGATACTTTAAATTCATTGCACTGTGCCGACTTATAAGCATTTATGTACACTGGTATAAACGTTATGAGACATTAAATTGTGGTATGATTTGGGTATTTTGTGTGGGAGGTACAAAGAGGGGCGTGGCAATAACGCCCATTTTTCACAGGGCTATAGACACTATAAAAGCATTACACTGTACAAAATTTCAAGTATTTTTATACACTGGTTTTAATGTTATAAGCTGTTAACTTTTGGTGCAAAAAGGTACCTTTGTGTGGGAGGTACCAAAATGGGCGTGACAACAACACCCATTTTCCCTGGACTGTAGGCAATATAAAAGCATAAAACTGTACAAAATTTCAAGTATTTTTATACACTGTTATTAATGTTATAAGCTGTTAACTTTTGGTGCAAAATGGTGCATTTGTGTGGGAGGTACCAAAAGGGACGTGGCGACTTCGCCCATTTTTCTCGAGTTGATAACGTCTAATAAGCTAATACTTTGTGTGGAATTTCAAAAGATTCGAATAAGTAGTATAGCAGTTATTAAAGAATCAACATTTCACAACATGTTAACCCTTTGTGGGGGAGGTACTAGAAGGAGTGGACCAATATGGCCCATCTTCGAACTTAGCCGGAGATAGAAAAAAATATTACCAGATACCAAATTTGAGGTCAATCGGTTACTCCTTTCGAGAGTTATCGTGCGCACCAGCCAGCAGACAGACAGACACACAGACAGACGGACGGACATTGCTCATTCGACTTAAAATGACCCAAAACGGATTTCCTCCGAACATACTTGGGGTCTTAGGTCACTCCTTCTACGTGTTACACTTTTTTCCGTAGCAAATGATATATACCCTCGTCACACTAAAGTGAGGGTATAATAAGGATATACAAAAATATATAATATAAATATATGTCTGGCTGGAGAAGTTGAACTAATTAAAAAAATTAACACAGTTAAATTTTTCTAGTTCATTTGTATACCAATTTATGGATATTTAACTTTTTCCATAGTATTTATATAACTAAAACAAAATTGAAATTAGAAAAGGACTTCATCATACACACAGCAGCACAAAGGATCGGTTAGAATAACGGACTACTCACATTAAAGGAATGATATAAGCAAAACAAATAACAAAATATCTATATCATGTATGAATAACAAAATGAATTTATTGTAACTTGCGAAAAAAAATACGAATTAATTCTAAATTGCAAAATCAGGCAAACCGTTTAACTTGGGATTATGTCATTAAAGATGAATGAAATGAAAAAAATAATTCAAGATGCATTAAATATTACGTCATAACTGCACGAACGATGTGATAGAACAACAGACCAGTTGCATAAGAAAAACTATAAAAAATTATACTATATATTAAAGTGTTGATAAAGTATCTTACGAAAAGTGTGAACCGAGAAGTTAAAGCTTCTTAGATGCAGTGGTAAAGTGTTGTATACGCGGGAAACTCTTACATGAAATGATCGCTTCAATGAATATGTAAGCCTTGACAGACGAAGTCCATTAAAACTAATGTTAAATTAGAAGTGTTTCAATATTTTGAGGTAAATATTCTTTTAGATGGAGTTTAAAAGAAGATGTAGTTGACATGTTCTTCAACCGCGAGAGAAGTTCATTATAGTATAATTATTATAGAAGTTCATATTACAGAATAACTTATTCTCTGTTTTGTTATTTCAAGTCTACATCTTGAAGTTATGATATCATTTGATTGTCTTGTATTTCTTCCAGTTAGGGATCCACCCCTACTAAACATTGCGGTACTAATACCGATTCCATGTAGTGCCTTAAACATGTACAATAGCTGCTGCAGTTTATTGGCCATAAATTGTATTTTTAACCTTGTACTTATATAAATCATGGGATGAATTCCTGATAGGAAGGTTGTGCACAACTTTTAAAGCATTGCTGCGTGCAGATTGTAACGATCGCAATGATAGATAAAAAAAAGTTTAAGGTAATTTTTTTTTTAAATTCCAGCTTTCATGGAAAGTACATTCAGTGGACCATAATTTGTCAAAGTACAAGCCTGATTGAGCCGTGTTATGCCTCAAATTAAAGGGAATTATGAGGGCTATATATGCTGCAAATATCGCTTTCACGTTGAATCTTTTTAGTAACAGTCGTCAAAAATATGAGAAAAAAATTATTTAAAAAAAAAAACACACACACTTTTTTCCCGGTACAAAAAAAAACCATAAAAAATCGAATAAATTATTTTATCACATTTTTAACTAACGAAGAAAACACTGTCTATTTGAAAAAAATCTATGGATAGATGTAAAAGTTATGAGCCATTTTGTAAATGTTAGGGAAATTCAAACAAATCTTGTTTCATATTTTTCCGTTTTTAAACGATGTTTTTTTGCTTATGTATATTGCATTCGCCATATGTGAGAGAGACATATAAGAGACATTGCACTTGCATTTTATTTTATGGGGATAGATGTCAGACATTATAAAATTATACAGATTACGAGGTATTATGGCCGTTCGTAACCCTCCATAAAACATTATATGCAATGTGAGAGCTATATTGGATGAGATCCGCTCAGGTAGATGGTCATTCAACAATATTTGTGGTTTTCTATTTATGAGGTTTCCATTCAGTTACGCCTCCTTTTAGGGTCATGGACATCCCAGTCGTACATACAGGTAGTAAAATTATATGTACGCAATACAAGGTAGTACGCAACAGTCTTGAAAATATTTGGTTTCTACGTTCGAAGCAAACTATATGTCAGCTACATGTACTGCAACTTATGAACCCTAAACCCGGAATTTATGAATGAAATTTCTTATTAATAAATTAGTACAATTCAGCGCCTTACAGAGATAAGTCAATTTTCTGAAAAATATTACAAAGTTATATTTCGACGTATGAGTAAAAGGCAAAGAACTTTTCAATGTGTAAATGATCCCGACAATTTCTGCTACAACTGCGGAAAATATGTAATTAAAAAAATCGACGTGCGTTTAGTAAAATAATAGAAGAAGTATATGTGTAATATTTTGGTATACGAGTTAAAAATATGAACGAACCGTGGACACATAGTATTTTGTGTACATAATTCGTGCCATGTAAATCTTACTCGATGGACTAGTGGAAGAATGCGGTAAGTACTTTAAAATTAATGTATTACAATATTTTGTGGAATAAAACGTTTTAATTTTAGACTTCACATGCAATTTGGAATGCCAATTATTTGGAGACAACCATTCATTCACGATACGGACTGCTATTTTTGTCTATGTAATTAAATTGGAGTAGGAATCAGCATTCGCTGGAATTACGCTGAAGTAAAATCGGTCACTTTGCCAGTTGCACATTCGGAAACAATACCAATTCCCAAGTGCCCAAATATATCTAACATCCTAATTACGGAAACATCAAGTTCAACTGAGTACTCAACTCTGAGCGATTCAAGTTTGATTCAGAAGTCATCGCTTTTAACTCAGTTTCAACTCATTGATCTAGTGAGAGATTTGAAACTGACCAAAGATAAGGCAGAACTACTTGCATCTCGGATGAAACAGTACAATATTTTGGCCGCAGATGTTAACATATTATATTATAGAGTCCGTGATATACCTTACAAACAACTTTATACAACTGTGGATAACATATGACATTCCCGGATTGTTCGAGGAACTTACAGCCTGTTTCTGTAACTTAAAAATTTGCTTTCGTTCGCTTGCCAGACGACAAACCGCTGATTTGGGTTTCACTAACTACCATCACAACCAGAAGTCGTACGAAAACGTAATCATTTCAGTGCAAATTTTGGTTTCTCTATCTCTCTTTGCTGTCATCTCGGCGAACAAAAATGTCAGATCGAGTCACATTATTTTATTTGTCGACTGATAAAGGGTGTCCCAAGAAGAGCGCAATTTTTTAATTACTGATGCAGCAATTGAATTGTTTCTCTGGCTGTATGACATGTGGCGCCGTCTTGTTGGAACCACATGCCCTCCACATTCATTTCTTCAATTCTGGGCAAGAAAAAACTGGTTATCATTTCACGATACCGAACACCATTGACTGTTTGCGCTTGACCTGCCTCAAAGGTCCAATGATTCCTCCAGCCCAAAAACCACACCACACAGTGACACGTTGAGGATGCATTTGCTTCTCGTGAATCACTCGAGGATTTTCCGCACCCCAAATGCGACAATTCTGCTATTGACGAAGCCATCAAGATGAAAATGGGCCTCGTCACTGAAGATGATTTTATCGGCAAAATCAGCATTTTCATGTTGTCTCTCCAATACCCAATTAACGAACTCCCTTCGCTGTCCTTCTCCATTTTTACTAACCTCGTACCTTCTACTAACAAACAATAACAATTATTCAAATGTCAAACAATGACACTTCGAATGTTGCGAGATTTAAAAATTGCGTTCTTCTTGGGACACCCTTTAGAAACAATGACAAAATAAACATTATTAAAAGCAAAAAATTAGTAGATATTAATATAATTATGGCAAAAACAATTAAATAATAATAAAATTGATAAATATGCGTACATATTTTAGCATAAATAAGTCAATATTGGTTGCTCGCTAAGATGGAAAAAAATTATCAGTGCACAATGAGAGAGACGTGAGAGAGAGAGAGTCTTGGTGCAGTTCAGCTGACCACCCAGGGTTGGTTTTTTGGCCACAGCTAGTGTAAGTCCCCATTTACATGGTACTTTTTTTTAAGTAACTTATCGGCCTATTCTCTTTTGAAAAAGTATTTACGTTCACACGCGTACTTTTTTTTCAATACTTAAATTATTTTCATTTGTTTTGTTGCGGCTTTTCCTGTGTGAATTGTTGTTGTTTCCAAGTGCGAACGAAAAACACAAAACGATGAGTACGATAAGTACGAGTACGGCATACTTTTTTTCCCCCCGTTTCCGACTGCCTCTCTTGCCCACAAAACGCCGATAAGTATGCTTAATATTTAAAAAAAAAGTATCATGTAAATGCAGACTAAACAGTACAGAGATGTATTTGCTAAGGTCGACCATATAAAATGTGTGCTTTTTTAGACCGGAAGTTGTGAAATTATTGAAATGGCAATTACATTATTTTCCAATTGGTAAATTGCTAACGTCATTGACGTAAGGCCAGGCGAACGAACGATAGAACGTTAGAGAAACCAAATTCCGGACGAAAGTGAGTGACTGGTTTTCGTTCGCAGAGATTTTCGTTAGAAATACAGAAACAGGCCGTTAATCAAACATACAATTGAAAGGAATGGCGGTTATTTGTTGACAGCAGTAAAGAAAGTTTGAAAGCAGTACTTTTACACAACGGAAATCAGAAACCGTCGATTCTTATTGCTCATGCTGTCAACATGTAAGGTATCATTCGAAACAATGGCTAAATTGATGAAATACATAAAATATGAACATGACTGGAAAATTTGTTGCGATTTAAAAGTAGTTGGTATGTTATGCCGTTCTCGCGAAGATTATTACAGCAGAAAGATATGGCCAACAAGAAAACACATTACATTGGGTGAAAACAACATAAAATACACACCTCTCTTCCAAAAAGAAAACATTATTTTGCCAACACTGCATAAAATGTTGTAAAAAAATTTGTAAAAGCCTTAAGGAAAGATGGCAATTCACTCTCATATTTAGGGCCATTAACAATAAATAAATAAACTAGGGTTAAGAGCTAACTACCGTTTATAGCTGTCAAATTCCATACAATTTAACTTTCGTTAGCTCTAACGCTCGGTTATTTTGTTTTGTGTTAATGGGGGTTAAAGAGTTTATTTAAAAGTCTTTCTTTTCAAAAAATCGAAGAAGGCGTTTTTGATGGGCCTAAAAGAAGGAAACTGATGAAAGTTGTAAATTTCGAATCATATTTGACGTCGGATGAAATTGCAGCATGGAGGTCGTTTAAGCTTGTAGTTTCAAATTTCTTTGGATCCAATAAAAGCCCACAATATGAAACAATGATTAATGATTTGTTAAAAAATTATGAAAAAATTGGTAAGAAATATATTTTTCTATATTAATGTATATAACACATATATATGTACATATATGTATTCTTCTAACTTATTTTTCGCTTTATGTATTCCAACATGTGTAAATATGTCCCACAAAATTAATTTCTTGCATTCTCATTTAAACTTTTCCCCCGAGAATCTTGGCGACGTAAGTGACGAACATGGCGAAAGGTTTCACCAAGAAGTGAAGTCCATCGAGCGGCGTTACGAAGGGCACTGGGATGAAAGAATCATGGGAGATTATATTTGGTTCCTCATTAGAGAAATCGATTCCGAAATCTACAAACGTCAACAACGAACTCACAGTTACTTTTAATGATACTTGTACAAGGTGGCGCAAAAGTAATCCTCCTATCTGAAAATGCTATAAATTTTGCGATTAGCCCATAATGTCAGTTCTGTTTTGACATTTGTGTAGTAAACACATGCGAAATACACGTTAATAAACAATGTTACGCTACACTGCTCCAGAACGCGGAATATTGCTGACTATTTATTTGACCAATAATCGGTCGGTGACTTTGGCACAACGTGAATTTCGTCGCAGATTTCCTGGCCGTCCAACGCCTACTGGTGAAACACTGCGACGTTTAGCCGCTCGCCTCGAAGAGACTTGCACAACACGAGATGCTGCCAGGCGTGGCAGACCCCGGAGTAGCCGTTCTGCAGAGAATATTGCTGCTGTAGCCGAGGAAGTCATGGAAGCGCCGTCGACATCGACCAGACGACGTGCCACGCAAATGGGTATCAGTCGACGGTCTCTACAGCGAATTTTGGTACAAGATTTGAAGATGTTTCCGTACAAAGTCCAGACGGTGCATCAGCTGTTAGCTGCTGACCGCCAATCGCGTCTAACATAACATCGAAAGGTTACTTTTGCGCCACCTGTTACATGTAAATAAAATCAAATGTACATAATATAAATAAAAGTAACAAATAAAATCGCTATTTATACAGAAATTAAAATAAAGATTTTTTGAAATTCTCTTACCTCTACCAAAAGGGCTATAATTTCTAAATTTATCTTCTAGGCAAACTTAAAAAAAAAATAAAATATGTTTTCGATTTTTTTTCTATTTTTTTCGTCTCATGATTTTTTTTAATCTACTTTTTCCAATTTGTTTAATGACTGTTTCTAAGTGAAGCTATTTATGTGGGCAACATTGGTAGCCCACATAAATAGCTTCAATTTAACGTACAAGTCGACCTTATCGGGCATATACCCCCAAAATTATAGTGCAAATACTAAGGGTACCTTCGACGATAATAGTATAGCGTGATCCATTTCGAGGTTCCCTACTTTTTTAAAGAATAAAACACAGAAAATTCAAATTGTATGGGGAATGTTTATTATCATTTGAAAGAACATTCTTTGGCATTTATTTTTTGAAGATTATGTCTATCAAATGTTGGCCGCGCCTACGTCTCACATGGTCCATCCGTTGAGTCCAATTTTCGATGACTCGTTCGAGCATTTCGACTGGCAACAGGCGAATGACACGCGTAAACGTTGTTCAGGCGTAAGACTTTCCATGATGAAATGCCAAACAATATTAACAAAAATAACATGACAGCATGACACGACTCACACGTGATCTCTCAAAAAAAGGCTATTGAAAAAAGTATCTCCAGGTGGATCACCCTATATTTTTAATAAAAAATTGTGAAAAAAAATTTGTCATAAAAATTTTTTGGTTTTAATTTTATATAACAATATGCTACAATCTATACAAAAAAAATAATTTTTAGGTCTGAGACACAAAAAAAAAATTTTTTTGTTGCATAGTGTAATCAGTAATATAATTATAATGACAATATACAATAAGCGATTATTCTTTATTCCTTAGAAGTGAATGTCGATCTTTCCTTCGAAAACACTTCTTGGATCGATCTCCTTTATAGAGTTATTTCAAAGTGCACGTAGTTTTTGTTAGATTTAAAAAATGCCTTCTGTATATTGGCATTAATGGCTACATCAATAATATTTGTACTACTGAAATAGTCCAGGGTCACAATATTAGCCGTCTTTCCCCAAGGTCCACGCAGCCAATTGGAAATTTTACTATTGATGTGTAAAGCTCGTTCTTTAGCCGTTTGCAATTTGCCAGTATTCTAAAAGGAAAAGATTATATACAGAAAAATAATTCAAATTAATACTTTATATAGGGGTTTCCAATAAGAGTGATATGATATCTTTGAAAAAAAAAACACTTATTGTTAAGGAAATTCAAAAGGTTTTTAGTTAATGTGAAGTACAATCGATACAATTAAGTTCTAAATAAAACGTCATTCAAATGGCCTCCACGACTTCTTCTGCAGGAACGAATTCGATGAACCCAATTATCGAGCACTTTTTCCACTAAATCAAGTCGTATGTCATGAATGGCACGTTCTATATTGACTTTTAAAGCTTGAAGATAGTAACCCCACAAGACATAGTCTAATGGTGTTAAATCACAACTTCTTGGAGGCCATTCAATATCACAATTTTTTGAAATAATCGAATCTCCAAACTTTTCTTGCAACAATTCAATTGTTTCATTTGCTGTGTGGCACGTAGCCACAATCGGTCAATGGCAAAAAGATAGCTCTTAATGAGACCTAAAAAATTGCTCATGGGTGTCAAGGTCGTAGGTCGACTGAAAAGTGCTTTTTTTTTATTTAAAAAAAATGGAGTTATCATAATTTTCAAATGTGAACGGAAAGTTTATTTTTGCTAGCTCCTTAACGGTACATCGGATCGGAAATCGGTCAATGGCTAAAATATAGCTCTTAACGAGAGCTAAAATATTGCTCGTGGGTGTCAAGGTCGTAGGTCGACTGAAAAGTATTTTTTTTTGGATTGAAAAAAAATGGACTTTGCGCACGAAATGTTGCAATTGGAGAACGATTATTTTGATATTAAAACTGAATAATTTGTAAACGTTGTTCTTGTGTATATCTCTCCATCATGAAATTGTAAACACTACTGAATACAATTAAAAACAAATGACATATTACAAATGGCCGAAACGTCACTTCAAAAACATATCATCCCTATTGGAAAACCCTTTATGTATGCAGGTCTTTATATATACCAATGATTGCTCCATGCTCTTAATGGCATTGAATGTCCAACCTTCATCTTGTACGGGAGATGTTTTTTTCTTACTAAATAACAAACGCATATAGTCCAAAGCTTGAGATGTATTCATAAATCCGGTTGAGAAACGTTTCCAAGGTTGACACAAAATAGGTGATTCTGCAGGCAAAAATCAAACGATTAAATATTATGCCAATAGAATTGATTTTTTCATGAAAATGCCAAGTTCTCTATATATTCCAAATATAAAGGAAATCTCGAACAACACTCGAGCTGCAATTTGGAAGTAGCCATAACGACATTAAAATAAACTTACCATTTGCCGGATGTGGTAACTCATCCATGGGATATAAAATGATAATAGTTCTATTGGTATTAACTATCTCGTCAATTGTTAAATTGTAACAAGGTATATTTGTATTGTTGTGAATAAACGCCAAAGGGCCCAATTCACGGTGGATCATTGTGTATAACTCCATGTGAACATCGGGACGTTTATAAAATCCTAAAAAAGAAAAATTATCAACAGAGCATACTCATATAACAATTTGTTTAATATTTACCAATGGGGAACGAACTAAAATCCAATATTACCACCTCACCCGATAAGGCCACAAACTTCCGAACATCCTTCAAGATAAAACGCAGTTGATTTATGAACATATTCTCATTGACAATCCAAAATTTTCCACCATTTTGTGCATCATAAGTTTCGACTGATTTATAAACGCTTAACATGTGTGACAATGGAAGAAATAATTTATGTTAACCAATAATTGAAGTAATTTTTTATTTACCCTATACTTAAATCCAGATATCGTATACCAAAAACCAATTGAGACCATACGTCAAAATATTGTGATATGGCATGTTCCTTAATCAGCATGGATTTGGTGGCTCCATAATTTGTCAGATATGCCCCAGAGGCATGTGTACCTGAAATATGTTAAAGTAGTTGTTACGAGTACAATAAAATTAAACCGATCGTAATAATAAAGGTTCTGAATAATCTGTAAATGATTTTTTTTCTATAAATTTCGCAGAAATTAAATTTTGCTAGCAAAATTGCACTACTAAAAATTTGCCTTTTTCTAGAATTAACATTTAACTTTTTTTGAAATATTGTAGAAATTAACATATTTGCATTATAAAACAATTGTAATCGAAAATGAATTTTGTACAAATTTCGTTAAAATTGCAATTTTTTTAATTTTTTTTAATTTTTTTTTTGATTTTTCTAGATTTTTTTTACAAAATTTCATCAAATTTGTCTTTTTCTTTGAAATTGTATTTTTCTAGAAAATTTCGTTGATATTGCATTTTTCTAGAAATTTGCTCTTTATTCTTTAAAAAACGCCATTAAAAATGTATTTTTCTCGAAAATTTCGTTGTAATTATATTTCTCTACAAAATTTCTATAAATTTCATTTTTGTACAATATTTTGATCAAAAGTTAATTTAGCTAAAAAATGTCTTTGAAAATTTTATTTTTTTTACAAAATTTTTTATACCCTCACTTTAGTGTGACGAGGGTATATATCATTTGCTACGGAAAAAAGTGTAACACGTCGAAGGAGTGACCTAAGACCCCAAGTATGTTCGGAGGAAATCCGTTTTGGGTCATTTTAAGTCGAATGAGCAATGTCCGTCCGTCTGTCTGTCTGTCTGCTGGCTGGTGCGCACGATAACTCTCGAAAGGAGTAACCGATTGACCTCAAATTTGGTATGTGGTAATATTTTTTTCTATCTCCGGCTAAGTTCGAAGATGGGCCATATTGGTCCACTCCTTCTAGTACCTCCCACACAAAGGGTTAAAATGTTGTGAAATATTGATTCTTTAATAACTGCTATACTACTTATTCGAATCTTTTGAAATTCCACACATAGTATTAGCTTATTAGTCGTTATCAACTCGAGAAAAATGGGCGAAGTCGCCACGTCCCTTTTGGTACCTCCCACACAAATGCACCATTTTGCACCAAAAGTTAACAGCTTATAACATTAATAACAGTGTATAAAAATACTTGAAATTTTGTACAGTATTATGCTTTTATATTGCCTACAGTCCAGGGAAAAATGGGTGTTGTTGTCACGCCCCTTTTGGTACCTCCCACACAAAGGTACCTTTTTGCACCAAAAGTTAACAGCTTATAACATTAAAACCAGTGTATAAAAATACTTGAAATTTTGTACAGTGTAATGTTTTTATAGTGTCTATAGCCCTGTGAAAAATGGGCGTTATTGCCACGCCCCTCTTTGTACCTCCCACACAAAATGCCCAAATCATACCACAATTTAATGTCTCATAACGTTTATACCAGTGCACATAAATGCTTATAAGTCGGCACAGTGCAATGAATTTAAAGTATCTAATGTTCAGCAAAAAAAAGGTGTATTTGATAAACCCCTTCTGGTACCTCCCACACAAATTGACAGAATAATTCGAGTAATATTCAATATTACATTACTCACAAAGTGAGGGTATACCTTAGTCGGTTTACCCGACTGAAACTTTCTTACTTGTTTTTAATTTATATTTGTGTAAAAATATCGATTTTCCTTTTTTCTATAAATTTCGTTGAAATGAAACTTTTCTAGCTAAATTGCGATGACCGAATTTAAGGTCGAAAACCGAATTAAGGGTCGATAAGCGGAGTAAAGGTCGATTTGCATTTTTTTTTAATTTTACATTTACAATTTTTTGAAATATTGTTGAAATTAATTAATTTGCTTTATTGAAGAATTTGTAATCGAAAATGAATTTTGTAAAATTTAAATTTTCTAGAAAATAAATTTTTTTAATTTCTTTGGATTTTTCTAGAACTTTTTTTCAAAATTTCATCAAATTTACTTTTTTCTTTTAAATAGTTTTTTTTTGAAAATTTCGGTGAAATTGTGTTTTTCTAAAATTTTTTGTTTTTAAATTTGCACTTTTCTAGAAATTTGTTTTTTTATTTTTAAAAAACTTCGTTAACATTTATTTTTTCTCGAACATTTCGTTGGAATTATATTTCTCTAGAAAATTTCTAAAAATTTCCATTTTTGTACAATATTTCGATCAAAATTGCATTTAACTAAAAAATTACGGTGAAATTTAATTTTTCTTTTTTTCATTTTTTAAAATTTGTTTTGATCTATATTTTTTTAAAAATTTCGGATTTGCTTTTTTTTCTATAAATTTCGTTGAAATGAAATTTTTCTAGCAACATTGCACAACTCTAGAAAATTGCGATGACCGGATTTTAGGTCGAAAACCGGATTAAGGGTCGATAGGCGGAGTAAAGATCGATTTGCATTTTTCTAGAATTAACATTTAACATTTTTTGGAATATTGTAGAAATTAACGGATTTGCATTATGAAGAGTTTTTAATCAAAACTGAATTTTGTACAAATTTCGTTGAAATAGCAATTTTCTAGAATATTATTTTATTTAATTTGTTCGTTTTAATTTGTTGTTTCTTGATTTTTTGTTACAAAATTTCATCAAAATTGCATTTTGCTTTGAAATTGAATTTTTCTAGAATATATCGTAGAAATTGTGTTTTCATACAAAATTTATTTTTTATTTTGTACTTTTCTATAAATTTGTTTTTTATTATTAAAAAATTCATTAAATGTTATTTTTTCTCGAACATTTCCTTGGAATTATATTTCTCTAAAAAATTTCTACAAATTTCCATTTTTGTACAATATTTCGATCAAAATTGCATTTAGCTAAGAAATTCCGTTTAAATTTAATTTTTTTTACAAATTTCATTTCATATTTTTTTAAAAATTTTAATTTTGCTTTTTTCTACAAATTTCGTTGAAATACAATTTTTCTAGCAAAATTGCACCACTCTAGAAAATTTCGATGACTGGATTTAAGGTCTAAACCCGGATTAAGGGTCGATAGGCGGAGTAAAGGTCAATTTGCATTTTTCTAGAATTAACATTTAACATGTTTGTTAAAATATTGTAGAAATTATAAAATTTGCATTATTGAAGAATTTGTAATCAAAATTGAATTTTGTAAAAATTTCTTTTAAATTGCAATTAAAAAAAAAAATATTTTGTATTTTTATTTTAATTTCTTCGGATTTTTTTAGATTTTTTTTCAAAATTGCGTCAAATTTGCTTTTTTCTTTGAAATTGTATTTTTCTAGAAAATTTCACTGAAATTGTGTTTTTCTAGAAAATTTATTTTTTAATTTGCACTTTTCTAGAAATTTGTTTTTTATTTTTAAAAAACTTCATTAAAATTAATTTTTCGCGAACATTTCCTTGGCATTTTATTTCTCTAGAAAATTTCTATAAATTTACTTTTTTGTACAATAATTGGATCAAAATTGCATTTAGCTACAAAATTTCGTTGAATTTTTTTTTTTTACAAAATTTTTTTTTTTAATTTATATTTGTCTAAAAATTTCGATTTTGCTTTTTTCTATAAATTTCGTTGAAAAAACAATTTTTCTAGCAAAATTGAACCACTAGAAAATTTCGATGACCGGATTTAAGGTCGAAAACTGGATTAAGGTTCGATAGGCGGAGTAAAGGTCGATTTGCTTTTTTATAGAATTAACATTTAAGATTTTTTTGAAATATTGTAGAAATTAACAAATTTGCTTTATTAAAGAATTTGTAATCAAAATTGAATTTTGTAAAAGTTTCGTTGAAATTTAAATTTTCTAGAAAATTAATTTTTTTAATTTCTTTGGATTTTTCTAGAATTTTTTTTTTCAAAATTTCATCAAATTTACTTTTTCCTTTGAAATTGTATTTTTTTTAGAAAATTTCGGTGAAACTGTGTTTTTCTAGATTTTTTTTTTAATTTGCCCTTTTCTAGAAATTTGTTTTTTATTTTTTAAAAACTTCGTTAAAATTTATTTTTTCTCGAACATTTCGTTGGAATTATATTTCTCTAGAAAATTTCTATAAATTTCCATTTTTGTACATTATTTCGATCAAAATTGCATTTAGCTAAAAAATTTCGTTGGAATTTGATTTTTTTACCAAATTTAATTTTTAAAAACTTCTTTTAATTTATATTTTTTTAAAACATTCGGATTTGCTTTTTCTCCTTAAATTTCGTTGAAGTGAAATTTTTCTAGCAAAATTGCACCACTCTAGAAAATTTCGATGACCGGATTTAAGGTCGAAAATTATGGGTCGATAGGCGGAGTAAAGATCGATTTGCATTTTTCTAGAATTAACATTTAACATATTTTGTAAATATTGTAGAAATTAACAAATTTGCATTATTGAAGAATTTGAATTTGTAACACAATTTCTTATAAAACTTAAAATTTTAATGGAGTTTTCTAAAAAATGGAATGGAATTTTCAACGAACTTTGTAGGAATATTACATTTAAAACTTTTTTAGATATGCGATTTCCACTTATTTTTCTTGAATAATGTTATTTCAACGAAGTTTTGTAGACAAAAATACAATTCCAGCTATATTTTCTAGAGAAATACAATTTCAAAAACTTTTCTAGAAATATAAAACGTTAACAAAATTCTAGAGAAATACAGATTCAACGAAGTTTTTTTTGTAGAAAACTGCAGTTTGAATGAAAATTTCTAAAGAAAAGAAATTGTATAGAAAATGCTATTTTGATGAAATTTTCTGGAAAATTGCACTGTAGAAGAAATTTTCCTTAAAATTAAATTTCTATTAAACATTCTACAAGAAGGTAATTTCGACAACATTTACAATAATAATGTCATAATGCAAATTGTAGAAAATGTCAATGCAATTTCAACGAAATGTTGTAGAAATATGAAATTTCAAGAAAATTGCAATTTAAACTAATTTTTGTAGAACGATGTAATTTCATCGAAATTTTGTACAAAAAATGCTATTCAAACTAGAGAATTAAAATTTCAATGATTTTTCTAGAAAAATTCAATTTTAACAAATTTATTTAGAAAAATTCAATTTACAAAATTTTCTAGAGAAATATAGTTACAACAAAATTTTGTAAAAAATGAATTTCAACGAAAATGTTGAGACAAATTAAATTTCGAAAACAATGTATGGAAAAATGCAACTTGGTGAAATTTTCTGGAAAACTACTTTCGAAAAAAATTTGCATAAAAAGGCAATTTCGACTAAGACTTCTACAAGAAGGCAATTTTGAAAATTTACAATAAAAATTCCATTTCGCCAAATGTCGACAATTTCATTGAAATTTTGTAGAAAAATTAAATTTCGATAAAATTAAAAAAAAATTTCGTAGTTTTCTAAAAATTTATATTTAAATGAATTTATTATTTAGAAAATTGTAATTTTGTAGAAAAGTTAAATTTCGATAAAATTATCAAAAAAATTAAATTTTTCCGAAATGTTGTAAAAAAAAATATTTTTAAATGAAATTATTATTTAGAAAATTGCAATTTCTAAGAAATTTTATAGAAAAATGATATTTTGATTAAATTTTCCATTAAAATACAATTTTGATTAAACTTTCTACAACGCAGCAAAACCTCTCATTTAGAAAAAATCTATTTTAACGAAATTTTCTAGAAAAAACAGTTTCAACTAAATTTTGTACAAAAAAATCAACGAAAATTAAGAAAAAAATTAATTTCGAAAAAATATAGAAAACTGTAATTTTGGTGAAATTTCCTGGACAACTGTTCTGTCGAAGCAATTTTCCATAAAAATTTCAAAAAAAAATATAGAAAAATGAAATTTTGGTGAAATTTACTGGAAAACTGTACCTTCAAAGAAATTTTCCATAAAAATGCAATTTCGATTAAAATTTCTACATAAAGACAATTTTTGAGATAACAAATCCAACCAACAAATTTTAGTACTTATTGATTTTAGTGCAGCGATCTAATTATTACTATTGAATGAAAAATTTTGTGAGATTCGATCGAAATTTTATCATTTTTGGTTTCAAACGTCACATTTCGAGATTGATTTGATATTGATATTAAACTGATAAATGTGTAAACATGATATATCAGTTTTGCCTGTAAATTTGCCAATTTTAATGCATTTAGAGATTAAATCTAAATACTTTCATAATTTCCATGTACTATCGCAAACGTTTTGCCTTTGTAAAATATTGTGCATGCATTTTGAGCTTCTAAACTTGAAAAACATTTCCAGTAATTTTTTCGTTTAATTTATTTGTTTTTATCTGATCAAATTTTATAATAGTACATGATCTTGTATATCATCATACAAACTAACAAAATTGTACAATTTTCTTTTCAGTCTTCAAAACATGACGCTACATGTGTTTAGCGACAGCGTATTCTACATTAAACTATGGTAAGTGCAATTTGAACTAATTATAATAATTTAAATAATAAAATATTAGGAATATGCAGTGTTGCCATAAATATTAATAAATCATTTTGACGATTTTTGAAGCAAAATGGCGATTTTTGCCCTGAAATTACAAAGGCAAAAACTGAGGAAAACTTGACAAATTTATGTCATATTGATTGATCAAGATGCTGGACATTTTTCTTCATTATCAACTCTGTCGACGTATAAACTGTCTGTCTACGTATAAATTACACTGTCTTCGATCTGCCAGGATGTTTATTTTCCTGGTAAATTTGAGGCGGAAGCCTTATTTATATGAATTACAATACAAAGTAAATTTATATTCTAATTTTACGGTCCAGGGAAAGGCCGGGTTACAAAGACCATATGGCTAAATGTTTGCAGCGACAGATCAGAGCCTCTGGTGGGAATCGAACCCACGACCCCCAAACTCATAGGCGAGTACGCTAGCAACTCACCTACTGGGGCGCTCAAAGAGGCGGAAGCCATATTTTTCTCATTTGGTACAGAGGACACAATGTAGAGATTACGCAGTAGTTCTGTTAAGGCACTGTTTCTATACATTTCCCTATGTCTTCTGACATCTTCAAAGTTTGCGGTCCGCTTTTGATCGGTAAATTCATTTCTTTGTACACTAACGCAGTCTTTGTTTTGCCTATGGCTCATTAATGTAAAAAGTTTTCGACTAGTAGAATACTTAAAAGTTCTTTTCCCCATTTAGGGGAAGGAGACCCAATTCAAGGCCCTTTAGGGCATAGAAGCGTATGGTTGAAAGGTTTCGGAGGTCCGGCTCTAGCAAATTTCTTCAAAATTTAATTTTATTAAAATATTAGATAGAAATGGTAATTTTATAGAAAATTTTATCGAATTACACTTTTATAGAAAATTATATCGAATTGACGTTATTGAAAATTGTTTCAATATGCCTATGCATGTATATATACTTTTTTAATTTCATAAAATTTGCATGTTTATTGTAAATTTAGTCGGAATTGAATTGAAAAAATTTGTATTTTTTAGAAAATTTCGTCAAAATTATTTTTTCTTAAAAATTGTGTTGATTAAATACTTAATTTTTCTATACAATTATTCCAAATTTTTTTTTTGTTGAAAATTTCCCTTAAATTGGGTTTTTTGAAGATTTTGTCGAAATTAAATTTTTATTGAAAATTTTGTCAAAATTAAATTTTTCTATAAAATTTCGTTGAAATTGCATATTTCTAATAGATTTCTTCGAGATTTAATTTTTCTACAAAATTTCTACAATTTGAAGAAAATTTCATTAAATTGCATTATTATAGAAAGAAATTGTCGAAACAGCGTTTGCAATTGTCAATTACGCTAAAAGTGAAACTGGAATTTTCTAGAAAATATCATCAAAATCTAATTTTTCTAGAATTTTTATTTTCTACAAAATCTCGTTGAAATTTGTTTTTTCTTGAAAATTTCTTCGAATTTGTGTTTTTCAATATAATTTTGTAGAAATTTCATTTTTCTAGAAATATCGTTGACATTGACCGCGGATTAAGAGCCAATCAACGGGATTACAGATTGGATTAAAGGTCTATGACCTTAGTAAATGTAGATGAACATACATAAAGGTTGTTAACCAGATATGTTGTAAAAAAAAGCAATGTTAACGAACATTTTTAGAAAAGCTAAATATCGAAAACATTTTGTAGAAAATAATTCAACAAAATTTTCTAGAAAAAAATTGCAACACAATTTTGTAGAAAAGTTAAATTTTAACAATATTTTCTACAAAATCGCAATTTTGATGAAATTTTCTAGAAAATATTTCAACCGAATTTTGTAGGATTTTGTAGAATTTCAACTGTTTTTCGGGAATACAACAATTTTAACGAAATTTTGTAGAAAAAAATGCAATTCAAACGTTATTTCTTAGTGAATACAACGATAAAACGACTTTCTACAACATTATTTAGAAAAATGCAAGTTCAACAAAATTTTGTAGAATAATACAATTTTACGAAATTTTATTGAAAATTGCAATTCTGATTAAACTTTCTTCACGAATTCTAGAATATAGATTTTTGTCAATTTGGCCGTAATACAGGGTTTTCCACCAAGAGGTGTTATTTTGAATCACCCAGTATTTCGGTAGCTGTCACTTTTGAAGCTTTTATTCTTTGACATTTGACAAGTAGAAACTACGCCATTACTAAAAATGGAACGATACAAAACGATCAACAAACGATCGAACAAAAAAACCATACGAACGCTACAAAATCATCTTGACTGATGAGGCCAATTTCCACCTCGGTGGCTACGTCAACAAGCAAAATTGTCGCATGTGGGGCTCGGAAAACCCAAGGGTTATTGTTGAGAAACCTCTCCATCCTCAGCGTGTGACTGTTTGGTGCGGTTTATGGTCCGGCGGGGTCATTGGACCTTACTTTTTCGAAAATGAGGTTGGATTGCGCTATCGAGAGATGATTAATGATTTTTTGTGGTCGTAGTTGAATGGTATTGATCTGGACAACGTTTACTTTCAACAAGACGGCGCTACGTGCCACACAAGCAACGAAACCATTGCTCCGTTACGGGAAATGTTTCCGGAACGTGTTATCTCTCGAAGAGGTGATCACAATTGGCCACCGAGATCTTGTGATTTAACACCTTGCGACTTCTTCCTTTGGGGCCACGTGAAAGATAAGGTCTACGCCAACTGCCCAGCGTCGATTCAAGACCTCAAAGATAGAATTCGTGAGGCTATCGAGGACATAGGGCAGCCACTTTGCGATTTGGTTATGGAAAATTTCCTGAAAAGGATATGGTCCTGTAAGCGTGGTCGTGGTGGCCATTTGGCTGATATTGTTTTTCATTACTAACGGCATACCTTCCTCTTTATAATGAAATAAACATCCGATCATTTATCTCAAAAAATGGAATTTTTCTTTGAATACCAAAATAACACCTCTTGTTGGAAAACCCTTTAATATCAAAATACATCCATGCCACCTTTTTCTTATAAATGACACTGCCATATTGAAATGTTAGGCTGAGGGGAATGTTGCATACATTTCAGAAGAGTAGTGCACGATTTTATATAATTTTCATACCAACCGATTAGGTGTATCTATAATTATGAACAGTTAATTCTAGACGAAAATTCTACTTACCCGGTATAAATAAATCCTTCAATTGCATTTGACCAATATCCTCATGACTTCTCATCCAATTGGGATAAATCTTAAGACATTCCACACTCAGCAATTCATTGCCATGAAAACTGGCCACATAATAGTCAAGACATTTCATCTTTCTATAGTGCTCCACCTCATCTGTGGCATCATTGCGATTCCAACCGTAGGGAAATCTCAGTTTGCCCACCTTTTGTCTAATGGCCAAACGATGAATACCATCACTTACATTTTGGATACGTATATAGGGATAAAGCAAAATGGACGATGGCTCCTCAGTGTATATGCCATACCATTCGGGACG
This sequence comes from Eudasyphora cyanicolor, assembly GCA_963930755.1. Taxonomy (NCBI): domain Eukaryota; kingdom Metazoa; phylum Arthropoda; class Insecta; order Diptera; family Muscidae; genus Eudasyphora; species Eudasyphora cyanicolor. The sequence continues at coordinate 221,900,399 of OZ005735.1, forward strand.
TTCATAACAATCGGAAGCCCAATTGAGGGTCAATGCAGATTCCTGATAGATTTTTCCATCCAAACCAATGGTCAAGTAAATGGGACAGGCTTTAAAGCGGCACAAAGGGAGAACAAACTAATTAAATTATTTTGCAAATTTTGATTTAATTTTCACCTTTGACACAAACACCGATTAATAATTGCCCAATGAGTGGGAGGATGAGGAGCAGGCGAATGCCTATTAAATTCATTTTACTTGCGAACATCCAAAAGAACAGCCAAATATTATTCTTTACACGCCGGCATTCGTTTTGAGACTGTCATAAAAACGCTGACAAATTGCTCGGCTGCTACTCACAAGCTCAAGTGAGATTATTCTATTAAAATTAATTTAGACGGGAATATCCATCATACCGGGTGTTGCAATACTAAAGATGATGGTTTCTGGGTATGTTTGTGAAAATAAATTTCGTAGTTTTCCCATATCATGCTTAATTAACTAAGAAATCTGAAGAGTTCTTAAATTAATTTAATTTATTAGAAATGTGGGATCAACAAATCATATTTTCTATAATTGAAATTGCTATGAATCAGTTTTTTATAATTGTCAGCAAAATGTGAACTCTCATAATAGCGAAGAAGTTAGGATGGTTTAAAATCAAACGGGTCTACAAGGCCTAAATCAAAGATAATTTTTAACACTTAAAAAAAATTAAAAGAAAAACCTATTTTGTTAATGTAAGTTTATTTACACGTACTTGTAATTGAATTAAAGGCATGGTACGTCTTTAAATCAATTACATATTGAACATCAATTAAAAACATAAAACTTTCTTAAATCAATTACATGTTGTAATTAAATCAAGAACATGTTTAATTTGTCATTATGTTTATTGATACTGCATTATGTGACCAAATCCATTTCGATACGTATTTTTATACCCTACACCACACTGTGGTACAGGGTATTATGACTTTGTGCATTTGTTTGTAACGCCCAAAAAGAGAAGAAATAGAACCATAGTTTATTATACCGATCGTCATAGAATCAATTTTTGAGTCGATTTAGCCATGTCCGTCTGTCTGTCCATGTATTGTTGTAATCAAAGTGCAGGTCGTATTTATGGTCCGATTATGATGAAATTTAGCACAGTACTCTTTTTTGGCCCAAGGACGATCCCTATTGAAATTGGTCAAAATCGGTTCAGATTTAAATATAGCCCCCATATATATGTTACCCCCGATTTGGCATGTAAGCGCTGTAGAAACTGTATTTTACATCCGATCAGTGCGAAATTCGGCAGAAAGAGGTTTCTTATTACATGAAGGAATACTGCCAAATTCGGATAAAATCGGTTCAGATATAGATATATAGACCCCATATATGTTACCCCCGATTTGACATGTAAGCGCTGTAGAGACTATATTTTATATCCGATCAGTACGAAATTCGACAGAAAGAGCTCTTTTTACATGAATGAGTATTCAAATCGGTTCAAATTTATATATAACCTCCATATATATGTTCCTCCTGATTTGGTATCAAAGCGCTTTAGATGTTGTACTTTACTTCCGATCATTACAAAATTTTCCAGTAAGATGTTTCTCAATTTAGGAACGAATATTGCTTAATTAAGCGATTATCGGTTCTGAATTAGATATAGTCACATGTATATGTTCCTACCCATTTACCAATTATTCCAAATTATTATCGCAATGACCCTTATCGCATTGTTAGGGAGGTGTAGGGTATTATATAGTCGGCCCCGCCCGACTTTCTGCCTTTCCTTACTGGTATTAGTAATAAATTCACTGAATGAAAAAGTGCCGAATTCAGTGGAAAGTCCAGAAAATAGAAATGTATACTTATAAAATTTCCAAATTCTTGTTTCATTGGTCATGCATCACATTATCATATTGCGATTGTATTGGAGTGAGCAGCTGTAATTATCGCATACCGAGCATTTTTGTTCATGTATTTCCTATATAATACTTGCAAGATATATCAAAATATGGGCTGTGCCACGCCCACTGGTCCTATTCCGCCCATTTGTAAGCCAATCACGTAGACTGCTACCAGATACATATACGCAAAATTTCAACACTCTCGCTAACAAAATGAGCAAGATAATTCAATTTTAAAATTTGGCTTATATGGGCGGTGGCACCATTGGTCAGATCCCGCCAATTTTTGGACCAATCACGTGGACTGTCACCAGATACATATGTACAACATTGCAGCACTCCCGCTAGCAAATTGTGCAAGATATCAAAATTTGGTCTATGTCGGCGGGGCCACGCCCATTGGGCCGATCCCGCCCATTTTTGGACCAATCACGCAGACTGCCACCATATACATATACACAAAATTCCAGCACTCTCGCTAACATATTGTGCAAGATATATCATTTTCAAAATTTGGCTTATATGGGCGGGGCCAAGCCTATTGGTCCGATCCCGCCCATTTTTTGACCAATTACGTAGAATGCTACCAGATACATGTACGCAATATTGCAGCACTCCCGCTAGAAATTTGTGCAAGATATCAAAATTTCAAAATTTGGTCTATGTGGGCGGTCCATTGGTCCGATATCGCCCATTTTTGGACCAATCGCGTAGACTGTCACCAGATACATATGTACAACATTGCAGCACTCCCGCTAGCAAATTGTGCAAGATATCAAAATTTGGTCTATGTGGGCGGGGCCACGCCCATTGGTCCGATCCCGTCAATTTTTGGACCAATCACGTGGACTGTCACCAGATACATATGTACAACATTACAGCACTCTAGCTAGCAAATTGTGCAAGATATATCAATTTAAAAATTTGGCTTATATGGGCGGGGCCACGCCCATTGGTCCGATCCCGGCCATGTTTTTACCAATTACGTAGAATGCCACCAGATACATATACACAACATTGCAGCACTCCCGATAGCAAATTGTGCAAGATATCGAAATTTCAAAATTTGGTCTATGTCGGCGGGGCCACGCCCATTGGTCCGATCCCGCCCATTTTTGGACCAATCACGTAGACTGTCACCTGATACATATACACAAAATTCCAGCACTCTCGCTAACAAATTGTGCAAAATATCTCAATTTCAAAATTTGGCTTATATGGGCGGGGCCACGCCCATTGGTCCGATTCCGCCCATTTTTGGAAAATTCACCACTAAATGCATACACACAAAATTTCAGCACTCTAGCAAAAAATGTTTCTCAATATCAAAATTGGACCCATATGGGCGGGTCCACGCCCACTTGATATATCGAAAATTCAAGTACCCTATTTTCAGCACCCCCTACACATGTACATTCTGTGAAAATTTCAAGATGATCGGTCTAGCCGTTTAGACGTCTATACGGAACAAACAAACATACAAACTAGAGTGATCAAAACCGGTTTAAAATAAACCGGCCCACCGGTTTTTTGCTTCCCCCGTCCCCGGTTTTTCTCAAAATCATGAATTTCGAACAACCGGTGCAACCGGTTTTTTTCGTTTGTTTCCACCGGTTTTCCGGTTTTTTTATCACTAAAATATTAAAAATTATTTACAACTTTATATACAAAATATCACAAATTAAGATAATAATATGAAAGATCTCCTTATATGGCCTAAAAGGACTCGGCAACTTTGCTAGAATCCGAAGCCATTCACCAATTTCTATACAAATTACAAAAATGTAAAGAAAATAAATGATTCATACGCGCAGAAGTTATGTGAAAAGTAAACGCATTCTCCCACTTCCAAACCGAAACAAAAACAAGTAAGAAAATTTCAATTATCAATATACCCACCTGCACTAAAGTGTGTATATAAAATATATATGTATAAAGATTTAGTACCTCTATTAAATATTCTATTTAATACCCCGAAATATTAATATTTTCTTGACTGAACTACATAAGGGGAATTGCATGTCAAGTGAGTTAATTTTTAAAAAGGATGTCTTCTGTCGGGATGAAAATTGCACCAAGTAGCCCTATCAGATAGTAGTTATGAGACACAATTCCAACGAGATCGTTTAAGGACTTTCCGAGTTGGAGGGTGTCAAATATTGACATTTTTGTCAAACGGTTGTTTTTCCCATCTGAAATACTAAAATGTTTGGTTGAAATTATTTAAGCTTTCTTTTGAGCAAATTATTTAAGCTTTCTTTTGAGAAAAAAATCAAAAATTAAAACATAGGTTTTTACCAAAAATTCAAAAAAGTTTAATTTTGCAAAAAAAGTAATGAAAATATATTTGCTATTTTTTTAAAAGGTTGAAGAAAAGACTATCGATAACACTTTTGGAAAATGTTTCTAAATACACTAGCTAATTAGTTATAAGTATGAGATAAAAGGACCGTTTGACTCAAATGGCAATATTCATCACAATCCAACTCATAACTACTATCCAACAGGACTAAATTTGGTGCAAGATTCCTGATCAGAAGACATCGCTTTTAAAAATGTAATATTAAAAAATCGCCTTTTTTGTTATTAAAAAGGAAAATGTTTTTCAAACGGCAATTTTCATACTGTTTTGTTATGCAGAAAAAACCCGGTTCTACCGGTTTCCCCGGTTTTCTTCGAAGAAAAAAACCGTCCACCGGTTTTTTTATAACTTAAACAAACCATCCACCGGTTTTTTATTTTTTAAAAAAAAAACGGTTTTTTGATCACTCTAATACAAACCCACAAACATACACTCTCTTTTATATATATAGATAGATAGATAATCGTTCGCCAATTGCGCTAAGTCCATTTTTTTTAAATCCAAAAAAAAAACACTTTCCAGTCGACCCACGAACTTGACACCCATGAGCAATATTTTAGCTCTCGTTAAGAGCTATCTTTTTGCTATTGAACGATTCCCGATCCGACGTTCCGGAATCATCGGTCCATATTTCTTCAAAAATGATGCCGGTGAGAACGTAACGGTCAATGGCGACCGTTATCGTGCCATGATAACCGACTATTTGATGTTTGAAATTTAAGCTCGTGATCTCGGCGACAATTGGTTTCAACAAGACGGCGCCACTTCCCACACATCGCATCAATCAATGGATTTATTGAGAGAACACGTCGGTTAGCAGATAATTTCACGTTTTGGGCAGGTCGATTGGCCACCAAGATCGTGTGATATCACACCGTTAAACTTTTTCCTTTGGGGATATGTAAAGTCTAAAGTTTATGCGGACAAACCCGCTTCGATTCAGGCCTTGGAGCAAAACATCACGCGTGTCATTCGCTTGTTACCAGTCGAAATGCTCGAACGAGCCATCGAAAATTGGACTCAACGGATGGACCATCTGAGACGTAGCCGCGGCCAACATTTGATAGACATAATCTTCAAAAAATAAATGCCAAAGAATGTTCTTTCAAATGATAATAAACATTCTCCATTCAATTTGAATTTTCTGTGTTTTTTCTTTAAAAAAGTAGGGAACCTCGAAATGGATCACCCTATATAAACAATTTATTGAAAGTTTCGATAAACAATTTATCTTTGAACACACATTTATTTCACTTTCATAATATTTTATCCAAATGCGACCGAACACAGCCGTCCTCTAGTACCGCTTCACAAGAAGTGATAAAAAATCTTCTCTGGTACTCTCCTTTTTATGATTAACGGTTCTCTAAATTGTCTTCTCGCAAATAAAAACGATATCATCCTATTAAATAAACCCATATATCTATAATATTTTGTGGAAATCTTTCAAAGAAAACTGAGCCCTAATTTAAAATTAACAAAGACCGCAAACAATTAAGGACATGTTGTCTTTAAAAATGTGTATAATTTATGTCCAAAATTATTAAATCATTATTTGGAAATAAAAGTTTTGACCTTAACGGAAGACCGATCCCTGGCAGATAACTTTCGAATATGCGTAACCTATTTACACTTTAAATTCCATGGTGACGAATCTATTTTAAAGCGTGTCTACCAAGGTCCACAAATGCCCCAAATTTAATTCCGTGTACTATAAAAAATTGCATTTTTCAACTCTCTACGTCTCTCCGCGAGAAGCGAAAAGGAGTCGGTAATCACCATATGAGAAGCCCTTTTTAGGGTATTATAAATAAATGCAGTTATAGCCATAAGTATTGCTAAAGAAATTAAAAAAAATATATTCAAATTTCGTTGTTTTTATTCTTGTAATTTCATTTAATGAGTTAAAGCCATTTAAAGTTTGCTAAGTAAGGAAAGGCAGAAAGTCGGGCGGGGCCGACTATATAATACCCTACACCTCCCTAACAATGCGATAAGGGTCATTGCCATAATAATTTGGAATAATTGGTAAATGGGTAGAAACATATTATCTAATTCTGAAACGATAATCGCTAAATTAAGCAATATTCGTTCCTAAATTGAGAAACATCTTTCTGGAAAATTTTAATGATCGGAAGTAAAATACAACTTCTATAGCGGTTTGATACCAAATCAGGAGGAACAATCAATATAAATCTGAACCGATCTTCCCTGAATACTCATTCATGTAAAAAGACCTCCTTCTGTCGAATTTCGTACTGATCGCATATAAAATACAGTCTCTACAGCGCCTACATGTCAAATCGGGGGTAACGTATATATGGGGGCTATATCTAAATCTGAACCGATTTCTTCCAAATTTAACAATGTTCATTCATATAATAAGAAACCTCTTTCTGCCGAATTTCATACTGATCGGATATAAAATAAAATTTTTACAGCGCTTACAAGTCAAATCGGGGGTAACGTATATATGGGGGCTATATCTAAATCTGAACCGATTTTCTCCGAATTTAGCAGTATTCCTTCATGTAATAAGAAACCTCTCTTTGCCGAATTTCGCACTGATCGGATATAAAATAACATTTTTACAGCGCTTATATGTCAAATCGGGGGTAATGTATATGTGGGGGCTATATCTAAATCTGAACCAATTTCAACCAAATTCAATAGGGATCGTCCTTGGGCCAAAAAAAAGATATGTGTAAAGTTTCGTCGAGATCGGACCATAATTGCGACCTGTACTTTGATTACAAGAATACATGCACAGACGGACAGACAGACAGACAGACAGACAGACAGACGGACAGACAGACGGACATAGCTAAATCGACTCAGAAAGTGATTCTAAGTCGATCGGTATAATAAACGATGGGTCTATTTCTTCTCCTTTTGGGTGTTACAAACAAATGCACAAAGTTATAATACCTTGTACCACAGTGTGGTGTAGGGTATAAAAAATGGACTACAATAAGTGATGCCAACATTGCGTTCTTTTATGTGCTGAACCCTTATTTATGGAGATATATGTCAAGTGAGTCAATTTTTAAAAGCGATATCTTCTGATCCGGATGAAACTTGCACGAAGTTTAGTCCTATTGGATAGTAGTTATGACATGAAATATCAACGATATCGGTTAGGGACTGTCTGAGTTGCAGGGTTTTGAATTTGAAATTTTGGTCAAACGGCCCTTTTTCCCATCTCATGTCATGATGACAAATTTTGACCAACGAGTTTTTTATCAATCTTGTTAAGAAAATAAAAATTTGTTTTGTTAAATTTTTTTTTGGCAAAATTAAAACTTGTTTTGGCTTTTTTGTCCAAAAACATACTTTTTGTTTGTTTTTTTTTTGCCTTAAAATCACACACGTGCTCTCACATACACACCATTCACATGCCTTCCATGGTGGAGGGTAAGGAGTACTGTCTCCACTAATTTGGAACCTAGCAGTGAATGAAATCCTGCTGATTTCCAGGGGAATACGGTCGCTGCGGCACCATTACTGTGTTGTTTTTGGCCAAATATTCGCGCACAAGCAACAATGTGTGTGCAGGGGCGTTATCATGGTGCAAAGGCCAGTTTTTGTTCTTCCACAAATCTGGGCGTTTTTTGGCGGATTGCTTCGCGCAATTTGCTCATAACTTGCAGGTAATATTCTTTATTGACCGTATTACCCTGTGGCAAGAACTCATAATGCACCACGCCCCTGCACGCTGTTCGTCCTTCGCATCTTCTCGGTCCTCTAAGAACATTTTGTACCACCGATAAACGTTGCTTTGGTCCAAGGTACCTACTTCACCTTATGCCACAGTCAACATTATTTTGTTTTTCAAAATAATTTTTTTCACACAACATTTGATGCAGAAAAAATTCTGAAATAGATAAAAATCGAAGACAAGTTAAAAAACATCCAAGCACAACAGCTGTCAAAAATTAACTAAACATTCAAAATGGCCGACCTTGTCAGCATATGTAAGGGACATTAGTACCAACATAACGCTGCAAAAATATCAAAAAGCAAATACAAGTAGCCCGCGGAAATTAAAAATTCGCGGTATTTTTTGAACATACCTCGTATATTTTTGTGCGCCACTCTCCACGTGCAAGCTTTGGCTTAGGCAAGAGGCAATCAGACAGTCCAACGAAAGATGGACAGAAATTGGCTCCTGCAGGGTAGGTAGACAAATATCGCCAAGGTATGACCTGAGAAGGTCAAAATATCTCCTTGCACTAGAGAGGAAAATATTGTCAATGTTAGTATCAGTTCTGACGGGACACTGCTTGATCGGCGAACACTCCAAAAGACTGGGTATTGACTCCAATGACTTCTGCAGAAGCTGTGGAGATGAAGAAGTGGAGAGCATTGAGCACTTGCTAAGCGACTGTCCCGCTTTGAGTAAACGACGACTGGACACACTGGGGTCGGCTTTTCTAGGCAGTCTAACAGATCTTTCCGGTACCGATATTCTATCGATAAATTTGTATATAGAACAGGTTGGTTTTGATGAGGGGCATTTCAGCCCGTGGTAACATTAGGGACCTAAACTGGTCTATGTGAGCTGGTAAAAAAATACGGCTGCAAACCCTAACCTAAACCTAATGGTGGAGGGTACATAAGATTTGGCATCTGCACTTAATGCCGCGCTTATTTGTTATGCCCTCACGTTAGTGCAGGAGGGTGTATCATTTGAATACACTGCAATTCGTTTTAGGATATTTTAATTCATTTGAACAATGTCCGTCCGTCTGTCTGGCTGTTGTGTACGATAACTCTCGAAAGGAGTAACTGATTGGCTTCACAATTGGTATGTGATAATACTTGTTTCTATCCCAGGCTAAGTTCGAAGATGGGTCATATTGATACACTTCTTCTAGTACTTCCCTCTTACATAAATACTTGATATTTTGTGTAGTGTATAGTGATGTCAAACTGGAAATCCCGATCCTGAATATTCTATTCTTTCAAATTTATGAAAAAATCCTAACATAAAATCTGATCTGGAACTCCCAAAGGAAATTACAACTCCCAAACGAAGTTGTGAGGGAATTTCACTTCAAAATAGTTAAAAATTATAAAATTATAGGAATATTGGAAACCATCTAATATGTTTGAACAATGAATTATTTGTTAGGTTAGGTTAGGTTGAAGAGAGGAGACGTTTAAACGTCTCATGTCCATGGACATACACTTAAGCCAGCGGTTCGGCCTGTTGTGCGCTCCTTATTTGTTAACATACGAAATAAATCATTTTAAAAAATAATGGGAATACGAATTCCCAAGGGAGTATTTTTTAAAAAAAGTTAATTTATGCTTTAGCTGTTTTTATCCTTATTCAAATTAAATTAAAACTGAACTAAAATGTTTGTACTCCATTTCGAAATATCACATTATTAAGAATGAAAAATCCCAATTTATCCCGGGAAAACGAAAAATTTCGGGATCCCGAAAAATGTCAATTTCAAAATCCGGAATCCCGGGATTTGTGAAAACCAATCCCGTTTGATATCTCTAGCAGTGTATAAAAGTAGAATGTGGAATCGATCACATAGGTCCCAGTGTAGAATCGATCACAGAGCCCCCGGAAGACTTCCTCTGTACTAGAGTCCACAACTGGACAAAAAACAGCGAGCAGTCGCATAAAGCAGTGATCCACACACATTTCCCAAGGAAATCACCGGCAGAACTCGAGTTGCCTGATGAATACAGAATTTGAGGGGTGATTAGCAGCATTGAGCCCTTTAAATCACCTGGACCAGACGGCATTGTCCCAGCAGAAATGCAGAGAAAGTTTAAATACATTATCCCCCGGGTGGAGAAAATTTATGAAGGCAGTATCTGGCACTCATATATCCGCTGGATGGATATCATATCCATTATTCATATCCAGTGTGGGAACGATATCGCGCACTAGGCCAAAATACCTCAGACCACCTCTGAGGTCTTCCTGTATACCAAAGCTCTATACCTCTGGTGTCTTCATATATACTGGAATCGATCAGTGAGCTCTTCCTCTATACTAGAGTCGAACTTCTAGGCTAGAAGTTCTAGCTCTTCCTGTATACTAGAGGCGACCTCTGATATTTTCCTCTATACTAGAGGCGTCCCCTGAGATCTTCCTCTATATTAGAGTCGACCTCCGAGGACTTCCTATGTACTAGAGTCGTTCTCTTAGATCTCCCTCTATACCAGAGCCCACTTCTTATGTCTTCATCTGCATTACAGTCATCCTATGAGGTATTCCGGTACAATAGATTCGACCTCTGAGGTATTCCGAGGTCTTTTGGCCTAGTGCGCGATGTCGTTCCCACATTGGATATGAATAATGGATATGATATCCATCCATCGGATATACTACAATCGACCACTGATGCATTTCGTGAAATGAAGTCTAACAAACCTCCATTCTGACATTAGCATAAAAAATCATAAAATTAAGCAATGGCCGAATAAAATCAGTAATAGCTTTTAAACCCGTATCAAATCTGAATATTGTCCATAGCATAATTGAATTTTCATTCAAGTAAGTAAAAACGTATGAAAATAGCCACTCTTTGGAACGACCATTTTCAATTTAGATTTTTTTTACAGAACTATAAGTTTTCTAACAAAAAAATGTTGAAGTTACAGAACTACAATTTTTTTTAACAAAACAAGCGAGAAAGTACAGTCGGGTAAACCGACTTACGATACCCGTCACCTTCAGTCCCAAAAAATATTCGTAAATTTACACACAAAATTATAGATTCATTAGGACGCACCATTTCCATAAATTCTGCAGCAATCATCCAATTTTTTTCATATTTCGCATTTTATTCAAATGAATGAATACAGACAAAGAAGTCGGTTTAGCCGAGTGAAATTTTTTTACTTGTTTTAATAATATTTTTGAATTAAAAAAACATCTTATTATATAACTCTTTACCGACTGTTCCTCAGAACCTCCTTCCGAAATTATCTTCAAAATAATAAAGACAGCTCTGGAAGCTAATCCCAAAAAATATGACCCCAGACCCTATAAATCGGTGCAAATTGTTGCAAAATTATAATAAAACTAATTGAAATTAGGCATTTGATTTGTCGGTTTTAATTGTTAAAATGAATGAATTAATAATATTAAATAAATTATTTAAAATATTGTAACAAATAGCAGTCTTATGTGTTGCATAAATTTTGTGTGTTAACATATAATGGAGATGAATGGTATATACGTAATATGTAGTAGTGGTAGTAATAGTAGTAGTAGTATTGGTAGTGATAGTTTTTGTTAAGATATTCTTCTTATGGTGATTTCAATTCTGAAAAAAATTTTGCCCCGTCGACGTGCAATTCTGAAAAATATTTGCACTTTTTAGGTGGAACTGATGTAGTTCCTGATGAATTCCAGTTATCGGGAAAAGGGCAACGAAAATGTTGCATTTTTTTGCAGAAAAGAAATCGCCATTTATTTTCTCTCATTTGCCCTGGGAAGGCGTGGCTTAAATACATACAACACATCCTTTATAAAAAAATAAAACTAAAAACAATAATAAAAAAAAACAAAACATAAACGTTATTTAATCTAAATTTACTTAAACCTACAAAAATTTTAACTGGGATGTTTGTTGTCTTTTTCAATGTCTTTTTTTCCTTTTTTTGTCACATAAATAATGAATTAATTAATACTTTACAGCAATTAAGCAGAGTCGTAAAATCTAAGCACACTCTTGTTTTTTTTCAGGCTAATGAATGATAAGAGATCACAGGAAAATAATAAAAAGAGATGACAAACGATTTTTCAAGATAACTTTTTAAAGTTATTTTTAACAAAAGGTTTTTAATACAGAAAAAGCTTTTTATGTCATTTATTTCTTTTGGAAAAGAAAATTAAAGATTTATTAGATATTAATATTTTGTATTTAGTTTTATTTAAAAAAATACTTAGAAAGCTTTTAGTTTTCCCTACTCTATACGATACGAACTTTGTCAGAAGCTTTCCCTTCTCCTTTGTCGTTATGTTATTTTTAAAACAGGACCAACTTTTTTAAATACAGCATTTTCTTTGGTTGTTTCCATTTTTAATTTAAAAAGTGTCCTCACACTATGAGGTTTGACACAAGATTTCTACAAATACAAGCTTTCTATTTTCTGTTTAGTAAACTTTTAAGATTTTCAATTATTTAGAAAGGAAAATTATTATTTGCCTTGATTTTCAGTATAAAAAAATCTTTAACAAGTTTTCCAATTATTACAAAAAGTTTATAAGTATATATCTTTTGATTTCTCACGAGATTGAAAAAGAAAGCTTTCTTGTAAAAGATTTTTTAGCAATATCCTCTATTCGAGTGCAAAATTAGCATGTTTGAAGCTATTTTCTGACACTTGATGCAGAAAGCCCTTACAATAGTATTCTCGAACTTTGTAAAACATAAAGCTGTCCATAGCATTGCATTTTTTTGTATCTTGAAAAAAGTTGGAACACTTTTTTCAATTTAACATAATTTAATTATATTAAAAAGGAGCGGTTTAAAAAAGGAGCGAGCTTTCAATGACATTATTTTATTTGTAAACAACATTTAAAAGCTTACATTTAAAAGCTTTTTTTTAAGGGTTTCAGTTATATTTTCCCAGAATTTAACATTATCAACTTTGGCAGCAAAGTATTTTCTGTGCTTCTTTTAAAATTATAACTTTTTGCTTAGGAAAGCTTTCTACAGTTCTTTTTTGTATTTCTAAAACAGAAACATTATTTTAAACACAATATTTCTTCGTTAATGATAATTAAAAGCTTGCAAATCGGTAATGTTTTACTTATTATTTATATTTTGTTATCATTTGTAATCAAAAGCTTTTAAACTTCCCTTCTCAAGCGAAAAAACATGAGCTTTGACACACGATGTGTAAAAGCTTTCAATAAATACAAGTTTTCTATTTCAGTTTATAGATTTTCAACCAAAGCTATTATTTATCAAGAAAAATGATTATTTTGTAATCGTTTATTCTATTCATTCTAAAAATCAATAATAAATATTCCATAAATTATTGCGAAAAAGTTATTTTTGATTTCTCAAGAGAGAGAAGAAGAAAGCTTTCCTAGTTTTATTGTTACGGCTTTTTATATATTTTATATGTAGCAATATTTTCTTTTCGTGTGCAAAATTAATAATTTTTAAAGTTCTTTTCTAACGATTGATGTAGAAAGCTCCACAACTTTGTAAATTGTATAACTTTGTAAAATATAAAGCTTCCCATGATCTCGTATCTTCTTTACCGTATAGTCTCTAATAACCACCCTTTTTTATCGAGCAGCCTAGAATTCCGATTTGATCTATTTTCTTATTAGCTAGAAAATCTATATACATCTTCGAGTTCTTAAAATGCTAAAGCTCTTAGAAAACAATGTCTTAATCTTTATCTTCTTTGCTACAAACTAATTTGAACTTTTATGTACTTAAAGCTATGCTGCCACAAAGGCCATAATTTACATTTCGTATATACAATTTGAATATCTTTGATTTCTTTGTTTGTTTGTGTATCTTTCTGAGTGCAGAGAAGAGATTTTGAAGCTCGGCATTTGCTCGACGTCATTTTGAAATGTGTCTACTCTTGGAGCAGCGCACCATATCAAGAGTATTCTTGGATTGCTCTTTGAGGTAATTTGTCGTCTCCATCCCAAGAGATAAAATCTCTGGTCTAATCTCTCGTTTTGTTTAAGTACTTTGGAACCTGGAACTCCTCTCAGCTGCGAGAGTAGCTGCTCGAATCAACTGACCTAAAATCAACTGACTTGCTGGGTTAATAGATTCACTAGTTCTGTTCGATCCATATTGTTGAGAGTTTGCATATCCACACCCAAAGCTGTTGCCACAGCTTCAATGTCCAGACCAAAGGAGGCCAAAAGTTCCAGAAATCGCATTTCTTCACCCGTCACGGGATTCGTGAGAGTGGGACAGGAGTGATTGCATTGGGGCCAACTGCAACGCTCCAGCAGGCGTAGGGAACATCGTTCGGGTACTCGTGGTACACCACTGCGACGATTGATTTTAGAACTGTTAAGACGTTTTTCCACCACCACCATTGTTACCGGTTGCTCCTTTTGCAATTCTCTCTCGGGATCTGTGGTATCGGTGGAGTTATGCTCTTTCTTTCTCCTTTGGCGTTTCTTGTGCTTTCTCTTTTGCTTTTCTTGCTCAGTGCGTTTACGTTTATGCTCTCTACGCTGATGTTGAGTATCGGTGGAATTCTCCGTTATGCGAATGGCATTGGTGAGATTGCTTTCATGATCGCCGGCGTCGGCCATATTGTTTTTGCGACGATTACGTCTCTCTTCTCTTCGCTTTTGCTGTTCATGTCTCAGGCGCTTGCGTTCTTCTCTCTCGGCTTTGGTTAAACGTTTGCGTTCCACATTATTGTTGTTGTTCTTTTTCTTGTCCCGCTGTTTTCCTCTCTGCTGCTTTTCGTGACGTTTTTTTGTATCCTTGTGGCTGATGGTGGCTTCCGTGGAACGCTTTAGTTTGTCGTGACGCCTCTTGCGTGGCCGCGTAGAGTGTTCCCAGCATCGCAGAGCGGTAGGCAAAGAGATTTCATCAATTTTCAGAGATAACCATTCGCGTTTAGACAAAACCGCATGACCTATGCAAGAGGGAGCAAAGACGGCTGTGACATTATCCAAAGAGGAACGCAAAGCTCCTCCCATGGCATGGATATAGTTCCATTGATGTGGAGTGACTGGGGCCGCTACATTATCAGCTCTCATTTGAGCTTCATCAAAAAGCCATTGGAATACAAATAAGGGAGCTAAAATTAAGAAAATATAAAATTAGTTAAATAATCCAAAGCTGAAGGTATCAAAGCCCAAAACTTACTTTTCAAGGTTGGATAAAGTCTATAGCCAAAATAGCAACGCCAAGGTTCTGCCTTATACTGCTCCACGCAGGCCTCGGGCAGTAGACCCTTCCAAAGAGACCAGCCTTGGCGTACAGCTTCACTGGAAGCCACAGCCGAGGGTGTATAAGGTTCACGATCTAAAAACCAGCCAGAATCGCTGACACCTCTGACGGTAACCTGAAGTTTGCGTTCATGTTGCAAATAATGCGATATACGATCCAGGTTTAACATAACACCCAAACCTCCAGCTGAAGAACCCACCAGCAAAAGCTCAGCACCAGGTATACGGCCCAAACCCATTGGGATCAAATCGGCTATGACTTGTTTCAGAATTAAAGCTCCCATAAAACGGAAGGTAAACTCCGGAGAATCAATGGTAGAATTAGTGCCAGACCAAGAATCACTGCTGCAATAGGGTACCAAAACATGATTGGCGCTGTGCCAATAGGGATTTTCCTCGGGCAAAGGGGACAAAATGCCTCCAACTAAAGTGGAAGAGAAAAAAAGGAAATTATATAAAAGTTACACAAAAAATAAAATATCTCTATAATATGCACACTTACCATCTCTGGTCTCTGGCCAATCGGTGGAAGTCATCAAGTGCCTCAAACGATTCCAACGTGCCCGACATGTTTTCACATCATAACAATGCCACCCGCCCTCCAGGAATACTATCCATTTCTTAGAGTTGGGATTTTTGCGTAAATAAAAGCTCATTGCCGAACCATCATTGCAAACTATACTGCGATTCGAAAGTAAAGCTCTCTTTAAAGCTCGCGCACCATGTTCATGATGAGCACCGGCCGCATTATTTCCATGTACCGAATTATTCTCCATAAACGTATTCGATTGTTCCTGCACAAAGGCTGAAGCATTGAGC
This sequence comes from Eudasyphora cyanicolor, assembly GCA_963930755.1. Classification (NCBI taxonomy): domain Eukaryota; kingdom Metazoa; phylum Arthropoda; class Insecta; order Diptera; family Muscidae; genus Eudasyphora; species Eudasyphora cyanicolor. Next base: position 221,916,393 of record OZ005735.1, read on the forward strand.
GAATTGGCCAAGGCTGGATTCAATATTAATGGTGAGGCGGCGGCAAATGAGGATGTATGACTTTGGTGTGAAGGTGCCGCTGTGACTAAAAAGTTCCCACTGTATACGGCCAATGTGGAGAGTAAGAGAATTTGTGTTAACTGCATTAGGCTGCGTGTGGGGCACAAATTCGAACGATGTGGACTGTGGAATGTTGATCCACATGCTTGAGGACATCCACATGTTGGCATTGTTGCCGATGTCTGTGGGACTAGTGGTAGCAATGTTGAAGCGGATGTACTATTGTTTGCTTGGTTGTTGTTTATTGTGTGGATTGTGGTATCCATTTGGCTGCTGCAGGTTTGTGTCGCAGATAAGTTGTTACCGGGTTGTGGCTGCAATAAAATAATGAAGAACAGGGCGATTACTATTTATTTCTCAACAGGGTGAGCTAGAGTTTATTATAACTGACACAGTAGCGTCGATTTGCTGCTGGGTGGAAAAGGGGTGTTTTTTTATTTTATAGATATACAAAATAATTTTAAAATTATGGAATTTAATAATTAAAATTCCTAAAATTCCGCAATAGTGATTGAAGAATGTAATTGGATTGAAATGTACGACTTTTAGAGGACCTTCTCATCTATATCTGAGCAGAATTAGAAGAAATATTGTCATGTTTAACCAATGTTAAATGGTGTGTTCGTTCAAACATTTCGTATTTTATAACGTTTTTGGTTGACTAAACTGATATCAGTTAAATTTTATATAGATCTGTTGAGAGTTACGATTTTATAGCGCTAATCATCTGAATACATCTGAAACGACTTTCAGAGGCTCTAAACCTGGATATAAGTATATGTGGGGGCTAAATCTGAACCGATTTTCTTCTAAGTGGACAGAGCCCGTCCTTGGGTCAAGAAACTCTACTGTAACAAATTTCAAAATGATTGGATGTTACAGAGAGCTGATATAGCTCTAAGTGCCCAAATCGGACGGAAGATGTATATATGAGATATATATATATCAAATTCCACACCGATTTTCTTAAAAATTGGCAGTATTCGCTCTTCATCGAAGTAAGTTTTGTCTACCAAATGTTATACAGATCTGATGAGTAATACGAATTTTTATTGCACTGAGACTCCAAATCGAGATATATGTAAGTATAAAGTATATACGGGGGCTATATCTGAATCTGAACCGATTTTCTTCTAAGTGGGCAGTGTGCTTCTCTGGATCAAGAAACTACTTATTGGACGTAAAAGAGAACTGTTATAACGCTAAGAGGCCGAATCGGAAAGAAGATATGTGGGATATACATATCTATTTCTGAACCTATTTTATTGAATTTAAAATGCGGCTTCCATAGCGCTTAGATGCCAAATCGGAGGATCGTCCCAGATGTGAAGAGTGTTTCGTGCCAAATTTCATCTAGATCGGAGTGAAGTTGTGACCCGTAATTTTAGAACAACTTAAGATTGCATCTGAGTGGTAAACTAAACCGCTCGAATCAAATCTGATTTGATAGCTGACAAGGTTTGTCCGTCCGTCAGCCTGTTCTTCTTATGTTCGAAAATGTTACTCCAATCATTATAAAATTTGGTACAGAACACGTTCTTGCATTAGGGACGTAGGCTATTGAAAGTGGTCAAAATGGGTTAAGATTAGATATAGCACCCGTGTATAAGTACATCCCGTGTTAACACTTTAACAATATAACGGGTGATCCAAGTAGAGATACTTTTTTCAATGGCCTTTTGTTATTTTTGTTAAGTATTGTTTGGCAGTTCTTCATGGAAAGACTTACGCCTGAACAACGTTTACACATCGTTCAACTTTATTACGAAAATTCACGTTCTGTGAGGAATGTGTTTCGTGCACTTCGCTCAACTTATGGTCAACATAATCGGCCTACTGAGCGTACTATTCGCAACACCATCACACATCTTGAGACCCAGCATTCATTATTGGATAATATTCGACCGAATAGACCACGTCCAGCACACAGTGAAGAAAATGTAGCGGCCGTAGCTGAGAGTGTACACGAAGACCGAGGAGAGTCGATTTGGCGCCGTTCGCAGCAACTCGGACTGACGTATGGAACGACTTGGCGCATTTTACGTCGAGATCTTAAAGTGAAAGCATACAAAATACAGCTTGTACAAGAACTGAAGCCGTCCGACCTTCCCAAGCGACATCGCTTCGCTCTATGGGCTCTTGAAAAGTTCCAAGAAGATCCGACGTTTTCGAGCCAAATTTTGTTCAGCTATGAGGCCCATTTCCAATATTGAAGAATTTATTCGTGAGATACCGGCCGATATGTTAGAGAGCGAGAGCATGCCAAAATTGGACCAAGCGTATGAACCATGTGAGGCTCTGTCGCCGTCAACATTTACATGAAATCATCTTTAAACATTGAATTATATAGACCGTTCTATCGACTCAAAGCAGTCGATACTTTTTTATTCAAGCCGCCGACAGATACTTGATTTAACGCTGGGCTAGGCAAACGAACCCGTAACCGCAACGTTGCCCCCATGAACAATTACCTACAATTTAAAAATTTTCGATACGACTTAGATATTCACAACAAAAGTAGCAATAATTTAATTGTATGTTGTATTATTTTAGCTTATTTAATATGTTTACTTCTTATTTTGATTGGATTTCTAAATCTTTACATACATTTCTTCTTTTTCCACTGTTTTAATAATTTTATTGAAATCAAAACCTCACTTTCAGGATTTTTTTCGTTCGCCCATGTTTCGTTGACTAATCGTTTACACTGATTTCCATATGACAGATTGTATCAACTGATTCGTTACACTACGGCAATGTTACACTTACGTTTGTCTAACCCAGCCATCTGAACTAATCATAGGTCTTCGTTTTGTCTACGTCTCTGTATAATCATATTGTCTGTCGCTTCTCTTACGATTTAGCATGCTTCCTACTCATGAGACAAACTCTTAACTTCTCTTTAAAAAAAACTCACTCAGTGAAGATCACAAGGAAAGAAACATAACAAATTGTGTACGACTTGTTTTTGTTTATGAATGTGGCGTGCGCGATGAGTATCTTTGTTTTTGGTTATTTTTCACAACGTCATGTTGTCGTTATTGTTGTTGGTAGTACTCGTATTGGTGGTTGTATTGTAGTTTTTGCTTTTTTGTGTGTGTGTTATTTGTTATTATTATTGTCTTTTCTGTTACTCTACCACTTTGGCGGAAAAACTCGCTTTGATCAAAATGCGAGCAAGAAGCTTTACGATAAGATCAAAGACTCTTAACCGACAAAGTTGATGACGACGAACGACGACTACGAGCAAGCGACGACTACAACGATGTTGTTATTGTTTTGCTTGGCGATGTTAATGATCATGCTGCTGTTGATGACGATGATCATCGTCATTATGATCGGTGTCGGCGGCATCGCATCGGCTATGACGAAGTAAATCTAAATTTTACAATGTATAGCTTAAGGTAATTTTTTTGCGATCGCAATTCGGCTTCAGCAATCTCAATGGCGATTCTGTTTTTTTATGATCATCGATCGTGGTAACAGTAAACTTGGGCAGCAGCAGCTTGAGCGGCGGCATTTGTTTGTTTAAGTTCGGCCATCGATGAACGGAAGGAAAACATTCACCCACTCTACTTCTCTCTCTCACCCTTCCGCTTCGTTGGGTATTCGCAACCGTTGTTGTGAATGAATGAATTGTTTTGAATCGGAAAAAAAGAAACGGTTACCAATGAGACTAGTAATAAGAAGAGGTGTCGGCTAAGTTATAGATTCGAATCCTAAATTGTAATAAATTGTGTGGAATATTGTCTTACCAGTGGAAAATTGTCTTCCTAAAGACGTTTGCCCGAAGATCTCCCAATCATTAAAATATGATTCATCAATAATGATTTATATTTAAAGTTAGGAGAAATTTACCTAATATTGTTTTAAAGATTATGACGTCTTTGGAGCGAGTTTAGTTATAATATCCAAAAAGTTTATGAAATAATAGATATCTATTGCTTTTTGTGGCACACTTCTGGGATCTTTGGTGTAATAAAGGATATTCTTGAAAGTTATCGAAAATTGTTACCCGATTTATCGATTTATTTCATTCAAATGAGCTTAAAATAATAAAATTAAAAAAATCGATTTTTTTAATTTCAATAACTAAAGTAACTTGTTATCGAAAATTGTTGATTTATTGTTTTCGTTTGAACCACATTGAGCTCATTTACAAACAAAATGCAATATATTTTTGGATTACTCAGACGTTAACGTCCGATAACTAACTAAGCGAGATATCGATATTTTGAGGTGCTCTATTAAAATATGTGGTCAGATTGCGAGGCCGGATATAATTAATACTCTTGCTTGAAAGTTATCGAAATTTATTTACCGGATTTTTGTGTTTCTTTCATTCCAATAAGCTTAGAATAATACAAAAATAAAAAATAGTTTTTTCAACTTCGAAAAAGAAACTATTTGTCAAATTTTTTGGATTGAGCTTATTTTAAAAAAAATCCAATATATTTTTCGATTATTCAAACGTTAACATCTGCTAAGTCGGTAAGTAAGCGAGAAGTCGATATTTTGAGGTGCTCTGATATAATATTCTTGCTTGAAAGTTATCGAAATTAGTTTACTCAATTTTTAGTTTCTTTCCTTCAAGTGAGCTCAATACAATAATAAAGTTAATAATAGTTTTTTTCAATTTCGAAAAAAACTGGTTATCGAACATTTTATTTGATAGTTTCAATCTTTTTCATATTGAGCTCCTTTTACAAAATATGCAATATATTTTTCGATTACTCAAATGTTAACTTCCGATAACACGATATTAAGCGACATATCGATATGTGTTCAGATCGTGGGGTCGGATATCATACTCTTGATTAAATTTCGTGGAATATTGTTTTACAATTTTTAAAAAAATAATTGAAATTTTGATAAAAAAAATGTGGTCGAAACATCAATTCCAGTTTTTACATTTTCGAAATTTTTATTTACATGTTTTAACTAAATTATAAGAGTTGTCTCCTATATAAAATACAAAATACGCTAATGATATGACTCAAATTGCGGTGCAATTTCGATAACAGAATTTTAACGAAATTGACTTGGTCAGTTTATGTTGTGTACCTTCATATGATGTAATGTAAACTGATCGTGACCATTTTCGATAAATAATTTTTATCAAAATTTTCAATTCGATGTATTTGATAAACATCACAATGATATTATTTATCGAAATTTCAATTCGAAATTTTAAATACGTAATTATCGATATTTTATTATTTTTTTCTTTACTAATTTATAGAGAATAAATTGCTGATAATGATATGACGTATTAATAATGACTTTAAAAATCGATAACAGTATTTATGAAAGTTGACCTGGCAATTTTTTCCACCTAAAATTGCTTGACATTGTAATCAATCACATTGTTTTTTAATTTCCTACTACATTTTTTCAAACTAATTTCAATTAATTGTTTTTTTTGTTTACTTCCAGGTGAGTGAATACAAGTCTAATTTTTGATCAAAATTTCTGTACGACATTCAAGGTAATTAAACATCCATGGTGGACTTTAGAACAGTTGCTTAGAGATTGATTATAGTACACTGAAAAAATGTCGTAACATTAAAGAAAATAAAGAATATTGTAATGATTTGAAGCCCCAGACAAAAAATCATTAAGATAATGACTTTTCATATTTAAACTAAGGAACATTTACTTATTACTAATTATATATTCTTACATTTAAGAACAAAATGCATTTATTTTAATGCATTATTTTAATGTTTTATTGCCTATTGTACAACATGGGCTCTGCCGCTTAGTCCAAAAAGGGTTTTAGGAAATCATATTACGCAGGCGGTTTATTATTGACATACGACTTTTAACCCAGATCAATAGTAATAATTGTTTGTTTTTTACCTTATTATTATTCTCTATCATAATTTTACAGCTCATTTAGTTCTCGAAGACAAAAACTAAATCAGCTGATCAATTCCCTAACCTAACTTTATGCGCTAACAAGTAGTCTGTCACTATCATATTATTAGTCTCTTTTTGCATTAAGCGGAATGAAAAAAAACTGCCGAATTTTGTTGATCGCTTTGTTTCCAATTCAATTGATTTGGCGGCAAAATGTGTTTTTTGTTTTCATTTTGTTTGTTTATTATCGTTAAGGAAAAAGGCATTTAGTAACGGCATAATTGTTTATTGTTTGTTTTGCTTTCAATTTGTGTTGAGAGCGAATGATAAACGAATGACGGACGCCGACGACTACAACTCATTAGTAAGCAGAAGTTGGATACTCCACATACATATACATATAATGAATCAACTCCCCCCGCATTCTCTTTTTGAATTAATAGCAAACTCTCGCTCTTTCTCTCTCTCTATCTCTGCCCATAATTGTGACATTTTAATTACCTTTTGACAATAAACAAGTTGAGTTCCCTAGTAATTTACAACATTCCTTAAGAAAAAACAACACCGCACAAGAGAGATAGACAGACAGACAGACAGCCGGACAGACATTTTGACAGATCTAGGGAGTAGGAAAATCGCTTGGATAAGGAAGAACGAGGGAAGAAAGAGCAGAGAGGGAAGTAAAAAGAGAATGTTCACATAAGTGTGATCAGAAAAAAATAAATCAAGTTTTCTATTTTTTATTGTTGTTACCGCCGCCTTAAAACAATCAACAATCGATTGATTATACGTATGTCTGTCCGTCCGCCTGACTGAATGAATGCACCATCAACGCTACCACCAGCACCACTATAATCACATCAAGCTCTTTGATCGATCCACAAGCCGGCCGAGGCGTAGTAATTAAATGGCGCTTGTGAAAAAAGCAAACTCTATGACAGTGGTGACTACGGCAAACGATAGCTGCTCACGTTTGTGTGTGTGTGGGGGGGGTCTTTACTAGTTCACTTGCACCGCTCCTCTAATAAATCATATTAATTTAAATTTTATTAACATTATATAGCGTATATTGTTGTACATTACATATTGATAATAGAGATCAATTGGTTGCTGCTGCTGCACTATCACTTCGGTAGTTTGATCTTTAGCTAGAGAGCGGCGGTTCCATGTCTTTAATGTGATCGTGATTTGTTTAATTAACGCAATTTGTGTTGTTATTCTGTGGCGCCATCTACTCCCATATGTCATTAATTACAACGCTGACGCAAACAGTGTGACAGTTGCAGTGCAATTTTTTTTTGCTCTGTTGTGTTATTACCCCGCCAACAGAATCTCACCACACACACACACGATAACCGATTACTACTTGCAATCTTTGATCGATAGTAATTGTTTTGGTTTCGCTAAATTAAAAAGCTGTCAAAATATAAAATTTTGACAGATCACATTTAAAAGAATTCACACTTTAGCACTTGTGTTTTAGTCAGTTTTGTAAATTAGCATTAATTAAGTTTTGGTATTTATGGTATGCGCAGCTTTGAATTGGTATTAGAGCGGAATTTGAGGCTTTTTGCGCAGAATTTCGTATTTTGATAGGATTTGTCAAAATTTAGAAAAAAAAATAAATGATCTTAAATAACAGACTTTAATTCGTTTTTTATTAAAGTGACCCTGCAACTTCGTTCCCATTTGTAATACTTTCTTTTTTGACAATATACCAACTTTTGATGCAGGATTTTTTCAAATGAGAAGCCTCGGCTCCGATTGAGAGTTGAAAAGTGCAATATTTTATAATAAAAGGAATTACATAAATTTAGGAAATTTTTATGTGAGAAAGTTTGTTTAATCCGCAGGTCTTCAGGCTGAAAAGTCCACTTATCATTTGGTCTTAATTTGACCCACTGGATTCCGCGTAGCGAACTCTAACATAGTTAGAGTTGGCAACGAACTCTGACTAGCTATGAATCTTACTCTCAGCTATAAGAATTTGTTGTGTGAACAGGACCTCAGTCCATTCAGTAGTTTTGGAGATCATCGACGACTAACAAATTAATTGTATATCAATTGCCCCTGTACATGTATTGGTATGTGGGGCAGCATAGTTTGGGAATAAATAAACAAGTTTAAATAACTCTAGTACAGCGAGACCTATAAATAATAATAATTTTTGACCATAAGCAAAGAATTTGGTCATGGCTCCACCGACTTGACCGCTACCTACCCGAACCTAAAATATTTGTGAATCTTTGTCATGGCTATAAGAATATATGTATAATGAGAATACAAAATCAATCGATTCTGTAGTTTTGGACATCGGAGATGGCTTACAAATTTATAGTATAGCAGCTGGTCCTGTTGTTGTTCTGCTCTTATGTTACGTGAGACCAAATTTTATAGAAATAAATTAAATATTTTGAAATGAACTGTTACATGTTCCGGATTTTTTATGAACACTGATAATTTTTGACCATAAACGAAGAATTTGGTCATAGAATTATCACCTTGATCGTTACTTACCCGACCCTAAGAACTGGAGGACCCTTGGAAAGAATAGGGTTACAAACATGAACTACACTACCCGTAGAGCTCTTCCAATTTATGTTTAGCTATGAAAGTTCCTAAGGATGCGGAATTCTTTAAAAGCTTAAAGAGTTTATTTGCTCTGCTCGTCGGGAATAAGTCGTGTTGCAGGATCTACGTAGGTTGCGTTCTCTGTTTATGGCTTCCAACTCCCTACCAAGAACTACGGCTTTTACAAGAACGTTGGGTAGAAGATTAAAAGAGTTGAGAATTCTGAACTGGTGATACACTTAGCGACAAACATTGTCAAAATGGGAGAGAGAGATTTATGCAGGACATATGCGTAGATAATTGATTTGCCAGTTAAAATTAATTTTTAGCTATCGATCTAGCTGCGGTTTCCTACTCCATTTCTGTCCAGATATGGATAAAAATAGTTAAACTGGAAAAACAAGAATTTAGCAGCGCCTATGTGTAGATAATTGAACTAATCTCTACGAGTAGCTATTGATCCAGCTATAGAAACATAAGTTTCGAATTTCTTTGGTGGGCAAGCATTGTTAAAGCTAACGATTCAGCACTTACATAGGTATTTGTCTCCCTTCCTACTATGGATAGCAAAGATCATGAAAGATATTCTTTAGATCCTCTTCATTTAAAACAGGAAAAATATGATGAAAATGGGCCATGCATACATATCATAGAAATCTCGACGGTATCCCTGATTTTGAATGGACTTCGTAGTTATAAGCCCTTTGCGGTTTTCCTCACTCTATCTCATCTATTCTTAAGCTTTAGTCCCATTTTTGAGTTATTTTTTAAGTGTATTCGAAAATAAAATCAATTATCAGTCCGTCCGCCCGTCTTATTAATTTTAAGTACTCCATAAAGCGCGACTGATTCCCAATCGGTTCTAAAGACCGACACCGAGGTTCATTAACAACCTCGTCCACAGCACTACCCGGTTGTATGTCTGTATTTTAAAGCCACGAGCGTTAGGAACACAGCGGTCAACATCAAAGGCAGCCAAAGGTTAGGTTATGAAAAAAATTTTATTTGTTGTTCAATAAAAAATTAAACCGAAACACGTATTTACACAAAGTCTGTGTCGGTATCTTAAACATTTTTTTTTTGCAAAGAGAATAACACGACCAGCCGTAACAACTTAAGACAGCTACTGTAACTCGCCAAGATGAGCGGCCCTTTTGAGGCGCAAACTCAAACGGGAACGGGTAGGGCAGGGCAGCGTAAAGAAAAAGGGCGGCTTCAACGTTTTCGCTCGCTGACTTATCAGTTCCTAATCACTGGCGCTATGAATCAATTTCGAATGTCTGGCAGACGCCGTTCATTTGAATTTTATTCAAATTGAATTTGATGCGTTGGAAGCGTTGGCGGACGGACGATTGGATGGATAGATGGACGGACAGACAGACAGACACTACTTTGTATTTGATTGCTACTCAAATTGAACGTCCGCGGCATTTGTGGGATATTTGATTTGTTTAGTGTTATTGTTTTTTGTTGGGTGTTAATTTTGAGCCATTTAATTTTCTAGGCCTTTGGATCTTGTATGGATTTCTATGATTATTTTCGGAAAGAAAAGAAGAAAAATACCACCGCCAGCACCACAACAACAACAGCAACAAAAAAAAAACGGCGGCACAAATCAAAGTTGAAATACCGCTTTAATGTTTATTGCTTTTAAAAGACAGTCGTTTCAATTTGATTTTCTGTTTTTTTTTTCTGTTGGCGAGAGTGTCTAGAGTAGGTCTATCGATATGTGTGCATTTTGTCCAAGTTAATTAAGAAATCTTTTCTGTAAATTCCTACAGAAGCCACTGTGACAAGCCGCCACCACAAATGGCCGAACAATGTGTGGGGACAACCTCTGCTGGGGGAGGCAAGAGAAGGAGTAGGTGAAACGATTATTTAAATGTGGCGCAGATCAAAGCCTATAAACTATAGTTAGAAATTAAATTAAATTAGTTTAGTGATAACCTAAAATGCTACCCGTGTTAATTATCAGGCCGTCGAAGGTGGAGTGAGGAACCTAAATCCAGTAGTAAGAATGAGCATAAATGCCAATGAAGGCAGAAGCCGCATGCCATGATGTGCTTTATGGGCTTTATTAAAAATAGATTTTGTTTGGTAGTAAAGTTTGAATGAGCCAAATATCGTAAGGAATAGGTGGATTTTCTGTCATGTGGGATAGAATGGGTATATCTGTTTTTGAATGGGTATATACTCGTATTTCAAATAAGTAAAATCCATTTTGAAACAATCACTTTTGCAGGATATCACATTTATGGCCAGCTGCAGATCCTGGGGTTTTAACTTCTATCAAGTTTCATTCCTCTCAGAAATAATTTTTGCAGGTAGAATGCACTTTTCCTTGATAGGAATGAACTTTTCCCTTTCCATAAAAAGGGTTTGTACTCCATTTATACCTAGATATAGATAATTCGGGAAACGTAACGCTCAGATTCCATTTAGCATTGTCAAACTGGGAAAGCGCGAATTTCGGAATGTTCTGGAAGCATAAGTTTCTGATTTCTTTGAGAGAACAACATTGTCGATTGGGAATGCTTAACTTATGCAGGACCAAAGCGTAGATAATTGAGCATCTATCGATCCTGCTATGGATGGTTCTGGGAACATGAGATTCTGATTTATTTGTGTAAATGGGAAAGCGAGAGTTGTATGGAACATATACGCAGATAATTGAACTACTCTCTATGAGTAGCTTAAAGGGTTCTGAAAACATCAGTTTGTGATTTCTTTGTGGGGCAATCATTGTCCAACTGGGAAAGAGGAAGTTTGCAGGAACTATGCGCAGATAATCTATAAGCAGCTATAGATCGGAGGTTCTGATTTCTATGACGACTTATGTGGACCTATGTGTAGATAATTGAACTACAGCTATCAATACCGCTGTGGAGACTTCAGCAAACGTTAGTTTTTGTTTTCTTTGAGGGATAAACGATTTATGAAGGATCAATGCGCATGTATCCTATATGAGTAGCTTTTAAGGGTTCTGGAAACATTAGGTTGTGATTAGTTTGAGGGACAATCATTGTCCTACTGGGAAAGCAGAACTTTGCAGGACCTATGCTCAGATAATCAATGATCAGCTATCGATGGGAGGTTCTGACGACTTATTTGAGCCTATGTGTAGATAATTGAACTACAGATATCAATCCCGCTGTGTTAGTTAGTTTTTCTTTTCTTTGTCAAACAGGGAAAGAACGACTTATGCCGCATATAATGGAATTACTCTATGAACAGCTATCGTTCCAGCTACGAAGAGTTCTGAAAACATAAGGTACTAATTACTTTGAGAGACAAACAAATAGAAACTGATAAAGCAAATCTTATGCAGCAGAGTTCTGGAAACGTTAGTTTTTGTTTTCTTTTAGGGATAAAAACAATGTCAAAACAGGGAAAGAACGACTAATGAAGGTCTTATGTGCAGATAATTGAACTACTCCCTATGAACAGCTATTGATCCAGCTATGGAGAGTTCTGGAAACATAACGTTCCGATTTCTTTGAGCTATAATCATTGACAAACTGGGAAATCGAATCTTATGCAGGACCCCTGTGTACATAATTCAGAATTCGTCGACCAAGTTATAGAGGGTTCTGGGAACATAAGGTTTTCGTCTATTTGTCTTACTGGGAAAGTTAGTGTTATTCAGAACCTATGCGTAGATATGGAGAGTTCTAGAAACGTCAGGTTCTGCTTTGTTTGAAAGACAAACATTGTCGATCTCGGCAAGCAAAGCTTTGTAGGACATATGCGTAGGTAATCTACGAGCACCTATAGATCGCAGGTTCTGATTTCCTTTGAATTATGGAGGACCCATTCGTAAATAATTAATATATGAGCAGTGTTCTGGAAAGTTCAGGTTCTGATTTATTTGAAGGATAAATATTGTCAAACTGAGAAAGTACGATTTATGCAGGGCCTATGCGTGAGTAATCTCTGAACAACTATGGATCTCAGACACATTTCGATTAAGTTCCCTCTCTCTAACATAAGTTCTATCGGCTTGTAATAGGAACTTTTGGGAGAGGGCAGATTTTCTGCCTCCAGCATTGCAACGTTTGTAGGTCTGACTAACTCCATTAGTAATTGAATGTTCCCAGCTCGGTCGTTGGTTTATATGGGTCACTGGGTCATAATAAAATTGAGTTTCTGCAGATAACCATTCGGGCTCTATTTAAAATTCGTAATATCGTCAACGTAATGCGAAGTGCAGCAGAACGCTTCTTACAGCACCATCTAATGTAAGATGGTGTAAACTGTAAACAGTAAACTTAGAGAATAGTAATTCCCCAATATCAACATCATATGATATTAATTAAAATCCAGAGAAGATTTCATAGAATTCCCCGATTTTCACATATGAAATCATTCAGTTCCTGTGCATGCATTCGCCTCGCATTAGTAGACAACAATTCCAAAGAAATAAGGTAATAATCGTCTAAAAGGAATAATCAAACAACAACACCTGTTGCCCACATTATTGTGGTGGTAAATGGTTTTCCTTAGAAATGCAAAAAAAAACCTCAAGGCTATGGTAAAATATCCTTTTTGTGCCAGGGCTTCAAAAGAAATCCGGCGAAACAGGTAATTCGGAAGCTGATACATTTCTCAAATGAAACCAAAAAAAGGCTTTTGCAGCCGAACAGACATACAATTGACGGGAAAAGAGCACAGCAGCACACGTTCACGAACACGATTTAAATGTATGTCCGTCTGTCTGTGGGTTCAGCCATCCTTGCATTTCGTCCGTCTGGAAATGTTTGGTCGGTCGAACGTATATTAAACCTAAAAAGCAGTTTACGGATGAAGGTGTGCGCGCGTGCGTCTGTATGTGTCTGTCTGTCGGTCGGTCGGTAGATCGCTTGGTCGGCCTGTGTATTAAGAGGTACAGAGATATAACTTAAGCTGAACGCGCTAAGCCCGTGCCGTTTTTACTTTGTATTGTACCGCCTGTTTGGCGGCATGTTGCAAAGGAACTCTGAAGAGACACACGAAAGACGGAAAGACGTTGAGTTATATGAACGCAACAACAATAACATCACCGGCAGCAGCAGCAGCCGCCGTCGGTCGCAGCATAAAGCGAACTGAAAATCCAAAGTAACCGGGGCAATGTTGTTGATACGTCTTATTGCTGTTGTTTTCGGCAGAGTTATTCTTCTTTGACTTAAATTTTTTTTACTTCCCCAAAATCCACTGAGAAAAATCACTGACATACCTGAAGAATAGTACTCTAATTAAATTTATTTTGTTCCTTTTATAAAAAGGTGATCTATAAGTGAGTAATAATCAAGTTATTGGTAAACGTAATGCATTAACATTACATTAACAGCGGCACTAACGTACCATGATATTCAATGTTTACTAACTTTACGGTAAAACTAATCGCACCAAGTGTTTTAGCTACGATACGATTTGCGACTAATTTACTGATTCCCTTGGTAATTCCTTATTACAATTTATTTTATTAATTAATGCTTCCATAAGTATTTCAGCTGATTTTATTGCTACAGAATTCTGAAGATGATAGAGTGGTGTCTACCGAAACTGCAGTCAATTCTACCAAGCAATTAAAACTCTCTACCAATTTTTGTACTTGTTTCTATTACTTTTTTGCAATAGACAGAAACTAACTGAAACATATGGTCTCAAACCAAAATAAATTCTGACTGAAATTTATTAAAACTTCATATTAATTTATAGCTTATTTTGTTGGGTTTCCTTGGTATTTTTTCAGAGTGTATAACGTTGTTATTTGTTGCTCATCTTGTTGTTGGTTGTTGTGCGCTTGTGGCAATTTTAAATGTTTACAGGTAGTATGCGCTACATTACGAGCATGATGATTACGTCGCATGTTGTTGTTTTTGTCGTTCTTGGTTTTTGTATTTGTACGTGAAAGAAGATGAAACGGTCTCGTAAAACATTTTAGATTTAAGTTTACGATCTGATGACTGTGACAGAGTATTAAAGTAATGTAAACTTCTGCGACTCAAGACAGAAGAAAGCGGGAAAACGAGGGTGCATCTTGCAGAAATATGGATTCTTTAAGTAAAGAAGGCAGTTTTTGCGGGCTCCGCTCTAGGTTTCGACTTCGACAATAGAAGCCGAAACTGGGCTAACAGTTAGAGTGTCTTGTTCTTCGGGAAAAGAGAGGGAATAGATGCTAAAATATATTGAGACGGGAATGTACTAGATTTGGGTAGGAAATGGAGTCCGAATAGAGTGAGTTATTAAGTTATTAAGTCAGGAAAGGAATTAAGTCGGCAAAGGATTAGAGTCGAAAAATCAAGAAGAATAAAGTTGGGAAAGGAATCGAGTCTGGAAGAAATTAAGATCTAGAGACGATTGTAATCTGAAAGGTAAATTGGGTGTCGCGAAATAAATCGGGACGGGAAAGGAATGAAGTGTGAAAGGCAACGCTGACGGCAAGAAATTGGTTAAGGTTGAGTGATCAACACGGCTAAAGAGGACTGACTTCTTTGCGAAGCTTTCAGAGGAACAGACCATGAGAGAGTTCCACAGCGTGAAGAGATTGGAGTGTAATATGGATTTGAGTTGAAAAAGTAATAAAGTGTAGAAGGAATGTGATAGTTGTTGGGAACTGATAACAAAAAAGAATCGAGTCTGCAAAAAAATTGAGTCGGAGCAGGAATGAAAATGGGGAAAGGATATAGTCGGTAAAGGAATAGAGTCGGGAAAGGAATAAAGTCGGAAAAGGAATAGAGACGGAAAAGGGAATAGAGACGGAAAAGAAATGGAGTCGAATCGATTTGCTATTGCTGTCAGAAAGGAAACGATTGGAGTGGCAAAGGAAATGAAGTGGGAAATGTAATGGAGTCCACGAGAATTTAGTTAATGATGAGTGATCAAAACTGTAAAAAAGTGTGGACTTCTCTGTGGTCCTTTCAGAGGAATAAACAGATCCATGAGATCTGAGGAATCTCACCCTACAGCTTGTGAGATTGGAGTAGAATAAAGAACAGGTAACGGAGTTTGTATGTGTTGTGGGAAATGAACTCTTCCCAAAAAGGAATCGAGTTAAAAAGGAGTGAAAACGGGAAAGAAAGAGTTGGAAAAGGACTGGGAATGAATGAATACCAAAAACAAATTGAGTCGGTGGAGAATGGAACTGGGGGGAGAATAAAGTCGGCAAAGAGATAAAGCCGGGAAAGGAATAAAGTCGGGAAAGATTAAAGTGTAGAAGGGAATAGAGAGGGAAAAAATACGGGTAAAGAATAAAGGGGAGGGAATAGAGATGGGAAAGGAATGGACTCGGGGAGAAATTCGAATCAAAAGACTATTATTCGCAAAAATGCAATGATTGCGCTCCCGACAATTATGACGAAAGTTTCATGAGAGAATTTCAGAGCAGATCATAATCCTTCGTGTTTCTGTTATCAAATCACTGTGTAAAGTATCCAATAGGAAATCAACCCTAATTAATTAAGGAAACTTCGCTGTGTTCTAAATCCGTATTAAGTCTCAGGTGTCAGTACAAAATGAAGTTAATGGGTTAACTTCCCATATGTCAGTGTACCGGGGTTATGTAACTGAAGTGATGTGAGGCAAAAATTAGTGACGGACATTGGCTGAGAGATTTGCTGAGTCCAAAAATTTAAATGAAACTGATATCGAAGGAACATCTGATATTTTTGCGGATAGTTAGGTCCAGTCCAAAAATGTAAAATAAGCTGCTCCAGAATGAAATCCCGATAGCTCAAGTTAAACCTTCTGCAAAACAAATAGTTTTACGGATCGTAAGATCTTCTCTGGTCCATTTCCTTTTATATTTCTGTGCTGTAGGGTTTGTTTTTAACCTCTTTTTCCTCTTCCCCTCCTTGCAAGACAGCATTCTTTGGAAAGTCTGACGCATTTTCGCATTGCGCACAACAGCATAAAATGCGATGCTGTGTTATTATTAAAAGAAAGCCAAGTGGACAAGACTGGAAAAAAGTATGTGCGCGGCAAGACAACAAGAAGAGTCAATGGTGAAACGGGTAGAGCAGCAGCAGCAGCAGGGAAGGAATAAAACGAGAAAACATCTCGTCATCGTAATCGCCGTCCTCATCTTTACGGTTGTCGTATATATCAATGGGCGCATGCGCCCATTGATCTTTTCTTTGGCGGTAAACAGTAGCTGCTATCGCTGTCGGCTGAATGGCTGGTTGGGCTTGTTGGTCGCCGTCGTCCGGTCCGTATTCGTTTGGTCGGTCGGTGGCTTTGCAAGAAGGTTAGTTGCTCTACACGCTGGCTGGTGGCTGGCGGCTGACTGGAGTTGGAGTGTTTTTTGATCTGTGTTGTTTTCTTTATTTTTTCTGTACTTTTTTTGTGTTCAGGTTTGCCTTTTTGGCTTTAACCTTTTCTTTTATGCAGACATAAAATCGTCCAACGAGACAAATAAACTTCAACATCAAGAGATGGCGATGCGGTTCGACGTTCGACTGACTTTCAGCGCAAGCGTGCGCGGTTTTTTCATCTTCTTTAGGTTGGTTTAGTTTATGGGGCTGATGGCTGTCCTTAGGTTTGTCCGTCTGCCCGATCGGCTGGCTGGCTGGATGGCTGCTGTGATGACGATGATGAGGGTTGCAGGTTGCTTGGCTACACTTATTGGATACTCAATACTTTGTTGTTGTTATCAGTATTGCTGCCGTTGCCATTGCCTCGGCCGTTGTTATTATTTTGAGGTTATTGCGGCTTCCACTTTGTATTTGGCCGGTCATTTGATTTGTTGTTGCTGTTGGTTCTGAACATTGCTGACGACGACGACGACGACGTTCCAAGTTGAGTTGTTTATAATGAAGTTGCACGCGAAATCTTTAGTATGCGCGGATTCCTTTAAATTGATTATAATTTAAGGGATTTGCTACCTAATTTTTTATTGCTGTGTGATAATATCATTGTGGTTTATTTGTTGATGTTGTTGTTTTAGTTGCTGCTCTTGTTTTTGGAGGAGAGGGCAATACGTACATGCTTTGCGGTTTTCCATATTCCAATAAACAATCAAGCAGCCAAAGTCACAGCGGCAGTCAAGTATTATTACATGCCTTCAACCCATTTTAGTTGTCTATCTTGTTCCCGCCAATCGTTTTTGTGTTTTTTTTTCTGTTCAGTTTAGTTCTGTGATTTTTTTCAAAGGTTGCGGCATAAAAGCCTTTGAAGCAAACACACACATAGCCCATGAAAACTATTGATGCCTATAAGCTTTTTAATAATAGTTTCAAATTAAGTTGTCTCTATTTATATTCATAAATTCCATGACAGCTGAAATATGATCGTTATTGAATAGCAGCAGCAACATTATTTTGTGGTTGGTGGTTTTGAAAATGATTGTAAGTGATTTCGAACACGTTTATATGGCCTGGAATTATGATACCATAATTACAGTTTCAATATCTAATGTCATGCGAAGGGTTGACGATATGCGGGGAGGGGGAGGTAAATTCAGGGAATCTAGTTATGTTAATTTGAGATGTAAAGGGAGAACCTTTAATTGCTTACTGCACTGCTCTTACTCCGTAGCGTAAGCAGTAATTATCCACAAAGTGTTCGCTAGTTTGGCTGAACTATTGCATATGCAAATAAGTGCTGCCAACGTACTTGAGTACTCTCAAGTAGGATCAAAAGTAAGCCATACTAGGGGAACGACCTTTACGAAGAAACTAGAGGGATATACATATATACGAGATCATAGCCCGAAAATGGGCCAGAGTTTTCAATAAGAGATTTAACTTTTCCTAAAATGTGCTGGAGTTGGATAAGGACAATATGAATATGAGAGTAGAATCTTAGAGAAAAATATCACTGAAGACTGCAGGATCACGGAAAAGCTCAGACTTCTGGGACTGTTCATTGGTCCTACTAACCAATATCGGACTTAAGGAAGAACTCGCATGGCCAGAAGGAATGTTAATTCCAATGACAGTAGACAATTATTTACTGCTCCTGAGAAATAACTTCAACGTAGATAGAACCTTATATAGGATAGCGGAACCCTTGAGGTTGAGAGATCAGGATCTTTTAATATGCTCAAACTTGATCTACGGATCGCACCTACTAACCAAAATCAAACTATAAGGAGGATATAAAGACCTAAGAACATACAGGAAAAGCAGAAATTTACCTTCTACCAAGAAAGATCTTTTACATAGATTGAACCTCTCAGATATTGGACAGGATTTGGATAAGATCAAGCGAAAGTGCAGCAGACCTATAAGGAGGACGGAGAGTCTTAAGAGAAATAAGTAACAAAGGCTTCTCTACTACTGGACAAGCAGAAAATTACGATCTGCCCATAAGAGAGATATTCTACGTAGATTAAACATCTCAGTTGTTGGACAAGATTTGGGTAAGATCAAGCGAAAGTGAAGCAGAACCCTTGAGGTTGAAAAGTCAGCGTCTTTTTAAGCTGTTCATATATCTGGTACTGATCAATGATCTAAGGATTGGTCCTACTAACCGGAATCAAACTATAAGGAGGACGGAAAGTTCTGAGAAAGTGTCAAATAGATAACGAAGCCTTCTACTTCTTGTATTCAGGAAAAGCAGAAAATTACGAAATGTCCATTAAGGAGATATTCTGCGTAGATTGAACCTCTCACACATTGGACAGAAGAAGCGAAAGTGCAGCAGAACCCTTGAGGTAGAGACCCCAGGGTTGTTTTAGATGTTCAGACTTCCGGTACTGATCATTGATCTATGGATCGGACCTACTAACCGAATCAAACTATAAGGGGGACGGAGAGTTGTAAGAAAGTGTCAAATAGACAACCTTAAGCCTTCTACTACATAGTGGAGAATCAGACAATAAGGATCTGCTCATATGACAGATATTCCTAGTAGATTGAACCTCTCGGATATTGGACAGGATTTGAGTAAGATCAAGCGAAATTTCAGCAGATCCTTTGAGGATGAGAAGTCAAGGTCATTTAAGATATTCAGACTGCTGGTTTTGATCATTGGACTATGGATAGAACTCACTACCCAAAATCAACCTATAAAAAGACCTAGGAACGAAGACTTCTACTTCTTGCAGGATAAGCGGGAAAATTAGGTTCTATCCATTAGAGAGAGATACTCAACGTAGATTGAACGTCTCAGATATTGGACAGTATTTCGGTAAGATTACGACGAAAGAGCTGCAGAACCGTCGAGGTTGAGAAGTCAACGACGTTTAAGATGTTCAGACTTCTGGTACTGATCATCGACTAAAGGATATCGGACCGCACCTACTACCCGAAATCAACCCAACCACTGGAAGACGGAGAGTCCTAAGAAAGTGTTAAAAAGGTAACAAAACCTTCTACTACATACATGAGAAGCAGAAAATTACGTTTTCCCCTTGGAAAAGATATTCTACGTAGATTGAACCTGTCAGGTATTGGACAGGAGCGGGGTAAGACCAAGCGAAAGTTCAGCAGAACCCTTGAGGTTGAGAAGTCAGAGTCGTTTTAAGCTGTTCATATTTCTGGTACTGATCATTGATCTACAAATTGGACCTACTAACCGAAATCAAACTATAAGGAAGACTGAAAGTTCTGAGAAAGTGTCAAATAGGTAACAAAGCTGTCGACTACATACATGAGAAGCAGACAATTAGGTTCTGCCCATAAGAGAGAGATTCTACTTTCATTGAACCTCTCAGATGCTGGACAGCATTTGGGTAAGATCAGGCGAAAGTGCAGCAGAACCTTTGACGTTGAGAAGACATGGTCGTTTACGATGTTCAGGCTGCTGGAGGTGATCATTGATCTACGGATTGGACCTACTAACCGAAATAAATCTGTAAGGAGTGACGAAAGTCCTAAGAAAGTTTTTAATAGGTAAAAAAGCCCTCCACTTCTTGCAGGAGAAGCAGACAATTAAAATCTGTCCATTGTACGTACGTAGATTGAACCTCTCATATTTTGCAGAGGAGTCGGGCTAGGCACCTTGCACAACCCTTGAGGTTTGGAGATCAGGATCGTTTACGATGTTCACACTTCAAATACTAAACATTGATCTACGGATCGGACCTTCTAACCGAAATCAACACATAATGAGGTTGAGAAATTAGTCATTCTGATGTGGATCAAAGTCTTCCACTACTCGTATTTGCATTAGATACAAAAAATATGTGCTGCCCCAGAGAGAGATGGACAGGTGTCGGGTAGTTCAAGCGAGAGTTTAGCAGAGCACTTGTGGTAGAAATGTCAGGGTTGTTTAAGATATTAATATATTTGGTACTGAGTATTCTGGTGCTGATCGGACCTACTAACCGAACTCAACACTCATAAGGAGGACAGAAAATACTAAGAATGTCTCAAATATTTAATTAAGTCTTCTATTGGAAAGAAAATAAAACATAACAATTGAACAACTTTCTCAAATAAATAAGATTAGGCTGAAGATGAGATAATACTGATAAGTTTATATAGGAAAAAACAATCAAAAGGCTGAACTAAATCAACTAAGCAAAGGTTTAATATGGATATTGATTCAAAATCAAAGTTAATGTCAAAAACTACACACATTTATAGAAGTCTAGAGTAATATTATAACGAAATTAAATGTACTGGAAGGAACCGAAGAACTATACATATATCCTCATTCTGACTTCTCAATTTAAGGAAATGGTGAACAATGATTGAAGTGATAAGATAAAGTGATGATCAGATATGTCCACAAGTGGAAAAAGAAAAGTCGGAGAGGTTGGAGTTACAACCGCAATCTATGTAAGTGACCACGGAAGTCTGGTAAATGAAGTTGGATGAGACCCTGCAGGTTGTCATCGCATCTAATCAAAATGGTAAGATGGAGTTTCACGATAGAATGCAGATCAATGCTACAATGTTCCTAACTATTTCGCGCCTTTAATAAAAATACAATAAATTTTCTAAATGGTATAGGATAAATTCTAAGCTAAGACAGATAAATTTAAAAGACAAAAAACAATTTTTATGTTTCAGATAAAGACGAAATCGGAAGAGCAGAAATTGAACAGGAGGAAAAAATTACTGCGCGTGATAAGGATGACTCCTAATTCAGCTTAGACGAGGAAGAGCTTCAATAGATAACCATCATTGGTAGATCCGATTGATACCTACAAATTCGATTTATGAAATTCTGCAGAATGCTGAAAAAGAAACTGAGACTCTAGAGCAAATGTGATGTTGGGCATTCTAAATTAACATTTAAGGAGTAATAATGTAAATATCTCTTTAATAGTAAAAAAGTTTTGTTATCTGGAAGTCATATATATAGGTTTGAGAAAAATGGAAATTCGAGTCGGATAAATCCCATCTGCTACACCCAAGTGAAAACGAGGAAGAAGTGATAGTGAGCAGATGCATATTTAAGGTTAATTAAGAAGCTGACTATAGAAGGTTACTACAAATAGCAATAATTTAAATAAAACATTCATGTTAGATATCTCACATATGTAGTATGCCACAAAGAAAGGATTTTAATAATGGTGCAATATTTTTGGAAAAGAACTAGGAAGAAGTGCAGAATCCAGCTGATCGTTGATAGATTTTATCAAAATTTGTGATGATGATTTATGATTTTATGTAAGGAGAAGAAAATCAGAAATATTTTTGAATATTCCAGAAGACTGGTATACATGCAAGGTAGACAAACCTGATGACTATAAACGACTACTGGATCCTGTTACAACTACATATTATTAGGGAGTACGTATTTCTAAAAAAATTTGAAAATTTGAGATTCCTCTAATTGCGAAAAAGTCTATTGTCATCCAATTATAAAGACAAGGTTTTGACAAACCTGCCACAGAAAGGAAGTTCTATAAAGATAAAGTTTGAGAGGTTCAGCTGTTTTCATTTGGATGGGACCAAACATTTAATAGGAAGCAAAAGTGATCAGTCACATTCTCTAAGGATATAATAATCTTAAAATTGGATAAAGATCATCGAATTACCTTAATTGAGATTTTGTACCATATGTAGGAATCTCGTAAACGACTGAACCGATCGGTCACACGACACGCCCTTCTGGGCTAGAGTAAGGTTCATGTCTACGAAGGTAGCGGTCAATGGGGTGTACTCATGTATAAAATTCTTTGCTTATGACCCTAAATAGTTAATACTCGTATATTGTCAATATATCGTCAAGGAAGAAAATAATAAAAATTGGATCCGATGGTGGCATCTTCTCTAAAGTTGTATCAACATTTTATATTTATTTACAAAACTTCACAAACTATCTACTTTTAATCCAGTAGCGGAGAAGATATTGTTCTACGTTGTGGAATAGGCAGAACAATGCAAACAAAGCAGCGTCAGTTACTGAGAGGATACAACTTTATGTTTTCCTTATTAAACTGCACAAACAACGTTTAATATAGAAGTTATTCAGAGTGATCGTCCAGATGATCTTCAAGATAATTCTATCTATTAAACCAAATTATTTCGCTCTCATTTTTTTAAAAATTCCCTAATTTTTTAATTAATTTTCTAAAAAAACTTACCTTTAAATCAATATGTGTAATCCATTTACAAGAGTTTGTTTTAATCTCCCGGCAGTTGGGCGGCATTTTATTAATTTCCTTTAATGTGGTCATTTTCTTTCCTTTCGACAAAATATTTTCTCAATTTTTTGTTGGTATTATACAAAATGTGAGATATTTAAAAAATTTCATACATAATTCATTTCACTTGAAGATAAATTTTTTTTTGTGTATTATTCGAATTTCTATTTATTTTCTTTTGAAAATTTTCTTTTATTATTCCATTTAAATTTTGTTTCATATAATTTTGATTTATTTTTCAGGCTTTGTAAATTTTTCTCCTTTTTAAGTTGTTTTTCTTTATCTTTTATTTCAATCAGGTATAATTTTTTTGCGAAAGCAGCTCAATTAACACTTCACTGGGTATCGAATATTTCGTAAAATCAATCGTTACCGTAAAATCAATACAATGCGATTTGAAATTTTGTTTGTGATTTGTTTGAAAATATAACGTTTTTCTTGCGTTGCGTTTTGAATTATCTACCGAACACACATCCGTTCACTTCGACAAATCGTTACGGAATGAACTACACTTGAGGTCTTCGTGAAGTTGTCGACTGACGATGGTAGTTGAAACAAAACAAACCCAAAGATCACACGAATACGACGGAAACATTGATCAGTAGGCCGGTCGATCGGTCGGGTAGTGGTGGTGGTGGTGATCTTTCCAGCAAAGAAAATTGACTTGAGTTTTACCGAAGTCACAGGTAGACGGTGGTATGTGCCGGGATATAGCGGCAGCAGTGTTTGTTTTATTACAATCACTATTGTTTACAGCAGAGACGGAAAGCGTATGAGAGAGAGAGTGAGAGAACGTGAGATGATTTTGTGAGCGGGGAACGTAGTTGAAATGAAAGCATTCACGTTCTTAAATAAATCTGTTGCAGTTTTCCGTTTGCGAAGGCCAGGGAAAAGTATTGTTTAGAATGTGAGAAATAATAACAGAAATAATAATTGACCGTTGAAAACGGAATGGAGGAAAAGTACACAATTTGATTATGCTTTAGATTATTGAGTGTCGGTATTTTGTGGGTGTAGTGAGTATGTATGTATTTGTGAAATCGATAGAGAAAATTCGAAAAGTAGAAAATTCCGATAAGACAATTTCAAATGTATTTTAAAAAATTAAAATTAAGTTGATATATTTCTAATGACTTTTTATCCGCTCACCTTAGAGAGGGGGGTATACGTAGTATGTACGAAAAATATCGCGATTTTTAAATTTCCGCGGGCTACGTGTATTTAGTTTTTGATATTTTTGTATCGTTATGTTGGTACTCATGTCCCTTACTTATGCTGGCAAGGTCGGCCATTTTGAATGTTTAGTTAATTTTTGACAGCTGTTGTGCTTGGATGTGTTTTAACTTGTCTTCGATTTGTATCTATTTTAGAAAACGGATCAACGAATCTGCATCAAATTTTGTGTGAAAAACAAAATAAAGTGCGCTGACGCATTCCGAATTTTGACTGTGGCATATGGTGAAGCTACCTTGGACCAACAAGAGTCACTTACCTGGGCTAAAGGCGTCATAGATGCTTCTAAGGACAATCAGTCGGCTGAAAGAGCCACAAATTCAGCTGTGTTAACGGCTAATAAAGTCAAAATAATCAGATTACCTGATGAACCCCTGCCTTCGAAAAAGGCAAGAGGCCCTAATGTCACCATCAACAGGACACTCACCAAGCCCTTCAATGAAGTGGCGAAGGAGAGTCCAGTGATGGCCGTTATAGACAGAAGTAGTGAGGATAGATCCATCCTCAAGGAGAAATGGAGTCATGTGCAATCTGCCATTATGGCTCATTACCTCGATGTCCGTAGAGAAATGCCGGGAAAACCACCAATCTGCAACGATGCAGGATGGCATCAGGGGAGAGTAAAGCTCTTATATTCACGTGATGCCAGATCAGTAGACCTGTATAAGGCTACTCTGAGTCGAGCGGGTGAGGTGTGGCCGGGTGCCCAGTTGGATGTTGTCGAAAAAAAACAACATCCCTAGTCACCCTAGAGCCATCACCTGGGTTACAGAAGAGCCCTCCAACCCGGCTGACATATTAGAAATAATAAAAGATTCCAATCCTGGTCTGCCCGCCCATAATTGGAGAATCAGCAAGGTGGGTGAGGCGGATGGTAAAAAGTGGCAGGTCAATTTGATCCTTAACGCTGAATCCACCTCCCATATACAACGTGCAAGTGCAACCCTACAGTATGGCTTCGAGACTATAGTTCCCACTGCGGAAGGTGAGTCGTCCACCGTGGTTGATACACAGCTTTCTGGAAGTGCGGAGGTATCCACGCCCATTATTTCGGGTGACTCCAACTCTAACAGAAGATCTGTAACGTCCTACTCTGAGGACGAAAGCTCTACTTCTGACACAGAGGGGCTGGGGGGAGTCTCCGGACTCTTTGACGCATCTGGCGGGGACACGCTTCTCGATGATACGGACGAAGAGTTCGATAACACCCTTGTCGGGGTGGATGTTAATCTGTCAATTACCAATGATGGTAAGAATTTTACAGATTAACCTCCATCACGCTAAAGCAGCCTCAGCGGCTCTATTGCTGCGCCTGTCCACAGTTGCAGTAGACATCGTCCTGATACAGGAGCCCTACGCAGTGGGAGGAAGGGTGTGCGGTATCAGGACACCCAACTTTAAACTGCTTGTGGCCAACTGTGAAGGCACTCCAAGAACCTGCATTTTAGACAGGAAAGATCTAAGTATACAAACAGCCCTCGACTGCCGCAGATCTCTTAACGAGATGGCTGAGCAGTTTAATATACACCTCATATGGGTGCCTGGGCATAGGGATATCCCGGGGAACTGCAAAGCCGATGGATGAACTTGCTAGGAAAGGGACGACATTACAAATTTTCGAAGAATTTGCATATATTGGGGCGCCACTATTCACGTGCAAGCTTTGGCTTAGGCAAGATGCAATCAGGCAGTCCAACGAAAGATGGACAGAAATCGGCAACTGCAGAGTAGCTAGACAAATCTGGCCAAGGTATGACCTGAGAAGGTCAAAATATCTCCTCGCACTAGAGAGGAAACGATTGTCTACGTTAGTACAGGTTCTGACGGGACACTGCTTAATCGGCGAACACGCCAAAAGATTGGGTATTGACTCTAATGACTTCTGCAGAAGCTGTGGAGATGAGGAAGAAGTGGAGAGCATTAAGCACTTGCTATGCGACTGCCTCGCTCTGAGTAAACGACGACTGGACACACTGGGATCGGCTTTTCTAGGCAGCCTAACAGATCTTTCCAGTACCGATATTCGTACTATCGACAAATTTGTATATCAAACAGGTTGGTTTCGATGAGGGGCATTTCAGCCCGTGGTAACACTAGGGACCTAAACTGGTCTATGTGAGCTTGTATAAAAAATTTGGCTGCCACCCTAACCTAAACCTAAACCTACCTTGGACCAAAGCAATGTTTATTGGTGGTACAAACCGTTCTTAGAGGGCCGAGAAGATGCGAAGGACGAACAGCGTGCCGGATGCCCGAGCACGTCAACAACAAACGAAAACATTGATAAAGTGAATAAACTGAATAATCGACGAATTACCATTAGAGAAGTTGCTGAGGATCTAAACATATCGATTGGCTCGTGCAATTCGATTTTAACCAATGATTTGGGCATGAGTCGGGTCGCCGCTAAATTCGTGCCAAAATTGCTCAATTTGGACCAAAAACAGCACAGCGTTAACATTGCTCAGGAGATGTTGAACTCGGTTCGTGACGACCCAAATTTGCTTCAGAGGGTCATAACTGGTGACGAATCATGGGTTTATGGTTACGACGTGGAAACTAAAGCTCAATCATCCCAATGGAAGCTACCGCATGAACCAAGACCGAAAAAAGCGCGCCAAGTTCGGTCGAACGTAAAGTTTTGCTCACAGTTTTCTTTGATTGCAGGGTCGTGGTGCATTATGAGTTCTTGCCACAGGGTAGTACGGTCAAATAAGAATATTATATTTGTGGAAGAACAAAAACTGGCCTTTGCCCCATGTTATATATTACGTTACTCACAAAGTGAGGGTATACCTTAGTCGGTTTACCCGACTGAAACTTTCTTACCTGTTCTAAAGATGATAGCGATTAATAAACTAATACTTACTATGTGTGTAATTGTGAAAGATTCTGGGTAGTAGTATATAAGTTATGGGATAATTACCATTTCACTAAATTGTGACCCTTTGTGGGCAGGTACTCGAACGAGTGGACCAACATAGTCCATCCTTGACCTTAGTCTGAGATAGAAAAAAATATTGACACATACCAAATTTGAAGTCATTCGGTTAATCCTGCCGAATGTTATCGTGCGCACCAACCAGATAGACAGACGGACATTGCTAAAATGTCTTAAAATGGCCCAAAATTGATTTTCGGTGTACAATAACCGCATTATGTTGCAATTCTCGTATTTATACCAAATGTGCTATATAATTTCTACATTTATTCATAGATTTTCTTCAAATAGGCATTGCTTTCTTCGTTAAAATACTAGCTTTCAAAATTGGAACAAACAATTTATTTGCAAATGTTTTATGGTATTTTTCGTGCCAGCAAAAAAAAAGATTTTTTTTGAAAAAAAAAAAAATAATTATTTCAATGACAGTTGCTAAACTTCTGTTTCCACGTGAAAGAGTCATTACTAACATTTGTGGTCCTCATAATCTCCTTAAATTGAAAGTATACCCTTCCAAGAAAATCGGAATTTGAAGAAAACATTTTTAATAATTCCTTTTATTAATTTCCTTTAATTTAAAGTATATCCTTTATCGTCCATATATTTAATAATGTATAGTTCAAATACTAAAGATACCTTCCAAGAAAATGGGAATTTTAAAGAGCATATCACAACATTATTCAATAGTTCCCTTGAAGAAACCTGTCCAAAACCAAGGTACAAGGATAAAACTCAACCACAATTGTGTACTTCTGAGTTAAAGGCTAAGAGAAAGTCCTGCAACAAGCTATTCATTAAGGCCAAATATATCGGGTCCGTCAATAAGAGCGCTACAAAAAAAGTTTTTTTTAAATAAAACAAAAACGGGTTTGGATATCAATGAAATTCTTTATTCCTGTGAAAGTACGTTCGACGCCATTATGTATGGAACTCGATTTCTTTTGCATGGCCACCACGGGCACGCTTGCAGTCCAGACGCTGAACCCAATTTTCGACGGTTTTCAAGCATAAATCGGCCGATACTGCTGCAATTTCATGTTCGATATTCGTACGAAGTTCATCAATCTTCGCTGGCTTGTTTGCATAGACCATAGACTTGACGTAGCCCCACAGAAAATAGTCTAACGGCGTCAAATCGCACGACCGAGGCGGCCAATCGACTGGACCATTTCGTGAGATAACATGTTCTCCAAACTTGGTTTCCAATAAATTGATTGTGGCATTCGCTTTGTGGCTTGTGGCGCCGTCCTGTTGGAACCACATGTCCTCCAAGTTCATATCATCCAATTGGGGCCAAAAATATTCGGTTATCATTGAACGGTAGCGATTCCCATTCATCGTAACGTGCCGGTCTTGATCATCACGGAAGAAGTACGGCCCAATGACGCCGACGGCCCATAAACCGCACCAAACCGTAATTTTTTCGGGATGCAATGATGACTCATTGAGTACGTGTGGATTGCTGTCTGACCAATAACGCATATTTTGTTTATTGACGAAGCCATTCCGCCAGAAATGAGCCTCATCGCTGAAGATGATTTTTCGCGCTCTTAACGTTGAGGCCACTGACTCCGAATTTCGGTAGTAAATTTTAATAATTTCGACTCGTTGTTGGCTTGTATATCTTTCCATCATGAAATGGCAAACCTTACTGAAGAGAAATGTCAAAAGAGCGGCAAAAAATATGGCGTCGTTACTGTGAACGGTATTCGCTATCGTGAGATGATAACGATCTTTTTATGGCATGAATTGGATGATATGGTTGTTGACAATATGTGGTTTCAACAGGACGGTGCCACTTGCCACACATCTAACGAAACAATGGCTCTTTTGCGCAACAAATTCCATGGCCGTTTTATCTCACGTCGTGTCAATTGGTCGCAAAGATCATGTGATTTGACACCGTTAGACTTCTTTCTTTGAAAGGAAGGGTGTACGTCAATAAATCAGCAACAATTCAAGAGCTAAAGGATGAGATAATTCGGCACATAACGGCATATAACCTCAGCCTCAGCGTCATCGAAAATATGGAGCATGGATGGAGGTGTGCCGTCGAGGTTGGGGTGGCCATTTGGCCGATATTTTGTTCCATACATAATTGAACCATACACAATAAAAATATTAAAAATCAACATCGGCCCTTAAAATTTAACCACCCTTTAGATAGATTCGGTAATTGCGGCGCTGTCACATCTAAAGTTGAATTCTAGCTTGATTAGGCTATTTAATTTAAGAGAAGTTGCAACCAGAGCCTATCGATGTTGAGGTACAGTACTACGGTCACATGAAGGAAGTCGCCAAGTGGCAGAGTCGCAACATAGTAACCAACACTGACGTTGTCATTTCCTTGGACAACCAGGCGGCCATCAATTCTCTGGGGGCCACATCCTTAAATTCACTAACAGCCCTCGACTGCTGCAAATCTCTTAACGAGATGGCTGAGCAGTTTCATATACACCTCATATGGCGACACTATAACTTATCAATGCCTATTTAAAATGTTTTTATACCCTCACTATTGAGATGTGAGAAGTTTAGCAGTGTAATGCTTTTTGCAGTACCTTTTCCCGTGAAAAATGGGCGTTATTACCACGCCCCTTGTGGTACCTCCCATACAAATGGACCATTTTGCACCAAAAGTTGACGGGTTATAACATCGATTCCGGTACTAACGGGTGATCCAAGTAGAAATACTTTTTTCAATAGCCTTTTTTTGATTAATCACGTGTGAGTCGTGTCATGCTGTCATGTTATTTTTGTTAAGTATTGTTTGGCATTTCATCATGGAAAGACTTAGGCCTGAACAACGTTTACAATTCGTTCAACTTTATTACGAAAATTCACGTTCTGTGAGGAATGTGTTTCGTGCACTTCGCTCAACTTTTGGTCAACATAATCGGCCTACTGAGCGTACTATTCGCAACAACATCACCCATCTTGAGACCCAGCATTCATTATTGGATAATATTCGATCGAATAGACCACGTCCAGCACGCAGTGAAGAAAATGTAGCGGCCGTAGCTGAGAGTGTACACGAAGACCGTGGAGAGTCGATTCGGCGCAGCAAATCGGACTGACGTATGGAACGACTTGGCGCATTTTACGTCGAGATCTTAAATTGAAAGCATTCAAAATACAGCTTGTGCAAGAACTGAAGCCGCGCGACCTTCCCAAGCGACATCGCTTCGCTCTATGGGCTCTTGAAAAGTTCCAAGAAGATCCGACGTTTTCGAATTACAAATTTTGTTCAGCGATGAGGCCCATTTCTGGCTGAATGGATATGTAAACAAGCAAAATTACCGCATTTGGGACTAAGAGCAACCTGAAGAGATTCAAGAGCTGCCACTTCATCCAGAAAAAACAACGGTTTGGTGTGGTTTGTGGGCCGGTGGAATTATCGGTCCATATTTCTTCAAAAATGATGCCGGTGAGAACATAACCGTCAATGGCGACCGTTGAAATTGAAGCTCGTGATCTCGGCGACATTTGGTTTCAACAAGACGGCGCCACTTCCCGCACATCGCATCAATCAATGGATTTATTGAGAGAACACTTCGGTGAGCAGATAATTTCACGTTTTGGGCTGGTCGATTGGCCACCAAGATCGTGTCACACCGTTAGACTTTTTCCTGTTGGGATATGTAAAGTCTAAAGTTTATGCGGACAAACCCGCTTCGATTCAGACCTTGGAGCAAAACATAACGCGTGTCATTCACCAGTTACCAGTCGAAATGCTCGAACGAGTCATGGAAAATTGGACTCAACGGATGCACCATCTGAGACGTAGCCGCGACCAACATTTGATAGACATAATCTTCAAAAATAAATGCCAAAGAATGTTCTTTCAAATGATAATAAACATTTGTAGTACCCATAGTTGATTGAAAAATGGTCGTTATTGCCACGTCCCTTTTGGTACCACCCAAACAAAATGACCAAAATAACAGATTTGAAAACTGATTTTTTGAGAATCCCTTACTTTTGCAATATGGGTCAGGATTTATACATTTATCCATAGATTTATTTCAAATATGCATGGTTTTCTTCTTTAGGATGCTAGCTTCCAAAAAATGGAAAACACGATTTTTGCAAAAAAAAATGGTTTAATTTGTTATTGTAAAATACAAAATATTAACAATTTTGAAAAGATTTCTCCAGTGTTACCTCGTAAAATATGTACGGAATTAGTGTTTAAAATTTCAAAACGATCGTTGTGGTAGTTTTGATGTTGTGATGTACACCGACTGTGAAAACGTGGGTTGTGGGAAACATGCTTTAAAGTTTTTCTGATGGACTAAGTCACGTATGAGCCGCGGTTGATTAAACTACTGTCGCTTCGTTAGCTTTGCTCCGATTCATCTCAAACTTTCACACAATATTTTAGAGAGGTTCTCCATTTAAAAAATAAAATGAAAAAATTCCACAAAATATACAAAAACCGCCTTCCCTAAATGTGCAAAAATATGGTCAATAATGTTACCATCAATGAAAATTGGAATTTAAGACTATATTAAAAAATAATTTAGCGTAAAAAATTTTGTTTTTTGTTTCATAATAAAGGGTTTTCCAATAAGAGTGATATGATTTCTTTGGAAAAAACACACTTATTGTTAAGGAAATTCAAAAGTTTTTTATCTAATGTGAAGTACAATCGATACAATTAAGTTCTAAATAAAACGTCATTCAAATGGCCTCCACGACTTCTTATGCAGGAACGAATTCGATGAACCCAATTTTCGAGCACTTTTTCCACTAAATCAAGTCGTATGTCATGAATCTCTTGAAGAGAGTCTTGTTTTTTGTTTTGAAAGACCAATGACTTCAAAAAACCCCAAAAGAAAAAGTCTAATGGTGTTAAATCACAACATCTTGGAGGCCATTCAATATCACAATTTCTTGGAATAATCGATTCTCCAATCTTTTCTGGTAACAATTCAATTGTTTCATTTGCTGTGTGGCACGTAGCCACAATCGGTCAATGGCAAAAAGATAGCTCTTAACGAGAGCTAAAATATTGCTCATGTGTGTCAAGGTCGTATGTCGACTGGAAAGTGTTTTTTTGGATTTAAAAAAAAATGGACTTAGCATCATTTTCAAATGTGAACGGAAAGTTTATTTTTGCTCTAGCTCCTTAACGGTACGTCGGATCGGGAATCAGGGTCGTAGGTCGACTGGAAAGTGTTTTTTGGTTTAAAAAAAAATGGACTTAGCGCACGAACAGTTGCAATTGGAGAACGATTATTTTGATAATAAAACTGAATTATTTGTAAACGTTGTTCTTGCGTATATCTCTCCATGATGAAATTGTAAACACTACTGAATACAATGAAAAACATATGACAGATCATGACATATTACGAATGGCCGAAACGTCACTTCAAAATCATATCATCCCTATTGGAAAACCCGTTATAATGCCTTATTCATAAAAAAAGATTTTAGGTCTCGGATCAAAAATTTTTTGGTTGCATAGTGTAATATGACTAATAAAATATAATTTCGTTTAAGTTGTAGGTTTTCTTGGAAATTACCTCAAAATTTTATTTTCTGCAAAATTGCGTTAAAATTGTTTAGTTTTTTAGAAATTTCGTTGAAATTGAATTTTCTAAAAATACATAACGTTGGAACTGCATTTTTCTACAAAATTTGATAAAACTGCAATTTTATAGAAAATTTCATCATAATTAAATTGTTTCTACAAAAATTCTTGAAATTTTATTTTTTTTTTAGAAAAATCCTTCAAATTTGCATTTTTCTAGAAAATTTCTTTAAATTTGTATTTTTTCTAAAAAGTATTTTGAAAACGAATTTTTCTACAAAATTTCGTTGAAATCTCTACAAAATTTCTTGCATCTATTTTTTTTTTCTAGAAAATATTGTTGAAATTTATTTTTTCTGGAAATTTCGTCCTAAAATCAACTTTTCTAAATAATTGCACAGATATTGGATTTTTTTAGAAAATGTTGATGGTATGATATGTTTGAATTCGAAGAAAATATACTTGGAACCAAAATTTTTAAATATTATATATTTTTGAACAAATATATTTTATTTGAAAATCAAGAAATTTTGTTTGGAACGCATATATTAATATATTACAACAAAATATATTTGCGAACTTACTGTCACAAATAAAATATGTGTTTACAAACAATGATTTTGTTTAAGAATTTATTCAAATACATTATATTTAAAAAAATTGTAAAACTTTGTTGACTTTGGCAATTTTTAATTTTATTTTTTCCTAGATTTTGTGTTATACTTTATAGGTAAAATTGTCGTAAGCAGCATTTTCTTTTGTTTTACAGCACTAATTTTTAATTTATAAATAGTCCAATTGTCAATCCATCAATGCTATTTGTCGTAATTATACGATTTAAATTTTTCAAACATATACAATTTCTAAAAAATTAAACTTAAAATTTCTAAAATTACCAAAATACTTAAATACAAGTTAAACATTGTTTTGGAAATATTATTTCTAAATAAAAAAATATTAGGATGAAAACATAATTTTGTTTAGAACAACATCCTCACAAACATATAATATTTGTCAGTGTCAAATATTATATATTTGGAGTGTACCCTAAACATATGTATGTTTCCAGCAGAATATGTTTGGAACAATATACTACAGAAGCGATTTTTTTTCAGCGTGAGTATATTAGAAAATTTCCAGTGATAATTCAACGATTTTTATTAAAGAAAAATACAATTTTTACCAAATTTTGACAACATTTTCTATAAAAATTCGATTTCTACAAATTTTTTTATAAAAAATAGAATTTTTGCTGCAATTTTCTACACGGGGCAAAATCGTCTTTTTTGATATATTTGAATCGAAAGAAAATATATTTGGAACACAAATTTTTAAATGCTTTATATTTCTGAGTAAATAAATTTTATTTGAAAATCAATAAAATTTACTTGGAACGCATATATTAATATATTACAACAAAATATATTTGCAAACTAATTTTCTCAAATAAAATATGTATTTATATACCAATAAAATTATTGTTTAGGAATATCTTCAAATATATATAATTTAAGAAAGATTTTCAAAACTTTGGTGAATTTTTTTAATTTCATTTTTAATTTTTCCTTCGTTTCGAATTATTTCTCCCAGTCAGCATTGCATCTGTTTTAAGGGACTCATTTTAAATTTCTGGGTATTTCATGTCAGCATTTTTTTTCAATCCTTCGAGTAAATTCATGTTATCAAAAATTATACGATTTCAATTAAAAATTTCAAAAAAATATCATTAAATTACTGAAAAACTAAACACAATTAAGGTTCGATATTTTCGGAATACTTAAATTTAAATACATTCTTGTTTCGGAATTAAGATCCCAAATAAAGGGTATTAGGGTGAAAACAAGGATTTGTTTAGAACAACATCTTCCCAAATATATAATTTTTGTGTGTACCAAATATTATATATTTAGAGTGTACCATAAACATATATATGCTTCAAGCCGAATATGTTTGGGACAATATACTACAGAACCGATTTTTTTTCAGCGTGTATACAAATGCAATTTCCACTAAGTTTACAAGAAATATGCAAAATTAAAGAAATTTGCCAGAAAGTATTAATTTAGACAAGATTTTCTAGAAAAATACAATATCGTCAATTTTAAACGACATAATTATAAAAGTGCAATTCCATGCAATTTTCTATAAAATTGCAATTTGTGTGAAATTTTCAATAAAAAATCACTAGCTGAGCCCATTTATGTCTGTCTGTCTTTCAATCTAAAGTTGTTCGGAATTTCAATCCGATCTCGATGAAACTTGACACGAAAGACTCTTTCACCTCTGGGACGAAAACTATTGAAATTGGTCAAAATCTGTTCAGATTAAGATATAGCGCCAATATATATACAGGGTGGCTGATATGTATTGCAACCCACTTCAGGTTGCTATCATTTCTAAACCGCTAGTCTGATAGCTGACAGATTTATTTCAGTGACAGTTCATTTTATTGTTTACAAGCTTACAAAAGCATTTTGATCTATTGCATTCAGAAAAAAAG
The DNA here is from genome assembly GCA_963930755.1 of Eudasyphora cyanicolor. Classification (NCBI taxonomy): domain Eukaryota; kingdom Metazoa; phylum Arthropoda; class Insecta; order Diptera; family Muscidae; genus Eudasyphora; species Eudasyphora cyanicolor. Next base: position 221,951,620 of record OZ005735.1, read on the forward strand.
TTATTCGTGATGGAATTCAAGCGTGATAGTGTGATTGCTTTATATTTGGGTGGAAAAACACAAGTGGCTATCGTTAGCCCTCCAAAATTTAAATGTGAATAAATCTTTTGTTTCTCGTACCATTGCTCGTTACCGTGATACTGGCAGTGTTGCATCGCGTCCAAAAAGAGGACGAAAAAAAAACGGTAACAGCACCAGAAATGATCCGAAAAGTGAAGGACAGATTTGATCGAAATCCACGCCGCAGTGGTAGAAAAATTGCTCGTGAGCTGAACATATCGCGAGAACGGATACAACACATATTAAAAAATGAGCTTGGACTAAAGCCATTGAAGTTCCAAAAAGTGCAAGAGCTCATCGATGCACAAAAAAAAGTTAGACTGGAAAGAGCCAACGAGTTGCTTCGCTTGCACGAAATTGGCCAGTTACCGAATTTGGGTTTCTCCGATGAAAAGCCATTCCAACTTGAGCAGTTTGTGAACAAACAAAATGATCGGGTTTACTTGCCAAAGAGGTCAACTGAAAATTTACACCTTCGATTGGCCACCAGAACTCAAGCGCCGCCGATGGTAATGGTGTGGGCCGCCGTTACGGCCGATGGTCGCTCCCCGCTCGTATTCATCGACCATGGGGTCAAAATAAATGCCGAATATTATCGGGAAAATGTCCTAAAGAAAGTATTGAAGCCCTGGGCAGACAAACATTTCGGCCGCAGACCATGGACATTCCAACAGGACTCAGCACCATCGCACTCAGCAGGCGTCAACCAAGAATGGCTTAAAAAGGAGGTTCCTCGCTTCATTTCTACCGCACAATGGCCACCAAGATCTCCGGATCTCAATCCGTTGGACTTTTGCGCCTGGGGCATTTTAGAGAGTAAGGTTCGCACTAAAAAATACCAAAGTATCGATCATCTCAAGACGGCGCTTCGCCGGGAATGGGCCAAAATACCGCAGAGCCACTTTCGTGCAGTGTGTGATAGCTTTGTCGGCCGTTTGAAGGCCATAATTCGTGCCAAAGGTGGCCAATTCGAACAAATCTAAACTGTTTCGAAATTTGTATGTTATTTCCGACATTTTTTGTTTTGAACAATAAAATTTAAAAAAAAATTAAAAAAATATAGCGCTTTACTTTGTTGCATTACATATCAGCAACCCTGTATATATATATATATATATATATATATATATATATATATATATATAAAGCGTGATCGAGGTTCCCTGCTTTTTTAAAGAAAAAAACACAGAAAATTCAAATTAAATGGGGAATGTGTATTATCATTTGTAAGAACATTCTTTGGCATTTATTTTTTGAAGATTATGTCTATCAAATGTAGGCCGCGGCTACGTCTCAGATGGTCCATCCGTTGAGTCCAATTTTCGATGACTCGTTCGAGCGTTTCGACTGGTAACTGGCGAATGGCACGCGTGTTGTTTTTCTCCAAGGCCTGAATCGAAGCGGGTTTGTCCGCATACACTTTAGACTTTACATATCCCCACAGGAAAAAGTCTAACGGTGTGATATCACACGATCTTGGTGGTCAATCGACCGGCCCAAAACGTGAAATTATCTCTTCACCGAAGTGTTCTCTCAATAAATCCATTGATTGATGCGATGTGTGGGAAGTGGCGCCGTCTTGTTGAAACCAAATGTCGCCGAGATCACGAGCTTCAATTTCAGGCATCAAATAGTCGGTTATCATTGCACAATAACGGTCGCCATTGACGGTTACGTTCTCACCGGCATCATTTTTAAAGAAAATGGACCGATGATTCCACCGGCCCACAAACCATACCGTTGTTTTTTCTGGATGAAGTGGCAGCTCTTGAATCTTTTCAGATTGCTCTTCGTCCCAAATGCGGCAATTTTGCTTGTTTATATACCCATTGAGACAGAAATGGGCCTCATCGCTGAACAAAATTTGGCTTGAAAACGTCGGATCTTCTTAGAACTTTTCAAGGGCCCATAGAGCGAAGCGATGTCGCTTGGGAAGGTCGGGCGGCTTCAGTTCTTGCACAAGCTGTATTTTGTATGCTTTCAATTTAAGATCTCGACGTAAAATGCGCCAAGTCGTTCCATGCGTTAGTCCGAGTTACTGCGAACGGCGCCGAATCGACTCTCCACGGTCTTCGTGTACACTCTTAGCTACGGCCGCTACATTTTCTTCACTGCGTGCTGGACGTGGTCTATTCGGTCGAATATTATCCAATAATGAATGCTGGGTCTCAAGATGGGTGATGATGTTGCGAATAGTACGCTCAGTAGGCCGATTATATTGACCATAAGTTGAGCGAAGTGGACGAAACACATTCCTCACAGAACGTGAATTTTGGTAATAAAGTTGAACGATTTGTAAACGTTGTTCAGGCGTAAGTCTTTCCATGATGAAATGCCAAACAATACTTAACAAAAATAACATGACAGCATGACACGACTCACACGTGATCAATCAAAAAAAGGCTATTGAAAAAAGTATCTCTACTTGGATCACCCGTTACAATGAAAAAATTGTCATAAAATTAAAGAATGGCGCCAAAGTAGTTCTTCGTCTTTAAAACAAGTAAATATTTCATGAGATCTATTTAAAATTTTGTAGTTTTTTTTTAATTTTGGTCAGTCATGAATGAATACTATCAAATTTAAAGCAAATGGTCTATATCCGCTATAAAATCCGTATTTCTCTACCGTACTTTATAAAATTTAATAGGTATCAGTTTAATGAACCAAAACCGAACTTTGTCTAGTTTCTAGAAAATTGTTCCAGATTTTGATACAGACCGCGTATATACGTTAAGTTATACAGTTAATTTCCCATAAAATAATATAAATGAAATCAACCAGTGCATATTATGGTTCCCTAGAATTAAAAATACAATTTTGTTTCTTTCCGGAAGAGATGCTCTAACAAGGACTTGATATGCTATCGCTGTGTCATTAGAAACTTTAATATCTGCAAACCTGAATTATTTTACTACCAATCAATGCCTGGTCATTGCTCACTTCAGTAGCTCGGATGGATCTTAGGAACTCAGGACAATTCCCATAGCGAGTGTAGTACACAAAGGTACCGCCAAGCGTGGTTGCGAGCATTGCGCATGCGTGCGTCTGTTTGTAGTCCCCTCAGTATATGTATGCTCATAAATAAATTCAGTAACAAGAGACACGCGCACAGATGTTATTTGACTGCGAAAATAAATACAAACATTGTAAAACTGGAACCGTAACGTTGTAAGACAGACAGACAGACAGACAGACAATGGACAACGGTTAGTCACTCATTCAACCAACAAACCCAACTCAATAGTAAGCCATTCCCGCCAGAGAACGGGAGTAACCAACAAATAAGTGAAGAAATAAAGCCAAAACAAACCAAGTCGACGTCTTCGGACTTTTTACAGTCTCTCTCTTTGGTTGGTGTTCCATCAACATCTCGTCAATGGGTTTTCCTCTTCATCTTCGTCATCATCTTCATCGGCTTTGTCCTCCTTGGCCCCTGTGCCCACAACTTGGACATCTCCGTCTTCTTTAACTTCGTCTAAATGATGGTACGTATACGTAACAGCAGCAGCAGCAACAGCAGTAGTAGTAGTTGTAGTACTCGTCTTCGCCGTCGTAGTATTCCGTAGAGAAGAGCGCGGCTTAAATAAAACGTGTCGGCAACACTTTGAAGCCCGCAACATCAAAGGCGCCGATTGTTTACATAATAGTGGTCTTTGAAACGGAACAATAGAATGCCAGGATCAAAAGTAATAGCCGCTGGTATCGAAATAATAACAGCAACAACAACAGACAAACGAATCGAAATGAAACGACGAAACTCGAATTGAAGTACAACTGGAGAAACTAAACCGAATCATCCCGTCTCTTCTCTTCTACCGAAGACAACAAAGCACCAGCAGCAGCAGAAGTAATAAACGAAACGCAAAAACTATAAAATTAGGAAGTGAATGAAACCAAAACAATAAAACCCAAGAGAAGAGGATTCTTCGAGGAGAGAGAGGGTGGAAGGGACATCTTTTGGGGGGTTTTCTTATGGGGAAATATGTGCCAAAATCGAGCTCTTCTATCTGTAGATTTTAGATATAATAAATTTTTGTTTGAGTGAGTGAGATGGTTTAGATAGATAGCTGTAAATTTGCAGGAACAATATTTTTTGGAACCTTTTTTAAAAACGTATATTCGGATTTTGATGTACACTGAAAAATTTTATAATATTAAAGATTTTTGCAACGTCCTAATCTTTAAAATAAAAATAATATTAATTAGACTGCCTTAATTGTAGGTATGAAAAGTCCCTATTTTAAAAAACTAGCGCCTCAAAATCTTTACAATTAAGACAGATCGGTTCTTCAGTGTGTATTATGTTAGGCTAGGTAAGAATAGTTGTGTGTCCTCAAACTAACATAGACCCCAAAGTCCCTTATTGATGTCATGGGGTCTATAGATGAAAAACCTCTTCACCCCGCCAAGCAACCATAGTGCTGGCCTTAAAAAATCTCATAACGTGACCTATGGTTGTCTTAGCCAATTTCGAAAGCTCCCTTAAGAAATAGGCTACGAGAGATGGTTAATTTTATTAAAAAGGGAAAAGGTGTGAAATTTAAGGAAATGGAGTTCCCTTCATCTGCAGATATGAATTAGTCAGATAGTCTGATCTTGATAAGCAGGGTCACAAATGTGTGGAAAATTCGCATCTCTTGTTTTTCGACGGTAGTCTAACCTAATTCGAAATCTCCCTAAAGAACTTGGAAGCCAGATCCGATGTTCTGTCCTTTAGTATTCTAAAGAGCAGATCACAAGTGGTATTAATGGATTTATGGTCCTCTTAGTGTCTACAGATTAGGAAGAGACAGGTTATCGCAACTTTCAGTCTCTCTGCAGGTTTTCGTAACATGTATGTAGTTCCGTCTTGATAACAGTATGCAACAAGACATTTTTTTGTGTTCTAGACCTAACAATTATTTTTTTTGTATAGATTGTGGCATACTGTTATATAAAACCAAAAATTGTTTTATGGATACATTTTTTTTTTAATTTGTTTATTAAAAATACTATTATCGTCGAAGGTACCCTTAGTATTTGCAGTATAATTTTTTAAGTATATGCCCGATCAGGTCGACTTATACGTTAAATTGAAGCTATTAATATGGGCTACCAATGTTGGAAATATCTCTTTCACTTGGAAACAGTGGTTTATTAACACTCATTAAACAAATTGGAAAAGTAGATTTTTTTCAAAAAAAAATCCTGGGACAAAAAAACATAAAAAATTGAAAAAAAAATATTTTATTTTATTTTTTAAAAGTTTGCATACTAGCGAAGAAAATAATGCCTATTTGAAAAAATCTATGGATAAATGTAGAAATAGCGATTTTATTTATTACTTTTATTTATATTATGTACATTTGAGTTTATTTACATTAACTAGTTTCATTAGAAGTAATTGTGAGTTCTTTGTTGACGTTTGTAGATTTCGGAATCGGTTTCTCTAATGAGGAACCAAATATAATCTCCCATCATTCTTTCATCCCAGAGCCCTTGGTAACGCCGCTCGATGGACTTCAATTCTTGGTGAAACCTTTCGCCATGTTCGTCACTTACGTCGCCAAGATTCTCGGGGAAAAAGTTTAAATGAGAATGCAAGAAATGAATACATACACCTGTTGGAATACATAAATGTGTTATATACATAAATATAAAAAAAATATATTCTAACCAATTTTTTGATCATTTTTTAAAAAATCATTAATCATTGTTTCATAATGCGGGCTACAAGCTTAAACGACCTCCATGCAATTTCATCCGACGTCAAATATGATTCGAAATTCACATCTTTCATCAGTTTCCTTATTTTAGGCCCATCAAAAACTCCCTCTTCGATTTTTTGAAAAGAAAAGCCTTTCTTATAAATAAACTTTTTAAATATAAGAGTGAATTGCCATCTTTCCTTAAGGCTTTTACAAAATTTTTAAAGAGCCCCAGCTTAATATGCAGTGGTGGCAAAATATCGGCTATCCCGGTGGCATAACATACCACAGCATGAGCAATGGGAATCGACGGTTTCTAATTTCCGTTGTGTAAAAGTACTGCTTTCAAACTTTCTTTACTGCTGTCAAAAAGTATCCGCCATTCTTTTGAATTGTATGTTTGATTATGTTCCTCGAACAATCCGGGAATTTCCTTGCAAAAGCATCTTTTATCCACAGTTGTATACAATTGTTTGTAAGGTATATCACGGACTCTATAATATGATATGTTAACATCTGGGTCCAAAATATTGTACTGTTTCATTCCAGATGCAAGTAGTTCTGCCTTATCTTTGGTCAGTTCCAAATCTCGCACTAGATCAATGAGTTGAAACTGAGTTAAAAGCGATGACTTCTGACTCAAACTTGAATCGCTCAGAGTTGAGTACTGAGTTGAAAGTGACGATGTTTCCGTTATTAGGCTGTAACTTTGTATAACTTTAATATTTTTCAGAAAATCGACTTATCTCTTTAAGGCGCTGAATTACCTTAATTTATTAATAAATTCCGGGTTTAATGTTCATAAGTTGCTACTTTGCTTCGAAAGTAGACACCCAATATTTTCAAGAATGCCGCGTAATACTTTGTATTGCGTACATATAATTTTACTACCTGTATATACGACTGGGATGTCCATGCCCCTAAAAGGCGTAACTGAATGGAAACCTCATAAATAAAAAACCACAAATATTGTTGAATGACCCTCTATCTGAGCGATAAAAATTGTGATAAAATAATATTTTTCGATTTTTTTCTATTTTTAATGTTTTTTGAAATGTTTTGAAAGCGATATTTGCAGCACATGTAGCTTTAATCCCTTTAATTTGAGGCATAACACGGCTCAATCAGGCTTATACTTGAAAAATGATGGTCCAAATACTGAATGTACTTTCAATGAAAGCTGAAATTAAAAAAAAAATTTACCTTAAAATTTTTTTTTAATATTTTTTTCGTGTTTGTGACGCCTAATTACACCAGAAACTGTTATCCACATCCCTTGGACAAAAATTTTGTTGCATAGTGTAATAACAGCAGAGCGTTAATAGGTCCACAGGTATCTGTTTTTGTAGCATTTTGCATTCCCACAGATTCAAAGCCCCATGGAATGTGTAAGGCTATCCCTAGTCTAGCGAACTCTTAACAGTCCACTGGAATGTACCTGCCTTTTTTTGTATCATGAAGTTCCGTCTTGATAATGCTAGCAGACTGTGAACTTTTCTCTAGCGAGAGCAGGTTCCAAATCATTAGTATTGTAAAGAGGCATAGATGCGGCCATTAGTAAGAAGATTTGGAAGAAGCCTTCTAATATCGTTATTAGCCGTGGTTTCTGTCATTTTTGCTAAGGCTATTTAGTACGAGTATAATATCGAATTAACACATTTTAAATCTTCTAATATCCTCATTCACACCAAGATTAGTCGTTTCTGCTGTTTTTGCCTGCTGGTTAACATAATAATCTGTATGTACTGGAATCCTAACATGGTATACTCCTTGACAGAAAGTGAGCTTTCACTGAAGCTTCCGACTAGAAAGTAGCTTTTATATATGTTCGCTTTAAGATAACCATGAATCAATGTATATCAATGTAATGCATTTCTGCCAAATATACATTGGATCTTAGGCCACTCACTTGGTCCGTAGCAATTGTATATCACCTCCTGTTAATTGAAGGTATAAAACCCTTATCCAACATCTCTCCAATGTTTTCAGAATGAATGGCGATAAACTGATGTGCGGGAAGAACTTTGGCTCCATATGGGAAGGTTTCCCAGCTTTAGATATGAATACTATGTGATATGAAAATATATACAGACAGTTAGACGGCAGAGCTTAAATGATGCCCCAAATAAAAATGGATTTCGTCAAATATACATAGGCTTTATGTCACTCAGGTGTAAGAACATCGATAGGGATAGGAAGTCCAAAGGACATAGGATAGGAATAGGAAGTTGTTCTCCGAAATTAGTTCACACACGCAAAAATGGTTAAGGTATGGGGGAAAAGGGTTAAATGTGGTTCTAGAGTACTAGAAATATTCAGTGAGGCAAAAAGGGTGACTTTGTTCTACTTACAGGATGCTGGGTCCACTGGCTGTAAATAAATTAGCTATTATACGACTGTTACAGCATTTTTAAATCCAATCTGTTTGTCACGAGACTTACCGAATTGTGCGAAACGGCAGCTAAAGTGAGCCATAATGATAGCTGATGTTGATTACAAGGCTTCTTGTTCGCCTGACAGAGATGATGAAGATGGCTACGGTGGTCATGTTGATGTTGATGTTGATGGAGAGACATCATGATGATCCCAACTACTACTGCTGATAATGCCGTTCTCCATCATTGCTCCAGTTAGTTCGATTGGCCAGTTGACGGGAAAGGAGCGCAGCCGTGCATCCCCGACTGGTCAAACACTTGTGGCATCTTCAGCATGCATGCCCGCAAGCTGTCATTGTGTTTTTGCTGCAAGTTTAAGCCACAAATGGATTAATTGCATTGCAATGCGGCAAATGCAAGAAATTCCTTTGCGCCACTTACCGTCAATAATTATCGCTCGTGGCATAGCAATATTTCTGCTGTTACAGTTACATTTTTCTTAGATTTTCCTCTACCACTGCCACTGCCGGTTGCATGTGCTCCAGTCACTCACATACATAGACACAGAAATTACATTGTCGACAATTGTGTTGAAGGGTTGCCAGATGGCGTTTTAAAAATAATAAACTGATGTATTAATTTTGGCGCAATCTCTTTTTTAGACAATTTTAAACCAAATTGCCAGAACAAGGTCCTACGAACAGGCGCAAGGAAAGTGCCTTTTCATGTCTTCGCAATATCAGAATTAGGTGTATTCCATCTTGCTACCACAGTGACGTAAGGTAAACATATGTTGTTGATTGCCCCTCAGGTTTGATCAATTTTATTGCTTTAGAAAGCTAAAGAGTTGGAGGATTTAAACAAGAGCGAAGTTTGCTAACTCCCCAAAGCCAGGGGCACATACTCAGAAGGTGTTCTATTGATTCCTCTTCGTCTCCGCAGCTTCTGCGAAAGTCATTTCGCAAGACCAACAATCTTTCTGCGTGCCGTCTCGATCGAGACAGCAGGGCGTTGATGTTTTTTGAGTTTAGAAAGGACCACATAAGCCTGGAATGAATGCAGTTTCTGACTAGTGACCACCTGCCATTTGTTGCCATAAGGGCATGGCCACATATTCTAGTTTCCTTGGGGCTTGTAAGGCTGTTAGCTGTCTTGAATGTTGCAGTTCTCTGGTATGTCCCGCCAACCTTCTCAGATGAATATTGAACTGTTAAATTTGTGAAGAGATCTGCAGCAATCAGGAATACAGTTCCCAAGGACTTAAATGATTCTGACAGTCAGAGCAAATATTGATACTGAACATTATTTCTCAGTCATTCTAATACCTGGCAAACACTACAATGATCAGACAGTCTTTTTGCAATGGATAACCGTAGTTCCTTAGAAGAGACACCAAAACCCACTTGGTTGATGAGTTTGGAAACCGTCGGCATAGACTTTATCGGATCCACTTTTTGTGGAATGCGGCCATTTATGGGATTTATTTTATTGAAGTCCCACTATATATTAAGATCAAGATGGAAGTTAACACCAGATCCGTGCAGGAACATCACTTTATGTTGTCTAAACATTAACTGTTTGGGTTATATACTCCTCAACAGACGAGCTGTTGAGTTATCTACTCCTTCGTCGATGGCCAGATAAGTTATCTAGAGGACCGGTTGGGTTGTATACTCCTTAGTAAAGGACCAGCTGGGATATATGTATATATATATTGCATAGCTGACGACTAGTTGAGTTATCTACTCCTTAGTAGAGTAGCAGTTGGGTTATTTACTGCCTGGTAGAGGACCACTTCGGTTATCTAATCCTTAATGGATAGCCGTAGTTCCTTAGAAGAGACACCAAAACACACTTGGTTGTTGAGTTTGGAAACCGTCGGCATAGACTTTATCGGATCCACTTTTTTGTGGAATGCGGCCATTTATGGGATTTATTTTATTGAAGTCCCACTATATATTAAGATCAAGATGGAAGTTAACACAAGATCCGTGCAGGAACATCACTTTATGTTGTCTAAACATTAACTGTTTGGGTTATATATTCCTCAATAGACGAGCAGTTGGGTTATCTACTCCTTCGTCGATGGCCAGATAAGTTATCTAGAGGACCGGTTGGGTTGTATACTCCTTAGTAAAGGACCAGCTGGAATATATGTATATATATATTGCTTAGTTGACGACTAGTTGAGTTATCTACTCCTTAGTAGAGTAGCAGTTGGGTTATTTACTGCCTAGTAGAGGACCAGTTCGGTTATCTAATCCTTAGTAGGTGACCAGTCAGGTTATCTAATCCTTTGTAAAGGACCAATTGGTTTATAGAATCCTGGGTAAAGGACCAGTTGGGTTATCCATTCCTTACATGACGACTAGTTACGTTATATACTCCTTTGTAGAGGGCCAGTTGGGTTATTTACTTCTTAGTTGACGACTAGTTAAGTTATCTAATCCTTAGTGACCATTGGGTCATCTAATGCTTACTAAAGCACCAGTTGGGTTATCAACTCCTAACTTGATGATTAGCTGAGTTATCCCTAGTAGATGACCAGTTGGATTATCTAATCCTTGGTAGATGACCAGTCAGGTTATCTATTCCTTATATAATCCTTAGTTAAGGGGCCACTTGGGTTATCCACTCCTTAAGTGACAACTAGTTGAGTTATATACTTCTTAGAAGAGGACCAGTTGGGTTATGTAATCCTTAGTTGGCGACATGTTAGGTTATCTAATCCTTAGTCGAAGACCAGTTGTGCTATTTTATTATTAGCCGCGGAGTAGTTGGGATTTCTACTTTTTAGTTGACGACTAGTTAAGTTACTTACTGCTCATTAGAATACCATTTGGGTTATTTACTCCCTAGTAGAGGACCAGTTGGGTTATATAATCCTTAGCAGTGAACAGTCAGATTATCTACTCTTTAGTAGATGATCAGTTGGGTTATCTACTCCTTAGTTGGCGACTAGTTGACTTATCTAATCCTTAGTTCGCGACTAGTTGAGTTGTCTAATCCTCTGTGGAATACCAGTTGGGTTATCTAGAGGACCGGTTGGGTTATCTGTTCGTTATTGGACGACCAGTTGCGTTATATATTCATTAGTAGATGACCATTTGGTTTATACACTCGTCTGCGTGTTACCAATTGGGTTATTTTATCCTTAGTATCCATTTGGGTTACCTACTCTTTAGTAGATGAACAAATTGGTTATATACTCATTTGTAAAGGACCTGTTGGGGATCTATTCCTTAGTTGTCGACTAGATGAGTTATCTACTTCTTAGTAGAGGACCAGTTGGGTTATATAATCCTTAGCAGATGACAATTAGGTTTACGAATCCTTAGTAAATGACCAGTTAATTTGTCTACTCCTTAGTTGACATCCTTAGGTGAGTATCATTTGGGTTATTTACTCCTTAGTAGAGGACCAGTTGGGTTATTTATTACCTAGTAGAGGACATGTTGGTTTATCTACTACTTTGTAGAGTACCAGTTAGATTATCTACTCCTTATTGGATGACAAATTAGGTTATCTAATTCTTAGTAGATGACCAGTTAGGTTATCCTATCCTTATTGAATAAGCCGTTGTGTTATCTACTCCCTAGTTAATGACTAGTTGACTTATATACTCCTTAGTTCGCGACCAGTTGTGTTGTCTAATCCTCAGTAGAATACCAGTTGGGTTATCTAGAGGACCGGTTGGGTTATCTGTTCGTTATTGGACGACCAGTTGCGTTATATATTCATTAGTAGATGACCATTTGGGTTATTTGCTTCTTAGTAGGCATCATGTTGGTTTATCTACTGCTTTGTAGACAACCAGTTAGGTAATCTGTTCCTTAGTTGAGGACCAGTTGTGACCACATTTCGAAGTTTAACTATTAAATAATACAAATTTACTTGGTTTCGAATGTATCTTTAGCAGTGTCTGACATTGAAGGGATACTGTAGACATTCTTTTAGACATGTGCTTGGATATGTCACTAGGTTGCAATTCACAACCTCCAATGACAAAGTCATGTTAAATTCACTGCTTGTTTTCATATAAAAGGCAAAATCTGTGTACAGATTTCTACAGGTCCAATTTCCCGTATTTTTTAAAATATGTGATTTCAAATATTTAACATTTAAAAATGTTGGTTCTAAAAATATTTTTTTGTTCTATTCAAATATATAGAAACTGCGATTATCTTCCAGCATAACAAACATTTCCTTCTATGTAGGAAAATATTCTTTTAAATGGTAACGTTATTTGGAGTTTCACAATGATTCTGCCATCTTTATAGCACTACCAATCAACAGTTACAGGATCAGCATCTTCTGTAGAGTAAAGTTATTTTTATGCTGAAAGTTTCATATTCGTTCTAAAAGTCACATTGTCTTATCGTGTGAATCATTGAAATATAAAGTCTGGCAACACTGTCGTTAACATAAAATAGTTTCTAGCGGCTATGACAGTAGAAACTTCATTTAATTTCTTTGTCTGTGTTGGAGTGTGCGTTTTTTTTTGTATTGTCGATCTTTACAACTTTTAATATTTCAAATGAAATGTACAAAAAACACAAAAAATCGAAGAGAAAAAAAACAGCAGAAAACTTAGCGTAATTGTGGCCAGATAAGGTCTCCGCCGCCGCAGCAGACGCCGCCGTTATTGAAGATGAAGAAGTGGTGGAAAATGAGTAGAAAAAATGAAATAGAAATGCACAAAGATTTCCAAGATTAAAGAAATTAGCCGCTCATATTATTACGAATCTACGAAATAGTTAGATCAACCAAAACAGATACAGATATTCGTGCAGATGGAGTAGTTACTCGCCGACGTTGCGTCGTCGTCGTCATCTTCGCCTTTGTCGAGGTGAAGATTGTTGGAGCTGAAGCTGGCAACTGACAGACGGGCGGACATTGAGACAGATATGCGCTATTATGTGGTATGCGTTCCAAACGAACAATATCGGGGTAGAAATACTACGTGGTTGGTTGGCTGCCCGGATGAATAGATAGATAGTTGCTTTGGTGGATAGATGGATGGATGGATGATTGGTGGCCATTTAACGCAATACCACGAACCGAAAGGATGAGATCATTTTCAAACAAAACACATTCATATTCATGGCTCCACGGCGTTCTCCTCGAACACAGCTCCAATTTCAGTTTGTTGCTCTATTGATAATGACAATAGATTAACAGAAGAAGAATACGAGTTCAACATTTGTTGAATCTGGTATAAGGGTACGGGGACGCTTTTGTTGGAAAAAAAACACACACATTTTGTAGAAACAATTTACAGCTTTCCCAATATGAAGGAACTTTCAAGAAATAGAAAGGGTTTTGCTCAACTATTTTCCCTCATTTTTTAAGAAAACATTATTTTCTTAATATTAAATCAATTTCCAAGAAGAAAAAAGTTAGACTTTACTAAATATATTGGAGTTTTATTGCACAGTGGTTGAATTGAGAAAAAGGGAGACATGAATCTGCCGTTTCTTAACCAATCAACCGGTTGGTAAGAAACTTGGCGAATTTATTGAAGATGTGTAAGCGAATATAGGTAGGAATTATTTGGATCTTCTTAACCACACAGGGAATGGAATAACCATAGGGTCATTAATTGGATCACCTCGGGTATACAAAAAAATTAAAATGCTAGTACGGTTATTGTTCAGGCAGATGACGCACGGTGTCGTGATTTCTCTGTACGGTTGGCCAAAAATGGAAGGAATAGATCTAGGTCATCGAAATTTTGCATAAGTAGTTTTCATAAGCAAAATAAGGTAAAAACTAATTTTGGACCAAATCCGTCAAGGGCACGCCCGCCTCCCACATATCCTGAAATACCAAAATACAATATTTTCTAAAACTGCCCACGGAATTCAACCAACGGGCTTTTGCTCAATATACTTCTAATTTGTTTTACATTATAGCATGTGATCGCTGAAATTGCAGCAAGGATTAAATTATCCTTAACATATCCTTTTTGAGTGGTTGCTAGTAAAATAAGCAAATAGTGCAAAAATGACTTCAAATGTAATATGCGGCATATTTTATTCTCAGAAATATAATTTCTTTCGATTTTCATTCAATTCGAAATGAAATTTTTTTCAAAATTTAGATTTTTAAAATATTTATTTTGTTTTGTCGGTCCACTCAAAAAGGGTCCACTTAAGAAACGAGCGTGTTTTTCTATACACACAAATTATGCTAACGGTACTTTCTATATGAGTTATATTTGGACCAAAAAATAATTTTGTCGTATTTCGGAAACAATAACTAGTTACAGGTCTTGCAATTATTTATGAATAAATATTAATTTTAACCCTTAAAAGATCATAAAAATTTTAAATTATTTGATGTGATAAATATACGAAGTCGCATATCTCTGAAACGGGCCCATATCTAACTAATTTTCACCGATTCCTGCAAAAAAATTTAAAAATTCCAACATCGACTGTCGGTATTTTTTGCCACGCTCACGACACTGTGTGACGCGGCAATACCAGTTAGAGGAAAGTTCCCGAGTACTCTTGGAGACAGCCTACAGTAGGCTCTTCATACCAATTGCTGTACCTTCCTTCTTGGGGATACGGTGCGAAACTAAATAAAGTTCTGCGAATGACAGGCATGGTGCTTTATAATGGCACCGACTTAGTCACTGAATGCTCTACTACATTTAACGACGCTAGACATTATAGCGAGGCAATATGCCAGAGTTACTGATATTATTCTCAAGGAATTGTAACTATGGTCAGGAATTGACTACGGACATATACCTTATAGATCAGAAAGGAATCGTCGCATACCAGGACATAGGAGATTCGGGAACTTCTATACTGACGTCTCCAAACACAACAACCAAGTGGACTTTGGTATCTTTTGTATCTTCACCATTTTTGTAGTGAATTTTAGTCATTTCAATGCGTTGTTGAATCGTGTATCGTTCCATTGTTAGTAATGGCGTAGTTTCTACTTGTCAAATGTGACAGAATAAAAGCTTCAAAAGTGGCAGCTACCGAAATACCGGGTGATTCAAAATAACACCTCTTGTGGGGAAACCCGTTATAACTCTATACTTGGTTTGGCAAAATTGGTAAGAAATAATTTTTTATGGGCCTTAAAAGATTCTGAAAATCAGTGGGCCCCACGAAAATTGGTGTTATCAGCTGATTCAGACTTGGTGATACCGCTTATATGCTGAACAAAGTTTGTTAACATTTAATGCCAACATTTTTATACCCTACACCACATTGTGGTACAGGGTATTATAAGTTTGTTTCACGGCAGATGTTTGTAACACCTGAAAATAACACAGCTAGGCACACCTTAAAGTATACCGATCGACTCAGAATCAATAGCTGAGTCGATTTAAGCATGTCTGTCCGTCCGTCTGTCCATGCAAATTTGTTCGTCGACTACAGGTCGCAATTTCACTCCGATCGTTCTGAAATTTTTCAGTTTAGAGTATTTCGCAGCTGTTAAGATCGCTATTGAATTTGGTTGAAATCGGTTTAGATTTAGATATAGCTCCCATATATATATTTCGTCCGATTTGGCCCTTTAGTCCTATAGAAGCTGTATTTTACACCCAATCCTTTTGAAATTTAGAATGGTACCAACATTGCCGAATTTGAAGAAAATCGGTTAAGATTTAGCTATAGCTCTCATATATATGTTTCGTCCGATTTGGCCCTTTAGTCCTATAAAAGCTGTATTTTACATCCAATCGTTCTGAAATTTAGAATGGTAGAGTTTCTTGATCCATGAACCAACATTGCCGAATTTGCCAAAAATCGGTTACGATTTAGCTATAGCTCCCATATATATGTTTCATCCGATTTGGCTCCTTAGATCCAATCGTTTTTATACCCTACACCACACTGTGGTACAGGGTATTATTTAAGTATAAAATGTCCCAAAAGTAAATTTATGTAAACAATTTATACATGAATTATAAAATTTATATATCAGAGTTATTCAATATTACGAGAGTGGTGTAGGGTATTATATAGTCGGCCCCGCCCGACTTTAGCTTTTCTTTACTGGTTTTTCCTACACTTTTTTTTTTAAACTGAAGGGAAACAATATTTGTTCACCTTTTCAGTATAACTTACAGGTACTCCTAATTTTTCACTTACAGTAGCTGGCAAAAGTGTAGCCACGGTAAATCTGAACAACTTTTATGAACATATCAATACAATCTGAACTTGTCTGGGCATCCTAAACAGCTCACAAAGACCACATTGTACCTAAAAATTGTAGTATTTCACTGTTTTGTAACTCTAAAACAAGATATATTTTTTTGGTGTAGGATATGTTCAGTAATTTGAAGATAATAACAAGTAAGAAAGTTTCAGTCGGGTAAACCGACTAAGGTATACCCTCACTTTGTGAGTAATGTAATATTGAATATTACTCGAATTATTCTGTCAATTTGTGTGGGAGTTACCAGAAGGGGTTTATATAATACACCTTTTTTTCGCTGAACATTAGATACTTTAAATTCATTGCACTGTGCCGACTTATAAGCATTTATGTGCACTGGTATAAACGTTATGAGACATTAAATTGTGGTATGATTTGGGAATTTTTGTGTGGGAGGTACAAAAAGGGGCGTGGCAATAACGCCCATTTTTCACAGGGCTATAGACACTATAAAAACATTACACTGTAAAAAATTTCAAGTATTTGTATACACTGGTTTTAATGTTATAAGCTGTTAACTTTTGGTGCAAAAAGGTACCTTTGTGTGGGAGGTACCAAAAGGGGCGTGGCAACAACACCCATTTTTCCCTGGACTGTAGGCAATATAAAAGCATAATACTGTACAAAATTTCAAGTATTTTTATACACTGTTATTAATGTTATAAGCTGTTAACTTTTGGTGCAAAATGGTGCATTTGTGTGGGAGGTACCAAAAAGGACGTGGCGACTTCGCCCACTTTTTTTTGAGTTGATAGCGACTAATAAGCTAATACTATGTGTGAAATTTCAAAAGATTCGAATAAGTAGTATAGCAGTTATTAAAGAATCAATATTTTACAACATTTTAACCCTTTGTGGGGGAGGTACTAGAAGGAGTGGACCAATATGGCCCATCTTCGAACTTAGCCGGAGATAGAAAAAAATATTACCACATACCAAATTTGAGGTCAATCGGTTACTCCTTTCGAGAGTTATCGTGCGCACCAGCCAGCAGACACACAGACAGACAGACAGACAGACGGACGGACATTGCTCATTCGACTTAAAATGACCCAAAACGGATTTCCTCCGAACATACTTGGGGTCTTAGGTCACTCCTTCGACGTGTTACACTTTTTTTCCGTAGCAAATGATATATACCCTCGTCACACTAAAGTGAGGGTATAAAAACACGAACGCAACAATTTGTAGGCCGCAAATTCTTTAGCCAAACTCTTCACCTGAAAAATTTATGGCTGAAAATAGCTTTTTCGAGAGCTACATCTACACGGGCACTACAACAAAATACAATTTTATTTCTATACTTTTTATTGAAATGAATTCTTGCCAAAATAGAATATAAACGGCAAGGTTCAGCCAAATTTCTAAGAAATTGTGGTGTTATGGCTTAAGTAAGCCTTTTGGGAGCGACATCTATAGGTGTACCATAACAAAATATGAACTGATTTAAAACATTTTTACTGCGATGAATTCTTGTCTTAATTAAAAAGCAACTGCAAAGATTCAGTTTAAATGCTTAGAAAATATGGTATTTATGTCTTAAATGCGTCTATTTTGGAGCGACCTCTATAGGGTGACTATAACAAAATATGAACCGATTTGTAAAATTTTTGTAGTGATGAATTCTTGTCAACATAGAATACAAACTGCAAAGTTTCTGCTAAATTGTTTAAAAAATGTGGTATCTATGGCTCTAAAGCAGAGATCGGCAAAACAGCGCCCATGGGCGGTTCTCTCATCTCACACATTGAAAGAGTATAAAATAATTCATTCAGTTTACATTGACAGAGAGAAATGGTTTTGTATGGTTGTATGAGTGTGCCGATCCCTGCTCTAAAGCCGTATATTGTAGCGACCTCTATAGGGAAGCTATATCAAAAGATTGACCGATATGGCCCATTTGCAATCCCAAACAACCTGCAACCAGCGTTACCGTTGTGCGACTAAAGTGGCATATTTGCCCCTTTTTTTCAGCCGTGCTACTTTTGCGCCCCTTATATTTTATGATACTAAATGTGCCCCTTTTCGCTTTTTTGTTGCCACTTTTTGGCTTTTGTAAAAAATCTGCTTTTTATACTCTTATGACAACACTTTCGTACTAACGTACGGAAATGCCTAACGCGCTACGTTCTGAATTAGGTTATTTAATGGGATATACGCATATGTTAAAACGATTTACATTTATCTTTTGTATGTGTAAGCATATGAGAATCGATTTCCACAGTTTCATCTTATTGGTAAAAATTCTGCGAATAGGTCGGCGTCTATGCAACAATACAATTAATTTGAGTGATATCTTAATTGTAACAATATATGTGTTTATAAAAAATCCAATTTATTTTTTATTTTTCATTAGGTTCATGTACATAAATATTATAAGATTTTTTCTAAACAGATTTATTGTGAGATCAAAAAAACTCAATACAAAACACATCTGTCCCAAGCACAGATCTAATAAGAAAGTATAAAAAAAGAAGTTACAAAAAAGTAACTATAAATAAAGACATGTATGTGATAAAATATATTTAGTATACATCATAAGAAGTTTTGTATAACATTGCATTTTTTGTTTAGTTTTAGTGTAAATTAATGAATTTTTTAATGTTACCTACTTATTTTTTATGTTAAGCTTTGTTTTTTTTAACAAAAACCTTAAAATTGATCCCCCTTTTTAATGATCGGTTGCCCCTTTTTTCGAAAAAATCCCCTTTTTGTGCCCCTTTTTGAAATTTCCCAACGGTAACGCTGCCTGCAACTATAAGAAATATTTATACCAAATTTGATCAACTTAGCTCTATTATTACGGACTCTAGCGTGGTTACAACAGACGAACGGACGGACGTCGCTAAATCGTCTTAGAATTTTACGACGATTAAGAATATATATACTTTATGGGGTCCCAGATCAATATTTAGAGGTGTTACAAATGGAGTGACAAAATGAATAAACCCCCCATCCTATGGTGGAGGGTATAAAAAGGTATATTTTAATATAGTATCAAAAACAAAGTCAAAACAAACTATTGTGTCTATAAATTCTATCAACATTCAATTTCTGCACAGATTATCAATATTCAAAATAACCAACAAATATATTTTATTTTGGAAAATGTCCTATAATTTAACACAAGCGCGCACACACACACATACGCATAAATGGTCACATACAAATCCCTTGGAAATTACAGCCGAAATCCTCAACGGCTGAGCAGCAGCCGTTCAATAATACTCTGAACTGATGACTGCGATAGGCGGCACCGGCCTTTGAAATCACTTGTTAATAATGATCTTAAAATGTCTTATCAACATTTAACGATCTGCTTTAATGAAAGCCGAAAGAGCTTCTGGTTTTTATGCCACCATGCGGCGGACGGCCAACCGACCGGCCAACAATAGCAACAACGATGGTTATTTGCTAAAAACACTACAACAACAACAGCACTATACATTGAACGCTCTTCGTAATGTAGAGATCGAGAGAAAAGGGAGAGATTGAGGAAACGTCGGTCAGAACAAATTACGGTCACCACAATGGCCCATAATTTAGGAAGTTTCGTTCGTTTCATTAAAAATGTGTTCAATAAAATATAAAGTTTGTTTCTTAAGTCTTTCGTTTTCGTTCAATGGTATTTCCTCACACAGAATGTGTAGTCACTCAGTCAGTCAGTGAGACGCGCGATGCACAACGCATAGCCTCAACATTAAGCCAAATTTATTTTGATTACATTAACACTTTTTCGGTGTTTGTCACTACACTTGTGTGTATGGCGGATGTGTGTGTGTGCGAGTGTATTGCCGCAAGGACTATTAAGTGTGTGAGCTATTCCACAAATGTTTCACCATGGCAAAAATATGGGTCAGAATTTTCTTTAAACGACGGAAGTACTTTTATGTGGTTCACTGTAATCCCTAACCAGTTGAGGACTCTTGTTAAGTCCAGATTTCTATTAATATCGTAGATTGACAACGATTCTAGACATTGAATCGATCCTTTCTAACTTTTTACAGTCAGCAGATTCCCGTTGTCACATTGCTGTCAACGACCTGATATCGTTCTGGCCGGTCAATATGCCTGTTTTCAAGTGAATTTTCCTTTTATTTAAGCCCAGAAGAGTATAGGGCTTCGATTGTGATGTGGTTGAATAGAGAGATCTTCTAGTCCAGATTCGTTCTGTACGTTCTTTATATAAGTTGTCCATCTCCCAGAAGAGTATCGGTCTTTGATTGTGATGTGTTTGAGAAATCTTCAGGCTATGCAATCCGCCTGTCCGTTTCGTTGGTTTTGTCAGTTCTTTGGGGATCGAGTCGATCTTGCTGAAATGTTTGAACAACGATGGATTAATCGATGTTTTTGCAATTGCGACTTCCATCGCCAACTTAATCTCGTATTCTCAGGTATTCTCAGGTAGTTTCTGTAGCTCTAACCAACCACCCTTTACTACCTTGGACTTAATGACATTGGAGCTCAGTGACTTTAGAGCTGCTTAATCGATGTTTCGGCCTTTGCAAACTCCATCTCCGATTCTTGTGAGTGTGAGCTAATTGTCTCCCGCATTTTGTACAATCCGAACCACAACATAATATTATCCTTACATGTAGTTCTTGTAGATACAAACAACGTTCGTTTACTACCTTGGACTTATTGACGTTGGACCTTAGTGGCCTTAGAGCTATTAGATTAGATTTTGTACGAGAGCTGGTTGTTTTATTAAGCGCATGGCTTCCTGTATAGCAAATATTTCCATTTGGGAGACGCTGCATGTGTTTTGGAGTCTGTAGGATTTTCTTATACCTAAGAATTCATTAAAGCTGCCGGTTTCTGTGTCAATCTCCATCTTTAAACCGTTTGTGAAAATTGAGAATGTCTCACGATTGAGAGAGAAAAATACAGCGTTGGTGATCGATAGCCAGATGATCCATCCAACCAATCCAACAGTTTACTTTGTGAGAGACATAACAGTTTGACGTGTTTCGCTTGTTCGGCGATTTTCTGCTGTGGAAAAAAAGTGGACCAGGAAACTGTTGTGTCTCTCACAAACAAATCAACCAAGAACATATGCTCGAGACCAACTTAAACAAGTAAATGCGTTATGTTCGGCCATGCCGTATCATATATACCCTCCACCATGGATTGCATACAATTTTATTACTGGAAACATCTTTGGATATGGAGCAAATCATGAAACGATCGTTTTTGTTTAAGTAAATTATTAAAAAACGAACGGTGCAATTTTTAGGCCTCAAATTCTTTAGTAAAACTCTTCACCTGGAAAATGTGGTATTTATGTTTATAGCTTTTTGAGAGCTACGTCTACACGTGGACTACAACAAAATAAATATTTATTTGTATACATTTTATTTAGATGAATTCTTGCCAAAATAGAATATAAACTGCAAAGTTTCAGCTAAATTTCTTAGAAATTGTTGTGTTTAGGGCTTAAATAAGCATTTTTGGGAGCGACATCTATAGGTGGACTATAACAAAATATGAACTGATTAAAATATTTTTTATTGCGATGAATTTTTGTCTTAATTAAATCCAAACTGCAAAGATTTAAGTGAATGCTTAGAAAATATTGTATTTATGGTTTAAATACGTATATTTTGGAGGGACCTCTATAGGGTGACTATAACAAAATATGAACCGATTTGTAAAATTTTTGCTGTGATGAATTCTTGTCAAAATAGAATACAAACTGCAAAGTTTCAGCTATATTGCTTTAAAAATGTGGTATGTATGGCTCAAAACCGATATGGCCCATTTGCAATCCCAAACAACCTGCAACTATAAGAAATATTTCTACTAAAATTTATCAACGTAGCTCTATATTACGGACAGACGGACATGGCTAAATCGTCTTAGAATTTTACGACGGTTAAGAATACATATAAATACATACTTTATGGGGTCTCAGATCAATATTTAGAGGTGTTACAAACGGAGTGACAAAATGAATATACACCCCATCCTATGGTGGAGGGTATAAAAAACAACGCTAATCTAATGTACGTAGCCCGAGAAATTTCAAAATTCACCTTTTCTATTAAACAGACCGTATTGGCGACTCACGAAGTTTTAAATCACTGCACTTTAAAAATAAACCTATCATTGGATAGGTGAGGTTTCAATAACATTTATGTGCCTTTTCTTGCGCCAGTTAAATAGACCGGAGTGATTCTTTATGCTTTGACATGACTACCATTGGTCATATCACTCCACCAGAACTTGCAGTCATATGTAACAATATGCACAGCTCTTGCCAGTTGGAATATCTGCAGGAGTAGTTTTCCTTCAGCGCGTTTTTATACCCTCCACCATAGGATGGGGGTATATTAATTTTTTCACTCCGTTTGTAACACCACTAAATATTGATCTGAGACCCCATAACCATACGTCCTCCTTTCGGAGGACATGTTCTCCTTTTTTACCTTCGTCCTCCCGTCTTCCCTTCTTTTTCAAAAATGTGATATTTGTCACTGATTCAAATGTATTTTTATAGTTTAGCCAATCGTGATTTTCATTATTTAAAGTTCCATATGAATGAATGACGCAAAGGTCGAATTTATTAGTTTGATGGATTTCAAGCCAAGTGAGCGAATTTTCAATACCGATGTCTTCTGATCAGGATAAAACTTGTCCCAAGTTTAGTCCTATTGGATAGTAGTTATGACACAACATTTCAACCAGGTCGGTTATGGACTGTCCGAGTTGGAGGTCATTGAATTTTGACAGCGGTCATTTTTCCATCCATATAACTAATTACTAATCACATTCTTGTCAAAAACTATGTTTTTATTTAAAAAATGTTTGCTCAAACGAAAGCTTGTCAAAAACTATGTTTTTATTTAAAAAATGTTTGCTCAAACGAAAGCTTATATCATTTGAATTAATAGGTCAAAGGCGATTTGTGGAATGCGACCTTAAAATTTATATAAAAAAATGCGGATAAATATTTTTCAATGATTTTGCCTTTATTGAAATGTCTGTCGCGGGCTTATATTAAAACCAGTAAGGAAAGGCTAAAGTCGGGCGGTGCCGACTATGTAATACCCTACACCACTCTCGTAATATTGAATAACTCTGATATATAAATTTTGTAATTCATGTATAAATTGTTTACAAAAATTTACTTTTGGGACATTTTATACTTAAATAATACCCTGTACCACAGTGTAGTGTAGGGCATAAAAACGATTGGATCTAAAGAGCCAAATCGGACGAAACATATATATGGGAGCTATAGCTAAATCTTAACCGATTTTCTTCAAATTCGGTAGTGTTGGTACATGGATCAAGAAACTCTACCATTCTAAATTTCAAAACGATTGGATGTAAAATACAGCTTATATAGGACTAAAGGGCCAAATCGGACGAAAGATATATATGGGAGCTATATCTAAATCTTAACCGATTTTCTTCAAATTCGGCAATGTTGGTTCATGGATCAAGAAACTCTACCATTCTAAAGTTCAAAATGATTGGATGTAAAATACAGCTTCTACAGGACTAAAGGGCCAAATCGGACGAAACATGTATATGGGAGCTATAGCTAAATCGTAACCGATTTTCTTCAAATTCGGTAGTGTTGGTTCATGGATCAATAAACTCTACTATTCTAAATTTCAAAACGATTGGATGTAAAATACAGCTTCTATAGAACTAAAGGGCCAAATCGGACGAAACATATATATGGGAGCTATAGCCAAATCTTAACCGATTTTCTTCAAATTCGGTAGTGTTGGTTCATGGATCAAGAAACTCTACCATTCTAAATTTCAAAATGATTGGATGTAAAATACAGCTTCTTCAGGACTAAAGAGCAAAATCGGACGAAACATATATATGGGAGCTATAGCTAAATCTTAACCGATTTTTTTCAAATTCGGCAATGTTGGTACATGGATCAAGAAACTCTACCATTCTAAATTTCAAAACGATTGGATGTAAAATACAGCTTTTATAGGACTAAATGGCCAAATCGGACGAAACATATATATGGGAGCTATAGCTATATCTTAACCGATTTTCTTCAAAATCGGTAGTGTTGGTTTATGGATGAAGAAACTCTACCATTCTAAATTTCAAAACGATCGGATGTAAAATACAGCTTCTATAGGACTAAAGGGCCAAATCGGACGAAACATATATATGGGAGCTATATCTAAATCTAAACCGATTTCAACCAGATTCAATAGCGATCTTAACAGCCGCGAAATACTCTAAACTGCAAAATTTCAGAACGATCGGAGTGAAATTGCGACCTGTAGTCGACGAACAACTTTACATGGACAGACGGACGGGCGGACGGACGGACAGACATCGTTAAATCGACTCAGCTAGTGATTCTGAGTCGATCGGTATACTTTAAGGTGGGTCTAGCTGTGTTATTTCCAGGTGTTACAAACATCTGCCGTGAAACAAACTTATAATACCCTGTACCACAGTGTGGTGTAGGGTATAATGACTGTCGCGGCCCGTTCTGTGCCGACCCAATTTTTCTACACATTTTCGATTGTGTGGCCCTGGTGTAGCACTTATCCTTCCCATCTCCCCACAAAAATAGTCCAACGTAGTTAAATCGCATATGCGAAGCGGCCTTAGTTAAAAAAGCAACCGCTAGATGAGCCACACGTTATAATATAAATATAACAAAGATAAACATCTAAAAACCAGTAAGGAAAGGCTAAAGTCGGGCGGTGCCGACTATATAATACCCTACACCACTCTCGTAATATTGAATAACTCTGATATATAAATTGTTTACATAAATTTACTTTTGGGACATTTTATACTTAAATAATACCCTGTAACACAGTGTGGTGTAGGGTATGAAAACGATTGGATGTAAAGAGCCAAATCGGATGAAACATATATATGTGAGCTATAGCTAAATCTTTACCGATTTTCTTCAAATTCGGCAATGTTGGTTCATGGATCAATAAACTCTACCATTCTAAATTTCAAAACGATTGGATGTAAAATACAGCTTCTATAGAACTCAAGGGCCAAATCGGACGAAACATATATATGGGAGCTATAGCTAAATCTTAACCGATTTTCTTCAAATTCGGTAGTGTTGGTTCATGGATCAAGAAACTCTACCATTCTAAATTTCAAAACGATTGGATATAAAATACAGCTTTTATAGGACTAAAGGGCCAAATCGGACGAAACATATATATGGGAGCTATAGCTAAATCTTAACCGATTTTCTTCAAATTCGGCAGTGTTGGTTCGTAAATCAAGAAACTCTACCATTCTAAATTTCAAAATGATTGGATGTAAAATACAGCTTCTACAGGACTAAAGGGCCAAATAGGACGAAACATGTATATGGGAGCTATAGCTAAATCTTAACCGATTTTCTTCAAATTCGGTAGTGTTGGTTCATGGATCAATAAACTCTACCATTCTAAATTTCAAAATGATTGGATGTACAATACAGCTTCTACAGGACTAAAGAGCAAAATCGGACGAAACATATATATTGGAGCTATAGCTAAATCTTAACCGATTTTCTCCAAATTCGGCAATGTTGGTTCATGGATCAAGAAACTCTACCATTCTAAATTTCAAAACGATTGGATGTAAAATACAGCTTTTATAGGACTAAATGGCCAAATCGGACGAAACATATATAGGGGACCTATAGCTAAATCTTAACCGATTTTCTTCAAATTCGGTAGTGTTGGTTCATGGATCAAGAAACTCTACCATTCTAAATTTGAAAATGATTGGATGTAAAATACAGCTTCTACAGGACTAAAGAGCAAAATCGGACGAAACATATATATTGGAGCTATAGCTAAATCTTAACCGATTTAACCGGAGTGACAAAATGAATATACACCCCATCCTATGGTGGAGGGTATAAAAAACAACGCTAATCTAATGTACGTAGCCCGAGAAATTTCAAAATTCACCTTTTCTATTAAACAGACCGTATTGGCGACTCACGAAGTTTTAAATCACTGCACTTTAAAAATAAACCTATCATTGGATAGGTGAGGTTTCAATAACATTTATGTGCCTTTTCTTGCGCCAGTTAAATAGACCGGAGTGATTCTTTATGCTTTGACATGACTACCATTGGTCATATCACTCCACCAGAACTTGCAGTCATATGTAACAATATGCACAGCTCTTGCCAGTTGGAATATCTGCAGGAGTAGTTTTCCTTCAGCGCGTTTTTATACCCTCCACCATAGGATGGGGGTATATTAATTTTTTCACTCCGTTTGTAACACCACTAAATATTGATCTGAGACCCCATAACCATACGTCCTCCTTTCGGAGGACATGTTCTCCTTTTTTACCTTCGTCCTCCCGTCTTCCCTTCTTTTTCAAAAATGTGATATTTGTCACTGATTCAAATGTATTTTTATAGTTTAGCCAATCGTGATTTTCATTATTTAAAGTTCCATATGAATGAATGACGCAAAGGTCGAATTTATTAGTTTGATGGATTTCAAGCCAAGTGAGCGAATTTTCAATACCGATGTCTTCTGATCAGGATAAAACTTGTCCCAAGTTTAGTCCTATTGGATAGTAGTTATGACACAACATTTCAACCAGGTCGGTTATGGACTGTCCGAGTTGGAGGTCATTGAATTTTGACAGCGGTCATTTTTCCATCCATATAACTAATTACTAATCACATTCTTGTCAAAAACTATGTTTTTATTTAAAAAATGTTTGCTCAAACGAAAGCTTGTCAAAAACTATGTTTTTATTTAAAAAATGTTTGCTCAAACGAAAGCTTATATCATTTGAATTAATAGGTCAAAGGCGATTTGTGGAATGCGACCTTAAAATTTATATAAAAAAATGCGGATAAATATTTTTCAATGATTTTGCCTTTATTGAAATGTCTGTCGCGGGCTTATATTAAAACCAGTAAGGAAAGGCTAAAGTCGGGCGGTGCCGACTATGTAATACCCTACACCACTCTCGTAATATTGAATAACTCTGATATATAAATTTTGTAATTCATGTATAAATTGTTTACAAAAATTTACTTTTGGGACATTTTATACTTAAATAATACCCTGTACCACAGTGTAGTGTAGGGCATAAAAACGATTGGATCTAAAGAGCCAAATCGGACGAAACATATATATGGGAGCTATAGCTAAATCTTAACCGATTTTCTTCAAATTCGGTAGTGTTGGTACATGGATCAAGAAACTCTACCATTCTAAATTTCAAAACGATTGGATGTAAAATACAGCTTATATAGGACTAAAGGGCCAAATCGGACGAAAGATATATATGGGAGCTATATCTAAATCTTAACCGATTTTCTTCAAATTCGGCAATGTTGGTTCATGGATCAAGAAACTCTACCATTCTAAAGTTCAAAATGATTGGATGTAAAATACAGCTTCTACAGGACTAAAGGGCCAAATCGGACGAAACATGTATATGGGAGCTATAGCTAAATCGTAACCGATTTTCTTCAAATTCGGTAGTGTTGGTTCATGGATCAATAAACTCTACTATTCTAAATTTCAAAACGATTGGATGTAAAATACAGCTTCTATAGAACTAAAGGGCCAAATCGGACGAAACATATATATGGGAGCTATAGCCAAATCTTAACCGATTTTCTTCAAATTCGGTAGTGTTGGTTCATGGATCAAGAAACTCTACCATTCTAAATTTCAAAATGATTGGATGTAAAATACAGCTTCTTCAGGACTAAAGAGCAAAATCGGACGAAACATATATATGGGAGCTATAGCTAAATCTTAACCGATTTTTTTCAAATTCGGCAATGTTGGTACATGGATCAAGAAACTCTACCATTCTAAATTTCAAAACGATTGGATGTAAAATACAGCTTTTATAGGACTAAATGGCCAAATCGGACGAAACATATATATGGGAGCTATAGCTATATCTTAACCGATTTTCTTCAAAATCGGTAGTGTTGGTTTATGGATGAAGAAACTCTACCATTCTAAATTTCAAAACGATCGGATGTAAAATACAGCTTCTATAGGACTAAAGGGCCAAATCGGACGAAACATATATATGGGAGCTATATCTAAATCTAAACCGATTTCAACCAGATTCAATAGCGATCTTAACAGCCGCGAAATACTCTAAACTGCAAAATTTCAGAACGATCGGAGTGAAATTGCGACCTGTAGTCGACGAACAACTTTACATGGACAGACGGACGGGCGGACGGACGGACAGACATCGTTAAATCGACTCAGCTAGTGATTCTGAGTCGATCGGTATACTTTAAGGTGGGTCTAGCTGTGTTATTTCCAGGTGTTACAAACATCTGCCGTGAAACAAACTTATAATACCCTGTACCACAGTGTGGTGTAGGGTATAATGACTGTCGCGGCCCGTTCTGTGCCGACCCAATTTTTCTACACATTTTCGATTGTGTGGCCCTGGTGTAGCACTTATCCTTCCCATCTCCCCACAAAAATAGTCCAACGTAGTTAAATCGCATATGCGAAGCGGCCTTAGTTAAAAAAGCAACCGCTAGATGAGCCACACGTTATAATATAAATATAACAAAGATAAACATCTAAAAACCAGTAAGGAAAGGCTAAAGTCGGGCGGTGCCGACTATATAATACCCTACACCACTCTCGTAATATTGAATAACTCTGATATATAAATTGTTTACATAAATTTACTTTTGGGACATTTTATACTTAAATAATACCCTGTAACACAGTGTGGTGTAGGGTATGAAAACGATTGGATGTAAAGAGCCAAATCGGATGAAACATATATATGTGAGCTATAGCTAAATCTTTACCGATTTTCTTCAAATTCGGCAATGTTGGTTCATGGATCAATAAACTCTACCATTCTAAATTTCAAAACGATTGGATGTAAAATACAGCTTCTATAGAACTCAAGGGCCAAATCGGACGAAACATATATATGGGAGCTATAGCTAAATCTTAACCGATTTTCTTCAAATTCGGTAGTGTTGGTTCATGGATCAAGAAACTCTACCATTCTAAATTTCAAAACGATTGGATATAAAATACAGCTTTTATAGGACTAAAGGGCCAAATCGGACGAAACATATATATGGGAGCTATAGCTAAATCTTAACCGATTTTCTTCAAATTCGGCAGTGTTGGTTCGTAAATCAAGAAACTCTACCATTCTAAATTTCAAAATGATTGGATGTAAAATACAGCTTCTACAGGACTAAAGGGCCAAATAGGACGAAACATGTATATGGGAGCTATAGCTAAATCTTAACCGATTTTCTTCAAATTCGGTAGTGTTGGTTCATGGATCAATAAACTCTACCATTCTAAATTTCAAAATGATTGGATGTACAATACAGCTTCTACAGGACTAAAGAGCAAAATCGGACGAAACATATATATTGGAGCTATAGCTAAATCTTAACCGATTTTCTCCAAATTCGGCAATGTTGGTTCATGGATCAAGAAACTCTACCATTCTAAATTTCAAAACGATTGGATGTAAAATACAGCTTTTATAGGACTAAATGGCCAAATCGGACGAAACATATATAGGGGACCTATAGCTAAATCTTAACCGATTTTCTTCAAATTCGGTAGTGTTGGTTCATGGATCAAGAAACTCTACCATTCTAAATTTGAAAATGATTGGATGTAAAATACAGCTTCTACAGGACTAAAGAGCAAAATCGGACGAAACATATATATTGGAGCTATAGCTAAATCTTAACCGATTTTCTTCAAATTCGGCAATGTTGGTTCATGGATCAAGAAACTCTACCGTTCTAAATTTCAAAACGATCGGATGTAAAATACAGCTTCTATAGGACTAAAGGGCCAAATCGGACGAAACATATATATGGGAGCTATAGCTAAATCTGAACCGATTTCACCCAAATTAAATAGCGATCTTGACAGCCGCGAAATACTCTAAACTGCAAAATTTCAGAACGATCGGAGTGAAATTGCGACCTGTAGTCGACGAACAACGGACGGACGGACGGACGGACAGACATCGTTAAATCGATTCAGCTAGTGATTCTGAGTCGATCGGTATACTTTAAGGTGGGTCTAGCTGTGTTATTTTCAGGTGTTACAAACATCTGCCGTGAAACAAACTTATAATACCCTGTACCACAGTGTGGTGTAGGGTATAAATAGAGCTTGAACCACATATGTTATCATAGCTGGAGAACCATTTATCCTAATTAATTGAAGAATGCTTTAAATAATCCTAAATTAAGTAGACTTCATCTTCTTTTAATATCAATTGTTCATCCCATCTGCGGTTTCAAAGAGATCTTACAAGACATTGCGAAAAATACACCCTTTTTAGAAAATGTTAATAACCTTTTAAAAAAATTAATTGTTGATCATAATAAAATATTTATTTTTTCCAATTACTGCTATTTTTTATTTAAAAAAATGTCCTCCGAAGGTTCCAAGGGCTCTTTGTAAATATCACTAATATCCTCCCTTTCTGGCACAAATGTCCTCCATTCAGAAAAATGTTTATGGTAACCCTGCCCATAAAGTATATATATTGTTAATCGTCGTAAAATTCTAAGACGATTTAGAATCTGTCCGTCCGTCCGTCTGTTGTAATCACGCTACAATCTATAATACTTGAGCTAGGTGGCTGAAATTTGGTACATATACTTCTTATATCTGCAGGTATGTTGGGATTGAAAATGGACAATATCGGTCCAATTTTGGATATAGCCCCCTTATATGGCATCTCCCCGATATGACTTCTAAACGTCATAGAGACCACAAATGTCAACTGATCGGGCTGAAAGTTGGTAACTGGGGTTTTTTATAACCACTATCATTCACACGAGAAACGGTAGTCATAGGTCCATATATTGATATAGCACCCATACAAAGGTCCCTCTAGATTTGACTTCTTAACGCCACAAAAACCTCAAATTTCACAGAATTGGGCTGGAAATTGGTGTAATGAATTTATTAGTACACGTATGTAAACATTCACGTGCGATCCATGGTTGAGGGTATATAAGATTCGGCATGGTCGAACTTAACACTTCTACTTGTTGACTCTTTCTTCGTTGTTTATTTTTCATTTAAGTCGCTTGTCTGGTATAACATCTAGATATTTGGCCCCGAGGGATGTCTCAGTTCTACTCCGTCTAGAGTTAGGTCTTCCTTGGGTTAACCCATCAAAGCTCCTGATGATTGTGGAAACATACTTGCCTGCGATTAAAAATTACTCGTTATCAGCGGACACGGGGAAAATCGCAATGTTTAATATGTTTGCCTTAAAAGAAAATATATTTGGAAACAAAATTTTTAAATGTTATATTTTTGTGAACAAATAAGTTTTATTTGAAAATCAAGAACATTTGCTTGGAACGTATATGTTAATATATTAGAACAAAATATATTTGCGAGATGACTTTCACAAACAAAATAACGAGTTTTCCAACAAGAGTGATAAGATTTCTTTGAAAAAAAAACACACTTATTGTTAAGGAATTTCAAAAGTATTTTATTTAATGTGAAGTACAATTGATACAATTAAGTTATAAATTAAACGTCATTCAAATGGCCTCCACGACTTCTTCTGCAGGAACGAATTCGATGAACCCAATTTTCGAGCACTTTTTCCACTAAATCAAGTCGTATGTCATGAATGGCACGTTCAATATTGACTTGTAAAGCTTGAAGAGAGTCTGGTTTATTTCGAAAGACCAATGACTTCAAATAACCCCACAAGAAATAGTCTAATGGTGTTAAATCACAACTTCTTGGAGGCCATTCAATATCACAATTTCTTGAAGTAATCGAATCTCTAAACTTTTTTCGCAACAATTCAATTGTTTCATTTGCTGTGTGGCACGCAGCCGCAATGAGTCAATGGCAACAAGATAGCTCTTAACGAGAGCTAAAATATTGCTCATGGGTGTCAATGTCGTAAGTCGACTGGAAAGTGTTTTTTTGGATTTAAAAACAAGTAAGAAAGTTCAGTCGGGAGAGCCGACTAATGAATCCCCTCACCTTAAGTCTCAAAAAAATATTAGTAAATTTATTAATTTGTTTGTTTTATTTAAATTATTATCAATTTAAATTACTTTTAATATCTTTAAAGTATGTACTGGTATTAAAGTTAAAAGCTGTTTTCTTTTGTTACAAAATGGTCCATTTGTGTGAGAGGTACCAAAAGGGACGTCCCAATAACGGTCACTTTTCTCTGGACTCTAGGTACTATAAAAGCATTACAATGTACAAAATTTCAAGTATGTGTATGCACTGGTAATAAAGTTATAAGCTATTAACTTTTGGTTCCAAATTGTCCATTTGTGTGGGAGGTACCAAAAGGGGCGTGGCAACTTCGCCCATTTTTCTCGAGGTCATTGTGACTAATAATGTAATACTAAGTATAGAAGTTATTAAATAATCAATATTTCACTAAATGTTAATCCTTTGTTGGGGGAGGTACTAGAAGGAGTGGACCAATATGACTCATCTTCGAACTTAGCCGGAGATAGAAGAAAATATTACCACATACCTAATTTGAAGTCAATCGGTTACTCCTTTCGGAGAGTTATCGTGCGCACCAGCCAGCAGACAGACGGACGGACGGACGGACATTGCTCATTCGACTTAAAATGACCCAAAACGGATATCCGCCGAACATACTTAGGGTCTTAGGTCACTCCTTCGATGTGTTACACTTTTAGTTCGTAGCAAATGATATATACCCTCCTCTCTAAGGTGAGGGGATAAAAATGGACTTAGCATCATTTTCAAATGTAAATGGAATTTTTATTTTTGCTCTAGCTCCTAATTGGATCGGGAATCGGTCAATGGCAAAAAAATAGCTCTTAACGAGAGCTAAAATATTGCTTATATTATTACATTATTGTCAAGGTCGTAGGTCGACTGGAAAGAGTTTTTTGGATTTAAAAAAAATGGACTTAGCGCTCTAAAAGTTGCATTGGAGAACGATTATTTTGATAATAAAACTGAATAATTTGTAAACGTTGTTCTTGCGTATATCTCTGCACGATGAAATTGTAAACACTACTGAATACAATGAAAAACAAATGACAGATCATGACATATTACAAATGGCCTAAACTTCACTTCCCAATCATATCGACCCCTTGACAACCATAATCAATATTTTAGCTCTCGTTAAGAGCTATCTTTTTGCCATTGACCGATTCCCGATCCGTCGTACCGTTAAGGAGCTAGAGCAAAAATAGGCTTTCCGTTCACATTTAAAAAATGATGATTAGTCCATTTTTTTAAATCCAAAAAAAAAACACTTTCACAGTCGACCTACGACCTTGACACCCATGAACAATATTTTAGCTCTCGTTAACAGTTATCTTTTTGCCACTGACCGATTGTGGCTACGTGCCACACAGCAAATGAAACAATTGAATAGTTGCGAGAAAAGTTTGGAGATTCGATTATTTCAAGAAATTGTTATATTGAATGGCCTCCATGATGTTGTGATTTAACACCATTGGACTATTTCTTGTGTGGTTATTTGAAGTCATTGGTCTTTCGAAATAAACCAGACTCTCTTCAAGCTTTACAAGTCAATATTGAACGTGCCATTCATGAAATACGACTTGATTTAGTGGAAAAAGTGCTCGAAAATTGGGTTCATCGAATTCATTCCTGCAGAAAAAGTCGTGGAGGCCATTTGAATGACGTTTTATTTAGAATTTAATTGTATCGATTGTACTTCACATTAAATAAAAAACTTTTGAATTTCCTTAACAATAAGTGTGTTTTTTTTTTAAAGAAATCATATCACTCTTATTGGGAGACCCAATAGATTGAAAATGAATGAACCATTTCTAAAACGTCCGAGCATCTCCCAACGTCGAGCCAGACATTTCTTTCATTATTCGGTAGTACATTCGCACCAGTGCTCATAGAGTAACGGAGATACAATTTTTTGGATGATATTAGGGTGCCAACATATTTGCTCAAAAAAATTGTTTCAAAATGAAATTTTTGGTCTTGCCGTGAGTTGAACCTGTGTCTCCTAGCGCTGCAGCAGCATAACATCACCTTATAACGCGCATGGCCATGCGCGTGTTCGTACTGCTTCTGTCCTGAGATATATGTGAACACTTTAGCATATGATTTTTTTTTAGCTATTGGATCTTATTCACTGCTTTGGATGCTTTATCTAGGAATAATTAAGTTTGCGTGTTCGGGTTCGAATTCCTCAGCAGTTCTGTAACTTTTTTAATAATTTTTTGTTTGTTTTTAACAGCAAAATTTTAATATTCTTTAGGAAATATTTTCATTTATATTTTTTCTGGGTACTCACAAAGTGAGGGTATACCTTAGTCGGTTTATGTACATGACTGCAATTTTCGTACATCTTCTTTTTTTTGGCTATTCGATACTCGAATGTTGGCGAACATACATTTGTTTAAATGACATTTCAAAAATTATGTATTACATCACCGATACTGAATTTTTTGTTTATAACGAATTGACCATTCTCTCACTGTGAAAAAGTAAAAAAATCGTGGAATTGCTCATTTTCAACTGCGTCTTTGTGGCACACGAGGCAAAGGAAGTAAACGCAAATTCTTTGATTTGAACATAACAATAAAGCGTTGAAACATAGAATTTCAATAAACCCCAAATTTATGGGTTATCTTTTGAAGAAATCTCACAATTAATGACAAACGGTGTCAATAAAATCAAATTTTCTATAAAAACGCAAATAAACTAACAAATCAGTAGTCGGCGGCAGCCATCATCAAGGCTTTGAAGATGTTGATGATGATGCGGATGCGGATCCCATTGGTGCGTTTGTATATGAAATCTGTTGTCCCGATTTTGCGTTTTTGAGTATTGAATTAAGCCTTAGATAAGCCACTATTTACGTATGGCAAAAAAAAAATGAAAACAAAATACAAACGTTTTGCTTAATTTTAATGTCATGTGAATGGCAAAAACATTAATCTGAATACACAAATACGAGTAGGTATATTAAAAAAAAATTCGTATCAAATTTTAATGGGTTTTTCCTTTGTCGTTCCAAAGTGATTTTATGTGTACATACAAATACGTTATATTTTGGACGAAAATGGGGTTTTTAGGGACTATTGTCGGAATGTCAGTTTTGTATGTGCGTCGTATGATCGAATGGATTGGTGGACGATTGGGTCCGTAGTGCGCTGCTTCGTTTGATGTTTCGCCTTAATTTCACTGCCTAAAATTGATCTATAAAATTTTTATTGATCTCATTAAAAGCGTTAGTGGCTGACCATTACTACGGGTATTTTGGCAATAAAAGTTCAAAGCATTGATCCACCAAAAAAAAAAACATAATTGTTGATGTTTCTTTCGGTTTTGTTTATGACTTTTTGTTTGTTTCTGTTTTCTCTGTCTCTCTCTGTTAAGAAACTGAAGAAGGGCTACGCTTGAATTATATTAACAAACGAAAACGGCGGTATGAATCAAAGGTGATATGCTCTAACCTTGTGGCATGTGGCATGAAGAGTATGTATGTAGTTATATTGAAGTTATAGGATTCATATTAAAAGGATTCATATATTTTCGAAATTATGTCTAGGAGGAGAAAATTTAGTAGCACTCCAAGGATAAGGCTGCGGTATAGCCAAAAAGTAAGAGTCAGAGTAACCCGAGTAAGCCAGATAGACAGACAGATTGAGTTAAAATGTCCTCAAAACGGATTTACGCCCAACATACTAAGGGTCTTAAGTCACTCCTTCTATGTGGTACACTTTTGCCCCGTAGCAAATAATATATACCCTCCTCCGCACAGGTGAAAGTATAAAAATGGGACATAAATCTGTCGTTTCATAACCAGTCAACAGATTGGTATGAAAGCACAGTGCGTTTTTTACAGGTTCACAACTTTAAGTTGAAACGATTTAACAGCGTTTAGTTCCTTCTTAGTTTGGTGGATATGGATAGACTTAAACGAGAGCAACGCTAGCAAATTCTTGAAATTTTCCTTCAAAATAATGGTTCCGTTCCAAATTTTTAAAATTTTTTCAGTGCTGAAGCTCATTTTCGTTGAATAGGTAGATACATAAGCCAATTTGCCGCATTTGGATTGAAGATAATCCACAAAAGTAGTCTGCACAATCTGAAAGAATGAACGCATGCCCACTAATTGGAAGCACAGCTACTATGTCCTATTTATAACAAAAAGACAAGATGGTTTGCGCCAACAACCGTGAAATAAGACTCCTGCAAATCGCATACAATGTACTGTCATGCATGCTGTGTAAAAAGTTGAAGCCTAAGCTCGACGATCTTATCCAGCCCTATCAGTTTGGCTCCAGACCGAATAAGTCAACAATCGACCAAATTTTCGTCCGGCAACAAATCCTGGAAAAGACACACGAGAAGCAAATCGAAACATACCATCTTTTCATCGATTATAAGGCTCAATTCGACACTGAGATAAGAGTAAAATTATTTAAAGCCATATCTTGTTATGGAATACCAGCAAAACGTATACGTCTTTGTAGGATGAAACTGAGTGACGCGAAATTCTCAGTTAAAATAGCAAGCGACCTCTTCGAACCCTTCGCAAGTACAAGAGTTCTGAGACAGGGTGACAGCTCATCGTGTAACTTCTTCAAAACCTTGATGGAGAACATGTTGAAAAACACGATGGTTAATAAAACGCGCACAATTAACACCAAGGGCCATAGACATTTTCGGGAGAACAGAACGAGCTTAGGTTAGGTTAGGGGTAGTACTGACACCAATATCAATGTGAGGAGGATTACGGAGGCTCTTGTAAAATCATTCGAAGATAGTTGCCCGCTTCGAGAAAGGAAATCTGCCTATGAGAATCCCTGGATGACAGGGAAAATTCGCTCGATTGGCAAGGATGTCCGCAGACTTTACAACAGAGCTCGACGTAAAAAGCTATCAGTATATTGGGACGACTACCACAGAAGACTCAAAGAATACAATAAAATCATTAGACTGGCGAAACGTAACTCCTGGAGGTTAACAGCAAGTCTAAAATAAAAAAGTTGATCTCAAAAACTCATATCCAAACCGAAACACTGGTGGATGAAACGGGTAAAAGGATGAAAACTATAGATGATTCCGTAAGGCTTTAGATGAAAACTCGCAGCATTACGAGTGGTAATGCTGGGCCAACAGAGGAACAGTTACAGGACGAAAATGTGATGCACCAAGTACCTTTTACGGATGCTATGGTTAAAGAAGCAATAAAAAGCTTCTCTCCTTTCAAGGCTGCGGGACCGGACGGAATATTTCCAGCGCTTCTTCAGAATGAGGTGGACCTGGTATCAACTCATCTGGTTGGAGTTTTCACTGCATGCCTAACTCATGCATATACCCCAAAAAATTGGCAGGAATCAAGGGTGGTCTTCATACCCAAGCCTGGCAAGGCGAGTTATACGATCCCAAAGGCTTATCGACCTATTAGCCTAACTTCTTTCCTGTTAAAAACAATGGAGCGAATAATTGACGACATGGTCAAAAGTAAGATAGCCGATGACAAGCTAAAATTCAAGCAACACGTATATGTTAAAGGAAGATCATACTTGCCGTTTGTATAGACTAGGGATGTAACGAATATTCGCATTCGCATATGCGAACGCGAATTATTCGCATCATTTTAAAATTCGCTTTCGCATTCGCATTCGCAAAAACCATCTTTGGATTATTCGCTTTCGCATTCGCTTTCGCAAAAATATATTTCAGTATTCGCTTCCATTTATTAAAGTGTTAAATCTCCTTATTCCCTTCACACAATTTGAAGATATGTGTGTCCTTGTGGTAACAGGAGGTAAAACTATGGAAAACAGTCTTAATACTTGAATATCCTGGAAAAGTATCAATTCAGTTCCTTAAATTTGTTGGTACTAAAGGCTCAAACTATTATTCGCATTCGCATTCGCTTTCGCAAAAATGCATATTTCACTACTCGCTTTCGCATTCGCATTCGCAAGAAATATATTTCAATATTCGCTTTCGCATTCGCTTTCGCTAAAGCCACTTTCGTTACATCCCTAGTATAGACATTGAAGGCGCTTTTAACAACGTTCAGACGGATACACTTATCCAGTCCTTAGACGAGTTTCAGGTTGACCGGGCGATGATAAACTGGATCAACAATATGCTATGGAATAGGTGGATTATTTGTGGGTCATATGACGTAAAAATCAGAGACAAGTTAAATCGTGGTATACCTCAGGGGCGCATTTTATCGCCTCTCCTATGGGTTACGACGATACACAGTAGGGCGGGTCGATTTAAAAATCGCCTATTGCTCAGTGAAAATCGTATTCTAGGGATCAAAATAAGAAACTTTGTCGAAGGAACCATACCTCTAAAACGAATTCTGATGTCCCGGAATTTGGGTCGAACTTTTGGGTATGGGCAAATTTTGAAAAATCCCACTTTGACCCATTTAGAGTGCTCCAATCGGCGTATTTTCTGGGTACCGGGGCACAACGGAGTGATTGGAAATGAACGGGCAAACAGCTTGGCTTCAAAGGGCAGAGAACTTCGAGTAATAAACTTAGAAAATTGGAAACCTTTCGAAGCCACGAAGGATGAGTTGAAGCACTGGGCAGTGATGGCATACAAAACTATTTGGAATAGAGCAACTGTAGGATCAACTGCAATGATACTGTGGGCTGACCCAAATGAGAAGAAAACAGGTACTTTTCTGAAACTAAACAAGATCGATATTAGTAAGATGAGTGTTCTAACGGGACACTCAAGCTTACAGGCACATCTTCATCGCATAGGACTAGCAGAAAACGACGAGTGCAGGGCATGCTGGGAAAACATTGAAACGATGGAACATTTTCTGTGTCACTGCCCAGCTTTCACACATGCAAGATCCCGATATTTCTGCTCAGAAATATTGCCAGACTTGACTCATCTCAGAGGATATGACTGGAAGATACTAAGAGAATGCGTGGCTAGTACCGATTTTCTGTAACCCGTGGCGAATAAAAATCATAAATAAGGAGCGCAAAACAGGCCGAACCACTGGCTTAAGTGTATGTCAATGGACATGAGACGTTTAAACGTCTCCTCTATTCAACCTAACCTAGTCCTTAAAGCAGTTCTCTGAATCTTCATTCATCGTTTATCGGTAGGATCCGTGCAGAAGTATTGGGCGAACTACTGCTTTATATTTATATATCCATCGGACGATTTTAGGAGGACTTATACGGCGATGTTGGCCTTCCTTACTCGTTCCAATCCATTAGGTCTGAAGGACATTTTTCTGTCGAGGATTACATCTAGAAATTGTTGTTGTTCTGGTGCGTAATCGCTGAATTAGTCTGATCAAACTATAGTTCACCCTTAGATGCGACAGCGCCGCAATTACGGTAACTGAGTGAATGTTGTTAAAATATCGAGAAGGGCCTCCATAGTGAACTCTTTGAAATGTAGGGACGATTCGATAGTGCCCATTAGTTTATGCAGGCCCAATTCTGCAGGCTTGTCGTTTATTGTAAGTATACTGGTTTCCCGACAAGAGATTTTTATCAAGATTTTCTTTAATGCAAGAATCTAAGTGCCTTTCTAGACCTTTCAATAGGAACTAGGATAGAATAATTGCCCTGTAGTCCTTTGGCCTAGTATGTGATATATTTCCCGTCTGGGGTAGGAATACCACTTTGGTATACCACCATGGGGGATATATGAGAGCTTAATGCTACCCTCATATAGCTTCTCCAGCCAGGTCATGATGTACTAAATAATTTTCTGTATTTCTATTGGAGAATTGCCATATGGACCTGGTTATTTGAACGCCTAAAAGTTGTTAATCGCCCAGCTTCTTTGTGTTATCCTTGACTCCTAGTGGAACATAGGGTCACCCTTTTATACCGGACTCTATTAGCTTAGTCTTGATTTATCAGCCCACAATTTAGCGATGTTTGTATTCCACTTGCTTTCTTGTTGGACCTGCTTTCCTCGAAGTTCTGTCAATGAGTTTCCCGGGAAATGTATGTCGAGCAGTACATTTAACGACTGCTTTAACGACTCTATTAGCTTAGTCTTGATTTATCGGCCCACAATTTAGCGATGTTTGCATTCCACTCGCTTTCTTGTTGGACCTGTTTTTTCTCAAGTTCTGTCATTGAGTTTCCCGGAAAATGTGTGTCGAGCAGTACATTTAACGACTGCTGCCTGGTTTTTGTCCAGTTTTTATCTATAGGATGAGGGCCTACGCAGCTTTCCAACAGGAATATAAGGCGAAGTTGGCCGTCAAGGGTTTCAATACATTAAATCTAAAGGACAATTTTCTGTCTTGGCTTATATCTAGAAATTTTTGCTGTTCTAGTTCGGCCTTAGATGTGACGATTGTGGATGTTTAGATTGTGTGTCCACAAGTTCGTGCAGGGTAGATTCTGCAGACTCTCCCTTGTTGTAAGCATGTTGATTCTTCGGCAAGAGTTTTGTATCCAGGCTAATTGGTCTGAATTCTTTGTTCTGGTGTGCGATATCTTTCCCGCTTTGGGTATGAAATTGGAAAAGATTTGGTATCCCTCCATCGATTGGGAATATATGAGAGCCTGACACATTCTTCATAAGCCAGGTAGTGTACTTCAACATTCGCTGCATTCCTATTGGGGCAATGTCGTCTGGTCCAGGAGATTAAAAGGGCTCCAAGCTGTTAATCGCTGACAAAATTCGGGATTCCTCAGTCAACAACCTAGCGACGCCTGCAGTCTACTCGCAATCTTGTTGGTCCTGCTGTTCCTGCTGTTCCTCGAGTTCTGTTGGTAAGTTCCCCGGGAAATTTGTGTCGAAGGGCTTAAGTGGAAAAGATTTGGTATCCCTCCATCGATTGGGAATATATGAGAGCCTGATACATTCTTCGTAAATTTTCTCCAGCCAGGGGATAATATTCTCTGCATTTCTACTGGGGCAAAGTCGTCTGGTCCAGGAGATTTAAAGGGCTGCAAGCTGTTAATCGCCCAAAGAATTCTGGATTCCTCAGTCAACAACCTAGCGACGCCTGCAGTCTACTCGCTATCTTGTTGGTCCTGCTGTTCCTCGAGTTCTGTTGGTGAGTTCCCCGGGATATTTGTGTCGAAGGGCTTAAGTGGAAAAGATTTGGTATCCCTCCATCGATTGGGAATATATGAGAGCCTGATATTGAAATATTCTCTGCATTTCTACTGCGGCAATGTCGTCTGGTCCAGGAGATTTAAAGGGCTCCAAGCTGTTAATCGCCAACAAAATTCTGGATTCCTCAGTCAACAACCTAGCGACGCCTGCAGTCTACTCGCTATCTCGTTGGTCCTGCTGTTCCACGAGTTCTGTTGGTGAGATCCCCGGGAAATCTGTGTCGAAGGGCTTAGGACTTCATTCATTATAGTTTTACCAGAAATTTAACAATTTCCTCATATCTTTTTACGAACATAATTATGAAAATCTGCTCTTATAGAAAAATTGTCTGCTTAATGTCCTCAAATATTTTTCTGAGTGTTTATATGCCACAAATTTATGAAACAATCTCCTCCGGGATGAAACTAGTACCAAATTTAAATCGGGTCAATAAAATAATATTTTTCATGTCGATTGACGCTTTGTTCATAAAGCTATTACACAAAGATCTTTATGACATCTTGTCCGAATAAATGTCGGAATATTTTAAATCTCAATGTTATACGACAATTTTGGAATGTTTTTTCTGCTTCTTCTTTGTCTTATTTGTATTCGTTCGTACAATTCCAACCATCACTTGTCGGCAAAAGAACTAAAAGAATTGTACGTAAATGTAAACAACAAATAACATGCAACAAACAATGGTATTAACACAACAACAACAGCAACACGAAGAATAACAGCAGTAGCACAGACAACAACGGAGAACAACAACTGCAACATGAACAACTACAACACAAAGTAAATATTTTCCAGAGTATGAAATGGACTAGGCTGGGGGACCACTTGGAGCGGCAGGCGGCGGGGGTGATGGCTCAGTAAATTTCGAAGAGAAGCATGAACGAACCAGCGACGCTACAACCAATCATGTTACAGCTGTTTGGAGCACCGTTCATCCCGACTGGGGCCGCCACCATGTTGGACTAGAGAGTGGTTGTGGTAGCTGGTGATGGCTGTCGCTGCAGCCGCCTTCCCGTACTACTGACTACTGCTGGCCATCGTAGTGGTGGCGATGGTGATGGCACACAGTAGCCACAAATGAATGAATGGCAACTTACACGTCAACAACGATAATGATGGCAAAACTGAAAACTTTAAAACTCGGACGCAT
The DNA here is from genome assembly GCA_963930755.1 of Eudasyphora cyanicolor. Taxonomy (NCBI): domain Eukaryota; kingdom Metazoa; phylum Arthropoda; class Insecta; order Diptera; family Muscidae; genus Eudasyphora; species Eudasyphora cyanicolor. Next base: position 221,994,176 of record OZ005735.1, read on the forward strand.
GCGCATGCGCGGCTGGACCGTGACAGACTGAGACGTGTCGCATGGGGGGGACTGACGGGCGTCTGTGGCAGCTGGTCTCTAGGCCTTGTTTATGACGATGCTTCGTCAACACTAATTGTAGTTCATGTTTGCAACAAAACACCGCCAAACAAATTTTGCCGACGCCGTCTCTATAGCCCCCCTCCTAAGGCTGAAGCTCCCTGTCGCATATAGACAGTTCAACAGATCATGCGTGATGACGCACATTGGTGGGTATTGTTTGATTTGATGCCCTACACCACGGTACAGGTATAATGAGTTTATACATATCTTTTTAGCCTCCAAAAGGAGAAAAGATATAACAATAATTTTGTATTATATCAATCCATTCAGAATCACATTGTGAGACGATATAGAGAAATCCCTTAGTCGGTTCTTACATCCTTGTGATCAGGTTCAGCTCTCAAATATGAAACTATGTTAGCGAAATTTTGCAGAATGTTTTTTTCGGGTCGAAGTTCTAGAAGTTATATTTTAATACTAAAATTTAGTAGTTGGAATTGTTTTTGATCCTAAATCAATCCTAGTAATAATACGCCATATCGGTCCATAGCGCCATAAAAAGATATATTTCAAATCGACTTATTGTCGTTATAGAGTTAACATTTTTAGCCATTTTCTTTTTCCTGTGGCAAAAGGTGGTATTAATACTAACCCAACCTATCACTGTCGCAAAAGTTACCGTTTTCGAACATTGATTTTTGAATGTCCTAGGTCCAACCAGAGCGGACTTAGGTCCATGGGTCCTTCGGCAACTTTGTAGCTCTAATAACAACCTATCAGACACGGTTTCTATCCAATGTACCTTTAAGCAGCTAGATCGAAAATCACAGTTTCTCGTGTTGTTGTTTGATTCCTACTGACCCAACCTAAAACTGTCGCAAAAGTTGGGATTCCTATTAATCCAACCTACTACTGTCGTAAAAGTTAACGTTTTTTCGAAATTCGACTTCCGATGGCCCTAGTCACAGCAGATGTCCATTGGCCCTTCGGTAACTTTGTAGCTCTCATAAATACCTATCCGATGTACCGTTAAGCAGCGAGAGCGACAACTGTCGCAAAAGTTGGGATTCATGCTGACCCAACTTACTACTGTTGTAAAAGTTACCGTTTTTTTCGAACTTTGACTTCCGAAGACCCTAGTTTCAACCAGAGTTCACATATGTCCATGGGCTCTTCGGCAATTTTGTAGCTCTCATAACAATCTATCTGAGTTTCGCAGCTAGAGCGAAATTCACAATTCGCCGTTTTTTCTGTGATTGCTACTGATCCAACTCTTCGACCTACCGATGTTCAATTCATATTATGATATAGCGCCCATATAAAGGTCCATTCCGATTTGACTTCCTGAAATTAATATATTTTGTTTTACATGTGAAATCATTTAAGGTAGAATAGTTCAGTCCATAACATCCTTAAAGGCTCCATTCTGATTTTGAGTCCTGGAGGCTCTAGAAGCTGTATTTTTTAATTGACCGAGATGAAATTTAGAAATTTGTATTTTTGACTTTTTCTAAAATCATTCACAGTTCAATGTTCGCAAGTGGTAGTACGCAGATTTGGATGGGACTTTGGAATATATTTTATTGCACCTGAAATCGTTCATAGTAATATACATGGTTTTCCAATAAGAGTGATATGAGTTCTGTGAAAAAACACACTTATTGTTAAGGAAATTCAAAAGTTTTTTATGTAGTGTGAAGTAGAATCGATACAATTAAGTCATTCTAATGGCCTCCACGACTTCTTCTGCAGGAACGAATTCGATGAACACAATTTTCGAGCACTTTTTCCACTAAATCAAGTCGTATGTCATGAATGGCACGTTCAATATTGACTTGTAAAGCTTGAAGAGAGTTTGATTCTGCCAATTTCAGCCTCAATATTGTTAATTAGGTCTTGCAAGGTGTTGGGACGGTTGATATACACCTTTGCTACATATACTGTATATCAACCGTCCCAACAACTTGGAAGACCTAATTAACAATATTGAGGCTGAAATTGGCAGAATACCACTCGACATGCTTGTTAGAGTTCATGAAAACTTCAGAAAACGTATGCAGCAGTGTGTGGATAGCGATGGTCGACATTTGCCAGATACACTATTTAAAACCATGCAATTTAAAAATTCCCTTACTGTTCAATATAATTAAAATATAAAATAAATTTTTCTAAGGTTCATAACTTTTTTATTTCATTCCCAAATAAGCAAATTACCGCGCTAAACCCTATCTTAACATATTCTGCTTGAAATATACACATGTTTAGAGTACGCTCCAAATATATAATATTTGACACAAACAAATATTATATGTTTGGGAGGATGTTGTTCTAAACAAAACTATGTTTCCCTCCTAAAATATTTTTATTTGGAACTAATATTTCTAATTGTACACAAAGAAAATTGCTATTTAAGTAATGCAATTATTCAGAAATTCAAAGATAATTTTTTTATAAATTGTAGAATTTGATTAAAATTAAATTGTACAATCTTGGGTAGTGATAAATCGCATTGATGGATTGACAATATAATATATATAACTTTCGTATAAGAGTCATTCCACGCCAAACTGGACGATTTTTGACATCACTACTTTTGATTGCTTCGAAATTTTGTGTATGCATTATTTACCTAAAAATATCTTATACGTAGTTCAAGAAAAAATTTTAAAAAAATTCTTTAAGAGGTATGAGCAGTTTAAAGTTTACGAAATTACGTTTTTTTCTAAAAGTTGTGAATCCTTTAGCTTGTATCTCCTAAAATACGTGACCGATTTTAATGTGCTATACCTTGTTTTGAAGGTAATTTCAACTACTACAACTAATTGGTGTAAGCACAGCAACAAAAATACTAATTTTTAATGTTTTTGCCCTTTTATACTTTCTATTGCGATTTTCAAAATGATTACACCCTTCGATTTTTTTGAAATTTTAATGTCGTGTTCTGAGATGTCTTTGTTAGCTACTGTATGAATTTGGAAGTGGTAAATGGATGGGAACTATTTTTTACGGTTTTTTTTATAAAAAAAAACATTTGCATAATTTCTGTGAATGTGCTTTAAATAACTAACAGAATGATAATTTTTAGCCATTAGTTTATTAATATAACAATAACAACAATACATATTATTAACTTTGCAAAATTATTTGCAAAAAGGCAATCAGCGATGACTTGATATTTAAAAAACAAAACTCATTAAACAATAGCAAGAGTCAGAAGATAAGAAAGTACTTGTTAAACTATACTCTGTGATGAAAATCTTTTTAAAATCACAGCAATCTGGATTTCAGTTTTTGATGTAGAAAAAAAATACAATAACTTTGTTAGTCCGTTTTTCACATTCAATTCGACAATTCAAAGAAAAGGAAAGCAAGAATAAAGCAAAAGTAATTTATTAAACTCAAAACTACCACGTCTTATTTTTTACTGTTAATAGTATACCTGATTCGAATCTTTCTAATACATTTTTTATTGTTCTTATTTTTACATTAGTATACTGATTATTAATAATTGTCATTCTTTTCTTAAATGTTTTATTGTTCTTACTGTTTTAATAAACTAATGACTAGAAATTATCATTCTGTTAATTATTTAAAGCACATTCACAGAAATTATGCAAATGGTTTTTTTTATAAAAAATCGTAAAAAATAGTTCCCATCAATTCACCACTTCCAAATTCATACAGTAGCTAACAAAGACATCTGAGAACCCGACATTAAAATTTCAAAAAAATCGAAGGGTGTAATCGTTTTGAAAATCGCAATAGAAAATATAAAAGGGCAAAAACATTAAAAATTAGTATATTTGTTGCAGTGCTTAACTACTTAGTAGTAGTAGTTGAAATTACCTTCAAAACAAGGTATAGCACATTCAAATCGGTCACGTATTTCAGGAGATACAAGCAAAAGAATGAACACAACTTTTAGAAAAAAACGTAATTTTGTCAACTTTAAATTGCTCATAACTCTTAAAGAAATGTTTTTAAAAAGTTTTCTTGGACTATGTATAAGATATTTTTAGGTAAATCATGCATACATAAAATTTCGAAGCAATCAACAATAGTGATGTCAAAAATCGTCCCGTTTGGCATGGAGTGACTCATAAGTAGAAGTAATGACATGTGGACCGCAGGCCAAAAACAACATTACTGCATCCGAAGAGTTGACTAACCACCAACGAATCGTCATGCATTTGTTGATGTTGGATTTCAAGGTCGTTTTCTTTTTCACTTGACTATTCAAAAATACCTTCCTTCACTTTGAAGGAATTCTTTGATCTTCAGCTCAACTCCACAGTGAGAAAAACCATAAAATATGTGATAATATTTAAAATAAATATTTTTGGTCAATAAGAAATAATAAATAAAAATTTGTGCTGTAAAAACAGAAGTAAATGCTGCTTATGACATTTTTAACTATAAAGTATAACCCGAAATCTAGGAAAAATGAAAGCTAAAATGCGACAATGTCAATAAAGTTTTAAAATCTTTTACAAATAAAATATATTTGGAAAAAAATTTAAAAAAGCTTGGTTTGTGTGTAAATAAAGATTATATTTGTGAAAGTCAGTGCGCAAAAAATTTTCTTTAAATATATTAATATATGCGTCCCAAACAAAATTTTTCAAATGAAATGTATTTGTTCAAAAACATATACATAATATTTACAAATTTTGATTCCAAATATATTTTCTTCCAATTCAAACATATCAAAAATGACGATTTTCCCCCGTGCATAGTCCATTATAAAATGGGCGTTATTGCCACACCTAAATAAAAACCAGTAAGGAAAGGCAGAAAGTCGGGCGGGGCCCTACACCTCCCTAACAATGCGATACGGGTCATTGCCATAATAATTTGGAATAATTGGTAAATGGGTAGAAACATATTATCTAATTCTGAAACCATAATCGCTAAATTAAGCAATATTCGTTCCTAAATTGAGAAACATCTTTCTGGAAAATTTTAATGATCGGAAGTAAAATACAACTTCTATAGCGGTTTGATACCAAATCAGGAGGAACATATATGGAGCCTTAATATAAATCTGAACCGATCTTCCCTGAATACTCATTCATGTAAAAAGACCTCCTTCTGTCGAATTTCGTACTGATCGGATATAAAATACAGTCTCTACAGCGCTTACATGTCAAATCGGGGGTAACATATATATGGGAGCTATATCTAAATATGAATCGATTTTCTCCGAATTTGGAGGTATTCCTTTATGTAATAAGAAACCTCTTTCTGCCGAATTTCGCACTGATCGCATACAAAATACAGTTTTTACTGCGCTTACAGGTCAAATCGGGGTTAACATATATATGGGTGTTATATCTAAATCTAAACCGAGTTTCTCCGAATTTGGCAGTATTCATTCATGTAGAAAGAAACCTCTTTTTGCCGACTTTCGCACTGATCGGATATAAAATAAAATTTTTACAGCGCTCACATGTCAAATCGGGGGTAACATATATATGGGAGCTATATCTAAATCTGAACCGATTTCTTCCAAATTTAAAAGTGTTCATTCATATAATAGGAAACCTCTTTCTGACGAATTTCATACTGATCGGATATAAAATACAGTTTTTACAACGCTTACATGTGAAATTGGGGGTAACATATATATGGGGGCTATATATAAATCCGAACCGATTTTCTCCGAATTTGGCAGTATTCCTTCATGTAATAAGAAACCTCTTTCTGCCGAATTTCGCACTGATCGGATATAAAATACAGTTTTTACAGCGCTTACATGTCAAATCGGGGGTAACATATATATGGGGGCTATATCTAAATCTGAGCCGATTTTCTCCGAATTTAGCAGTATTCCTTCATGTAATAACAAACCTCTCTTTGCCGAATTTCATACTGATCGGATATAAAATAAAGTTTTTACAGCGCTTACATGTCAAATCGGGGTAACATATATATGGGGGCTATATCTAAATCTGAACCGATTTTAACCAAATTCAATAGAGATCGTCCTTGGGCCAAAAAAAAGATATGTGTAAAGTTTCGTCGAGATCGGACCATAATTGCGATCTGTACTTTGATTACAAGAATACATGCACAGACAGACGGACAGACAGACGGACAGACAGACGGACATAGCTAAATCAACTCAGAAAGTGATTCTAAGTCGATCGGTATAATAAACGATGGGTCTATTTCTTCTCCTTTTGGGTGTTACAAACAAATGCACAATGTTATAATACCTTGTACCACAGTGTGGTGTAGGGTATAAATATGAAAAATTATTTGTTTTAATTCCCCCTACTTTTACAGTTTGGATCATAACTTATACATTTATCCATATATTTTTTCAAGTTTGCAATGGTTCCATCGTTAGAATGCTTGCTTTCAAAAAAACGGAACAAACATTTTTTTGCGAATTTTTAATATTTTTTCTGGTTTTTTCGTTCCAACAAAAAACGATTTTTTTGAAAAAAAAAAAAAATTCTACATAGTTGTTTTAACGACACTTACTTAACCACTATCTCGTCTTGAAAATGATATTCCCAACTTTTGTTATCCTAAATGTTAAAGAAACTTAAAAAAACAGAACCATCAGATAATAGTTTTCCTCAATCTACGCAAAAAAGTGTTTAGGTCTCGGACACAAAACAAATTTGGTTTTTTCATAGCGTTACCTATTGTATTTAGAAAATTTTGCCCAAAGTGTACTCGGGAAATTTTCCTTATATTTTTGAGAAACAAAAATTTCAAAGAAACGTCTTTTCGATTTTGTGTTAAACTTTAAACTGTTTTTGCATTTTGTGCTCCAGCCGTTGGAAGTTGGCGGTTGTACCATACTATTTATATCTTTACTGGAAAATCGCTTCTTGTGCCGATTCTTCTTTACAAACCCTTCCGTACACTGAAAAAAAGACTACATCCAACTGATGAATAAATGCCTTGGTCTGATGAAACTTTTCTTTGTTTTTCACCCACAGCACATTTCTAGGAGCTAGAGCAAAAAAAACTTTCCGTTCACATTTGAAAATGAAGCTAAGTCCATTTTGTTTTTAAATCCAAAAAAAACACTTTCCAGTCGACCTACGACCTTGACACCCATGAGCAATATGTATGTTAGCTCTCGTTAAGAGCTATCCGACGTACTGTTAAGGAGCTAGAGCAAGAAAACTTTCCGTTCTCATTTAAAAATGAAGCTGTCCATTTTGTTTTTAAATCCAAATAAAAAAACACTTTCCAGTCGACCTACGACCTTGACACCCCTGAGCAATATGTATTTTAGCTCTTGGTAAGAGCTATCTTTTTCCCATTGACCGATTGTGGTTACGTGCCACACAGCAAATGAAACAATTCAATTGTTGCTAGAAAAGTTTGGAGATTCGATTATTTCAAGAAATTGTGATATTGAATGGCCTCCAAGAAGTTGTGATTTAACACCATTAGACTATTTCTTGTGAGGTTATTTGAAGTCATTGGTCTTTCGAAATAATCCAGACTCTCTTCAAGCTTTACAAGTCAATATTGAACGTGCCATTCATGACATACGACTTGATTTAGTGGAAAAAGTGTTCGAAGATTGGGTTCATCGAATTCGATCCTGCAGAAGATGTCGTGGAGGCCATTTGAATGAGGTTTTATTTAAAACTTAATTGTATCGATTGTACTTCACATTAAATAAAAAACTTTTGAATTTCCTTAACAAACTTATTGTTTGTTTTTTTCTCAAAGAAATCATATCCCTCTTATTGGAAAACCCTGTACATTTGACATTAATTGAATGTCTGTGAATTGAAGAAAATGTATATTTTTTTGAAAATAAGAGGAGTAAAGATCTCTTGGACAAAATAAACCAGTAAGGAAAGACAGAAAGTCGGGCGGGGCCGACTATATAATACCCTACACCTACCTACCAATGCGAAAATGGGAATTGCGATAAGAATTTGTCAGTGTTCATACATGTAATAAGCAAACTCTCTGCCGATTTTCGTACTGATCGGATATAAAACACGGTTTCTACAGCGTTTACATGTCAAATCGGGTGTAACATATATATTGGGACTATGTTTAAATCTGAACCGATATTCCCCGAATTTGGCAGTGTTCATACATGTAATAAGAAAACTCTCTCTGTTAAATTTCGTACTGATCGGATATAAAACACGATTTCCACAGCGCTTACATGTTAAATCGGGTGAAACATATATATGGGGGCTATATCTAAATCTGAACCGATTTTCCCCGAATTTGGCAGTGTTTATTCATGTAATAAGAAAACTCTCTCTGCCAAATTTCGTACTGATCTGATTTAAAATACAGTTCCTACAGCGCTTACATGTCAAATCGGGTGAAACATATATATGGGGGCTATATCTAAATCTGAACGGATTTTCTCCGAATTTGGTAGTGTTCAATTACGTAATAATAAACCTCTCTCTGCCGAATTTCATAAAGATCGGATGAAACATGTGGTTTCTACAGCGCTTACATGTCAAATCGGGTGAAACATATATATGGGGACTATATCCAAATCTGAACCGATTTTAACCAATTTCAATAGGGATCGTCCAAAAAAGAGCAATATGCTAAATTTCATCACAATCGGACCATAAATACGACCTGCACTTTGATTACAAGAATACATGGACAGACGGACAGACAGACAGACGGACATGGCTAAATCGACTCAGAAAGTGATTCTGAGTCGATCGGTATAATAAACAATGGGTCTATCTCTTCTCCTTTTAGGTGTTACAAACAAATGCACAAAGTCATAATACCCTGTACCACAGTGTGGTGTAGGGTATAAAAATATTGATGTGAGAAATTTATTAATTTTGATGTCGTGGAAAATTATTCTTATTGTGTATAGTTGACCTTTATAATTGATTATATTTTTGTTTTTGTTGGCTTGAGGTCATAAATAAAACAAATTAATTATGAATTTATTGTTTTATTTTTAAAATTGTAATTTTCCCGATATTTCGATCGACTTCGTCGATCTTTTTCAAGGGTTACACTAAACAAAGAGACATAAATTACAATCGTTTTACATACACGGAGGAAAAAAACGGCCTCTGTAACATATTGCCCCAAACATGTTTTGCAGGCAACATATATATGTTTGGAGCAGCTCCCAAACATATTATGTTTGGGGTAGCGGTAATGTTCCCAAACATTTATATGATTGTATGTAATCATATATATGCTTATGTCCAAACATTTATATGATTGTGTGTAATCATATATATGCTTATGTCCAAACATTTATATGATTGTACGTAATCATATATATGATTGCATTTAATCATGTATATGATTGTATATTGTTGTTTTTTATCAAAAGTCTGAACCCTTTGTGACGCACCTATAATATATTTATAAAATTCTAGTCTAATGTTCCATTAATTATCCATTATTCGGACTGCGGACTATGCCAATTTTCTTTCAACTTGGTTGGTAGCTCCGTTGATCCACCCCATTGACTGAAAAACGTCAACACCTTATACCACTGGCTATATAGAGTCAACGAGAATTATATGCACAGCGTGTATTTTAATTTACTTTCATGTTACACCCGAAACAAGAAAGTATAAGCATAGCCATATATTCATTCTGACTGGCTGTGGCTGTCAATGGTTGTATGTGGGTGCGTGCGTGTGTTCGCTGTGATGGCTTAGCACAGTGGTGATGGTGGATGCTCTATGAGTCACATAATTGGGCTCTCAGAGAGTAATACTCTCTAAAAATCTAAAAAATATGCTCTAATATATTATTTTGCCAAAAATATGTTAGGACACAATCATATCGTTTTATAATATGCTAGAATTTTGCCCCGAACATATTATGATTGTGTGCAAACATAATATGTTTACCCACAAACATATATATGATTGTGCCCGTCCCAAACATATTTATGATTGCATCCAAACATATTTTTAACATATTTTTTTCTCCGTGTAAATATTAACAAAGTGAAAAATAATTACATTTATTGGAACACAAAACAAAGTAAACGCTCCTGCTTCTCTCGAAAGTTAATGTCAACTAATTTTATTTTTGAGTATTGTATTTCTGAAAAAAAATTTTATTTCTGGAAATTTTTTATAAAATTGGCGGTACGAGTTTGAGTATCGAAAAATCTCAGCTTTTGTAGTATCTACGGCCCAAGGGCTACCCTATTAGGCGTACACGGGGGGAAATCGTATTTATACCCTCACTTTAGTGTGACGAGGGTATATATCATTTGCTACGGAAAAAAGTGTAACACATCGAAGGAGTGACCTAAGACCCTAAGTATGTCCGGCAGAAATCCGTTTTGGGTCATTTTAAGTCGAATGAGCAATGTCCGTCCGTCTGTCTGATGGCTGGTGCGCACGATAACTCTCGAAGGGAGTAACCGATTGACTTCAAATTTGGTACGTGTTAATATTTTTTTCTATCTCCGGCTGAGTTCGAAGATGGGCGATATTGGACCATTCCTTCTAGTACCTCCCCCACAAAGGGTTAAAATGCTGTGAAATATTGATTCTTTAATAACTGCTATACTAAGTATTCGAATCTTCTGAAGTTCCACACATAGTATTAGTTTATTAGTCGCTATCTACTTGAGAAAAATGGGCGTTATTACCACGCCCCTTTTGGTACCTCCCACACAAATGCACCATTTTGCACCAAAAGTTAACAACTTATAATATTAATATCAGTGTATAAAAATACTTGAAATTTTGTACAGTGTAATGTTTTTATAGTGTCTATAGCCCTGTGAAAAATTGACGTTATTGCCACACCCTTTTTTGTACCTCGCACACAAAGGAACCATTTTGCTGTAAGAGTTTACAGTGCCAATGAGAACCAATGCACCGAAATGCAACAACATTTTCCACACTGTAACGCTTTTGAAGTACCTATAGCCCTGAGAAAATGGGTGTTATTACCACTCCCTGTTTGTACCTCCCACACAAAATGGCCAAATCATAACCAAATTTAATATCTCATAACGTTAATGCTTTTAATTCGGCGCAGTGTAATGTATATAAAGTATCTACTGTTCAGGGAAAAAACGATGTATTTGTTAAACCCCTTCTGGTACCTCCCACACAAATTGACAGAATAATTCGTCTAATATTCCATATAACATTACTCAGAAAGTGAGGGTATACCTTAGTCGGTTTACCCGACTGAAACTTTCTTACTTGTTTTTGATATGTTTGAGTTCAAGAAAATATATTTGGAACAGAAAATTTTAAATATTATGTACTTATAAACAAATACATTTTATTTGAAAATCAAGAAACTTTATTTGGAGAGCATATGTTAATATATTACAAGAAGATACATTTGAGAACTAATTTTCACAATAAAATTATTATTTACGAATTTCGCAAAACATATTTTATTTAGGAAAGATTTTCAAGACGTTGTTAACTTTTTCGATTTGTATACCCTCACTTTAGTGTGACGAGGGTATATATCATTTGCTACGGAAAAAAGTGTAACACATCGAAGGAGTGACCTAAGACTCCAAGTATGTTCGGCGGAAATCTGTTTTGGGTCATTTTAAGTCGAATGAGCAATGTCCGTCCGTCTGTCTGTCTGTCTGTCTGCTGGCTGGTGCGCACGATAACTCTCGAAAGGAGTAACCGATTGACTTCAATTTTCGTATGTGGTCATATTTTTTTCTATCTCCGGCTAAGTTCGAAGATGGGCCATATTGGTCCACTCCTTCTGGTACCTCCCCCACAAAGGGTTAAATTGTTGTGAAATATTGATTCTTTAATAACTGCTATTATACGTATTCGAATCTTCTGAAATTCCACACATTGTATTAGTTTGTTAGTCGCTATCAACTCGAGTAAAATGGGCGAAATTGCCACGCCCCTTTTGGTACCTCCCACACAAATGCACCATTTTGCACTAAAAGTTAAAAGCGTATAACATTAATACCAGTGTTTAGAAATACTTGAAATTTTTTACAGTGTAATGCTTTTATAGTGCCTACAGTCCAGTGAAAAATGGGCGTTATTGCCGCGCCCTTTTTGGTACCTGCCACACAAATGCACCATTTTGCACCAAAAGTTAACAGTTTATAACATTAATACCAGTGTATACAATTACTTGAAATTTTGTACAGTGTAATGCTTTTATAATGCCTATAGTCCAGTGAAAAATGAGCGTTATCACCACGCCCATTTTTGTACCTCCCACACAAAATGGCCAAATTGTACCATAATTTAATATCTCAACGTTAATATACCAGTCCATATAAACGGTTACAATTCGGCACAGTGCAATGTATTTAAAGTATCTAATGTTCAGCGAAATATATGTGTATTTCTTAAACAACTTCTGGTACCTCCCACAAAAATTGAAAGAATAATTTGTGTAATATTCAAGATTACATTACTCACAAAGTGAGGGTATACCTTAGTCGGTTTACCCGACTGAAACTTTCTTACTTGTTAGTTTTAATTTTTCCTGGATTTCGAGTTATATCATGCAGTTAAAAACGACATATGTCACACTAACTATTGTTAAAAGAACCAATTTTTAATTACTAAATATTCTATGTTATTATTTGTTGTGATTTTATCGTTATTCAAGATTATACGATTTAACTTATAAAGGAGTTTTGAGAACATTAACAATTTCTTAAAAGTGTTCTTTGAATGACTGAAAAACTTAAAACAACCAAAGAAATTATACTAATATTTTAAATTTCTAATTAAATTACTGAAAACTTTAAACTTGACACACAATCGATGTACGAATATTTTCTGAATTTTTGACAGCAAATAAATCTTTGTCTCGGAAATAATAGTCCCAAATAAAAAAAAACAGTAAGGAAAGGCAGAAAGTCGGGCGGGGCCGACTATATAATACCCTACACCTCCCTAACAATGCGATAAGTGTAGAAATATATTATCTAATTCTGATCGGACATAAAATAACATTTTTACTGCGTTTACATGTCAAATCGGGGATAACGTATATATGGGGGCTATATCTAAATCTTGTCTGATTTCTTTCAAATTTAAAATTGTTCATTCATATAATAGGAAACCTCTTACTGCCGAATTTCGCACTGATCGGATATAAAATAACATTTTTACAGAGCTTACATGTCAAATCGGGGGTAACGTATATATGGGGGATATATCTAAATCTGAACCGATTTCTTCCAAATTTAAAAGCGTTCATTCATCATTCAATAGGAAACCTCTTTTTGCCGTATTTCATACTGATCGGATATAAAATACAGTTTTTACACCGCTTACATATCAAATCGGGGGTAACATGTATATGAGGGCTATATCTAAATCTGAACCGATTTTCTCCGAATTTGGCAGTATTCCTTCATGTAATAAGAAACCTCTTTTTGCCTAAATTCGCGCTGATCGGATATAAAATACAGTTTCTACAGCGGTTACACGTCAAATCGGGTGTAACTTATATATGGGGGCTATATCTAAATCTGAACCGATTTCTTCCAAATTTAACAGTGTTCATTCATATTATAAGAAACCTCTTTCTGCCGAATTTCATACTGATCGGTTATAAAATAAAGTTTTTACAGCATTTACATGTCAAATCGGGGCTAACATATATATGGGGGCCCTGAACCGAACCGATTCTAACCAAATTCAATAGGGCTCGTCCTTGGGCCAAACAAAAGATATTTGTAAAGTTTTGTCGAGATCGGACCATAATTGCGAGCTGTACTTTGATTACAAGAATACATGGACAGACGGACAGACAGACAGACGGACGGACATGGCTAAATCGACTCAAAATTTGATTCTATGACGATCGGTATAATAAACTATTTCTTCTCTTTTTGGGCGTTACAAACAAATGCACAAAGTCATAATACCCTGTACCACAGTGTGGTGTAGGGTATAAATATTATGATGGAAACAAGGATTTGCTTAGAACATCAACTTTCCAAATATATAATATTTTTGTGTTCCAAATATTATATATTTCGAATATATTTGGGACAATATACTACAGATGCGATTTTTTTCAGCGTGTAAATATGGTATTACTCTCAAATCTATTTAGCTAGGACTCAAATCGTGGAATTTGGGTTGAGAATAGGCCTTAGATGCATACATTTTGAGGTTAATGCGGATAAAAAGCCATACAAATTTCACAATCTTCCAAACATAAAATAATGTAATTTAACATTCGGACACATTTTTCAAAAAAAAACATAAGTAAAATTTAATAAAATAATAATGTACATATATTTAGACTAATATATAACGGGTTTTCCAATAGGGATGATATGATTTTGAAGTGACGTTTCGGCCATTTGTAATATGTCATAATCTGTCATTTGTTTTTCATTGCATTCAGTAGTGTTTACAATTTCATCATGGAGAGATATACGCAAGAACAACGTTTACAAATTATATTACACTGTGTAACAAATTTTGTGTCATCAAATCTTTCCCGAACGAAACCAATTGGATATGATATTACATCAGTAGTATATAAAACCCCCCAAAAGGTTTTGCAAAGTTAGCTCGAATTTTTGTTTTATAGCCCTTTGAATTTGGGCTATTAGTAGTCAAATTTCCAGGCCAAAGTGCACTACAACGGGCAGATGTCAAAACAAAAAAAAAAAAAAAACGCAACCACCTCCGAAGTGACTCCAAAATGCAAAAAATGTGACCGGTGCAATGGGCCATGGGGCCCTAGTGCCTTCAAAAATAAAATAAAAGCCACAGATAGGCGAAATGGTACTCAATGAAAGAAAATGTCAACAAGATTCCAAAAAAGAAGTAAAATCCAGTCGCGGTGACCAGGTCTTAAAATTTGGAGGCCCAAATTTTTATATTTTATATGTAATCCAAATGAATTTCCTTTCATTTGTGTACCATATGTTATATCTGTGGGCCTTAGGCCACTTTTGAGGACTACGGCTCCAGGGTCATTTCGGAAGTCCTGCTTTTTTTCTGTTTTGACATGTGCCCGCTAAAGTGAACTTTTGCCCATATATAGAAGCAGTCTGGACTAAAAATAGCCCAACTTCAAAGGCCAATAAAACAAAAAATCGATAATGATTTTGATGAACTAGTGGTATACTTTCATGTCATATTGATCTCGTTCGGGAAAGATTTTCTTGTTGCACAGTGTTATCAAAATAAACGTTCTCCAATTGCAACTTTTCGTGGGCTAAGTCCATTTTTTTTAAATCCAAAAAAAAAAACTTTCCAGTCAACATACGACTTTGACACCCATGAGCAATATTTTAGCTCTTGTTAAGAGCTATCTTTTTGCCATTGACCGATTTCCGATCCGACGTACCGTTAAGGAGCTAGAGCAAAAATAAACTTTCCGTTCACATTTGAAAATGATGCTTAGTCAATTTTCTTTTTAAATTCAATAAAAAAACACTTTCGAGTCGACCTACGACCTTGACACCCATGAGCAATATTTTAGCTCTCGTTAAGAGCTATCTTTTTGCCATTAACCGATTGTGGCTACGTGCCACACAGCAACTGAAACAATTGAAATGTTGCGAGAAAAGTTTGGAGATTCGATTATTTCAAGAAATTGTGATATTGAATGGCCTCCAAGAAGTTGTGATTTAACACCATTAGACTATTTCTTGTGGGGTTATTTGAATTCATTGGTCTTTCGAAATAAACTAGGCTCTCTTCAAGCTTTACAAGTTAATATTGAACGTGCCATTCATGACATACGACTTGATTTAGTGGAAAAAGTGCTCGAAAATTGAGTTCATCGAATTCGTTCCTGCAGAAGAAGTCGTGGATGCCATTTGAATGACGTTTTATTTAGAAGTTAATTGTATCGATTGTACTTCACATTAAATAAAAAAACTTTTGAATTTGCTTAACAATAAGTGTTGAATTGAAGTATATGATTGGGGACTGCGAAGCTCACCGGATCATATCTTTCCGCATAATATCTATCGGGTATATTTATGTTGAAATGTCAGTTTACTTAAGATTTTAAATTATAAATATGGATTAACTCCTCAAATATTTATGAGTTAATTGTTATATTTTTGCATTAATTTCAAACACATCTCAGATTCATGCAAATAACCATTTTTTTACACGATTTATAGATTTGGGTAAACTATAGATTTTCATACAATTAAGAATTTTTTTTGCATAAGATCTTTGTTCTTGCAAATATTTCTTCTCATTGCACATATTTTTCATTAAATATAAATAAAACCATAACCATGTATTTCCTCCCACTGTGTGGCCAAGTGAAAATGGCAGCATCTCGTAATGCGTGAATCTCAAGTATACATATACGGTGCAAACCCCAAGCTTGGAGCCACCTTCAGTCGTCGTAGGTTTCGTAGGTTTGGGTTGGCTTGGTCACAGCGACTGCCGTTTTCTATGATCTCTTCGGTTGGCTCCCACGGGGCAGTTGCGCAGGCGCGTTGTTTGTCATTTGACTGATGGTGCGTTTAAGCTTGTCCGTCTGTCCGCCTGTCTGAGCATTGCATTGGGGCTCATAATTATTGATATTTGTGTGCTTGCGTCGGTCGTGTCGTAGTACGCCTGAGTTGAGTTGAGCATACACTATCGACTGCTTAGAGCTCTAAGCAGCATCTTCCAATGCATAAATATTGACATCGCATACGGCTCCTGTGAGCTGGGGAAGAGGAAAAAGCCCCTAAAGAAATCATTATGAAAGCATCGCCGTTTCATGATGGAGCCGCCAGTCGCTGGAGAATTTTACAGTGTCTGCGCATGCGCCCGCGTCTTCAATGTGTACGTGTACGTGTGCGAGTGTGTTTGTGTGAATGAGTGTGTCTAACATGTTCCTACTCATTATTCTTTCTAATTGTGCGTCTAATCTGTGCGTTCAAATTGAAGATTACTTGTTGATCTCTGATATCCCATAGCCGTGGCTTTCATCTTTGCCGTCCATTGATGTGATGTACGAGTACGTACAGATGTCTGAAACACGCGAGTCTATAACTAATTCTCTGCACACAATATAAAAAACGGGCGGAGAGAGAGAGAGAAAGAGCCGCCGCTTGGTTTCTTCAATTCCCATTACGAGAGTGAATTTTAATAGTGTTAGAAATGTTGTTCGCCTGAAACGAGATCAATTACATGGAACATTTGTAGATAGATAACGAGTTAACACCACAACCTATGATGCCCTACTTTTAAACTTTATGTTGGAATAGGTAATAATTGAGACTAACAGATCAACTCCATTTCTACTCTCATTTGCTACGGAAACAAGTGTAACACATCGAATTAGTGATCTAACACAGGGTGGTTGTGGACCCTATGATTGGGGAAATCCATTGAGGGACTTTTCAAGTCGTCCGTGTGACTTGCTGTATGTGGTAATACTTTCTTCTATCCCAGGCATGTTCGAAGCTGGGCTATATTAGCAAACTTCTTCTGATATATCCCACACAACGGTTAAACGTTTGTGTCACTTCTTACACAAAATGGCGATTTTGCACAAAATAAAAAAAATAGTGAATTATTTGAATACAATTTAAATACTCGTAGCTTGAAACTTTGTACAGTGGTTTTCTTTTATATCCCTAGGGTTCTGTTAAAAATGGGGGTAATTGCCACCACCTTACTAAAGCTAAATTCTTCAAAAATCTAGATCAAAACAAAATATCTAATGTGGGTAATTCCAAATCAGTTTGACCAACGAAAAAAATGTCCCCTTTCTATTTCCGAAAAATATAACACAATAATTCTGGTAGTGAGTGGGAATATTTTGGTGTTTTTACTTTTTCAAAATTCGTTGTAGTTTTTGTGGTACAGAGCTCCAAATTAAAACATATCTAATGCAAATAAAAAGCTCTACTATTCCTCTTCAATGCAGTGGAATAAAATAAAGCGTGATCCATTTCGAGGTTCCCTACTTTTTTAAAGAAAAAAAAAACACAGAAAATTCAAATTGAATGGGGAATGTTTATTATCATTTGAAAGAACATTCTTTGGCATTTATTTTTTGAAAATATGTCTATCAAATGTTGGCCGCGGCTACGTCTCAGATGGTCCATCCGTTGAGTCCAATTTTCGATGACTCGTTCGAGCATTTCGACTGGTAACTGGCGAATGACACACGTAAACGTTGTTCAGGCGTAAGTCTTTCCATGATGAAATGCCAAACAATACTTAACAAAAATAACATGACAGCATGACACGACTCACACGTGATCTGTCAAAAAAAGATATTGAAAAAAGTATATCTACTTGGATCACTCTATATTTATGTCATTCTGGTGGATGGATGTGAAAATATTGAAAATGTCCTTAATCCTTGAATATACTGAAAAAGTATCAATTCATGTGATTTTTTTTTTGGTTCCAAAAAGTTAAACTATTATGAAGTGACTATGGAAAACTCTAAATGATACCTTGATGGGCCTAAAAGATATAGCAATTTTATTGAGTCAATATTAATTTCTGTGTATTAGTTTGTAACATCCAAAAGGATATAGGATTAAGGATTATACCGAACGAATGAGAAACATTTTCTGAGTTGATTTAACTATGTCCGTCTATCGGTAGGTCTGTGCATGTACGAGTATTCGTGAAAACAAAGTTCAGGTGGCAATTATTAAAATTAAAATCGGTTCAGATTTACATATAGCTCCCATATATATAATGGGTGATCTAAGGAGAGATACTTTTTTCAATAGCCTCTTTTTGACAGATCACGTATGAGTCGTGTCATGCTGTCATGTTATTTTTGTTAAGTATTGTTTGGAATTTCATCATGGAAAGACTTACGCCTGAACAACATTTACAAATTATTCAGTTTTATTATCAAAACAATCCTTCTCCAATTGCGCTAAGTCCATTTTTTTTAAATCCAAAAAAAAAACTTTCCAGTCGACCCACGGCCTTGACACCCATGAGCAATATTTTAGCTCTCGTTATACCCTACACCACACTGTGGTACAGGGTATTATAAGTTTGTTTCACGGCAGATGTTTGTAACACCTGCAAATAACACAGCTAGACCTACCTTAAAGTATACCGATCGACTCAGAATCACTAGCTGAGTCGATTTAATGATGTCTGTCCATGTAAAGTTGTTCGTCGACTACAGGTCGCAATTTCACTCCGATCGTTCTGAAATTTTGCAGTTTAGAGTATTTCGCAGCTGTTAAGATCGCTATAGAATTTGGTTGAAATCGGTTCAGATTCAGATATAGCTCCCATATATATCTTTCGTCCGATTTGGCCCTTTAGTCCTATAGAAGCTGTATTTTACATCCGATAGTTTTGAAATTTATAATGGTAGAGTTTCTTGATCCACGAACCAACATTGCCGAATTTGAAGAAAATCGGTTAAGATGTAGCTATAGCTCCCATATATATGTTTCGTCCGATTTTGCTCTTTAGTCCTGTAGAAGCTGTATTTTACATCCAATCATTTTGAAATTTAGAATGGTAGAGTTTCTTGATCCATGAACCAACATTGCCGAAGTTGAAGAAAATCGGTTAAGATTTAGCTATAGCTCCCATACATATGTTTCGTCCGATTTGGCCCTTTAGTCCTGTAGAAGCTGTATTTTACATCCAATCGTTTTGAAATTTAGAATGGTAGAGTTTATTGATCCATGAACCAACACTACCGAATTTGAAGAAAATCGGTTAAGAGTTAGCTAAAGCTCCCATATATATGTTTCGTCCGATTTGGCCCTTTAGTTCTATAGAAGCTATATTTTACATCCAATCGTTTTGAAATTTAGAATGGTAGAGTTTCTTGATCCATGAACCAACATTGCCGAATTTGAAGAAAATCGGTAAAGATTTAGCTATAGCTCCCATATATATTTCATCCGATTTGGCTCTTTAGATCCAATCGTTTTTATACCCTACACCACACTGTGGAACAGAGTATTATTTAAGTATAAAATGTCCCAAAAGTAAATTTATGTAAACAATTTATACATGAATTACAAAATTTATATATCAGAGTTATTCAATATTACGAGAGTGGTGTAGGGTACTATATAGTCGGCCCCGCCCGACTTTAGCCTTTCCTTACTGGTTAAGAGCTATCTTTTTGCGATTGGCCGATTCCCGATCCGACGTACCGGAATCATCGGTCCATATTTCTTCAAAAATGATGCCGGTGAGAACGTAACCGTCAATGGCGACCGTTATGGTGCCATGATAACCGACTATTTGATGCCTGAAATTGAAGCTCATGATCTCGGCGACATTTGGTTTCAACAAGACGGCGCCACTTCCCACACATCGCATCAATCAATGGATTAATTGAGAGAACACTTCGGTGAGCAGATTTTTTCACGTCGATATCACACCGTTAGACTTTTTCCTGTGGGGATATCGTCGGCTAATGCTATTTTGGTCCATACGCCATTTTTGTGTTTTTTGAGTTAGGAGTTGATAATATGGGTTCCAAGCATGCTCTTTCAGAATCTGCAATAATTTTTTTCCTATTTCGCCTAGTTTTCGAGATATTGGTAGGGTAAATTTGTTTTACTCTGAATAACGGGAAATAATTTCGATATTTTTGTTCTATGTCTCAATTTTTCTATCGCCCTATATTTTTCACTCAGTATTTTGCGTTCTTTCGATCACAATATGTAAATTAGCGTCCTTCCATACCGACCCTTTTTGTGGTCCATGTAATATAAATACGAAAAAATATTAAAATACAAGTGGATATGGACCAAAATGTTATGCATGAAATGCATGAGAATCATACAAACACTTTTGGGAACCCTATGAGATAAAAAGTGTGTAACTCTTCAGTCCCGTTTTTACTCAAACAATAAATTGCGTTTTTCTCCGATCATACAAAATGGCGTATGGAATAAAATAGCATTGAGCCGACGATATGTAAAGTCTAAAGTTTATGCGAACAAACTCGCTTCCATTCAGGCCTTGGAGCAAAACATCGCGCGTGTCATTTGCCAACTGCCAAATTTGAGGGAAATCGGATCAGATTTAGATATAGCCCCCATATATATGTTACCCCCGATTTGACATGTAAGCGCTGTACAATCTGTATTTTATATCCGGTCAGTACGAAATTTGACAGAAAGAAGTTTCAAAAAGAAATTCTTGATGTACATTGCCGAGGTGGTGTAGGGTATTATATAGTCGGCCCCGCCCGACGTTAACCTTTCCTTACTGGTTTTCTTTAAAAAAGTAGGGAAACTCGAAATGGATCACCCTATATATAGTAGAGTGGCTTCTTTTGTGAGGAAGAAAAAAAGTTGGCATTGATCAAAGCTTATATGCAAATTTGGTTTTTTCAAAGTATATTAGCAAAATATTTCGTTTCTGCGATCGCAAAATTAGGGGCTATTTGCGGTTGAAATAACCTCTAAAAATCAGGATTCCCCTTAATTAAGGAATTGACCACTGGACATTAAATCTGGACCATTATTTATAGGGCGATCTGACTTCCATTAAAAATTGCAAATGTAAAGTCACTTTTTTCTCGATTTTATTGCAATTTTTAGTGAATTTTTTAAAAACAAGTAAGAAAGTTTCAGTCGTGTAAACCGACTAAGGTATACCCTCACTTTGTGAGTAATGTAATATTGAATACTACACGAATTATTCTGTCAATTTGTGTGGGAGCTACCAGAAGGGGTTTAACAAATACACCTATTTTTCGCTGAACAGTAGATACTTTAAATTCATTGCACTGTGCCGACTTATAAGCATTTATGTGCACTGGTATAAACGTTATGAGACATTAATTTGTGGTATGATTTGGGCATTTTGTGTGGGAGGTACAAAGAGGGGCGTGACAATAACGCCCATTTTTCACAGGGCTATAGACACTATAAAAACATTACACTGTACAAAATTTCAAGTATTTTTATACACTGGTTTTAATGTTGTAAGCTGTTAACTTTTGGTGCAATAAGGTACCTTTGTGTGGGAGGTACCAAAAGGGGCGTGAGAACAACATCCATTTTTCCCTGGACTGTAGGCAATATAAAAGCATAAGACTGTACAAAATTTCAAGTATTTTTATACACTGTTATTAATGTTATAAGCTGTTAACTTTTGGTGCAAAATGGTGCATTTGTGTGGGAGGTACCAAAAGGGACGTGGCGACTTCGCCCATTTTTCTCGAGTTGATAACGACTAATAAGCTGATACTATGTATGTGTGGAATTTCAAAAGATTCGAATAAGTAGTATAGCAGTTATTAAAGAATCAATATTTCACAACATTTTAATCCTTTGTGGGGGAGGTACTAGAAGGAGTGGAGATAGAAAAAAATATTACCACATACCAAATTTGAGGTCAATCGGTTACTCCTTTCGAGAGTTATCGTGCGCACCAGCCAGCAGACACACAGACAGACAGACAGACAGACGGACGGACATTGCTCATTCGACTTAAAATGACCCAAAACGGATTTCCTCCGAACATACTTGGGGTCTTAGGTCACTCCTTCGACGTGTTACACTTTTTTCCGTAGCAAATGATATATACCCTCGTCACACTAAAGTGAGGGTATAAAAAATCGGAAACAATTTCCACAATTTTGGTCCGATTTTCACTTTTCATA
Organism: Eudasyphora cyanicolor; assembly: GCA_963930755.1. NCBI lineage: Eukaryota > Metazoa > Arthropoda > Insecta > Diptera > Muscidae > Eudasyphora > Eudasyphora cyanicolor. The sequence continues at coordinate 222,016,742 of OZ005735.1, forward strand.
GCTTGTTATAGAACTGCTGATCTCTAGGTTTCATTTTTATAAAAAATTAACCCTTTCAAGGCCGTAAACTTTTTAATTGATTGGTGGCCCCAAATGTGTTAAAGCGAATTGATTAACCCTTTCAATGCCGTAAACTTTGTATTTGATTGTTGGTCCCAAATTGGTTTTAACTTTAATACCAGTGCATTAAAATTTCGTACAGTGCAATGCTATTATAGTAACTAGAGCCCATAGAAAACTGGCCGTAATTGGCACGCCCCTTTTGGTACCTCCCACACAAATGGACATTTTTGTACCAAAAGTTAACAGCTTTTACTTTAATATCAGTGCATACAAATACATTAAATTTCGTACAGTGCAATGCTTTTGTTGTACCTAGAGTATAGAGAAAAGTGACCGTTATTGGGACGCCGCTTTTGGTACCTCCCACACAGATGGACCATTTTGCACCAAAGGTTAACAGCTTATAACGTTAATACTAGTGCACAAAAATACTTTAAATATTATACAATGCTTTTGTAGTACCTAGAGTCCAGTGAAAGTGGGCGTTATAGGCACGCCCACACAAGTGGACCATTTTGCACTAAAAGTTAACTGCGTATAACTTTAATACCAGTCACACAAATTCTTGAAATTTTGTGAAGTGTAATGCTTTTATAGGACCTACAGTCCAATGAAAAAGGACGTTATTGGTACCTTCCACAGAAGTGGACCATTTTGCACCAAAAGTTAACAGCATATAACTTAAATACCATACTTTAAAGTTATTAAATGCAATTTAAATTAATAATAACTTAATTAAAACAAAAAAATAAATACATTTATTAATATTTTCTGGGACTGAAGGTGAGGGGATTCATATGTCGGTATACCCGACTGAACTTTCTTACTTGTTTTTTTTTTTTAATTTTTCCTTTTTGAAGTCTACATAACTTATGAACGGAATATTGAACTTTTTGTACAAATTGGTCCCTTTGTGTGGGAGGAATCAAAATGGGCGTGACATTTTTGTTCAGCTTATAGATGCGGTGAAATGATTACTATGCGTGAAATTTTACAGGTCACTCATGATTAGTATAGAAGTTATAAGAGCTTTAACATGTCACAAAATTTTAACCATTTGTGGGGGAGGTACCATAAAGAGTATACCAATATGGATGTCCATCGAACATAAAGTAGGCTTGAATAAAATATTATAAAGAACGAAATTGTAAGTGATTTGGTCACTCATTTTCAGAGTTATCGTTAGCATCATTCAGTCGAATTGATAGACGGGCGGACACTAGTTAATTTATATTTTTTTAACCCAAGCTGACATTTCTACATTTTTGTTGTAAAATATGACGATAAAAAAATAAAACGAAACAAATTCGAGATATGCTTCTCAGGATATTGAAGGATTAAGGACATTTTCGTCCTTTTGATGTCCTTATTAGTCAGAAATTAATTACTGAATACATATCTAATTCTTAAAGAGGATGTAAAGTTATTTCAAGTGGTACTTTTATCATTCAAATCTGATATTCCCTTAAAAAAGTTAAGTAGACGTCACTTACTTAGTAGACTTCAAAAAGGCTAAATTTGTAAAAAACTATGTTGTAGGTGACAAAATTGGGCACCCTGTAAAATCTAAACCATTATGAATTTGGACAATCGGCGGCAGGTAATAAGTCTACATGGTCCTCTAGTAAACGCGTGTAAAATTTCATTCAAATCTAAATCCATAAATGTTCAAAGAGGGCCAGTTTCATTTAGAATTACCCGCAAGTCTCCACAAAATCATTTTCTGCATTCGTATTAGAACTTCATTCCTGATAACCCGGCCCAGTTCAGCGATGTATAGCATCCCTATTTGTATACCCTCACTTTAGTGATACGAGGGTATATATCATTTGCTACGGAAAAAGGTGTAACACATCGAAGGAGTGACCTACGACCCCAAGTATATTCGGCGGATATTCGTTTTGAGTTATTTTAAGTCGAATGAGCAATGTCCGTCCGTCTGTCTGTCTGCTGGCTGGTGCGCACGATAACTCTCGAAGAGAGTAACCGATTGACTTCAAATTAAATATGCGGTAATATTTTTACCTATCTCCGGATGAGTTCGAAGATGGGCTATTTTGGTCCACTCCTTCTAGTGCCTCCCCCAAAAAGGGTTAACTTTTATTGAAATATTGATTCTTTAATAACTTCTATACTACTTATTCGAATCTTTTGAAATTCTTCTCATAATATTAGTAGTAGTCACTATCACCTCGAGAAAAATGGGCGAAGGTGCCGCACCCCTTTTGGTACCTCCCACACAAATGGACCATTTTGCACCAAAAGTTAACTGCTTATAACTATAATATCACTTCATGCAAATGCTTGAAATTTTGTACAGTGTAATACTTTTACAGTACCTATGGTCCAGTGAAAACTGGGCGTAATTGACACGCCCCTCCTTTGGTACCTCCCAAACAAATGTCTATTTTTCACTAAAAGATAACAGCTTATAACTTGAATACCAGTGCATAAATATACTTGACATTTTGTGCAGTTTTATGCTTCTATACTGCCTACAGTCCTGTGAAAAACGGTGGTTATTGCCACGCCCCTTTTTGTACCTCTCACACAAATTTACAATTATATACACAAAGCTAAGAGCTTATAGAGTAGTACCAATGCACGAAAATACAACAAAATTTTGCACAGTGTAATATTTTTAAAGAAGTTATAGCCCTTAGAAAAATGGGCGTTATCAACACGCTCCTTTTGGTACCGCCCACACAAAATGGCCAAATCATACCAAAATTGAATATATCATAACTTGAATATACCTGTTCACATAAACGCTTACAATTCGGTACAGTGCAATATATTTGAAGTATCTACTGTTTAGCGAAAAATAGAAGTATTTATTAAACCCCCTCTGGTACCACCCATACAAATTGACAGATTAACTCGTGTAATATTTCATATTACAGTACTCACAAAGTGAGGGTTTACCTTAGTCGGTTTACACGACTGAAACTTTCATACTTGTTTTAAAGAAAAAAACACAGAAAATTCAAATTGCATGGGGAATGTTTATTATCATTTGAAAGAACATTCTTTGGCATTTATTTTTTGAAGATTATGTGTATTAAATGTTGGCCGCGGCTACGTCTTAAATGGTCCATCCGTTGAGTCCAATTTTCGATGACTCGTTCGAGCATTTCGACTGGTAACTGGCGAATGACACGCGTGATATTTTGCTCCAAGGCCTGAATCGAAGCGGGTTTGTCCGCATAAACTTTAGACTTTACATATCCCCACAGGAGAAAGTCTAACGGTGGCAGTACGACCGGCCCAAAACGTGAAATTACCTGCTCACCGAAGTGTTCTCTCAATAAATCCATTGATTGATGCGATGTGTGGGAAGTGGCGCCGTCTTGTTGAAACCAAATGTCGCCGAGATCACGAACTTCGATTTCAGGCATCAAATAGTCGGTTATCATGGCACGATAACGGTCGCCATTGACGGTTACGTTCTCACCGGCATCATTTTTGAAGAAATATGGACCGGTGAATCCCGTACGTCGGATTGGGAATCAGTCATAGCTCTTAACGAGAGCCAAAATATTGCTCATGGGTGTAAAAGTCGTGGGTCGAATGGAAAGTGTTTTTTTTGGATTAAAAAAGAAATGGACTAAGCGCAATTGGCGAACGATTATTTTGATAATAAAACTGAATAGTTTGTAAACGTTGTTCAGTCGTAAGTCTTTCCATGATGGAATGCCAAACAATACTTAACAAAAATAACATGACAACATGACACGACTCACACGTCATCTGTCAAAAAAAGGCTATTGAAAAAAGTATCTCTACTTATATCACCCTATATATCGTCATCAGAAATCCAAAATGACGTAACATCAAAAAATGAAAATTAATTTTATGGTTCATTATAGTCTATTACACTAAACTACACATTCCTACAAAATTTTAGTTCAATATCTAAAATTTACCATTTTATGATTTAAATTCAAAATGATGTCACAGCCAACAAGGTCATTGAAAAAGCGGAAAGATTAATAAAATCGTATTTTTATTATTCAAAATCTACGCCACAAATAATTGCACTACATTTGTTTTTTGATTTCGCCATAATAGCTAGGAAATCCATAAATCTGGTAAAAAGCTTAAAATTGCTTTAATTTGTTTTTTGCTTCTCCCGAAAAAGCATGAACATGTTGGTTACGTCATTTTGGATTTCAGGTGACGACATATCCAATAGGAGTGATAGGATTTAAAAAAAAAAAAACAAACGTACATTCGATAGCTCTTAACGAGAGCTAAAATATTGCTCATGGGTGTCAAGGTCGTACATCGACTGGAAAATATTTTTTTTTTGGATTTACAAAAAAATGGACATAGCTTCATTTTCAAATGTGAACGGAAAATTAATTTTTGCTCTGGCTCCTTAATGGTACGTCGGATCGGGAATCGGTCAATGGCAAAAAGATAGCTCTTAACGAGAGCTAAAATATTGTTTATGCTCGTTAGTGTCAAAGTCGTAGGTCGACTGGAAAGTGTTTTTTTGGATTTAAAAAAAATGGACTTAGCGCACTAAAAGTTGTAGTTGGAGAACGATTATTTTGATAATAAAACTGAATAATTTGTAAACGTTGTTCTTGCGTATATCTCTCCAAGATGAAATTTTAAACACTACTGCATACAATGGAAAACAAATGACAGATCATATTACAAATGGCCGAAACGTCACTTCAAAATCATATCATCCCTTTTGGAAAACCCGTTATCTCCTTTTTGAAGTCTACATAACTTATAAACGGAATATCAGGTTTGAATGATATTTGAAAGAATATCATTCAAATCTGGTATTAATTTGAACTTTTTGTACAAATTGGTCCCTTTGTGTGGGAGGTACCAAAAGGGGCGTGACATTTTTGTTCAGCTTATAGATGCGGTGAAATTATTACTAAGTGTGAAATTTTACAGGACACCCATGAATAGTATATAAGTTATAAGAGCTTTAACATGTCACAAAATTTTAACCATTTGTGGGGGAGGTACCATAAAGTGTAGACCAATATGGATGTCCATCGAACATAAAATAGGCTTGAATAAAATATTATAAAGAACGAAATTTTAAGTGATTTGCAACTATAAGAAATATTTATACCAAATGTTATCTACCTTGCTCTATTATTACGGACCGAAGCGTGATTACAACAGACGGACGGACGGACAGACGGACATGGCTAAATCGTCTTAGACTTTTACGGCGATTAAGAATATATATACTTTATGGGGTCTCAGATCAATATTTAGAGGTGTTACAAACGGAGTAACAAAAGGAATATACCCCCATCCTATGGTGGAGGGTATAAAAATCATTTCAGAATATTGCTCATCACTTGAAAGATGAACATATGACGTCGTATTAAAAAGAAAACGCTGAAGCAAACATTTTTGGGTTTGATCTTCAAAACTTGTGTTTTTCTAAAAATCTATTTTTAATGAAAACTTTAATAGCTCAATCAATTACAAACGGCTTTTAAAACCCAGGTGGCATTTATTCCTTACTCAATACATTATTTAGGTACATGTTGTCAAAAGTCTCCACAGCTTTTGCAAAAATCATCATGGAACTTCAATCTCTCTGCATGCCGTCCAATAAGACAGTGACCCGTGAACTAGTGAACACCTGACATTTGTTGCCATAAGTGCACTATCTCTCAAGAAGAGGCTGCAGGTCGCTAGAGGTATGGCCACATGTTCCAGTTCCCCTGGACATAGTCTTGCCTTGCAGTTCCCTGTTATGTCCCTGTGGCCCGGCACCCATATCAGGTGAACTGTTCAGTCATATCGTTAAGATATCTGCGACAGTCGAGGGCAGTTTTTGAATTCAGGAATATAGTTTCCAGGGTCTTGACAGCAGTCTGACTATCAGAGAAAATATTTATACCGACTTTGGTCAGCACATTAATTTTAAGCCATCTCTTTAATAACTAAGATTTGTGCCTGCAAAACACTACACTGATCTGGCAGTATTTTTGCACGTGATAGCTCAAGTCTCTCAAAAAAAAGACACCAAAGCCCACTTGGTTGTTCAGTTTGGAACCATCTGTAGTTAACGAAGTTAACGAATCTCCTCTGTCCTGGGATATGACTATTCCATTCTGATCTATCAGGTATACGAGTGAGATACTTCTTGTCAAAGAGTGATTTAGACATAGTGTTATCAACAGTGCCTGGAAGGTCACGCACTGTGGCTAGATAGACACTATGTCCGTAGCCAATTGCTGACCATAGTGACAGTTCCCTGAGTCTTATCGTAGTACATGCTATAATATGTAACGGCATTAAATGTTGTATACCATTTAGAGCCGCAGTTGGTGTCTTTCTCAGCGCACCAGTGATACATAAATCAGCCATTCGCTGAACCTTGTTTAGTATCGCACAGATGGTGGATTTCTGCAGAGCTGTCCACCAGACGTCAATGCCATAGAGCGTTATCGGTCTGACTACTGCCGTATACAACCAATAAACTATATGCGGGTTCAGACCCCAGCGTTTTTCTTTTTTACAGGTATATATAGCGCTACCACAGCCTTATTTGCTCATTCCAAAATGTTTGGGTTTGAAGTGCTACTTCCTGTCCAGTAAAATACCTAATTATTTTGTAAGATGTCTCTGAGAGAGCACCCCAGTAGGTGAGTTTATAGCGTACTCGCCTATAAGTTTGGGGGTCGTTGGTTCGATTCCCACCAGAGGCTCTGGTCTGTCGCTGCTAACATTTAGCCGTATGGTCTTTGTAACCCGGCCTTTCCCTGGAGATTCTTTGAGTACAGAGACAGTTTGGAACTCTGACAGTTTTGGGAAAATCCAGACTTAAAGGAGTACCGCCTCGATGGGACGAAATACTGAGGAAACTCCGACTCTCTGGCGTAATACGAGGGCAAAAATGGTACCTGGTCCAACAGACGAGAAATATACATATGATTTTCAAAGTTGGTAACAGTCTTTACCAGAAGATGTTTTCCTATAGTCGCTATAGCACATGTTGGGCCAAGTATCCTTTCTAATTTAATTTTCCAACGATTATTCCTCTTGCGTTGTAATTTTTTGATATGTTAAAATTTTTGCGATTTTTACGGTTGTAACTTTAATCTGAAAGCTTTTCGTTATCATCGCAATGATCTCGACTTTTTTGAACGTAGTGGCTGCTTTTATAAACATTAACATTACCAGTGCTGCCAGATTCTCAGAAGGATATTCAGCGGCATACAAAGTTGCAGAGTTGTAGTTGATACCCTTTTGAGCATTTGCCTTCTCGGAAGATAATCTCCGCCGAAAATTTACCTTCAGACATACCCACATATCCTTTTGAGAGGCACAACAACATTCGCAGTGAACACATCGCATCGCACTCCACAACACAAAATATACGAGAGTATTCTGATTATATCAAATAACGATAAATTTTTTATTTCGTGAATAAAATGAAATTCATTTGAAGTACTCGGTCGGCATATCGTTTCGTCGCCGAGCCGTACTTGAAGTCAAAAGATGGGCTACAATGACGGCGGTAGCGGCGGCATGACAAACGTACGAACGCAGAAGAAAAAGGAGAAGATGCCGCCGTATTCGTAGCACAGATTAGTAAAACCACAACAATGCGAGCGGTGTGTAGGCTTGAGAGCACCGTAATCTTGAGCGATTGATCGTGGTGACGCTGATGATAGGTAGGACAAGTACAAAGACGACCACAACGACGACGACATTGAATATGAACTGTGGATACTAGTGATGTGGTTAAAACTGATAAAACCGAATGCAACAAAAATCCAAAAATGTCAAAAGTTAGTGATGTTATCTCCAACTTTTCTATAGGAAAAGTTAGTGATGTTATCACCAACTTTTCTATAGGAAAAGTTAGTGATGTTATCACCAACTTTTCTATAGGAAAAGTTAGTGATGTTATCACCAACTTTTCTATAGGAAAAGTTAGTGATGTTATCACCAACTTTTCTATAGGAAAAGTTAGTGATGTTATCACCAACTTTTCTATAGGAAAAGTTAGTGATGCTATCATCAACTTTTCTATAGGAAAAGTTAGTGATGTTGTCACCAACTTTTCTATAGGAAAAGTTAGTGATGTTATCACCAACTTTTCTATAGGAAAAGTTAGTGATGTTGTCACCAACTTTTCTATAGGAAAAGTTAGTGATGTTATCACCAACTTTTCTATAGGAAAAGTTAGTGATGTTATCACCAACTTTTCTATAGGAAAAGTTAGTGATGTTATCACCAACTTTTCTATAGGAAAAGTTAGTGACGTTATCACCAACTTTTCTATAGGAAAAGTTAGTGATGTTATCACCAACTTTTCTATAGGAAAAGTTAGTGATGTTATCACCAACTTTTCTATAGGAAAAGTTAGTGATGTTATCACCAACTTTTCTATAGGAAAAGTTAGTGATGTTATCACCAACTTTTCTATAGGAAAAGTTAGTGATGTTATCACCAACTTTTCTATAGGAAAAGTTAGTGATGTTATCACCAACTTTTCTATAGGAAAAGTTAGTGATGTTATCACCAACTTTTCTATAGGAAAAGTTAGTGATGTTATCACCAACTTTTCTATAGGAAAAGTTAGTGATGTTATAACCAACTTTTCTATAGGAAAAGTTAGTGATGTTATAACCAACTTTTCTATAGGAAAAGTTAGTGATGTTATCACCAACATTTCTATAGGAAAAGTTAGTGATGTTATCACCAACTTTTCTATAGGAAAAGTTAGTGATGTTATCACCAACTTTTCTATAGGAAAAGTTAGTGATGTTATCACCAACTTTTCTATAGGAAAAGTTAGTGATGTTATCACCAACTTTTCTATAGGAAAAGTTAGTGATGTTATCACCAACATTTCTATAGGAAAAGTTAGTGATTTTTTAACAAATTTTTCTATAGGAAAAGTTAGTGATGTTATCAACAACTTTTCTATAGGAAAGTTAGTGATGTTATCATAAACTTTTCTATAGGAAAAGTTAGTGATTTTTTAACAAATTTTTTCTATAGCAAAAGTTAGTGATGTTATCACCAACTTTTCTATAGGAAAATTTAGTGATGTTATCAACCACTTTTCTATAGGAAAAGTTAGTGATGTTATTACCAACTTTTTTATAGGAATAGTTAGTGATGTTATCACCAACATTTCTATAGGAAAAGTTAGTGATGTTATCACCAACTTTTCTATAGGAAAAGTTAGTGATGTTATCACCAACATTTCTATAGGAAAAGTTACTGATGTTATCACCAACATTTCTATAGGAAAAGTTAGTTAGTTATCACCAACTTGTCTATAAAGTTAGTGATGTTATCACCAACTTTTCTATAGGAAAAGTTAGTGATGTTATCAACAACTTTTCTATAGGAAAGTTAGTGATGTTATCATAAACTTTTCTATAGGAAAAGTTAGTGATGTTATCACCAACTTTTCTATAGAAAAAGTTAGTGATGTTATCACCAACTTTCCTATAGGAAAAGTTAGTGATGTTATCACCAACTTACCTGTAGGAAATGTTAGTGATGTTATCACCAACTTTTCTATAGGAAAAGTTAGTGATGTTATCACCAACTTTCCTATAGGAAAAGTTAGTAATGTTATCACCAACTTTTCTATAAGAAAAGTTAGTAATGTTATCACCAACTTTTCTATAGGAAAAGTTAGTAATGTTATCACATAGGAAAAGATAGTAATGTTATCACATAGGAAAAGATAGTAATGTTATCACCAACTTTTCCATAGGAAAAGTGATGTTATCACCAACTTTTCTATATGTAATCACCAACTTTTCTATAGGAAAAGTTAGTGATGTTATCACCGACTTTTCTATAGGAAAAGTTAGTGATGTTATCACCGACTTTTCTATAGGAAAAGTTAGTGATGTTATCACCAACTTTTCTATTGGAAAAGTTAGTGATGTTATCACCAACTTTTCTATAGGAAAAGTTAGTGATGTTATCACCGACTTTTCTATAGGAAAAGTTAGTGATGTTATCACCAACTTTTCTATTGGAAAAGTTAGTGATTTTATCACCAACTTTTCTATAGGAAAAGTTAGTGATGTTATCACCAACTTTTCTATAGGAAAAGTTAGTGATGTTATCACCAACTTTTCTATAGGAAAAGTTAGTGATGTTATCAACAACTTTTCTAAGGAAAAGTTAGTGATGTTATCAACAACTTTTCTAAGGAAAAGTTAGTGATGTTATCACCAACTTTTCTATAGGAAAAGTTAGTGATGTTGTCACCAACTTTTCTATAGGAAAAGTTAGTGATGTTATCACCAACATTTCTATAGCAAAAGTTAGTGATGTTATCACCAACTTTTCTATAGGAAAATTTAGTGATGTTATCACCAACTTTTCTATAGGAAAAGTTAGTGATGTTATCAACCACTTTTCTATAGGAAAAGTTAGTGATGTTATTACCAACTTTTTTATAGGAATAGTTAGTGATGTTATCACCAACATTTCTATAGGAAAAGTTAGTGATGTTATCACCAACTTTTCTATAGGAAAAGTTACTGATGTTATCACCAACATTTCTATAGGAAAAGTTAGTAATGTTATCACCAACTTTTCTATAGGAAAAGTTAGTGATGTTATCACCAACATTTCTATAGGAAAAGTTATTGACGTTATCACCAACTTTTCTATAGGAAAAGTTAGTGATGTTATCACCAACTTTTCTATAGGAAAAGTTACTGATGTTATCACCAACTTTTCTATAGGAAAAGTTAGTAATGTTATCACCAACTTTTCTATAGGAAAAGTTAGTGATGTTATCACCAACATTTCTATAGGAAAAGTTATTGACGTTATCACCAACTTTTCTATAGGAAAAGTTAGTGATGTTATCACCAACTTTTCTATAGGAAAAGTTAGTTAGTTATTGACGTTATCACCAACTTTTCTATAGGAAAAGTTATTGACGTTATCACCAACTTTTCTATAGGAAAAGTTAGTGATGTTATCACCAATTTTTCTATAGGAAAAGTTAATGATGTTATCACCAACTTTTCTATAGGAAAAGTTAGTGATGTTAACACCAACTTTTCTATAGGAAAAGTTAGCGATGTTATCACCAACTTTTCTATAGGAAAAGTTAGTGATGTTATCACCAACTTTTCTATAGGAAAAGTTAGTGATGTTATCACCAACTTTTCTATAGGAAAAGTTAGTGATGTTATCACCAACTTTTCTATAGGAAAAGTTAGTGATGTTATCACCAACTCTTCTATAGGAAAAGTTAGTGATGTTATCACCAACTTTTCTATAAGAAAAGTTAGTAATGTTATCACCAACTTTTCTATAGGAAAAGTTAGTAATGTTATCACCAACTTTTCTATAGGAAAAGTGATGTTATCACCAACTTTTCCATAGGAAAAGTGATGTTATCACCAACTTTTCTATAGGAAAAGTGATGTTATCACCAACTTTTCTATAGGAAAAGTTAGTGATGTTATCACCAACTTTTCTTCTATAGGAAACGTTAGTGATGTTTTCACCAAGTTAGTGATGTTATCACCAACTTTTCTATAGGAAAAGTTAGTTACGTTTTTTTTCACCAACTTTTCTATAGGAAAAGATATTAATGTTATCACCAACTTTTCCATAGGAAAAGTGATGTTATCACCAACTTTTCTATAGGAAAAGTTAGTGATTTTGTCACCAACTTTTTTCTGGGAAAAGTTAGTTAGTTATTGACGTTATCACCAACTTTTCTATAGGAAAAGTTAGTGATGTTATCACCAACTTGTCTATAGGAAAAGTTAGTGATGTTATCACCAACTTTTCTATAGGAAAAGTTAGTGATGTTATCACCAACTTTTCTACAGGAAAAGTTAGTGATGTTATCACCAACTTTTCTATAGGAAAAGTTAGTGATGTTATCACCAACTTTTCTTCTATAGGAAACGTTAGTGATGTTTTCACCAAGTTAGTGATGTTATCACCAACTTTTCTATAGGAAAAGTTAGTTGCGTTATCTCCAACTTTTCTATAGGAAAAGTTAGTGATGTTATCACCAACTTTTCTATAGGAAAAGTTAGTGATGTTATCACCAACTTTTCTATAGGAAAAGTTAGTGATGTTATCACCAACTTTTCTATAGGAAAAGTTAGTGATGTTATCACCAACTTTTCTATAGGAAAAGTTAGTAATGTTATCACCAACTTTTCTATAGGAAAAGTTAGTGATGTTATCACCAACATTTCTATAGGAAAAGTTATTGACGTTATCACCAACTTTTCTATAGGAAAAGTTAGTGATGTTATCACCAACTTTTCTATAGGAAAAGTTAGTTAGTTATTGACGTTATCACCAACTTTTCTATAGGAAAAGTTATTGACGTTATCACCAACTTTTCTATAGGAAAAGTTTGTGATGTTATCACCAATTTTTCTATAGGAAAAGTTAATGATGTTATCACCAACTTTTCTATAGGAAAAGTTAGTGATGTTAACACCAACTTTTCTATAGGAAAAGTTAGCGATGTTATCACCAACTTTTCTATAGGAAAAGTTAGTGATGTTATCACCAACTTTTCTATAGGAAAAGTTAGTGATGTTATCACCAACTTTTCTATAGGAAAAGTTAGTGATGTTATCACCAACTTTTCTATAGGAAAAGTTAGTGATGTTATCACCAACTCTTCTATAGGAAAAGTTAGTGATGTTATCACCAACTTTTCTATAAGAAAAGTTAGTAATGTTATCACCAACTTTTCTATAGGAAAAGTTAGTAATGTTATCACCAACTTTTCTATAGGAAAAGTGATGTTATCACCAACTTTTCCATAGGAAAAGTGATGTTATCACCAACTTTTCTATAGGAAAATTTAGTGATTTTATCACCAACTTTTTTCTGGGAAAATTAAGTGTTTAAATTTTTCAATAAGAAATGTCACCAAATTTTCTATAAGAAAAGTCAGTGATGATGAGATCACCAACTTTTCTATAAGTAAAGTCAGTGATGATGAGATTATCAAATTTTCTACTCTCTCTCTCGCTACTCAATTATATATCAGATCATCCTTAAAATATCTTATCCGGTTTCTGAAAATAAAGTGCGATATTTTGCGTCTCTAATGAAAAGTGCAAAGAATACAATTCTGCACTTTTATGAGTTGCCATGAATGGAAGAAAGAAGATGCGTGTTATTTTGTTCTGTCTGTCTGTCCTTACGACCGACCGACTTTTTGTAGTTTTTGGCAGGTGGCGATTTGCGATATTTGTGTGATGTTAACCGACACCCGAGATGCTGTTTGGCCGCAATGCTATGACTTCGTATCTATAGCCAGTCATACTCGTCAGAGGGGTTAACGAGTCGAATAAGCCAACCAAAGTAACGGAGAGTCACAGGATATGAAAGACGGGATCGGGATGTGTTTACACAAAAAAAATATTGCAGCAGAGCACAGGATTAAAATGATTACTCGGCTCGATGGAGGCTTCGCCCATAACTGTGGGAAAATCAACAGGTGCTACTGCACAAATATCTCCTCTCGGAATGAATGTCAGTCAGACAGTCAATGAGTCCGTTGGTAGTTTGCTTTTTGGAGGGCAATAAAAGGATTTTTATGAAAGGAATTTTATGGCCAGTCAAGCTGGTTTCTTCTTTCTTTGGTTCACCCGAAAAAATACGAAACTGCGAATAATTTCTGTAAACTTTAAGGAGCCGATTCGGAAGGGTGACACTAACATCGACACACTTTTTGAAAACCTCTTCGCGTCATTGTCTCAGTTTACCGAAAATCCTATAGGTTTTTCCTCTCACATACTTCGAACTTGAAGTGCTCGGGTCAGCCAATCTCTCACCGTGATACACACGCTCAGCGTTCACATTTTTGAATGTTACGGATAATAAAACGAAACGAAAAAACACAACCGAACAGCAAAAACATCAGTCACACAGCTCAGAGTGCGGCGACGAACGGCAACTCCAACTCCAACAGCAGCAGCGGTGACGACGACGTCAGCGACAGCGGCAGGAAAAATAATAAACGTAATGTCGGCACAGATCAAAGCGTAATCTCTGCATTAAGGCACACGCCATTTTCAACATGAAAGTGCGCCGACCGCCGACAACAACATTTTCTGCGGCTGCGCGAAAAGATGTTAAAGAACTGCCGACGACGTTCACTACAAAGTCGTTACGGTCGGCAAACGAAGACTCAACAAAGTCTTCCAAAGACCTTTAATTATTATGTTGGTTAAATGGATTATAGTACTTTACTCTCTCTCTCTCTCTCTATATATATATATGTCTCCCGCTCTCTCTCGCGTTTTATCTTTGCCAAGCAATGTTATTGTAACCCACTGAGAAACGAAGTGATAGTGAAGTCACAAGGAGAGCCAATTTGACCGACTGGAAAAGAGTGGAATGCTGTGGAATATGAAACATTTCAGGTGCTCTTGCAGGTGTATGTGTGCGGTTTTTCAGTTGAGGCAAAGTCATTGTTTTTCTTTGTTTTTTAAAAGAAATGAAGAGAGTGTGTCTGAGAGAGAGGGGAGTAGCGACATCGTGTAACGGGCGACCTTGCTGTGGTGCCCTGCAAACATTTGGAAGTGAATTTCTCACTTCCTCGAAAAAAGTCACTGCTTCGACACGTACAGTAGATGATATTTCGATAGTTTACCGTATACAGCAACAAAAACAACGATCTATATTTCATCTCCTAAATTAACTCTCATGACTCTCAGTTCTCTCATGGCGACTGTTTTCATTTAATGGTGGTGCGATTCAATTCTCTCAAGGCGGCACGAAGCTTATAACATGCAAACCGTGCTTTGAAAGCAAGAAGCATTCGTGGTGCAATGCAAGTGCCTTAGACTAGCAAGCAGGAGGTCTTGAGTTCAAACCCTTGCTCAGACAAAAATATTTTTTTTTGCTTTTGCACAAAATCGCTTTTCTCACTTGTGGAAGTCACTGAATAGTTACTTGTTGGGTATATCGCAGAAGTGGCACATTTCTTCCCGACAGCAGTCACTTCTTAGATAAGAAAGCGATATCGCCCGCGATGATTTTCAACCTCTTGTAGTGACGCTTTAGTGACTTCCGCGATAGAAAATGTTTGCAGGGTGATAACTCAAGGTGCATATGCATATGTACTTGCATGAACATGTGCTTATTATTCAAATTGCATATCCTTAATAACCGTTTTGTCGGTTTAACTTTGTTACCTTCTACTCTACGGAGCGTTGGTTATATAGCGTGGATTATTGGGCAAGGACCACAACAGATCGAAGAAGTTCTTATGTTAGGGTAGCAGGCGGAGTTTCCAGCTCACATAGACCAACGGAGGTCCCTAGTCATACCACGGGCCCAGTTGCCCCTCATCGGAACTAACCTGTTTCATACACTAATGTTGATTTCGATTCTGATAAAAATATTGCCCCGCCGAAGCGACAAATGTTTGCACTTTTTAGTTGGAACTGATGTAGTCCCTCGAATTAAACATAGATCCTATTTCAAAATTCCAAAATGTGGAACAAAAAGTCCTGTTTTCGGGAAAGGGTACTTTTCTGCAGAAACAAAAACGCCATAAGTTATCTATTATTCGAACGTAGACGACGGCAAGATCTGTCAGACTTCCTAGAAAGATTGGCCCCAGTATATCCAGACGTCGTTTACGCAATGCAGGACAGTAACAAAGCAGTTGTTCAATGCTCTTCACTTATTCCCTATATGCACGGCTTATGCAGAAGTCATTGGATTCAATTTCCAACCTCGTGGCGTGTTCGACGACTTTTTCTCTCTAGTGCGAGGAGATATTTTGGCCTGATTTGTGTAGCTATTCTACAGGTTTCGATTTCTGTCCATCTCTAACTGGACTTCCTGACTGCCTCTAGCCTAAGCCAAAGATTTCAAATGGACACTGGCGCACCAATTCTTCAAAAGTGTGTAATATCGTTCGTCCCTTTCCTAGCAAGTTCATCGGCTTTGCAGTTCCCCGGGATGTACTTATGCCCAGGTACCCATATGAGGTATATGTTAAACTGCTCATACATACAGATCTGCGGCAGTCGAGGACTGTTTGTGAATTCAGGGATGCAGCCTTCAGAGATTTAATGGCAGCCAGGTTGTTGCGACTAAGCCACTTATTGCCATCATTATTTTAGCTTGATATACACTGCAATTCTCTGGTAGCCTGTGGGATATATCAAGACTAAGTTCTTTACAGTGTAAAGGTTAGCCAACCGCTTCATCGAGCTTCGAACCATCTGTATAGAAGTGGAGATAATTTATGTTTCCTGGTGTTCCGCCAACCCAGTCTTTTCTGGCAGTTACCTTAGTGGCAATTTCTTTCGAAGGTGTACACCGTTTGCATACAGTCCTCTCGGTCGGTTACCATAGTGCTACAGTGTGATATCCTCATGTAGCCCTACAGCTTTTATACAGAAATATAAGGAGACGTTGGCCTTCCTTACCCGTTACAACGCATTTTCAGTAAAGACTAGCTCAGTTCCATTTAGCCGAGGAGGGTCCACATGTGGAACCTTATTCTTTGTAGTAAAGAGAACTAATTCTGTCTTGTTTGGGTTAACGCTCAAAACAACTGCTTCTGGCCCATCGGGCCAATTTGTGCAGAGCTACCTGTCTCTGAGAATGTTTTTAATTTTGCTGAATACTGTGATCGCAAATCGTCCGCATATGTCACGACTTCGCAGCCACAAAGTTCCAGATCTAACAGATTCCATTCACCGTATATGTGCTACCCCAGATAGGATGATGAGCGTTCTTGTCTGCGCCAATTATCATTTTAAACCCATCAGAGGTTGCTTCTTCTACTACACCCTGGAAGATAGCTGACGGTGCTACCAAATCTTCTTAAGGCAATTAACTACACGCTGAAAAAAATCGCCGAATCGAGCGATTGGCCCCTAATGCCTAATGTTGACATTTGTGTAGTAAATATATGCGAAATACACGTTTATAAACAATGTTACGCTACACTGCTCCAGAACGCGGAATATTGCTGACTATTTATATGACCAATAATCGGTCGGTGACTTTGGCACAAAAAACATCGAAAGGTTACTTTTGCGCCACCTTGTATATCTATTCTTTAATTGTTTCAAGTTTTCAGCAATTGAAAGGTAATTTTTCGAAATTTTTAATGGTAGTAAAATTTCTTTATAATTGAAAATAATGACTGGGAATAGTTAGAAAATAAAAATAAGTGGTTTCAAATAGAAGTTAATGCTAAGTATGCCATTTTTAATAGGAAAGCATAATTCGAAAACATGGAAAAAATTAAAACTAAAGTTCGAAAAATTCAGCAAAGTTTTGAAAGCTTTTTTTTTAAATAAAATATATTTGGAAATATTCATAAACAATAATTTTATTTGTATTTAAACACATATTTTATTTGAGAAAATTAGTTCGCAAATATATTTTATTCTAATATATTAACATATGCGTTCTAAATATGTTAATATATGATTTTCAAATAAAATTTATTTGCTCGAAAATATATAATAATTAAAAATTTGTGTTCCAAGTATATTTTCTTTCGATTCAAACAAATCAAAAAATGCGATTTTGACCCGTGTAGAGAACACCCAGTATCTCCGATTACCAATCTCTAGACTTGCATTAAAATTAGGTAAGAGAAAAATGTTTAGACCTGCCCTGGCAAAAATTCAGGTTATTGGAGTACCTTAACAGATGGTCATGTGAAGGTCATTGGTAGCCGACAGATTAAATTCCACCCCAATAGGGGTGTTATCAAACTCCTCGTCCGTACCATCTAGGAGCATATCTCCTTCAGATGCGTTGATTAGTCCGGAGACTCCTCTCAGCCCCTCAGTGTCCGAAGGCATGCATTTGTCGTCGGAAATAGATGGTACCGCCTTTGTGTTAGAGCTTGAGGCTTCAGTAATTTTTGTCAAGCATGGTTCTGCACTTCCAGACTGGGTGGTAACAACTTATGATACATCCTTCTTATACACCTTCAGAACTATAGCCACGAAACAAATTCGCAGAGTTTCATTTACCCATTGTATGAAAGAGATGGATACAGCATTAGGGATCAAGTTTATCTGCCGCTTTTGACTATCCACCTCATAAATCTTTTAAATTCTTCAATTATGGGTGGGCAAACAAGTATTGCTAACTCTGAGCAACACGAGAATGTCTGCCGAGTTGGATGGCTTTTCTGCAACCAAGTTGAAGGCTCTATGACGACTAGGGATGTGGAATTTCTCGACGACATAAAACTGGGCGCCCGGGCAGACCTCAACCATTCGACTTAGAGCAGCCTTATTCGGGGCTACTGATCTGGCATCCAGGCAGACTAATTGCCCTGAAGTCTTTTGGTAATATCTTTCCCGCTCGAGGGCATGATACAGTTTAATATTGTCTGCATTTATATTGGAGAAATACCATTTGGTCCAGGTGATTTGAACGGCTCAAAGTTTTTGATCGCCCAGCTTAGTCAGGATTTATCGGTCAACGATTTAGCGGCGTTTTTCGTCCACTCGATTTCTTGTTCGACCTGCTGTTACTCGAGTTCTGTCTGGGAGTTCCCCAGAAAATGTGTGTCGAGAAGTACCTGTAGTGACTGCTCGTTATTTTTTGTCCAGTTGTTATACTCATCCTGTAGATAATCCGCTGTACAAGGTACTGTGGATAGCATTTTCATAAGCCTTGCGGCGTCTGATACCTTTTCCACTTCTCAACAGAAGGTGTACCAAGAATATCTTTGTCCTTTCCTAAGTTCCTTCTTATAGATTTTGAGATTCTCTTTATAGGCATCCCAATCATTAGTGACTCCAGTATATTTGATCTTGTTGAATATGTAGCCTGTTGCATGTCTTTTTCCTTGCCTTTAGTTCAGAAGTTCACCGTTGTGGTTTCGTTTTATTCTTGTACCTTGCTTTTGGACAGGCTTCTTCAAGAGAACTATTGAAAGATGTAGTGATGTGGTCGACCAGATTTTTCGGATTGACTTTGTCATTCGGTTCGTACAGAGGTTTAGATTTGAGGACTTTGTCTTCCTCACATTTCTGTGAACGGCAGGTTTAGGTACTCTTTCAGCGACTTTGTGCTCTATATAATGGTGATCTGAGAACGAGATATCGTCCAGTAATTTGTTAACTGATAGCGAGTCAGTAGCGAACGCGACGCCGAGTACTTCCTGCCTGTCTTTATTTGCAAAAATCATTTTATAGTATTTGTTACAAATGGTTAGGTTTTGTATCTGTGCTACACCAGATAAGATGATGAGCGTTCGTGTCTACGCCAATTATCAGCTCAAACCCATCAGATGTTGCTTCTTCTACTACACCCTGATAGCTGACGGTGCTACCACATCTTCTTAAGGCAATTAACTGGAGAACACCCAGTCTATCCGATTATCTATATCTAGACTTGCACTAAAATTAGGTAAGAGAAAAATGTTGAAGAACTGGCCTGGTTAAAATGCATGTTATTGAAATACCTTCACAGTTTGCCATGTTTATTACGGTGTAGTGGACGATGTCTACTACACCTGTGGACAGGCGCAGAAATGAGCCGCTGAGGCTGTTTTTGCGTGGTGGAGGTTAATCTGTAGAATTCATTGGTAATCGACAGATTGATATCCACCCCAACAAGGGTGTTGTCGAACTCCTTGTCCACATCTAGGATCATATCTCCTTTAGATGCGTTGGAGAGTCGGGAGACTCCTCTCAGGCCCTCAGTGTCCGAAGACATGCATTTGTCGTCGGAAATATATAGTACTACCTTTGTGTTAGAGCTTGGGGCTTCAGAAATTTTTGGCAACCATGGTTCTGCACTTCCAGACGACTGGTTGGTAACCACTTTTGATACATTCTGCTGATATACCTTCAGAACTATAGGCCCGAAAAAATATCGCAGGGTTCCATTTACCTATTGTATGTAAGGGATGGATTCAGCATTAAGGATCAAGTTGATCTGACGCTTCTGGCTATCCGCCTCATAAATCTTGCAAATTCTTCAATTATGGGTGGGCAAACAAGTATTGCTAACACTGAACAACACGATAATGTCTGCCGAGTTGAATGGTTCTTCTGCAACCCAGGTGAGGGCTCTAGGACGACTAGGGATGTGGGATTTCTCGACGACATCCAACTGGCCAGACCTCAACCATTCGACTTAGAGCAGCCTTATACAGGTCTACTGGTCTGACATCCATGCAGACTAATTGGCCTTAAGTTATTTGGGTGATATCTTTCCCGCTCGAGGGCATGATGTAGTTTATTATTTTCTGCATTTCTGTTGGAAAAAAGCCATCCGGTGCAGGTGATTTGAACGGCTCAAAGTTGTTAATCGCCCATATTAGTCTGGATTTATCGGTAAACAATTTGGCGGCGTTTATCGTCCACTCGATTTCTTATTCGACCTGCTGTTCCTCGAGTTCTGTCTGGGAGTTCCCCGGAAAATGTGTGTCGAGAAGTACCTATAGTGACTGCTCGCTATTTTTTGTCCAGTTTTTATACTCATCCTGTAGATAATCCGCTGTACAAGGTATTGTGGATAGAATCTTCATAAGCCTTGCGGCGTCTGATAACTTTTCCACTTCTCAACAGAAGGTGTACCAAGAATGTCTTTGCGCTTTTCTAACTTACTTCATATAGATTATGAGATTCTCTTTATAAGCATCCCAATCATTGGTGATCCCAGTAGATTTGACCTTGTTGAAGAGCCTGTTGCAGGTCTTTTCCTGGCCTTTAGCTCAGAAGTCCACCATTGTGGCTTCGTTTTATCCTTGTACCTTGATTTTGAACAGGCTTCTTCATGGGAACTATTGAAAGATGTAGGGATGTGGTCTACCAGATTATTCAGATCGACTTTGTCATTCGGTTCGTACAGAGGTTTAGATTTGAGAACTTTGTCTTCCTCAATTTTCTGTGGACGGCAGGTCTAGGTACTTTTTTTTACTGGTGGCGTCTGAAGTACTCAGACCATATGTATATTTGGGAAGCTGGGCTGACAAGTGCTCACTTAAAATTTTGTTACAACTATATTTCTCCAACCTTATTTACATTCGAAAATCCATCTACCCATATGAGGTATGTGGTAAACTGCTTAGCCTCCTCGGTAAAAGATCTGCGGCAGCCGAAGGCATATACGATTGCTGTCCCAAAATTTTCTTTATTTCTCAGCATAATCTCATTTTAGGTCGATACGATTTTTCCAGCGATTTTTAATAGCTTCGATACTCTGTTTATAGTATGAACTGTCAAGCTCTTAAAAAAGCCGTCAGCCGCAACCTCCTCCTCTTCATTGGTGGCAACTCTTTTTCCGGCGAGCCTTTATTTCAGGTTTGGAAACAAAAAATAAGCCGAGGGAGCTTAATCTGGCAAATAAGGTGCGTGCTGAAGCAATTCGAACCTAAGTTCATTGATTTTCGCCATCGCAATAGTGGATGTGTAAACTGGTGCGTTATCTGGATTATGAGCAAACGCGGCACCCATCTTGAGCACAGCTTTCATATCATCTAATTTTCTGTCAATTGCGATGTAAAGCACTTTTGAAATTCCTACGACTTCAGCTAGATCACGAACCTTCAACCGACGGTCATCTAATACCATTTTGTGGATTTTGTTTAACCTTTTCTAGAGTGGACACCTCAATTGGTCGACCTCGTACGGCTCCTCTTTAAACTCTGCCACCCAATATTATATAATGGTAAACGAAGGACAAAAGTATTGTATAACATATCGATGACCAATTTGTCCATGTTTACAAATTCACTGAGATTGTTTACTTTTTGTGCTCAAAAAAACTAAAGAACATGGAGTCTGGAAACTTAAAACATGTGTTTTAGAAGGTTCCCACTTTTCAAGATAGTAATTTTGTCAAACTACTACCGCTATCTATATGTCAGTTCAGCTAATTTTGGGACTGCTCTCGTTGTACTTAATGACATGCTGGTTGTTCAAATAAATGGCGGCGCAAGTGTAGGTCCCTATTTCTATACCCTCCACCATAGGATGGGGGGTATATTCATTTTGTCACTCCGTTTGTAACACCTCTAAGTATTGATCTGAGACCCCATAAAGTATATATTCTTAATTGTCGTAAAATTCTAAGACGATTTAGCCATGTCCGTCCGTCCGTCAGTTGTAATCACGCTACAGTCCGTAATAAAAGAGCTAGGTTGATAAAATTTGGTATAAATAATTCTTATAGTTGCAGGTTGTTTGGGATAGCAAATCGGCGATATCGGTCCATATTTACATATAGCTCCCATATATAGCATCTAACTTGTTGTGATTCCTACTGTTCTCTATATTTTTTTTGTGGTTTTTCGGTGTTATTTTTTTAGGTTTGAGTTATTTTGTCAGGTCACATGCTATCCATGGTGGAGGGTATATAAGATTCGGCATGGCCGAACTTAACGCTTTTACTTGTTTGCAACTCAGTTCATGGCGGCTTTCTTTGCTACCATTATTTCGACTTGATCGACACTGCAAATATCTGATAGCCTGTGAATTACTGTGTAATCCGAAGCCAATCCAAGCTTCGAACTATTTGTGTTGAAGTGGAGATAGTTACTATGTTGTGGTACTCGTATTCTACCAACCGATTTCCTTCGCCAGGCATCTTAGTGGTGAAGCTGAAGTCACTTCGTTTGTAACACCTTAGCTATTGATCGGAGGCCCCTTAAGTATACATATTTTTAATCGTCGTAAAGACGATCTAAGACGATTTAGCGATGTCCGTCTGTCCGGTCCATGTTGTCCACGCTACATTCCGTAATAATAGAGCTAGGTTGATCAAATTTCTTATGGCTGTAGGTTGTTGGGATTGCAAATGGGCCATATCGGTCAATGTTTTGATAAAGCTCCACTATATAGGTCGCTCCAGAATACGGGTTTTGAGCCATTTTAAAGCAATTTAGCAGAAACTTTGCAGTTTGTATTATATTTTGACAAGAATTTATCACAGCAAAAATTTTACAAATCGGTTCAAAGTATCGTTTCATGATTTGCTCCATGTCCAAAGATTTTCCAGTAACAAAAATGAATGCAATCCATGGTGGAGGGTATGTATGATTCGGCATGGCCGAACTTAACACTTTCACTTGTTTAGTTTTGCTTCAGATATTGCCTATTCTGTGGCCATATAAAGATTTAACTGAGGTTTTCACAAAATCTCCAAAGAAATGTGTATCACTGGGATGCCTACAGCTAAGGATAACTACTTTTTATAACCAGCACCAAAAACATAATTTTTTTTTTGTCCAGAGTAATAAAATTCCTTTCAATTCGATATAAGCACTTTTATTAAAATCGATATAATAAAAAATTAACGTTCCACATGTTAACACCATCAAACACACGGCAATATAATTGCCCCAATTTGCCTTTATAGTCTCTAGACGCAAAAACATCTGTCTGTTTGTCCGCCCGTTCGTCCGTCTGTCGGTCCAGTTTTGTCTCGCATTATTGGCGTCTTGCGTCTTTGATGTTCTCCAAAACACTTGGAACCGCCTTTAAACAGCATAAAGTTATTAAACATATTTTTATAGGCCACATTAATACGGTCTCCTGTCTTTCTGTTTTTTCTTTCTTTGTTTTCAAAATGTAATTGTAATTAAATAAATTTTATGATTATTTAATGTTAATGATACCACAAAATAAAAATAAAATAAAAATGCACGGAAAAAACGGGAAAAATTATTAAAATTTGATTGACTTTTAAATACAAACGATTTCTTAATTTTCATCGTCATCGATTGATGAAATGAAATAGTGCCGACCCGTCCGTCCACTCAATTCGTCGATCGGTTTCTCGCTAATGAACTTTGAACACCGCCACAATATGGGTTTATGATGATGGCTTGCAGTCATCCCCAATATGGGCTGGAATGGGATGGGATAGGAGAGTGGAAACGTTAAGTAGATTGCCTCTTTGGCAAACCATTGGACGAGACTATTTTTTTTATTTTTTTATTTTATAGTTGTTGTACATACTCGCAGTATAGGCAAAAGACAAACTGTTATGGAGTTGTTTTCCGTTCCGTTTCCACATAAAATGACAACAGCCGTCCGTAATGGCCGGAGTCTTCTCTGGTGTGTGAACACATCTGTAGGACAAGTTTCGCTGAACACACATTTAATTATCGTTGAGATGACCGACCGACCGAAGCTGGTTCTTTGGAGTTCGAATGTGGTGGACTTGGTCAAGGAGATGAAATTATGTTTAACTAGTACAGTAGGAATCAAAATTATAGCATAGCATGGAATGATGTTAGTAACAATGTGCTCCAAATGGACAAGCTAAAAGGGTATAGATCAAAAAGAAAATGAGTGTTGTCGTCCACTAGCATGCCAGTCTTACGAATTTTTGCAAAAACTTGCGTACAGCAAGTTTGGGCTATAATTTACCAACGTCGTTGAAACGTCTTTGTTCCACGGAGATATGATAGTGACTTTTTGTCAAGATTTGGCAAAATAACATATAAACATATTAAGTAACATAATTGTGTAGAGCTGGACTATATCTAATCATCGGACTTTATCTAATCATGGAACTATGATGATCTTTGTTCGTGTGAATGGTTCTGAATATATCACAGTATAGCTGAATATATACAGCTCCTAGATTTTGGACTCAATTCTGAGAAATGTAGCTGAAAATTTGCAATTTGTATTCTATTTTGGCAAGAATTCATCTCAATAAAATGTATACAAATACAATTGTATTTTGTTGTAGTACCTATGTAGATGTAGCTCTCAAAAAAGCTATTGTTTCAAGCCATAAACACCACATTTTTCAGGTGAAGAGTTTGAATGAAGCATTTGCTGCTTAAAAATTGCAGCGTTCGTTTTTTTAATAATTTACTTAAACAAAAAGGATCGTTTCATGATTTGCTCCATATCCAAAGATTTGTCCAGTAATAAAATTGTCCAGTAATAAAATTGGTGGAGGGTATATAAGATTCGGCATGGCTGAAGTTAACGCTTTTACTTGTTTTTGCTCAAGGTGAATTTTTAGCACTATTTCTATACTTTTTCAAATGAAATTTCGATATTATCGTATAATGTCAACGGTCTTGAGAATAAATACTTATTCCCATCATTCTTTAAATATATACAAAGTTTTTACATCTTAATTTTATTGAAACACACCTGCGAGAAAATAAAATTGAAGCAATAAGAAAGCATTTTAAGGGATTTCACTTACATTTTGAGGCAGCCCAAAAATTAAATAGATATGGAAGAGCAAGTGGGGGACTCTTGGTTGGAGTAAGCACCAGTCTTAGAAATATCGGATTTAGATACGAAGTTCAAAAATTATTTGAGATAAATATTTTCAAATTCTTTAGTTTCAGACTAGAATTTACATTGGTCCCTGTATACTTAAGACCGGCAACATGGGGATTGGAATATGAAAATCTTTCGAAAGTTTTCTTGAACACCGATATTGTTAACCCAATAGTGATTGGAGATCTAAATATTAGAATCGGAGAGTTCCAGCAAGACATTGGGAGCGTATATCAAGAACTTTTTTACTCTGGCCTCGAGAGAAGAAAATCCAAAGATAATACTATAAATCGAAAAGGACTACAGGTATTGGAATTCCTGACAGACTACAAAATGCTTGTTTTAAATGGAAGAACTCTTGGTGATGAGATTGGTAATTTGACCTATTTAAGTAACACGGGAGAATCAGTAAACGACATCTGCGCGGTCTCTCATGAATTGTTATGCAAAGTCTTAAGATTTATAGTAGATGAAGAAGTGTGGTCCGATCATATGCCTATAGTACTCAATATGGATATAAATGGGTTCGAAAATGGAATAAAACAACTCAACTTATTGCCCAAAGTGCAATGGAAGGACACACCTAAAGACCAATACCAGTCGAAACTACGACACAATACCGAAACTCTTTTAAGATTAAATGCAAACCCCACTCTCAGAGATATGTGCAACATTATCACAAAATCAACAAAGGAATTAACCACAAGAAAGATACAATACAAACCGAAGCAAAAGTGGTACAATAAAAGCTGCAACGATTCTAGGATCAAAACGTTTAAACTTCTCAATAAATATAGGAGAACTGGCAATATAAATGATAAAAATAATTATATAAAAGAAAAGAAAATGTATAGAATCATATGTAGCAGAAGTGAACGAGAATATTATGAAAGCCTTGTGAACCGTAGTTACAATATAAATGGCAGTAAGGATTGGTGGAAGTGTGTCAATGAAATAAGGAACAACAAATTTCAAATTAGCTCAACTCTGTCGGCAGACCAATTCAAAACATACCTTGAACAATTGCTCCGCTCCAGTCCATCAATAACAAAAATACATTATGCACCATGCACCCATGTTTTATGAAGTTGAGTTTCTGGATAGACCTTTCTCAATAGAAGAACTAAAGTCACAATTACGAAAAGTTAAAAATAACAAAGCACCAGGAGAGGACAGGGTTCCTTATGAATTTTATCAAAATGCACCGGAAATTTTTTTGCAGCAGCTTGTAAATATCTACAATCATATCTTTGAAAGAGGTGATATTGACGACGCATTTAGTAAGACAATTATCTTCCCGATACTTAAGAAAGGAAGTTTTGAGAAGCCGGAAAACTATAGGGGAATATCTTTTATGAATTGTGTGGCAAAACTTATGATGGGCATTTTAAACGAAAGATTGTTGAACTGGTTAGAGTCTCAAAATATAATTACAGAATACCAAGCAGGTTTTAGGCGAGGTTATTCCACTACGGACCACATATACAATCTGTCAGCTATAGTCAGTCTACACTTTTTAGAAAAGAAAAAGGTATATGGCTTTTTTATAGACTTCCGAGCGGCATTCGATAAGGTATCGAGACAAGCTTTAATATAAAAGCTCTACGAAACAGGAGTGTCCTATAAATTCGTCAGGCTGATCGAAAATGGAAAAAGAAATTTTCTAGGTAAAGGGTCTATACAGGTCCCTGGATTATACAAAAGGTTATCTGTATATTAACGAACCTAGAAGATATCAAGCTGATATTTAAAGCTAGAAGCGGGGTGATAAATCTCAATGCGTCCATATATGGAAATCAAGAAGAAGAAAAAAAGTGCACCCTCTGTAACCTACAAGAACAAGAAACCTTAGAACATTTTATAGGAATTTGTCCGGTACTGAAAGAATTCAGATTAAGAGCTTTCAAAAAAAGTTGTCTCAACAATATGGAAATGGTTGCAATTCCGAACGGGCAATATGAAGAGACATGGGACAACCTGCTTAATTATTTAAAAATAGCCACGAAATACAGGCAATATTTGATACATGAGGGTTACTAGTCCGTATTATGTAAAATTACGTAAAACTATGTTAATTGACAGACGTTTAAATGATAACTTTGTCAAAAATAAATACTTATACTTCTCTTTATAATTCAATAGATTACTGTAATATAAATTGTACACATTCATGAATGATTAAGAATTGATGAATTAATAAAGAAAATCTTAACTAACTAACTAACTACTTTTTTCCACGGTATACCTGAAGCATAGTTGTAGATATTGAATAGAAGAAAAAAATGCGGAGCAAACCTACCCGGAAAAAGTGCATCCGGTGCCTTAAAAATCGCAAAAATAGACGCAATTCATAAATTTCAGCCCTATCTGCTTCTATGTCGTTAATAAGTGGGAGGTATCTTTGTATGACAGCTACATTAAAACATGAAACTATGACGACCATTGTTCGTGAGAATGGTTCCCGCGTCTACGTTCCAAAGAGTCTGCTATTCGTTTGCACAACACTGTATGGCGTGCTGGTTAAGTGATGACTTCCGTGCAAGAGGCCAAGATTATACCAACTATTGGCGGCGTATTTCGGTAGCCACATGGAACAAAAAAACAAAAAAAGTTAATTACTTTTAGCGTGTTTTTTTCTGTTCTTTCCGCTTTAGACCAAAACTGAAGTGTAAACTTAATGCTATTTGTATTGTATCTAGAGAAGAAATTGAGCAATTTTCGAAGTTGGTGTTTCGGAGCGGTGAGTTCAAACGGTTTCTCATGTATTTTCATTGTTCAAATTGGATAACAGTTATTCAATTTTTCACTAATTTACCACTTCACCCGTGCGGAGGGAAGTACGAGTACTTTGGAGGTGAAATATTAATATTTGTTATGGGAGGGAACACAATTTTTAATTTTGAGAAATATTTTTATACCCTCCACCATAGGATGGGGGGTATATTCATTTTGTCACTCCGACGATTTAGCCATGTCCGTCTGTCTGTCTGTCCGTCCGCCCGTCCGTCCGTCCGTCTGTTGTAATCACGCTACAATCTATAATACTCGAGCTAGGTGGCTGAAATTTGGTATAGATACTTCTAATAGCTGCAGGTAACTTGGGATTGAAAATGCGCGTTATCGGTCAATATTTACATATAGCTCCCATATATAGCATCTAACTTGTTGTGATTTTTTTTGTGTGTTTCGGTGTTATTTTCTTTAGGTTTGAGTTATTTTGTGAGGTCACATGCTATCCATGGTGGAGGGTATATAAGATTCGGCATGGCCGAACTTAACGCTTTTACTTGTTGCTATTATTAGCATTAAATGCGGTTTATAAAGAACAAATAAATTCTATAACCAAATGTTTATTTAAATTAACTCGAACATTCAAGGTATTCGAATTTGCATTTAAATATTTCTTTGGGAGAAAAACAATCCTGCTACTATTTTTGTATTACTCTTAAGTCGTGTGATATCTCGAACCCAAGATCCAAGATCCTTTAGTATATGAACCATACTATTTTTATACCCTCCACCATAGGATGGGGGTATATTCATTTTGTCACTCCGACGATTTAGCCATGTCCGTCTGTCTATCCGTCTGTCCGTCTGTTGTAATCACGCTACAATCAATAATACTTGAGCTAGGTGGCAGAAATATGGTATAGATACTTCTTATAGCTGCAGGTAACTTGGGATTGAAAATGGGCGATATCGGTCCATATTTAGATATAGTAACCATATGTAGCAACAACTTGTTGTGATTCGTACTGTTCTCATCTACTATATTTATAGCCTCACTTTAGTGTGACGAGGGTATATATCATTTGCTACGGAAAAAAGTGTAACACATCGAAGGAGTGACCTAAGACCCCAAGTATGTTCGGCGGAAATCCGTTTTGGGTCATTTTAAGTCGAATGAGCAATGTCCGTCCGTCTGTCTGTCTGTCTGCTGGCTGGTGCGCACGATAACTCTCGAAAGGAGTAACCGATTGACTTCAAATTTGGTATGTAGTAATATTTTTTTCTATCTCCGGCTAAGTTCGAAGATGGGCCATATTGGTCCACTCCTTCTGGTACCTCCCCCACAAAGGGTTAAAATGTTGTGAAATATTGATTCTTTAATAACTGCTATTATACGTATTCGAATCTTCTGAAATTCCACACATAGTATTAGTTTGTTAGTCGCTATCAACTCTAGGAAAATGGGCGAAATTGCCACGCCCTTTTTGGTACCTCCCACACAAATGCACCATTTTGCACTAAAAGTTAAAAGCTTATAACATTAATACCAGTGTTTAGAAATACTTGAAATGTTGTACAGTGTAATGCTTTTATAGTGCCTACAGTCCAATGAAAAATGGGCGTTATTGCCGCGCCCCTTTTGGTACCACCCACACAAATGCACCATTTTGCACCAAAAGTTAACAGTTTATAACATTAATATCAGTATATACAATTACTTGAAATTTTGTACAGTGTAATGCTTTCATAATGCCTATAGTCCAGTGAAAAATGAGAGTTATCACCACGCCCCTTTTTGTACCTCCCACACAAAATGGCGAAATTATACCACAATTTAATATCTCAACGTTAATATACCAGTCCATATAAACGGTTACAATTCGGCACGGTGCAATGTATTTAAAGTATCTACTGTTCAGCGAAATATAGGTGTATTTCTTAAACCCCTTCTGGTACCTCCCACAAAAATTGACAGAATAATTTGTGTAATATTCAATATTACATTACTCACAAAGTGAGGGTATACCTTAGTCGGTTTACCCGACTGAGACTTTCTTACTTGTTTTTTGTGTTTTTCGGTGTTATTTTCTTTAGGTTTAAGTTATTTTGTGAGGTCACATGCTATCCATGGTGGAGGGTATATAAGATTCGGCATGGCCAAACTTAACGCTTTTACTTGTTTAAGCATAAGGCGGGATATGCTTCATGTCAAAAAAAGGAAGCAGCCACCGAAATAGGCTGTTAAAGAATAATTCTCTAAGTTCTGTCGAAATCTAAACAAACTTTCGAGAATTTACAAAGAATAACTTAATTCATTTTGCTATTAATAAAGAAGATCTTTATACCCTCCACCATAGGATGGGGGGTATATTCATTTTTCACTCCGTTTGTAACACCTATAAAGAGTTTGTGCATTTGTTTGTAACACCCAGAAAGAGAAGAGATTGATCCTGAGTCGATTTAACCATGCCCGTCTGTAGATGTATCGTTGTAATCAAAGTGCAGGTCGTATTTATGGTCCGAGTGAGATGAAATTTAGCACAGTGCTCTCTTTTGGCCCAAGGACGATGCCTATTGAAATTAGTTAAAATCGGTTCAGATGCAGATATAGCCCCTATATATATGTTACACCCGATTTGACATGTTAGCACTGTAGAAACTGTATTTTGTATCAGATCAGTACGAAATTCGGCAGAGAGAGTTTTCTTATTACATGTATAAACACTGCCAAATTCTTTTTGCAATGCCCTTTTTCGCATTGTTAGGGAGGTGTAGGGTATTATATAGTCGTCCCCGCCCGACTTTCTGTCTTTCCTTACTGCTTTTATAATAATTTGCCTAAACAAAAAGGATCGTTTCATTATTTGCTCCATATCCAAAGATTCTTCCAGTAATAGAATTGAATGCAATCCATGGTGGAGGGTATATAAGATTCGGCATGGCCGAACTTTATGCTTTTACTTGTTTTTGTCTGTGTTTAACTGTAAGTACTTACAAGTTCGATTATATTTGAATATTGATATTTTTGTCTACCTGGCCGGTCGGACTTCACTTTGGTCCGCGTAGCCGACTTTGTACATACTCAAGAGGAGAATATCTCAAGAGGAGAACATCTGTAACCACAAACATACAAGAACACTTTTGTCTGCGAAGCCTGCTTTTGATATACCCACGAGAAGAAATACACAAATCAGCTTTTATCCACGTAGCCGTCTTTGGACATACCTCAGAGGATAATATATTTATGGACGGATGGATGGGCATTGCTCAAATGACTTAAAATGGCCTAAAACGGATTACGGGTACTCTTTCGATGCGTTACACTTTTGGCCTGCATCAACTGATATATACCCCCACAATAATGGCGGCATAAAATTATGATTTTGTTAAAATTCTCTTACTTCTATCAAAAGGGTTATAATTTCTACGTTTATCCATAGATTTTTCAAATGGGCACTGTTTCCTTCGTTAGGATGCAAGCTTTCAAAAATTGGAACAAGCCAATTTTTGCGATATTTTTTATATTTTTGGCGTCACAATTTAATATTTTTCTAGAAAATCAGGATTATTTTTTTTTAATTTACTACAGGGTGGAGCGCGCGAATTTGCTTTTTTGCACTGAAGGCTGTGACTGCACTGTTGGTCGAAGAGAGTGGAGAGTGAGCGTGGCTTATTGTGGCTGACGGGAGATTTGTATTCGTCTGCCTTTCAGTTGCCATCATGCATTGGACATGTGAGGAGCGGTCATTTTGTGTAGAAGGGTATTTTTCAAATGCGCACTCGATCACTGCAGTGCAGCGTGCTTTTCGTTAACGATTCGCGGTTCCCCTACGCGGACGTGTTCCTGGACGGCAATCAATTGGGAACTTCATTGAGAACAGCAGGGAATGTGCCATGTGTACCAACCGTCCCAACACCTTGAAAGACCTCATTAACAATATTGAGGCTGAAATTGGCAGAATACCAGTCGACATGCTTGCTAGAGTTAATGAAAACTTCAGAAAACGTATGCAGCAGTGTGTGGATAGCGAAGGTCGACATTTGTCAGATACACTATTTAAAACCATGAAGTTTAAAAATTCCCTTATTGTTCGATATTATTAAAATATATAAAATAAATTTTTCTAAGGTTCATAACTTTTTTATTTCATTCCCAAATCGTCATCAGAAACGAAAAAGGGCGAAATATCAACAAAAATGGAAATTGACTTTTTAATGGATTTCGCTTCACTGTGTGCAGGGGCGTTATCATGGTGCAAAAGCGACCCGCCTAATGCCCAAATCATTGGTTAAAATCGAATGGCACGAGCCAATCGATATGTTTAGATCCTGTTCGTCCTTCGCATCTTCTCGGCCCTCTAAGAACATTTTGTACCACCGATAAACGTTGCGTTGGTCCAAGGTAGCTTCACCATATGCCACAGTCAACATTCCGAATGCGTCAGCGCACTATATTTTGTCTTTCACACAAAATTTGATGCAGATTCTTTGATCCATTTTCTGAAATAGATAAAAATCGAAGACAAGTTAAAACATCCAAGCACAACAGCTGTCAAAAATTAACTAAAGATTCAAGATGGCCGACTTTGTCAGCATATTTAAGGGACATGAGTACCAACATAACGCTACAAAAATATCAAAAATCAAATACACGTAGCCCGCGGGAATTAAAAATTAGCGATATTTTTTGAACATACCTCGTATATAGCATCTCTCCGATTTGACTTCTTAACGTCATAAAGACGTCAAATGTCAGCTCATCGGTCTTAAAATTGGTAACTAGGGTTTATTTTTACTCGGAATCCTTCACACGAATAACGGAAGTCATAGGTCCATCTTTTTATATAGCACCCATAAAACGGTCCCTCTAGATTTTACTTTGTAACGCTACAAAAACCTCCAATTTTAGTGAATTGGACTGAAATTTGGTATAATGAGTTTGGTTGTGCCCGAAATCATTCACATGCGATTCATGGTGGAGGGTATATAAGATTCGGCATGGCCGAACTTAATCCTTCTTTACTTGTAACACCTATGAGGAGCATTGGACCGTAAAAAATTTATTCCAATCTACTCCATTTACTGCACGAACTTTTAATTAGTTTAGTCTTCAGTTGAATGTATCAACTTCAATTAAAATTTGACGTTTCCATGTATGTTAAGGATGATCTCTTCTCCTGCTGCCCTGTGGGTTCCATTCCATGGCCTGCCTGGAGAAGTCATCTAAAGGTTTCCTTAACACGTTTCCTATCCATCCCCATTTGCACCTGCTGATTTCAAGGTGGATTTGTTGTTGTTGTGTCATTGACCATAGGCGATTGTTCGTGATAGTTCTGGGCCAAAATATGCGTAGAATTTTCCGTAGACACTTGTTAAGTAATAACTGAATCGTGTGGATATCACGTTGAGCGGCATTCCACAACTACCGGCCACAGAGTAAAACGACTTAACATTAGAGTTAAATAGGTTCCATTTTCGTCTTCTGTGATATGATTGTCGACTTCCATGCAGCGTTAACAAATCCAAATGTCTGTCGGGCTTTTATAATTCGACTGAGTATATCTTGAATCCCCCTGTATTGTCTATAGGAAATCCCAAGAAGAAGAATGATTCAACAATTTCGATTAGTTAGTTTATTCCGCAAATGTATGGGTTAAAAGGCAAATATCGTCTGCGTAGTCGAGATCCTCTAATCTGCCATGCAGACCCCAAGGATGCCCCTTCCATATCTAGCAGCTTTTGGCATTACTAAGTCTAAAACAAAGTTATCTTTTAATACGACTTTTGACATGTCCAAAGCCGGCTACGGGGATAGTAGGAGAACGGCTTCTCCTCTGCGGTATGACCAAAGATGGCTACGCGGACTAAAGTCTAATTGCGTGTCCGGCCTTCGCAGGGATTATAAATTTCCTCCTCCGGGGTACGTTCAAATCTACGCTGACCAAAGTGTCATAATGTCCATAGACGTAATGACACTTTCGAAAGTGTCACAATATCATTGGGACACTGTTTTTAGTGTCATAACGTACATGGACATTATGTTCCTGGACGTTATGACATGTCACCTGTACAGGCTTTCGATAAACACTTTGTAAACTAATTTGATTTAGCATATTTCTTTCAGTGTATACGACAAACTATGTATGTATGACATCATTGTAGTTGCTCTAAATTTATTGGATTTGTTCCAATTTTAAAGTCAATTCTGATCACAAGTGGAAATATTAGATCTTATATCTATCCATATTTATCCCCTCACCTTAGAGAGGAGGGTATATATCATTTGCTACGAGCCAATGTGTAACACATCGAAGGAGTGACCTAAGACCCTAAGTATGTTCTGCGGATATCCGTTTTGGGTAATTTTAAGTCGAATGAGCTATGTCCGTCCGTCTGTCTGTCTGTCTGCTGGCTGTTGCGCACGATAACTCTCGAAAGGAGTAACCGATTGCCTTCAAATTTGGTATGTGGTAATATTTTCTTCTATGTCCGGCTAAGTTCGAAGATGGGCCATATTTGTCCACTCCTTCTAGTACCTCCCCCACAAACTGTTAACATTTAGTGAAATATTGATTATTTAATAACTTCTATACTTCTTATTTGAATCCTCTGAAATTCTACAAATAGTATTAGTTTATTAGTCACTATTACCTCGAGAAAAACGGTCGAAGATGCCACGCCCATTTTGGTACCTCCCACACAAATGGAAAATTTTGAACCAAAAGTTAATAGCTTATAACCTTATTATCAGTGCATACAAAGACCTGAAATTGTGTACAGTGTAATGGTTTAAAAGTATCTACAATGCAATGAAAAATGTGCATTATTGCCGAGCTCCTTTTGGTACCTCCCAAACAAATGGACCATTTTGTACCAAAAATTACCAGCTTATAACTTTATTACCAGTGCCTACAAAGACCAGAAATTGTTTACAGTGCAATGGTTTTATATTACCTACAATACAGTACAAAATGGGCATTATTGCCACGCTCCTTTTGGTACCTCCCACACAAATGTACCATTTTGTTCCAAAAGTTACCAGCTTATAACTTTATTACCAGTGCATACAAAGACGTGAAATTTTGTACAGTGTAATGGTTTAATAGCACCTACAACACAGGAAAAAATGGGCATTGTTGCCCCGCTCCTTTTGGTACCTATCACACAAATGGACCATTTTGTACCAAAAGTTACCAGCTTATAACTTTAATACAAGTGCATAAAAATACGTGCAATTTTGTACAGTGTACAATGCTTTTATAGTACCTACAGTCCAGATAAAAATGACCGTTATTGGGGCGCCCCTTTTGGTACCTCCCACACAAATGGACCTTTTTGTATCAAAAGTTAACAGCTTTTAACTTTAATAGTAGTGCATACAAATACTTGTAATTTCGTACAGTGCAACGCTTTTATAGTACCTAGAGTCTAGAGAAAAGTGGCCGTTATTTGCACACCACTTTTGGTACCCCCCACCACATATGGACCATTTTACAGCAAAAGTTAATAGCCTACAACTTTAATACCAGTACATACTTTAAAGTTATTAAATGTAATTTAAATTGGTAATTATTTAATTAAAACAAAAAATAAATAAATTTACTAATATTTTTTGGGACTCAAGGTGTGGTTCATAAGTCGGTTAACCCGACTGAACTTTCTTACTTGTTTTTTTCTTTAATTCATATTACTATACTACATCCTCTCCAAAGGAGGCTCGTTGTGATAACAATGAAGGGTTAAATGTGAAAGGGTTTC
The DNA here is from genome assembly GCA_963930755.1 of Eudasyphora cyanicolor. Classification (NCBI taxonomy): domain Eukaryota; kingdom Metazoa; phylum Arthropoda; class Insecta; order Diptera; family Muscidae; genus Eudasyphora; species Eudasyphora cyanicolor. The sequence goes on from OZ005735.1 coordinate 222,052,528, forward strand.
CGTTCAGTTCTTTCACAAAAATGAAATAAACTACAAAGGATTTCATAAATTAAGCATTCTCCCATCAGTCCCATCTGAATATCACTACGGGAATATTGAACATTGTTTGTTTGTTTCGAATTTCTTGTTATCGTTCATGTTTATTATTAAGTATACTTACTACGATCTAGGTGGCCGCCAATATAATAAATAACGCCAGTATTTACGAAGAATCATTCCTCGAAAGATTGTTGTAAATTTAAAAGACAATTTGTTTGAATCAATCGTGCAATGCCGACAATCCAGGGCCACCAAATTATAAATGCAACATGTTGGACGTATCGAACGTAAATACATACATATTTATATCCATACAACATGGAGATGAAGAGATGGACGGACGGACGGACAGACGGACGGATGGATGACAGACAGACAAAATTATGGAGGTACAATGACTATTCACTGGTCATAATGCGATTGTAAACAATTCACAGCGGGATACTTGCAGCCCAAAGGGATTCCTCTCCAATGGTCGTCGTCGTCATCATCATCAGGGCAAACAAAGCCTTTGGAACAATGTATCAGTTGCAGTTGTACCTAGTTACAACAGGCACAACGACGACATGCGATTCACTCGCGGCGACAATGGTAATGGAGGCAGCGCTTTACGAGTATGCCCGTTTAAACTATTGGTGGTATCCCGGGAATGGCTATTTGTAAGTGTTAATCATTGATGAAACAAAGTCATAATATTGTCTTGTTAATCTTGTCTGATCTTTTGGGAGAGCTCTTTGTAGTACTGTTCTGCTCTGTTCCGTTCTGCTATGGCCCTTTGATGTCGGTCGGCTGGGGTTTTGTTCTCATTCAAAGAATTCCGCTTGAATCACTGGCCATTGTCGGCTGAAGAGGAAATGGAAATAAGTTATTTAGGAAATTGTTGGCTGCATAGATAACAATCGACACAGACGGATATCTTGAGATTGAGAGAGAGCAATAGGAGTTGTTGTATGTTAAAGTTAACGATATCACACTATGGGGGCATCCGGCTATTTCCTGTTTGGGGATTATGTCGCTTAGGGTAGGGGTTATGGGATTCAGGGATTATTTTTTTTCTTTCCAGTCGGTATAGGACACCAAGGAAGAGATATAATAAAAACAGTTTCTGGCGTTGAATCAAACTTTAAACCATTCACGAATTTGTTCCCACGATGAAACCAGTAAGGAAAGGCTAAAGTCGGGCGGGGCCGACTATATAATACCACTCTCGAAATATTGAATAACCCTGATATATAAATTTTGTAATTCATGTATAAATTGTTTACATAAATTTACTTTTGGGACATTTTATACTTAAATAATACCCTGTACCACAGTGTGGTGTAGGGTATAAAAACGATTGGATCTAAAGAGCCAAATCGGATGAAACATATATATGGGAGCTATAGCTAAATCTTTACCGATTTTCTTCAAATTCAACAATCTTGGTTCATGGATCAAGAAACTCTACCATTCTAAATTTCAAAACGATTGGATGTAAAATACAGCTTCTATAGAACTAAAGGACCAAATCGGACGAAACATATATATGGGAGCTAAGCTTAATCTTAACCGATTTTCTTCAAATTCGGTAGTGTTGGTTCATGGATCAAGAAACTCTACCATCCTAAATTTCACAATTATTGGATGTAAAATACAGCTTCTTCAGGACTAAAGAGCAAAATCGGACGAAACATATATATGGGAGCTATAGCTAAATCTTAACCGATTTTCTTCAAATTCGGCAATGTTGGTTCATGGATCAAGAAACTCTACCATTCTAAATTTCAAAATGATTGGATGTAAAATACAGCTTCTTCAGGACTAAAGAGCAAAATCGGACGAAACATATATATGGGAGCTATAGTTAAATCTTAACCGATTTTCGTCAAATTCGGCAATGTTGGTTCATGGATCAAGAAACTCTACCATTCTAAATTTCAAAACGATTGGATGTAAAATACAGCTTTTATAGGACTAAAGGGCCTAATCGGACGAAACATATATATGGGAGCTATAGCTAAATCTTAACCGATTTTCTTCAAATTCTGTAGTGTTGGTTCATGGATCAAGAAACTCTACCATTCTAAATTTCAAAAGGATTGGATGTAAAATACAGCTTCTACAGGACTAAAGAGCAAAATCGGACGAAACATATATATGGGAGCTATAGCTAAATCTTAACCGATTTTCTTCAAATTCGGTAGTGTTGGTTCATGGATCAAGAAACTCTACCATTCTAAATTTCAAAAGGATTGGATGTAAAATACAGCTTCTATAGGACTAAAGGGCCAAATCGGACGAAATATATATATTGGAGCTATATCTAAATCTGAACCGATTTCAACCAAATTCAATAGCGATCTTAACAGCTGCGAAATACTCTAAACTGCAAAATTTCAGAACGATCGGAGTGAAATTGCGACCTGTAGTCGACGAACAACTTTACATGGACAGACGGACGGACAGACATGCTTAAATCGACTCAGCTACTGATTCTGAGTCGATCGGTATACATGAAGGTGGGTCTAGCTGTGTTATTTTCAGGTGTTACAAACATCTGCCGTGAAACAAACTTATAATACCCTGTACCACAGTGTGGTGTAGGGTATAAAAAGACAAGTCAAAAATCCTTTCGACCCCACGAAGGATAAATTAAAACAATGTTTTCAGAATTTAAGCAATACCAAGATTAGTAAGACGAGTGCTCTTACAGGACTCTGGACGGTTTTGCACACCAACGAGCGTTGCTTTAGTGACGTACACTTCACCTCTTGGTTAACTAACCTTTAGTAGCCGCCGAGTTGTTTAACTATTCCAACTTGTAGATGGTAAGGTTATTTACTACTTAGTAACGACCGGTTGAGTTATCTACACCTTAGTTGACGACAAGATGAGTTATCTACACCTTAGTTGACGACAAGATGAGTTATCATCTCCTTAGTAGGGGACCAACTGGTTTATCTATTCCTTAGTTGGGTTATTTCCTCGTTAGTAGGAAGTCGGTTGGGTTAGTAAGAGGTCAGTTGGGCTTTATTCTCCATAGTAAGAGGGCAGTTGGGTTATCTTCTTCTTGGTAAGAGGTCTGTTGTGTTATATACGAGTATGTTCAAAAAATATCGCGTATTGTATTTTTCAAAAAGTATTTACTTATTCATGAATATCTATTTTGTCCCCTTCATAGTAATTCCCCTCGGATATAATACACTTCAGCCAACGTTTTTTCCAATCCTCGAATCACTTCAAATAATAATTTTTTGTGATATTGTTCAGCTCCTCCTGCGATGCCGTCTTTATCTCCTCAATCGGGGCGTAGCGTTGTCCTTTCATGGGCCTTTTCAGTTTTGGGAATAAAAAATAGTAACAGGGTTCTAGGTCAGGGAAATACGGTGGCTGCGGCACCATTACTGTGTTGTTTTTGGCCAAATATTCGCGCACAGGCAACGATGTATGTGCAGGGGCGTTATCATGGTGCAAAAGCCAGTTTCTGTTCTTCCACAAATCCGGGCGTTTTTGGCGGATTTCTTCGCGCAATTTGCGCATAACTTGCAGGTAATATTCTTTATTGATCGTACTACCCTGTGGCAGGAACTCATAATGCACAACGCCTCTGCAATCAAAGAAAACTGTGAGCAAAACCTTTACGTTCCACCGAACTTGGCGCGCTTTTTTCGGTCTTGGTTCATGCGGTAGCTTCCATTGGGATGATTAAGCTTTAGTTTCCACGTCGTAACCATAAACCCATGATTCGTCACCAGTTATGACCCTCTGAAGCAAATTTGGGTCGTCACGAACCGAGTTCAACATCTCCTGACCAATGTTAACGCGATGCTGTTTTTGGTCCAAATTGAGCAATTTTGGCACGAATTTAGCGGCGACCCGACTCATGCCCAAATCATTGGTTAAAATCGAATGGCACGAGCCAATCGATATGTTTAGATCCTCAGCAACTTCTCTAATGGTAATTCGTCGATTGGCCAATATTATTTTATTTACTTTATCAATGTTTTTGTCTGTTGTTGACGTGCTCGGGCGTCCGGCACGCTGTTCGTCCTTCGCATCTTCTCGGCCATCTAAGAACATTTTGTACCACCGATAAACGTTGCTTTGGTCCAAGGTAGCTTCACCATATGCCACAGTCAACATTCGGAATGCGTCAGCGCACTTTATTTTGTTTTTTCACACAAAATTTGATGCAAATTCTTTGATCCATATTCTGAAATGGATACAAATCGAAGACAAGTTAAAACACATCCAAGTACAACAGCTGTCAAAAATCAGCTAAACATTCACAATGACCGACCTTGTCAGCATAAGTAAGGGACATGAGTATCAACATAACGCTACAAAAATATCAAAAATCAAATACACGTAGCCCGCGGAAATTTAAAATTCGCGATATTTGAACATACCTCGTACTCCTCCATTAAATACTTTTATTGAATTGGTTTAAAAGTAACTGAGGTTTTCTGTTGAAAAACTTCGATTCAGCTTTGCTGAATGAGGTTTTCTATAGAAAAACTTCGATTCAGCATTGCTGAATGAGGTTTTCTATAGAAAAAAGTCTAACGAAAAATACCGCAAACAAAAAATGTTGCTGCAATTTATCATACATTTTTTCTTTATGTGCATGCTAAGCAATAAGCGACGACACAACCTCGTCGATCGAATGTCCAAGCGCTACTGAATTATAGTGAACTCTCATTCAATGTGTGTACTCATGTACACCTGAGAGGAAAAACCCCGGGTAGTGCTTTTGCCCATCGCTGCTCTATAGCGTCAGTTTGTAACGGAAATTCAAAATAGCTTCAGGAGTGGTCAGACAATGAGAACCGCATCGCTGTTATAGCACTTTTAAAGTGTGGAATAAACATTTCAAAAACGACATTTTCAAAACGTTCCGTCCGCTGGGTATTAGTCGTATGTTCGTCTACCGGTGCATAAAACTGTTTGCGGATACTGGAGATGTCAAAGACCGCAACCGGTCGGGACGCCCTCGAACTGTTCGAACGCTGCAGTCAAGAATTCTTCATTCATGGCCATGATTAGAATACTCATGGCCATAAATCCATTAGTCGAATTAAAAAAGACTTAGGACTTTCAAACGCCGTACTGGACATCTGCTGACTGCAGCTTTAAAAACAAATAGGAGAGAAAAATGCAAACGTCTTTTGGTGAAGCACGCTTATAACTTGCATAGAAAAAAATCTTGTTCACTGATGAACAAAGGATTACAAATTGTGGACAGTTTTAGAGGACATGGTCTACCACAAAAGATACCCCAGCATCAATTCTCTTCAGACTGCTTTGATTCGTGCTGCTGACACTTTCCCAATGGACGAGGTGCGTGCGTCTATTGATGATTGACCAGAGCGACTTAAGGCATGTGTGAAGGCCAAAAGCGGACATTTCGAATGAATGCTTGCTTTTTATTTACAATATATATCAATAAATATATACAACAAGTAAGAAAGTTCAGGTGGGTAAACCGACTAATGAAACCCCTCACCTTGAGTCTCAAAAAATATTAGTAAATTTATTTATTTTTTTGTTTTATTTACATTATTATCAATTTAAATTGCATTTAATAACTTTAAAGTATGTACTGGTATTAAAGTTCAAAGCTGTTTACTTTTGGTACAAAATTCAGTTGTGTTAGAGGTACCAAAAGGGGCGTCCCAATAACGGTCACTTTTCTGTGGACTCTAGTTACTATGAAAGCATTACACTGTACAAAATTTCAAGTATTTGTATGCACTGCTATTAAAGTTATAAGCTGTTACTTTTGGTGTAAAATGGTCCACTTGTGTGGGAGGTACCAAAAGGAGCGTGGCAATAGTGTAGATTTTTCACTGTATTGTTGGTACTATTAAGCCATTACACTGTACAAAATTGGAAGTCTTTGTATGCACTGGTAATAAAGTTTTAAGGCAACTTCGCCTATTTTTCTCGAGGTAATAGTGACTAATAAACTAATACTATGTGTAGAATTTCAGGGGATTCAAATATGTAGTATAGAAGTTATTAAATAATCAATATTTCACTAAATGTTAACCCTTTGGGGGGGAGGTACTAGAGGGAGTGGACCAATATGGCTCATCTTCGAACTTAGCCGGAGAAAGAAGAAAATATTACCACATACCAAATTTTAATTCAATCGGTTACTCCTTTCGAGAGTTATCGTGCGCTCCAGCCAGCAGACACACAGGCAGACGAACGGACGGACATTGCTCATTCGACTTAAAATTACCCAAAACGGATATCTGCCGAACAGACTTAGGGTCTTAGGTCACTCCTTCGATGTGTTACACTTTTGGGCTCGTAGCAAATGATATATACCCACCTCTCTAAGGTGAAGGGATAACAAATTTGGTCCAAAAGCATTCATTAATTTGAATGTTATTGTATAAAATGTATGTAACAGTATTTATGTCCCTACTGAGTATACTGATCCCAGAGCTGGTTTAATACGGGCATATCACTATTCTAAAGACGTATGCATTGATTTGTACATATTAATAAATAAGGGTTAAAAGCAAAGTACGCGACCATTTCAGTTATCTCCTCCATAGTTGGCGCTCATTTGGGCTATCTTCTCCTTAGTAGTTATATACTCCTTAGGTGACGATCAGCTAAATTATCAGTAGAGGACCACGTGAGTTATCTACTCCTTAGTAGGCGACCCGTTGGGTTATATATTCTTTAGTTGAAGATCATTTAGGTTATCTACACCTTAGTAGGTAACCAGATGAGTTATACTCCCATGTAGATGACCAGTTGTGTTATAAATTCTTTAGTAAATTGCCAGTTGTGTTATTTACTTCTTGGTAGATTCCCAGTTGGGTTATCTAGTTCTTAGTATACAGGCAGTTGGGTTATCTATTCCTTAGAAGATGCACCGTTTGGTAAAATATTCCTTTGTAGATGCCCAGTTGGGTTATTTATTCATTAGTATGCAGCCATATGGGTTGTATACTCCTTAGTAAACGACCAGTTGGGTGATCTACTCCTTAGTAAACGACCGAAATACCTCTACACCTTAGGACCAGTTGCGTTATATACAGGGTGGCTGATATGTATTGCAACCAACTTCAGGTTGCTATCATTTCTAAACCGCTAGTCTGATAGCTGACAGATTTATTTCAGTGACAGTTCATTTTATTGTTTACAAGCTTACAAAAGCATTTTGATCTATTGCATTCAGAAAAAAGTTATTCGTGATGGAATTCAAGCGTGATAGTGTGATTGCTTTATATTTGGGTGGAAAAACACAAGTGGCTATCGTTAGAGCCCTCCAGCATTTAAATGTGAATAAATCTTTTGATTCTCGTACCATCGCTCGTTACCGTGATACTGGCAGTGTTGCATCGCGTCCAAAAAGTGGACGAAAAAAACGGTAACAACACCAGAAATGATATGAAAAGTGAAGGCCAGATTTGATCGAAATCCACGCCGCAGTGGTAGAAAAATTGCTCGTGAGCTGAACATATCGCGAGAACGGATACAACACATATTAAAAAATGAGCTTGGACTAAAGCCATTGAAGTTCCAAAAAGTGCAAGAGCTCACCGATGCACAAAAAAAAGTTAGACTGGAAAGAGCCAAGGTGTTGCTTCGCTTGCACGAATGTGGCCAGTTACCGAATTTGGTTTTCTCCGATGAGAAGCCATTCCAAATTGAGCAGTTTGTGAACAAACAAAATGATCGGGTTTACTTGCCAAAGAGGTCAGCTGAAAATGTACACCTTCGATTGGCCACCAGAACTCAAGCGCCGCCGATGGTAATGGTGTGGGCCGCCGTAACGGACGATGGTCGCTCCCCGCTCGTATTCATCGACCATGGGGTCAAAATAAATGCCGAATATTATGGGGGAATTGTCCTAAAGACAGTATTGAAGTCCTGGGCAGACAGACATTTCGGCCGCAGACCATGGACATTCCAACAGGACTCAGCACCATCGCACTCAGCACGCGTCAACCAAGAATGGCTTAAAAAGGAGGTTCCCCGCTTCATTTCTACCGCACAATGGCCACCAATATCTCCGGATCTCAATCCGTTGGACTTTTGCGCCTGGGGCATTTTAGAGAGTAAGGTTCGCACTAAAAAATACCAAAGTATCGATCATCTCAAGACGGCGCTTCGCCGGGAATGGGCCAAAATACCGCAGAGCCACTTTCGTGCAGCGTGTGATGGCTTTGTCGGCCGTTTGAAGGCCATAATTCGTGCCAAAGGTGGCCAATTCGAACAAATCTAAACTGTTTCTAAAATTCTATGTTATTTCCGACATTTTTTGACGACCTGTTGGTTTATCTACTACTTAGTAAAGGGCCACTTGGATTATTTACTCCCTAATATACAACAAGTTGGGTTATCTACTCCTTAGTAGACGACCACTTTGGTTATCTAATTAATAGATGAACAGTTGGTGGGCGGTCAGTTGGGTTATACACTCCTAAGCAGACGACCGGTTGGGTTATATATTCTTTAGTAGAGCACCAGTTGGTACCAGTTTTCGGAGTTCAACCATTAACTAGTAAACAAATTCCAAGACTTATGCTGTGTCCGACACTGGTTTAGGTACTGTAGGTACTCTTTAAAAAAAGTATTCGGATATGTCACAAAGTATAGGGTCTTCCAACAAGAGATGTTTTTTTTTTGATATTCAAAGAAAAATGCCATTGTTTGAGATAAATGATCGGATGTTTATTTCATAATAAAGAGGAAGGTATGCCGTTAATAATGAAAAACAACATCAGCCATCAGCCTTTTCATGAAATTTTACATAACCAAATCGCAAAGTGGTTGCCCTATGTCCTCGATAGCCTCACGAATTCTATGTTTGAGGTCTTGAATCGACGCTGGGCTGTTGGCGTAGACCTTATCTTTCACGTAGCCCCAAAGGAAGAAGTCGCAAGGTGTTAAATCACGAGATGTCGGTGGCCAATTGTGATCACCTGTTCGAGAGATAACACGGTCTGGAAACTTTTCCCGTAACAGAGCAATGGTTTCGTTGCTTGTGTGGCACGTAGCGCAGTCTTGTTGAAAGTAAACGTTGTCCAGATCAATATCATCCAACTCCGAATCATTAATCATCCAGCGATAGCGCAGTACATTCACCGTAGCTGTTGATCCAACCTCATTTTCGAAAAAGTAAGGTCCAATGACCCCGCCGGACCATAAACCGCACCAAACAGTCACACGTTGAGGATGGAGAGGCTTCTCAACAATAACTCTTGGGTTTTCCGAGCCCCAGATGCGACAGTTTTGCTTATTGACGTAGCCACCGAGATGGACATGGACCTTATCAGTCAAGATGATTTTTCGATGGAATTCCGGATTTCACCATTTCAGATTTTTATCGTTCCATTTTTATACCCTACACCACTCTGCGGTACAGGGTATTATAACTTTGTGCATTTGTTTGTAACACACAAAAGGGGAAGAAATAGACCCATCGTTTATTATACCGATCGACTTAGAATCACTTTCTGAGTTGATTTAGCTATATCCGTCTGTCTGTCTGTCCGTCTGTCTGTCCGTCTGTGCATGTATTCTTGTAATCAAAGTACAGGTCGCAATTATGGTCGGATCTCGACGAAACTTTACACATATTTTTTTTTGGCCCAAGGACGATCCCTATTAAATTTGGTTAAAATCGGTTCAGATTTAGATATAGCCCCCATATATATGTTAGCCCCGATTTGACATGTAAGCGCTGTAAAAACTTTATTTTATGCCCGATCAGTATGAAATTCGGCAGAAAGACGTTTCTTCTTATATGAAGGAATACTGCTAAATTCGGAGAAAATCGGTTCAGATTTAGATATAGCCCCCATATATACGTTACCATCGATTTGACATGTGAGCGCTGTAAAAATGTTATTTTATATCCGATCAGTGCAAAATTCGGCAAAGAGACGTTTCTTATTACATGAAGGAATACTGCTAAATTCGGAGAAAATCGGTTCAGATTTAGATATAGCCCCCATACAGGGTTGCCCATATTCGACGGACCCATGTTTTTTTAAAAAAAATCAAAGAAAAAAATAAAAATTTGGCGGTTGGCAATCTTAATCATTTAATTTGTTCCAAGTAGATTTGTTTACATCAATTTTTGAATATGATATCTCTCAAATGGCCGCCTCTGGCGTTGATGGCGTATTGTGCCCTTTTTGCAGCATTTTCCATCGTTTTCGCCAACATTTCGGCCGGAATAGCGGCTATTTCTTCACGAATGTTGTCCTTGAGCTCTTCTACGGTCCTTGGCTTGTTAACGTAAACCTTTGACTTCAAATATCCCCACAAGAAGAAGTCAGGCGGCGTCAAATCGGGCGAACGCGGTGGCCAGTCCAAATCACCACTTTTCGACATCAAACGGCCCGGAAACAAATTCTTCAGAAAATCGATTGTTATGCGACTTGTGTGCGGTGGAGCGCCGTCTTGTTGAAACCAGAACTGCCTCATACGCTTTCGACGAATAATTGGCATCACAAAATTGGTCATCATGTCGCGATAACGCTCCTGGTTGATGGTAACAGCATGGCCATTTTCGTTTTGGAAGAAAAACGGCCCAATGACCGTTTTCGCACTAACGCCGCACCAAACTGTGACTTTTTCGTCATGAAGAGGCAATTCTTGAATCTCCTGAGGATTTTCAGTGGCGTAAATACGGCAATTTTGCTTATTTACGGTCCCATTCAATGTGAAATGGGCTTCATCGGACAGTTTTTTGAGTTTTTTTTGAGTTTTCACAATTGACTTCTTCTGTTGAATGTAAATTTCAACTATTTCAGAGCGCTCGCGTGGCGTGTATTGTTCCATGGTAAAAATCTGCTTGGACTGACGCTTCAAACGCGGTATGTCATTAAGCGATCTGACATCTCTGTCAAAAGTAATGGCGTTGCCAGATGGGTCCGTCGAATATGGGCAACCCTGTATATACGTTACCCTCGATTTGACATGTGAGCGCTGTAAAAATGTTATTTTATATCCGATCAGTGCGAAATTCGTCATATTACATGAAGGAATACTGCCAAATTCGGAGAAAATCGGTTCAGATTTAGATATAGCTCCCATATATATGTTACCCCCGATCTGACATGTAAGCGCTGTAGAGACTGTATCTTATTTACATGAATAAGTATTCAAAGAAGATCGGTTCAGATTTATATTAAAGCTCCATATATGTATATGTTCCTCCTGATTTGTTATCAATCCGCTATAGAAGTTGTATTTTACTTCCGATCATTAAAATTTTCCAGAAAGACGTTTCTCAATTTAGGAACGAATATTGCTTAATTTAGCGATTATCGTTTCAGAATTAGATAATATGTTTCTACCCATTTACCAATTATTCCAAATCGCATTGTAAGGGAGGTGTAGGGTATTATATAGTCGGCCCCGCCCGACTTTCTGCCATTCCTTACTGGTTAGTATTGGTGTAGTTTCTACTTGTCAAATGTCAAAGAATAAAAGCTTCAAAAGTGACAGCTACCGAAATACCGGGTGATTCAAAATAACACCTCTTGTTGGAAAACCCTGTAGATATTCACCACCTTCAATGGCAATGCCATAATAATTTTACCGGTATTTTTCATATAAATGGGATAATCGGTGAATCTATCTCCGTTCTCAGTGGATATATTATGCACTGAAAAAAAAATAGTAATAAAACTAATGATGACACATTCTTATATTAAGTATGCTACCTCGGCATCAATTTAATGACAATTTTCATTAAAATAATGAAAATTTACACGTTTTTTACGAAAATTTCCTTAATATAAAGTTTTTTGAATTTGAATTAAAAGCTATCTAATCATTAGTTTTGTGTACGCGCTTCTTTAAATGTACGCATTTAAATTAAAGAAAAAAATCATTATTTTTGTGCCAATCCGCATTATTTTAAGTAATATTTCAATACTTTTAAGGAATTTTTTACATTAACACTATGACGTAGACATGTCATAGTTTTAATGCCGAATCGGACTTAATTAACAGTATGAGATATTTGAGTAATAAATTTAAGGCTATGCTCCCCTTAAAGGAAAGGCTGTCTTGGTAATAAATTTTATGACTATTGTCATTATTTTTAAGAATACATACGAGAGAATTGTACAAACTCTCCCTCCCTCTCTCGCTCGGAGAATCAGTTTTGTTTGGTAATGTGTGAATCAATAATTGTTATGGAATGCTAGAAGAGAAAATAGAGAACAGTTCTGTTCGTTTTCTTTTAAATCGTCAGTTATTTACAAGCAATGGAAGGAAACGGTTGTCTGTTTACGGGACGCGGATTGTGAAAAAATTTGGTTGCTGTGAATATGTAAGTATACGTGCATACATACGTGCATATTGCACCTAAAATAATTTTAATATGGGCTGTTAACAGTTATTTTTGCATGTGGTTATGCCGTCGGCGTCACCATCGATCTCTGTGATAAGGGAGTGCGTGTGTCATAGTTATTTTTGCTGTATTTTATTTATGGCGATGTACATGCGTTTTTGAAGGAGATCTTGTTTGTAAGTCCTGTGAAGAGATTTGTGCCAAATGGATGATAAAAATGTGAGTAATAGATTTTGTAATACTGAAAGAGACAATGGGAAAATGTTTACGTACGTGAAAAATATTATTATTATTCTGAAATAAACATCTTATTGGCAATTACAAAATTAACAAAACACATTTTAATTGAAAGTATTTATTTATTAAAAATACCAGCGCATAATGCAGAAATGTAAAATTATTTGTGGCAATATAGAAATTTATTATTAATATAAAATAATTTTAGAATGGGTCTTTTGTGAGAAGAATGGCAAATTCTACAAAATATTTCAACGTAAGTATTCTATTATATATTATATTTCTCTTAGTTTTCAGCGTTTTCCAATTGTGATATGATAAAATTTGCATTTTTTTTAGTTTATAGATAATTTTATTTGATTTATTTTCAGAAAAAATTTAATTATTTTAATTTTAGATCACGCAATATTTGAAGATAAATGTGATGGATATATGAAAAATGCAGTGCTGAATGCCATTTATAAATTACAACAAATAAGTGAGATTTGGAAACGATAGATTTGGAAACAATATTTGTAAGTACATATTATGTATTTCCGAACAAATATATTTTATTTGAAAATCAAGAAATTTAATTTGGAACGCATATACATATTAATGTATTAGAACAAAATATATTTGCAAACTGACGTTCACATATAAAATACGTGTTTTCACACAAACAAAGTTATTGTTAAAAAGTTTTCCAAATATAATTTATTTAAAAAGATGTTTTCCTTTTGTGAATTTTAGTTTAAATTTTGCCTTGATTTCGTGTTCATAATTGCTTCATAAGTACTTCATAATTAAACCTGCTGTAAGATTAGGCCCGTTTGGTCTAATTTTTGTATCGTTTCCTTTATAAACGGTAATATATGTATGTATAAATATTGCCTTATAATTTGGTCCAAGGGATATTTTTGTTTTACTAAAATCAAAATAATGAGCGTTTTTGCTCAAGAATAATTGTAAATAAGCTGCTTTCTTTTCACGAAGTATTGAATAAAAATAAATATAAAATATTGTCTTCCATATTCATTTTATATGAAAAATGTAATGTTGACCAAATGGACTCTTAATCTAGGATTCGTACAGATTTGCTAATCTAACACCAGGGTTAAGAATGCCATAAGCAGCATTAGCTTTTGTTTTACAGAAGTAATTTTTAATAAGTTTTTGTAGTTTTGTTTGCTAACAAAACTTAAGGTTTTAAAATCTAAGTCACGATTTATTTTTTTGAGAAAATTATTTTTGATAACTTAATTTATATGAAAAATGTCACTTTCGCCACTTTCAAAACAATCAGTTTCTATTATTAATAATATCTTACATAAATATATTTTTTTTAACTTTTAGTACAGCAAATTTTGTATGGATCTATTATGAGAATTTGTGTCGTAGAAGAGTGACTAAATATTTCAGTGTAAGTAAGTATATTCCAAAGATTTTATTATATCTCTTATTTTTCAACATTTTGTGACAGTTTTATGATAAAATTTATTTTAATATTTTATCGTATATAAATCATTCTGTTTGACTTATATTCAAATTATTTTCATTTCAGTTCGCGCAATTGAATTTTATTTGGATATATGAAAAATGCAGTGGGGAATTAAAAATTTACAAATTGCAGGAAATGAGTGAGCATACAAACTATGTATATGATATAATAATATAATATTTGTTTTATATAATTTCTATTTAAATTCCAGCCAAATTCTAGGTTAAAAATCATTAAGGTCGGTTCCGATAAAAATTGTTCATGGACAACAAATAGAGAAACGAATCCCGCTATAGAATCGATACATAACAATACAATATTCGAATAAAAGTCAAACTTCATAGTGTGTTGGCCGATTTGTCTTTATACAATTACATTTTGTTTTAAATTATAAAATGTTCAAGGTTATCCGTAATATGTATTATATTTTTTTGTATAAAAATATAATACAATATAAAATATAACAAATAAAATATATATTTAGAAAGATATAGTGTTGTGTTATTGAATTTTCTATGAATATTAAATGATTTCAAAGAAAATGATTCATTTAAAAGAGTAACATTATAATCAATATAATGTAACGAATTTTCCATACATATTTAAAAAAACTGTATTTAAATTCATGTATGCCTTAAATTAATTACCAGTATATTCTTATATCAAGGACAAACATTTTAAATTTTATTACGATAATGTTTTAAATTATATGATATTTTACTAAAAATAATCACGCGACATACTTAAATTTACGCAAAAATGTGCTTATTTTAAGACCAAACATAAATATTTTTATTACCCAAAATTCTTAATTCTATGAAATGCATCCTCAAAACAAGTACTATTCACGTCTTTAAATTAACTATAAAACCTTCTTATTTTTATAGCGATTGTCTTTGGCTCGAAATCATTGCCGAAATCTTAAACTTTACGAAAAATTCATTGATTTTCAGTACGCTTTTTTTTAGTGTGTGTTTGATTTTGTACCGGTCCCATTTACCGTGGGGAGCCTTTGTTATAGGGCATTCCAATGGATCAACCTTTAAATAAAGAAGTAATTGTAAACCGTATCTGTTAGTCACTTTTGCCATGATATCATTAACATTTCCAATTCAGGAAGAGCGTTTCAAACAACCATAATGTAATCAGCTTAACTGATATCCCGGTGGGATACATTTGAAATGATCTAAAGTAAATTGATCTTTTTACGGAATCGCAAAACATCAACGGTATTAACGGCAATGTGGGAGGAAGAACGGGCTGTGTGTGGTACGGTCGCTCTCAAGGCATGATCTGCATTTAGAAATGGTGGCCTGAAATTCAAAGCTGCAGTCAGATGTTTTTCAGCATTTCCACCGTGTTTTTTTTTGTTCTTGTCAAAGCCGAGTTCTTTCAACGAGTAACTGCTAAACCTGTCACAGCAATTAGTTATAAGACTGTGACAAATATACTCAGTTCCTAATAAATCATATGGGATAATTGAAATCGTCACACCTGTTCGGGCTCAACGATAAGAAAAACTGAAGAAGAAGAAAAAACAAGCGAAATAAAATAAAAGAAGAAAAAACAAAATAATCACTGCTTCAGCAATTCTTCGTCGTCGGTACAATCCACAAAATGCGTAACGAAGAAGCTCAACGTATCGTTTGCACACAATGAGTGAGAGAGAGAAACGATGGACGGTACACATGCGCACAGAAGGACAGACAGATGGATGGATGGACGGACATCTACCATTACCACCAGCAACAACAAGAGAGCGAGGATAACACGGTGCTACCATAAAACTGAGCACAGATTAAAGTAAGCCGCCACCGCCGCTGCCGCCTCAATGCGAAGTAGAAGTAGGTGTACAATCTGAACCCAGCGAGAGCGAGAACGAGGCAGGTGATTCAAGGGAACGGCCTCCCAAAAAAGGACATCAAAGCGTTGATGGGCTATAGACCGAAAATTATGAACCGCCGCATATACAAATTACACACTTCATTAAAACGTCTTGGCTTTCATCCTTCTTCGTCTTCTTCCTTCATCCTGATTCGAAGCAATTGCCCTTCAGAACAGCCGAGAATGAATCTGGTGGAAGAACACATGCGATGTGATGATTTATCGCAACCGAAACCGTAAGAGGATCATCTGATTTGTTCATTTGTTCAGCATAACAAACGATAATTATGTAGACACTTTTTTTGAGGAGGATAATACCGAGGCCAATGTTTCAGCACGGCTTTTTTTGTATTCAGTAGTTGGTGTTGCACAGTGATTTAAAAGAAATTTTCTTTATCAAATATTCAATTTCAAATGTAGCGCCCCAGTAGGCGAGTTGGTAGCGTACTCGCCTATGAGTTTGGGGGTCGTGGGTTCGATTCCCACCAGAGGCTCTGGTCTGTCGCTGCAAACATTAAGCCATATGGTCTTTGTAACCCTGCCTTTCCCTGGTCCGTAAAATTAGAATATAAATTTACTTTGTATTGTAATTCATATAAAATAAAATAAAATAAAATAAAATAAAATAAAATAAAATAAAATAAATAAATAAATAAATAAATAAAAAGGACTGAATTCCCTGGTTGGAGAACATACATATATGAAGACTGCATTAAGCAATCTTAAATCGCCAATGTGGTACTCATACCCAAAGCAGAAATGATATTATATAGTGGGCCAAAAATCTTCAGGCCAATTAGTCTCTTAGGTAAATTCCCATAATAACGTCGAAAATCCCCAAAAACGGATTTTTTTAGTTTTTCCCCAAAATCTATTATACTAAAAGCTGGGCTCAAAATTCCCTTTGCAGTTTATGGTGTAACGCTTAACTTCATATAACAAGTAAAAGCGTCTTATATACCCTCCATCATGGATAGCATGTGAATGGTTTCGGGCACAAATAAAGTCATATTACAAAATTTCAGCCCGATTCGTTGAAATTTGTGGTTTTTGTTGCGTTAAGAAGTAAAATCTAGATGGACCTTTGTATGCGGGCTATATCAAAATATGGACTTATGGCTACCTTTGTTCATGTGAGGGTGCCTGTATAAATTAACCCCAGAATTTTCAGCCCGATCAGTTGACATTTGTGGTCTCTATGGCATTAAGAAATAAAATCGGACAGATGCTATACATGGGGCTATATAAAAACGTGGACCGATATAGCCCATTCTCAATCCCAAGTTACCTGCAGGTATAAGAAGTATCTATACCAAATTTCAGCCACCTAGCTCAAGTATTATAGATTGTAGCGTGATTACAACAGACGGACGGACAGACGGGCATGGCTAAATCGTCTTAGAATTTTAAGACGATTAAGAATATACATATATACTTTATGTGGTCTCAGATCAATATTTAGAGATGTTACAAACGGAGTGACAAAATAAATATATACCCCCAAGAATCCACCCCCTATAATGGAGGGTATAAAATGGAAAAGGTTTTCATATCCTAGCTTTGCGATTGTCGAAAATGTGCGTAATTTGGAGAAGCGTGGCAACACTATTAATAACTAGCTGGACCCGGTCCACTTCGTTGCCCCAGATTGAGATTTCCGATCCCGTCCATTTTTGAACCAATTACGTAGACTGCCATCAAATGCATATTTACTAAATTACAACACTCTCGCTAACAAATTGTTCAAGGTATTTCAATTTCAGAAATTTGCTTATAAGGGTGGGGCCACGCTCATTGGTCCGATCCCAACCCTTTTGGGCCATTCACGTAGACTATCACCAGATATATATACACGAAATTACAGCACTCTCGGTAAAAAATTGTGCAAGATATGACTCTCAATTTCAAAATTTGACTTATACCATATACATATACATAAAATTTCAGCACTCTCGCTAACAAATTGTGCAACATATCTCAATTTCAAAATTTGGCTTATATGGGCGGGGCCACGCCCATTGGTCCGATTCAGCCCATTTTTGGAAAATTCACATAATATGCCACTAAATGCATACACACAAAATTTCAGCACTCTAGCTAAAATTTTTTCTCAATATCAAAATTGGACCCATATGGGCGGGTCCACGCCCACTTGATATATCGAAAATTCAAGTACCCTATTTTCAGCACCCCCTACACATGTACATTCTGTGAAAATTTCAAGATGATCGGTCTAGCCGTTTAGACGTCTATACGGAACAAACAAACAAACCCACAAACAAACGATTTGCCACGCCCACATTTTCCCCGCCCACTATTTGCAAAATTTTTTTTCCCAAAACCATCTCAGACCAAATAGCTTTCAAACAAAAGAAAAAATTTTAAAATCGGTCCAGTGGTTTGAGCGTCTATAAAACACATACATACATACATACATACATACATACATACATACATACATACATACATTTTTCCATTTTTATATATATAGATAAAACTATAATTACTAAAATAAAACCACAGTGGGAGAAATTAAAAAAGGGAAATAATTAGGTAGTTTATTAACCAGATTGCAATATAACGTGGCATGCTTCTAGCAGAGGTATTAGAGAAGTTAAGTATTAAAATTGGGCCCGCTATGGTGTTCAGGGGCGGAGGTACACGGACTCAAAGATGGCCACCTCGGGTGAACGAAATATTTAAACGCAGCAACACACAATCAAGTAACTTAATAAGTAACTCAAGTAACTGAACTAGATTTTCACCTAAATTATGTCAGCTTTAATTTAAAATCAAGATCACTGAAGTTGGTACGATATTCTGATTTATACACTAATTTCCACAAGGTCGCTGTTGTAGCCCCACTGTGCAATACACGGTAACAGTAAAACAAAATCTGGGTACACCAATTTCTTCTCCAAAGAATTCTCTTGAAGATGGTATTTTTTACCCCTTTTTCCCATTGTGGGGTGGTGAAAAAAGGGCGTGGCCCGCCCATATAAGCCTAATTTTGAATTTGGGATATCTTCCATAATTTGTTAGCGAGAGTGCTGTTAGTTTGTGCATATGTATTTGGTGGTAGTCTACGTTATTGGTCCCAAAATGGGCGGGATTGGACGAATGGGCGTGGCCCTACCCATATAAACCAAATTTTGAAATTGAGATATCTTCCACAATTTGGTAGCGAGAGTGCTGTAATTTTGTGCATATGTATCCGGTGGTAGTCTACGTGATTGGAATGTGGGGTGACCCAAATGAAAAGAAAACAAGAAGTCTTCTGACTGGAAGATACTGAGAAAATGCGTGTCTAGTACCGATTTTCTGTAACTCGTGACAGGGATGTAAAATAGCATTTCGGTTTTTGTACATTTGCTTGGACAAAATGTACTTTTTTAACTCCCACGGTACCAGCCGTTTTTGTATTTTTTTAACTTCATAACAATTCAATTGTTTTATTTTCTACAATATAAATATTAGAAGCTTCTTAGATGAACTCTATGATAAATTGGTGGAAATTAATATATACCAGTACCGACCCCAATGAGTTTTCATAGGCATTTACACAAATTTTATTACAAGCATCACACTCGTATAATACGTCCCTTAACCAATTAATTTATCATTTACCATTTATTCTTAAACTCCTAAAAGTATATTTCACTGGAAGTTTTTGTTTGGTACGTCTAAATTTGACAATTGACATCAATCAGTCCGTTGGGGATCAGATCAGTACCAGGTCTTGATATAATCAGTCCTGGGATTTGTAAATGGAAATTTAAAATATATTTATTTATATGTCGAGTCATGAAATAGTTGAAATACATAATACGCCTTATGAGGTGTGGTCCCAGGCCCTATGTGGTAATATTTTTTCTATCTCCGGCTAAGTTCGAAGATAAGCCGTATTGGTCCACTCCTTCTAGTACCTCTCCCACAAAGGGTTAACATTTAGTGAAATATTGCTTCTTAAATAACGTCTATACTACTTACTCGAATTTTCCGAAATTCCACACATAGTACTAGTTTATTAGTAGATTACACCTCAAGAAAAATGGGCGAAGTTGCCACGCCCCTTTTGGTACCTCCCACAAAAATGGACCATTTTGCACCATACCTTTAATACCAGTACATAAAAATACGTAAGATTTTGTACAGTATTTATAGTGCCTACATTCCGGTAAATAATGGGCATTGTTTTGGTACCTCCCACTCAAAAGGAACTTTTTGTACCAAAAGTTAACAGCTTTTAACTTTGTTACCAGTGCATACCTGAAATTACAGTGTAATGCTTTTATAGTACCTAGAGTCTAGAGAAAAGTGCCCGTAATGGCACGCCCCGTTTAGTACTTCCCACACAAATGGACCAAATTGTGTACGGTGTAATGCTTTTATGGTATCTAGAGTCCAGAGAAAAGTGACCGTTATTGGCTCGCCCCTTTTGGTACCTCCCACACAAATGGACCATTTGTACCAAATGTAAATAGCTGTTAACATTAATACCAGGACATACTTTAAAGTTATTAAACGCAATTTACAATTTTGCTGGCACGATAAAAACCATTAATTTTTGTTGCAATTTTTGGAAGCTAGAAGAAAACAGTCCCTAGTTGAAGAATATCTATTGATAAATGTAGAAATTATAGCTCTTTTGGTACAAATACGAGTAAGAGAACTTTACCATAATCCGGTTTTTTCGCACCCACTATTGTGAACAAGGATATATGTCAGATGCTACAGGTCAAAAGTGTAACATATCGATGGAGTGACCTAAGAGACCCCAAGATATTTGGCAGATATCCATTTTGGGCCATTTTAAGTCATTTAAGCAGTGTCCGTCTGCCTGCCTGGTTGATGCGCACGATTAATTTCGACAGGATTAGCCGATTGACTTCAAATTTGATATGTGTCAATATTTTTTCTCTCTCAGACTCAGACAAACGGTCAAAATTTTGTGAAATATTGATTATCTCATAACTTATACACTACTGTTCAGAATCATTGACCATTGCACAAATAGTATTAGCTTCTTGGTCGCTATCAGCTTGAGAAAAATGGGCGAATTGATTCCAGTCTATACAAAACATACAATTTCGTACAGTGTAATGTTTTTATAGTACCCATAGTATAATAAAAAATGGGCATTATTGCCACACTCCTGTTGGTACCCCCAAAACAAAATTGCCAAAATAAAAAATATGAAAAATATTTTTTTTAATTTCCCTACTTTTACAATAAGGGTCATAATTTATTCATTTATACATAAATCGTATTCAAATAGGCACTGTTTTCTTCGTTGGGATGCTAGCTTTCAAAAAATAAAAGCGATTTTTTATTGTTTTTTCGTGCCAGCAAAAAATGATGTTTTTGAAAAAAAATCGATTTTTTAATGAGGTTTTGAGCATTGTTAGCACTTAATTTTAATGGCATCTTGGCTTTATCGAGCTTATACTTGAAAATAATATGGTTGAAATACTAAAGATACATTCCATGAAAATTGGAATTCTAGAAAAAAAAATTTAAAAAAAACTTTGCCATAAAAAAATTGGTTTTGGTTTCATAGAATATGCCAATATATAAAAATAAAGTGTATACAAAAAAAGGTTTTAGGTCTCGGACACAAAAAACCAGTAAGGAAAAGCAGAAAGTCGGGCGGGGCCGACTATATAATACCATACACCTCCCTTACAATGCGATAAAGGTCATTGCGAAAATAATTTGGAATAATTGGTAAGTAGGCAGGAACATATTATCTAATTCTAAGCCGATAATCGCTAAATTAAGCAATATTCGTTCCTAAATTGAGAAACATCTTTCCGGAAAATATTAATGATCAAAAGTAAAGTACAACTTCTAAAGCGCGTTGATACCAAATCAGGAGGAACATATATATGGAGGTTATATATAAATCTGAACCGATTTTCCCTGAATACTCATTCATGTAAAAAGACCTCTTTCTGTAGAATTTCGTACTGATCGGATATAAAATACAGTCTCTACAGCGCTTACATGTCAAATCGGGGGTAATATATATATGTGGGCTATATCTAAATCTCAACCGATTTCCCTCAAATTTGGCAGTATTAATTCATGTAATAAGAAACCTCTTTCTGCCGAATTTCGTACTGATCGGATTTAAAATACACTTTTTACAGCGCTTACATGTAAAATCGGGGGTAACATATATATGGGGGCTATATCTAAATCTGAACCGAATTTGGCAGTATTCCTTCATGTAATAAGAAACCTCTTTCTGCCGAATTTTACACTGATCGGTTATAAAATAAATTTTTTACGGCGCTTACATGTGAAATCGGGGGTAACGTATATATGGGGGCTATATCTAAATCTGAACCGATTTCTTCCAAATTTAACAGTGTTCATTCATATAATAGGAGACCGCTTTCTGCTGAATTTCATACTGATCGGATATAAAATAAAGTTTTTACAGCGCTTACATGTCAAATCGGGGCTAACATATATATGGGGGCTATATCCAAATCTAAACCGATTTTAACCAAATTAAATAGGGATCGTCCTTGGGCAAAAAAAAAGATATGTGTAAAGTTTCGTCAAGATCGGGCCATAATTGCGACCTGTACTTTGATTACAAGAATACATCTACAGACAGACGAACGGACGGACAGACAGAAAGACGGACATAGCTAAATCGACTCAGAAAGTGATTACAAGTCGATCGGTATAATAAACAATGGGTCTATCTCTTCTCCTTTTGGGTGTTACAAACAAATGCACAAAGTCATAATACCCAGTACCACAGTGTGGTGTAGGGTATACAAATTTGCTTGTTGCATAGTGTAATTTGAAGATAGATTAAAAAATCTGAGATATGAAATATATCGCGAATTGACGATATGGCCTGGTTTTTTGTCTCGTCTGTAAACTAGTAAAACCGATTAATAGGCTTCATTTATTACACTGTGCAACAAGAAAATCTTTCCCGAACGAGACCAATTGGAAATGATAGTACACCACTATTTATTAGCTCGAATTTGTGTTTTATAGCCCTTTGAATTTCGAAATTCGGCTTTTTGTCTCTTCTGTAAACTAGTAAAACCGATTAATAGGCTTCATTTATTACACTGTGCAACAAGAAAATCTTTCCCGAACGAGACCAATTGGAAATGATAGTACACCACTATTTTATCACAAAACCCCAAAGGGTTTTGCGAAGTTAGCTCGAATTTGTGTTTTATAGCCCTTCGAATTTCGAAATTCGGCTTTGCACATAAAACGTACAAAGCTTTAACTTAAATATCCCTCCAAAATCGGGAGAAAACTAATTTCTCTCAAAATATCCTGGGTGGTTAACTACGAGTAGATTGTCATCTACAAACGCACACACACAGATACATTATACATAAACCTGATGACAAACGGTGGTAAACTAAGCGACGAATATTGTCTCATATTTTTCAAACTGGCTTTGGGTTAAAGAAACACAATTCTTAGTTTTATTTGTATTTCGCACCACTGTCTTTTGTACAATTATACTTTGACAAGATCAAAGGATGCGCTTTAAAAGTTTTGTTTCTCTGAGGCAATGGCCGTAGGATTTGTGAATTTCGGAAATGCCACAAATGCATTTCTAATGTCGATCGGTCTGTCGTGGACCGCCCTTCGTTTCGCACCGCCTCACGTAAGAGCATTTGACTCACTTGCAAAGTGTGCGCGTTCGAGTATGTGTGCCGTGTTTGTCTGTGCGAAGAGCGACGTCCTGTTTTGTGACTATGTTACGGTTTAAAAGGTTTATGCCTTTACTTGGCCTTTTATCCTGTGATGTATGAGGACATTTATGACTTTTGATTTGCCTTTGGCATTGTCATTCTCGTTGCCGGTGTCGTTTTAGTTTCTGTTTTTGTTTTTTTTTGCGTATTGTTTCCTTAATTGATTTTCTGGGGATTTCGGTTCCTCTTTTCTGTGTGTCTGCCTGTCTGTCTTGAGTAAAGAAGATTGATTTGTTTTAAGTGGACGCATTTTGGAGCTTTGATGTTTTGCGACAGTGTTATGAGACTCGAAGATACATTTTAAGGAGTTCTAAATTATGGCAACACTTTTGTCATTCTTGCCCGGGAGGTCACGGAGGCCGAAAGCATATAACTCACATTTATGTTAAGAAATATTGAATGAAATTGTTGCTAAATGCACAAAGATAAAAAATGTAGTTTAAGAAGTATTTTTTGTATTTTTACTGATTTTTCCAATGCAATATTAAACAAATAAGAACAATTTAGTTGAGTAAACTTACTAAAGTAAACTTACTTATATTGTGAGAAATGTAATATGGAATTTGATAGATTATATGGGAGATGCAGAATTGTAGAACAATTGTGATCAGTCTCAGTCTGCTGTAGTCACAGGAAAAGTAATTTAATATACAGAGTATGAAAACATTTATATTTAGTCGACTTTATACTAGAGTCGATTACTGTGATCTTCCTCTATACTAGATATCCGATATCTGTGATCTTCCTCTATACTAGAGTCGATCACTGTGATCTTCCTCTATACTAGAGTCGATCACTGTGATCTTCCTCTATACTAGAGTTGATCACTGTGATCTTCCTCTATACTAGAGTTGATCACTGTGATCTTCCTCTATACTAGAGTTGATCACTGTGATCTTCCTCTATACTAGAGTTGATCACTGTGATCTTCCTCTATACTAGAGTTGATCACTGTGATCTTCCTCTATACTAGAGTCGATCACTGTGATCTTCCTCTATACTAGAGTCGATCACTGTGATCTTCCTCTATACTAGAGTCGATCACTGTGATCTTCCTCTATACTAGAGTCGATCACTGTGATCTTCCTCTATACTAGAGTCGATCACTGTGATCTTCCTCTATGCTAGAGTCGATCACTGTGATCTTCCTCTATACTAGAGTCGATCACTGTGATCTTCCTCTATACTAGAGTCGATCACTGTGATCTTCCTCTATACTAGAGTCGATCACTGTGATCTTCCTCTATACTAGAGTCGATCACTGTGATCTTCCTCTATACCAGAGTCGATCACTGTGATCTTCCTCTATACTAGAGTCGATCACTGTGATCTACCTCTATACCAGAGTCAATCACTGTGATCTACCTCTATACTAGAGTCGATCACTGTGATCTTCCTCTATACTAGAGTCGATCACTGTGATCTTCCTCTATACTAGAGTCGATCACTGTGATCTTCCTCTATACTAGAGTCGATCACTGTGATCTTCCTCTATACTAGAGTCGATCACTGTGATCTTCCTCTATACTAGAGTCGATCACTGTGATCTTCCTCTATACTAGAGTCGATCACTGTGATCTTCCTCTATACTAGAGTCGATCACTGTGATCTTCCTCTATACTAGAGTCGATCACTGTGATCTTCCTCTATACTAGAGTCGATCACTGTGATCTTCCTCTATACTAGAGTCGATCACTGTGATCTTCCTCTATACTAGAGTCGATCACTGTGATCTTCCTCTATACTAGAGTCGACCACTGAGCTCTTCCTCTTTACTGGAGGCGACCTCTGGGATCTTTCTCAATTTTTATAGTGTCAGTTCTGACGAGGCAATGTCTGATCGGCGAATACACCAGGAAGTTGGGAATTGAACCCAGTAACTTCTGCAGAAGGTTTAGAGATGAGGAAGAAGTGGAGAGCATTGACCACCTGCTTTGTTTCTGTTGCGCATTGATGAACCGACGTCTAAATATACTTGAGTCTACAAAGTCTGACGGATCTGTCCAGTTCCGATATTCGTATTTTGATAAATTTGTGTATCAAACAGGTCGATGAGGTGCAACAGTACAGGTGGTAGCACTGGGGACCGCAATTGGTCAATATGAGCGGGAAACTACGGCTCATGGGGTCTACATCTAAATCTGAACCTTCGTCTTTTAATAAGGGCAAAAATAATCTGGCACAATTCATCATGATCGGACCAGCAATACGATCTGTTCGTTGAATAAAAGATTACCTTTGCAGACGGACGGACAAGGTTAAATCAATTCCAAAAAAATTATTGCAAGAAATGAAGAGTCTTTAGGTGTTACCAACAATGCAGAAACTCATGTCATGATAACTCTCGTAATTGCCAGACGTTTCCATGTCTAAAAGCAATGTAAGCAATGTGCGAAAGATCGTGAAATTGGTTTGGATCCTAGTAAACAACCTTATTTCGGTGATTACTTTTATCCTACTTAAATTTCTATTTTCATCTTATATAGTTTTTATTTGTGCAAACATTTGAGGGTTAAAAACAACTTCTGCATTATTTTTAAAACACCAGCCAACAGCGGATAAACAACTCAATTATTTATTTGAAATATTTTAATAAAAATACTAAATTATTATACCATTTATGGCATACATAACTAATCTACCGCGACTGCGGCCACGCCACATGCCTATCTACACTCACCTACATATCTACGAGTATCTATCTTAATAGGAATGTATATACAAATCTGAACGTTACGTTAAATAACTTAATTAAAATCGAACGAAAGAAAAAAATGTTTTATTCAAATTATTAATGAAAACCTCGCGTTTAATACTCGTTACCAGTTCACTCAATATCGATATAGCTCTGTGGCTATATGTCTTACGTCGCGCAGGCGCAAACGTAAATGGAGCCAAACAATGAATTGGTATTGTGATAGGCCGTCTGACCGACCGACCGACCGCTTTGCTTTGCCATGTATGTGTTTGATTGTGTCTAGGGGGAGGATGAAGGAAGGTGTTGGGGGAGAGGGCGTGTGGAACGAAAAAAACAGAAGTCGTTTTACAATAAAGCTAATTTGATATACGATATTTAAACAAATTAAAATCGTCTTATAAAACTCATATAAAATCATTTGATTATTAAACACGAAAATTAATTTCAATCTTTAATGAATTTCGATTGAATATCAATAAAAATACGTTTAACGAAAAACAATTTCGGATGATAAACTTGTAAAGTAGCCACAGTAGCACACACAGCGGCAACAATGTTTCTTGACATATGGCACAGTGTTTACAAAGGAGCAAGGGTGACGTGATTATGCCACTAATCCAAAAAAGAAAATAAAAAAACTTAAGAAAGTTACAGTCGAGTAATAAAGCCACCTCTTCAGGGAGGTATAATGTGATCATTTAATATGTTGTGAGGGATGTACGAGAATTTGTAGGACAATTTACTGTTTTGTCAATACCTTGATATCTATAGTGGGGTCAAGCAATCTTCTCAAAAGATAAATTACTGCTATTGTAAAACGAACTAATGAACATATCTCATGTATTGCTCGTTTGGTCCTTATAAAATGATATACACCATTCTTCGTATAAATACAGGGTTTTCCATCAAGAGGTGTTATTTTGAATCACCCGGTATTTCGGTAGCTGTCACTTTTGAAGCTTTTATTCTTTGACATTTGACAATTAGAAACTACGCTATTACTAAAAATGGAACGATACACGATTCAACGACGCATTGAAATTATTAAAATTCGAAAAATCATCTTGTCTGATGAGGCCCATTTCCACCTCGGTGGCTACGTCAACAAGCAAAATTGTCGCATCTGGGGCTCGGAAAACCCAAGAGTTATTGTTGAGAAGCCTCTCCATCCTCAACGGGTGACTGTTTGGTGCTGTTTATGGTCCGGCGGGGTCATTGGACCTTACTTTTTCGAAAATGAGGTGACGGTGAATGGATTGCGCTATCGAGAGATGATTAATGATTTTTTATGGTCGGAGTTGGATGGTATTGATCTCGACAACGTTTACTTTCAACAAGACGGCGCTACGTGCCACACAAGCAACGGAACCATTGCTCTTTCCGGACCGTGTTATCTCTCGAAGAGGTGATCACAATTGGCCAACGAGATCTTGTGATTTAACACCTTGCCACTTCTTTCTTTGTGGCATACTTTAATATTATTAAATGCAATTTATATTGATAATAATTTAATTAAAACAAAAAATAAATTTACAAATATTTTTTTTTGGACTCAAGGTGAGTCGGGTAAACCGACTCAACTTTCTTACTTGTTTTTTGTTTTAATTAAATTATTATCAATTTAAATTGCATTTAATAACTTTAGAGTATGTTCTGGTATTAAAGTTATAAGCAAAATGGTCCATTTGTGTGGGTGGTACCAAATACGGCGTGCCAACAACGCCCACTTTTGCCTGCACTCTAGGTACTATAAAAGCATTACACAGTACAACATTTTAAGTAACGGACTTTCCAATACGGATTATATGATTCTGAAGTGACGTTTCGGCCATTTGTAATATGATATGATCTGCCATATGTTTTTCATTGTATTCAGTAGTGTTTACAATTTCATCATGGAGAGATATACGCAAGAACAACATTTACAAATTATTCAGTTTTATTATCAAAATTATCGTTCTCCAATTGCAACTTTTCGTGCGCTAAGTCCATTTTTTTAAATCCAAAAAAACCCTTTTCAGTCGACCTACGACCTTGACACGCATGAGCAATATTTTAGCTCTCGTTAAGAGCTATCTTTTTGCCATCGACCGATTTCCGATCCGACGTACCGGAATCATCGGTCCATATTTCTTCAAAAATGATGCCGGTGAGAACGTAACCGTCAATGGCGACCGTTATCATGCCATGATAACCGACTATTTGATGCCTGAAATTGAAGCTCGTGATCTCGGCGACATTTGGTTTCAACAAGACGGCGCAACTTCCCACACATCGCATCAATCAATTGATTTATTGAGAGAACACCGTTAGACTTTTTCCTGTGAGGATATGTAAAGTCTAAAGTTTATGCGGACAAACCCGCTTCGATTCAGGCCTTGGAGCAAAACATCACGCGTGTCATTCGCCAGTTACCAGTCGAAATGCTCGAATAAGTCATCGAAAATTGGACTCAACGGATGGACCATCTAAGACGTAGCCGCGGCCAACATTTGATAGACATAATCCTCAAAAAATAAATGCCAAAGAATGTTCTTTTAAATGATAATAAACATTCCCCATTCAATTTGAATTTTCTGTGTTTTTTTTCATTAAAAAAGTAGGGAACCTCGAAATGGATCACGCTATATATAAGGAATATTTTTCTGGAACATTGCGAATACGTACCCCCTTTTTTTAAGAATTAATTTTCGTTCTTTTTTGGAATAGAATAAAAATTACCTAAAAAAATTTACACCGTCAAATTTTAATAGGGAACATTTTAAGGTAACGCGGCTATAAGTACAATATTCCTCGAAATGGATCACGCTATATATAAGGAATATTTTTCTGGAACATTGCGAATACGTACCCCCTTTTTTTAAGAATTCATTTTCGTTCTTTTTTGGAATAGAATAAAAATTACCTAAAAAAAATTACACCGTCAAATTTTAATAGGGAACATTTTAAGGTAACGCGGCTATAAGTACAATATTTCCATTTCTAGAGGCCAAATAATATTTTTTTTGGATAAAATACAAACAAACAAATTATCTTTGCTACAACAGTTCTGGGTTGAGAACGGTGTGTGCAACAAATAAGATTCCGCCAAAGCCGGGACTAGTGTTAGGTAGAACTTGATTATGCCAATGTTTGTCGTCTTCCCGTTTTTTCATATAATTTTTCAAAAAGTGACCAAATAACTAAATTTTTTAATCGAGTGTTGGATGACCCTCAGTTAAATAAGGAATCTTCGTAGACGAATATTTGGAAGCTCGGACTAGCCGTTTCGTATGACCTTTTTAGACATTTCGTCCTTTTTTTATTAAAAAAAGGGCAAAATTGAATGAAATATAAATACTAGACATCTGTAGTCAGATCTGAGGGAAAATTAAAAATATATATGGTCAAGTTTAATTTACAGCGGAGAATTATTTGAACTCACCGAGAGCTGTCCTTACGTAAATGAACTATCTTCCCACAAAAAGTTACTTTAAAATTCCACACTTTCTGGCAAAATGGGAAAGTCTCAAATAAGGTACAATCTCCAAGAGAATCTCCTCTCTTGAAGATGAAGCAACTAATTCTTACTTTTTGGGGTAAAAACGCTTGAATTCATGATAGATTTTTAAAATGTACACCTTTTGTGGAAAATGAGGGCCAAATTAGCTCTAATTTAGTTTCTTAACCCAGAGTCGGACTGTTAACGGTTTTGCACATGTCACACAGTAAAATAAAATGCAGTAATGAAGAAGTCTTTATAAAACGATCTAACTGTGGTACCCTCTCCTAGGGATAAAACAATGATTTTTCAAAATTCCTAACATTCAATATAAAAGGGGGACAAAAAGGTGGAAAATTACTTGAATGTATTTTCGGGGTTATATGACACCAAATTTGGTACCCTGATAAGTACTAAAATAAATAGTTTAAAAAGTGAGAAAATGTGTTAATCTCTATGTACCACAGATGAGTTAATATTTAACCTTCGAAATCCGTTCATTTTGTGAATTTTCATATCTCATCTTTTAAGGACTTTTTGTACATATTCTTACTTTTTGAGGTAAAAATTGACAGGACAGACCTAAATACATATAAACTAGTATTAGATTTTGAGAAAACCGGAGCATCGGACACAAATTCTCAAAAAATAGAAAATTAAATAAAACTGTGGTATATGAAAATGACAACATTTAAAACTCGAGTGTAGAAAAAACATTATCACTAATATGTATAGCAAATAATGCTCAAAAATTGTACATAAATACATTTTATTTACAACCACTGTGACACCCCCCCCATCCCGTCTTCTTTCAGTAACTCCAAAAAAGAAAAACATCTTGCGAATCACAACAACATCAAATCGAAATGCGAACAAAAAACAATTTATGAGATTTTATTCAAATCAGTTGTTTTGCATTCCACGAATTAAATGATCAATCGAATCAAAACGAATCGAATCGAAACGAATCGGCGTTTTATTTGATATCGTATCGCGCGGTAGGATTTATAGGAGATGAAATCAGGTTTATGATCGCTCTGTTTGGCTACTGTTTGTGCGCTTTTGGGCCGTTCCGTTGTGGCTTTTGGTCGACACCGCCACAAGATCACAGATTGGAAAAATATTGGTAGCTTCTGTTTAGCTTTATTTAAATTTAAATCTCTTGTCTCGCTTTGGCATCGATCTGGAAAAGAAGTGGCGGCATGTATTTTTGGTTGTTGTTGTTGATTTTTGTTGTCCACACGCGGGTACGCTACGGCGAGGCAGCAGGATAGATTAGTGTTGTTTGGTTTGTCCTTTCGTTAGAAATGTGATTTGGCGATGTTTTATTTAATTTTGTGCAGAAATTAACTCATAAATACCAACAGTTGCATGTCCCAAAGAGAAGCCAAAGAGAAACAACGACCGCCATGGTGGTCGTCACAATTAGTGGTGCTAAGGAAGTGCTGTAAGAAGAAGCTCTTTTATAATGCAAAGGCCACCTGTGCCGCACTGCACTGGGACACTTACAAGGAAGAACTTAAACGGTACAAAAAAGAGTTGAGAAATGCTCAACATAAATCCTGGATAGATATATGCTGTGGCGTAGAATGCTCATCCGAAGCCTAAGATAATTTTAGTAAAAATTTCAGAAATAAGATAGTTTTTGGACTACGTCTAGTGAGGGGTTGCTGGGAGTTCTCCTGAATACACATTTCCCGGGCATCTCTGAAAAGGCACTGAACACTTAAATGGAGGATTCCTTTGAAGTGCAGCCATCAGAAGTCGGCAGCGAGATTGTAACCGAATCTAGAATTCTTTGGGCTATCAAAAGCTTTAAACCATTTAAGTTGCTAGGCTGTTATAATTGCTTCCCGGCTCAGAGAGAACTCTCTGCTGCCAAAGCTACATACCAACAAAATGGAGAGAACCCAAGATTTTGCTTATCCCAAAAGCGGGAAAGCCGTCCTGTGCAGAGCTAAGCACTGTGTACTTCCGGTCAATCCGCCTATCGTTATTTCTCCTTAAAGAGATTAATAACGGGTGATCCAAGTAGAGATACTTTTTCAATAGCCTTTTTTTGACAGATCACGTGTGAGTCGTGTCATGCTGTCATGTTATTTTTGTTAAGTATTGTTTGGCATTTCATCATGGAAAGACTTACGCCCGAACAAAGTTTACAAATCGTTCAACTTTATTACGAAAATTCACGTTCTGTGAGGAATGTGTTTCGTGCACTTCGCTCAACTTATGGTCAACATAATCGACCTACTGAGCGTACTATTCGCAACATCATCACCCATCTTGAGACCCAGCATTCATTATTGGATAATATTCGACCGAATATACCACGTCCAGCACGCAGTGAAGAAAATGTAGCGGCCGTAGCTGAGAGTGTACACGAAGACCGTGGAGAGTCGATTTGGCGCCGTTCGCAGCAACTCGGACTGACGTATGGAACGACTTGGCGCATTTTACGGCAAGATCTTAAATTGAAAGCATACAAAATACAGATTGTGCAAGAACTGAAGCCGCCCGACCTTCCCAAGCGACATAGCTTCGCTCTATGGGCTCTTGAAAAGTTCCAAGAAGATCCGACGTTTTCGAGCCAAATTTTGTTCAGCGATGAGGCCCATTTCTGGCTCAATGGGTATGTAAACAAGCAAAATTGCCGCATTTGGGACGAAGAGCAACCTGAAGAGATTCAAAAGTTGCCACTTCATCCAGAAAAAACAACGGTTTGGTGTGGTTTGTGGGCCGGTGGAATCGGTCATCGGTCCATATTTCTTCAAAAATGATGCCGGTGAGAACGTAACCGTCAATGGCGACCGTTATCGTGCCATGATAACCGACTATTTGATGCCTGAAATTGAAGCTCGTGATCTCGGCGATATTTGGTTTCAACAAGACGGCGCCACTTCCCACACATCATACATCAAGGA
Source organism: Eudasyphora cyanicolor (assembly GCA_963930755.1). Lineage (NCBI taxonomy): Eukaryota > Metazoa > Arthropoda > Insecta > Diptera > Muscidae > Eudasyphora > Eudasyphora cyanicolor. The sequence continues at coordinate 222,085,335 of OZ005735.1, forward strand.
ATGTATTTATTGAGAGCACAGATAATTTCACGTTTTGGGCCGGTCGATTGGCCACCAAGATCGTGTGATATCACACCGTTAGACTTTTTTCTGTGGGGATATGTCTAAAGTTTATGCGGACAGGCCTTGGAGCAAAACATCACGCGTGTCATTCGCCGGTTACCTGTCGAAATGTTTGAACGAGTCATCGAAAATTGGACTCAACGGATGGACCAACTGAGACGTAGCCGCGGCCAACATTTGAAGATTATTTGATATACATAATTTTCAAAAAATAAATGCCAAAGAATGTTCTTTCAAATGATAATTAACATTCCCCATTCAATTTGAATTTTCTGTGTTTTTTTTTAAAAAAGTAGGGAACCCTGCTGATTGATCACGCTATATATATTTAATTATTTTAGGACTACTCAACAGCATTCCTACAGCAAGGGAAAGTTCACCGAAACCGTCCTGTATGATCTAGTCAGCTTTATTGAAGGATCCTTCTCGGTTAAGGAATATGCTATGGTAGTTTCCTTAGATGTAGGGGGGCCTTCTATAACATAAATATAGCCGCTACAATTACGGCCTCAGCAACCCTGGTGGTTGATAGCTGTATACGTAGTAGTGATGCGAATAATTCGCATTCGCATATGCAAACGCGAATTATTCGCATCATTTTAACATTCGCTTTCGTATTCGCATTCGCAAAAACCATCTTTGGATTATTCGCTTTCGCATTCGCTTTCGCAAAAATATATTTCGGTATTTGAGCGCCCCAGTAGGCGAGTTGGTAGCGTACTCGCCTATGAGTTTGGGGGTCGTGGGTTCGATTCCCACCAGAGGCTCTGGTCTGTCGCTGCAAACATTTAGCCATATGGTCTTTGTTACCTGGCCTTTCCCTGGACCTTTAAATTAGAATATAAATTTACTTTGTATTGTAATTCATATAAATAAATAAATAAATAAATAAATAAATATTTCGGTATTCGTTTCCATTTGTTAAAAGTGTTAAATCTCCTTATTCCCTTCACACAATTTGAAGATATTAATACCAATGAAAACCTCTGCCACTTTTCTTCAAAACAGTTGAAAAAATATGTTTGTCCTTGTGGTAATAGGAGGTAAAAATTTGGAAAACATTCTTAATACTTGAATATCATGGAAAAGTATCGGTTCAGTTCCTTAAATTTTCTGGTACTAAAAGGTCAACTATTATTCGCTTTCGCAAAAATGCATATTTTACTATTCGCTGTTGCTAAAGTCACTTTCGTTACATCCCTAATACGTAGGTTCATTCATAACCTTCTGATTAAGAGACGCATTTCAGCTAGTTTAGCGTCAACTGGCCTCCATAGATTTGTCAGCAAGGGAACGCCCAAAGAGGTGTTCTGTCTCCTCTGCTATGGAATCCCTCCATGAATAATATTCAGCTTTCTCAGGATATAATGTGTTTTAGCGTTGTTGAATATGCAGATGACGTAGCGATAGCTGTTATAGAGAAGATTCCGAGTACTCTTAGATACATGCTACAGCAGGCCCTTCATACAATCGCAAGATGGGCTTCCAATAAAGGTCTTGGTATTAACCCGACTTATACGGAACTAATGGCGATTTCTTTTCTGCAAAAAAGTGCAGTACTTTCGTTTCCCTTTTGTCGAAAACTGTACTTTTATAAAACATTTTGGAATTTTGAAATAGGAGCTAAGCTTAATTCGAGGGACTACATCAGTTTCAACTGAAAAGGGCAAATATTTTTAGAATATCGCGTCGACGAGGCAACATTTTCTTTTTCCCAGTAGATATAAGGTACCACCAGTTACACCTGTATCCTTCGCTTATCTGAAGGCGCAAAAAACTTAGGTATTTTACTAAACAGGAAGTTTAACTTCAAAACCAACATTCTGGAAAGAGCAAACAAGTCTGTGGTTGCGCTATACGACTGTAAAAGGCCAATAGGAAAATGCTGGGGTTTGAACCCGCGTATCCGAGGACATAGGAGATTCGTGAAATTCTATACAGCCGGTTCCACACTCAACAAACATGTGGGCTTTGGTGTCTTTTCTGAGGAACTTGAGCTATGCATTCCAAAAAAGTGTTTACCAGGCAGAAATCTTAGCTATTAAAGAACTAGCGGAATGTTTGAAAATTATTATTCTGACCAAAGTCGGTATTAATATTTTCTCTGAAAGCACTATGCAACAAAAATTTTGTCCAAGGGTTGTGGATAACAGTTTCTTGTGCAATTAGGTGTCACAAACACGAAAAAATATTTAAAAAAATTGTATGATAAATTTTTTTTAACATTTTTTTTTTTAATTATTTTTTTAAATTCCAGCTTTCATGCAAAGTACATTCAGTATTTGGACCATAATTTTTCAAGTATAAGCCTGATGGAATTATGAGGGCTACTTATGCAGCAAATATCGCTTTCACGTAGAATCGTTGGTTTAGTAACAGTAGTCAAAAATATGAGAAAAAAAATATTTTTTTTAAAAAAGCACCTTTTCCTTGTACAAAAAAAACCATAAAAAATAGAGAAAAACATCGTAAAAAAATAATTTTATCACATTTTTAAAACGCCAGCATGCTAACGAGGAAAACACTGTCTATTTGAAAATCTATGGATAGATGTCAAAGGTATGAGCCATTTTGTAAATGTTAGCGAAATTCGAAAAAATCTTCTTTCACATTTTTTCGTTTTGATGATGTTTTTGCTTATATTGAATTCGCCATATGTGAGAGAGACATATAAGAGACATTGCACTTGCATTTTATTTTTTGACAATTGATGTCGGACATTATAAAATTATAGAGAGGACGAGGTTTTATGGCCGTTCGTAACCCTCCATAAAACATGATATGCAATGTGAGAGCTATATTGGATGAGATCCGCACAGATAGAGGGTCATTCAACAATATTTGGGGTTTTTATTTATGAGGTTTCCATTCAGTTACGCGTTTTAGGGGCATGGACATCCCAGTCGTATATACAGGTATTGGGTGTCTACTTTCGAAGCAAACTATATGTCAGCCACAGGTACTGCAACGTATGAACCTTAAACCCGGAATTGATGAATGAAATTTCGTATTATGTAATAAATTAGTGCAGCTCAGCGCCTTAAAGAGATGAGTCGATTTTCTGAAAAATATTACAAAGTTATATTTCGAAGTATGAGTAAAAGGCAAAGAACTTTTCAATGTGTAAATGATTTCTGCTACATCTGCGGAAAATATGCAATTAAAAAATCGACGTGCGTTTAGTAAAATAATAGAAGAAATACATGTGTAATATTTTGGTATACGAGTTAAAAATATGAACGAACCGTGGACACCTAGTATTTTGTGTAATTCATGACACGTAAATCTTACTCGATGGACTAGTGGAAGCATGCGGTAAGTACTTTACAATTAATGTATTACAATGTTTTGTGGAATAAAACGTTTTAATTTTAGACTTCAGTGCAATTTGAAATGTCAATGATTTGGAGAAAACCATTCATTCGCGATACTGACTGCAATTTTTGTCTATGTTAATAGATTGGAGTAGGAAGTGTCCAAGTATTGCTAACAGCCTAATAACGGAAACATCATCAAGTTCAACTGCGTACTTAACTCTGAGCGATTCAAGTTTGAGTCAGAAGTCATCGCTTTTAACTCAGTTTTAACTCATTGATCTAGTGAGAGATTTGGAACTGACCAAAGATAAGGCAGCACAACTTGCATCTGGGGTGAAACAGTACAATATTTTGGCCCCAGATGTTAACATATCATATTATAGTCCGTGATATACCTTACAAACAATTTTATACAACTGTGTTCGAGGAACTTAATCAAACATACAATTCAAAGGAATGGCGGTTAATTGTTGACAGCAGTAAAGAAAGTTTGAAAGCAGTACTTTTACACAACGGAAATCAGAAACCGTCGATTCCCATTGCTCATGCTGTCAACACTAAGGAATCATACGAAACAATGGCTAAATTGATAAAATACATAAAATATGAACATGACTGGAAAATTTGTTGCGATTTAAAAGTAGTTGGTATGTTACGCCTCCGGGATAGCCGATATTTTGCCACCACTGCATATTAAGCTGGGGCTCTTTAAAAATTTTGTAAAAGCCTTAAGGAAAGATGGCAATTCACTCTTATATTTAAAGAGTTTATTTATAAGAAAGGCTTTTCTTTTAAAAAAATCGAAGAGGGAGTTTTTGATGGGCCTAAAATAAGGAAACTGATGAAAGATGTGAATTTCGAATCATATTTGACGTCGGATGAAATTGTATGGAGGTCGTTTAAGCTTGTAGTTTCAAAATTCCTTGGATCCAATAAAAGCCCGCAATATGAAACAATGCTTAATGATTTGTTAAAAAATTATGAAAAAATTGGTTAGAAATGTATTTTTTTTATATTTTTTTATAATATGTCCCTCAAAATTCATTTCTTGCATTCTCATTTAAACTTTTTCCCCGAGAATCTTGGCGACGCAAGTGACGAACATGGCGAAAGGTTTCACCAAAAATTGAAGTCCATCGAGCGGCGTTACCAAAGGCACTGGGATGAAAGAATAATGGGAGATTATATTTGGTTCCTCATTAGAGAAACCGATTCCGAAATCTACAAACGTCAACAAAGAACTCACAATTACTTCTAATGAAACTTGTTCATGTAAATAAACTCAAATGTACATAATATAAATAAATGTAATAAATAAAATCGCTATTTAAACAGAAATTTAAATTTTTTTTTTTTTAATTCTCTTACGTCTACCAAAAGGGCTATAATTTCTACATTTATCCATAGATTTTTTTCAAATAAGCATTATTTTCTTCGCTAGGATGCAAACTTTGAATAAATAAAATATTTTTTTTCTATTTTTTATGTTTTTTTTCGTCCCAGGATTTTTTTATTTTGTTGGAAAAAAATAAACTTTTTCCAATTTGTTTAATGACTGTTACTAAACTACTATTTCTAAGTGAAAGAGATCTCTCCAACATTGGTAGCCCACATTAATAGCTTCAATTTAACGTATAGGTCGACCTTATCGGGCATATACTCCAAAATTTATAGTGCAAATACTAAGGATACCTTCGACGATAATAGTATTTTTAATAAAATTTTTTTTAAAAAAAAACTTATCCATAAAAAAATTTTTGGTTTTGATTTTATATAACAGTATGCCACAATCTATACAAAAAAATTTGTAGGTCTGGGACACACAAAAAAAATTTGTTTTTGCATTGTGTAGTCAGGCTTCTCTCAAATCCCTGGAAACTGTAATCCTGAATTCAAAATCTGCCTTCGACTATCGCAGATCTTGAGATGGGAGCTACGGTACCTCAAAGTTTTCCACCTCGGCAAACTCTGTAAAGACTTATTGTAGTCGGTTGCGTGGCTAGAAAACCTAGAGATAATTTTCCTTTTATATTAGTTATATCTCCACCTTTATGAAAGGTGGCGATATAACCTATCCTTCGATCCATAAATTCAGGTAAATTTCAATGAAGTTGTCGATATTCTTTACTTATGTAGCTCCTCTCTATTTTATTTACTTATCAGTCTGATTTTGCTATACACTTTAACAATATTTTTGTGTCAATTGTCCTCAACTTTTGTTTCAGTGTAACGCCACTTGAATTCGGTGTTCGGTGTCTCGTTTAGCTTCATTTGTGAATTCAATCGAAAACAAGTCATTGATTTTTATTCGCAATTTTTGTTGTCCAAAGCGAATAATAATCATATTTCAATTTTATTTAATATCTTCGACTAATATATGTGTTCATCCATAGATTGGAGATTTGAGATTTGTACGCTGTCGCACCATACAATGGATTCGTGCAAAAAACAGACTATCGAAATCAAAATGCAAAAATCAGTAAGACCAGTAGTCGCGACATGATATAAATTAACTGTTTTGACTTTGCGCACATTTCGGCGGCATTGCTTTTGATATTCATTTTTTAATATTAATTTTTCTGTTGCCGCCAATAGTCTTGACTATTAGAGCTACTGGTTTCGGGTTTTATCTCCCGCGCCGTTTTGCGAAGCTTCTAATGAATTAATTTTAAGCTATTCGATGCCAAATTTGCTGATCGGAATTTGTGCCGAAAGGATTAGAATTTCCTAGGAAATGCGGGAGTTTTGTAGGTTCATGTAATAGGTAACTTGAGTTCCATAAAAAAGGGGTTATTTGTTGGCAAATTTTTATAGGAAATTGAGCATTTTTAAAGATTTTTTTTGGAAATGAGAATTAAAACTAAATGTATATGTATACGGGGCAAATGAAAGGCAAAAATAATAAGGAAAGATTAATGAAGGAAGTCAATTATTATGTTAGACGATTTAAGCTGGTATGAGACAATCGATCCAGTAACAGTCGCTGCCAGTCCTAGTTTTTTGACTTTTGAAGCGGAAGGTGAATGGGATCTGGAAGTAGCTTGGAATTCTTATAACGCCATAACTCCCCAAAAAAAATTATGATTGCTCCAAAATAAACAAATGAAATTACTATTCAGGAAAATACATATAAATCCAGAGGCGGCAGAAAATGTTGTGTGGGCTTTGGGTGCCTTGAATCCTGTACACGAAAATGAAACAAGAGTATAGCTTTTGGCAAAGCAAGCCTTTAAAAGTGAGTGAGGCTCAGACTCTAAATCATCAAATTATATCAATAGTACAGGATTTTCCAATAAGAGTGATATGATTTCTTTAAAAAAAACACACACTTATTGTTAAGGAAATTCAAATGTTTTTTATTTAATGTGAAGTACAATCGATACAATTCATGAATGTCGTATGTCATGAATGGCACGTTCAATGTTGACTTGTAATTTCGGTTTATTGGTTTATTTCGAAAGACCAATGACTTCAAATAACCCCACAAGAAATAGTCTAATGGTGTTAAATCACAACTTCTTGGAGACCATTCAATATCACAATTTCTTGAAAAAATCGAATCTCCGAACTTTTCTGGCAACAATTCAATTTTGCATTTGCTGTGTGGCACGTAGCCACAATCGGTCAATGGCAAAAAGGTAGCCCTTAACGAGAGCTAAAATATTGCTCATGGGTGTCTAGGTCGTAGGCCGACTGGAAAGTGTTGTTTTGGATTAAAAAAAATTGACTTGTGGCACGAAAAGTTGCTATTGGAGAACGATTATTTTGATAATAAATAAAATAAAATACGAACCCTTGTTTCATTTCTAGTTTATGTTCCAAGAGTTACCCTGACATCATGGTACAATATTTATCCCTTTTCCCACTGTACCTCTGAACGTTGAAAACCCATTTTTTTTGGTTCATACGTTAGCAACTTTCCCCTTGTTTATGTTCCAATAGCTACATTCACACCCTGGTACAATATAAAACCACGTTTGTCCCACTGTGTCTATAAAGGTACGAATTTAAAAATGTAAAGTAAATCGCGCCAATGTACCATATTTAACCTTTAGAGTGTCATAATTAACCACTTGCACGATTGTACAATATTTTAAAATGATAATTGATATTTTAAGAACCAAATTCGCAAGCTTAGGCCGTATTTCAACATTTTTGCCCCCTATCTGTGCCATTTATTTAACTTGTTTTTCCCCACGGTTTAAGTAGAAGAACCTATTTGGAAAAAACAATTTCTTAGCTTTGGTTTATGCTGTAAGAGCTACCTTTGCACTCAGGGACCACATTCAACACCTTTTGCACCACTGTTCCATATTAAACACTTTTTATTACTCTGTGCTTCTAAAGTACGAATTTTTATACATATCTGGGACTATTTTGTTCTCCACATACCACATTTAACCAACTGCATCATAATTTTAACCTTTTTGCACCACAGTGCTACATAATTGCTTTGCATCATAATTTTAACCTTTTTGCACCACAGTGCTACAAAAAACATTCTTATTTCATATTTAACTTACCCTCTCTCCCTGTACCATATTTTTACCCATTGTACTAAATGTACGATTTTTGACCCACTGTGCCATATTTAACCGTTTTGGGTCCACTGAATCAAATTTAACACCTTTTTGTCCTACTATATTTTGTCCACTATATTTAACCATTTGTGTCCCACTGTACCATTCTAACACATTTTTTCCCACTGTTCCATAGTTAAAGCTTTTTGCCCACTGTACCATATTTAACCCATTTTGTCCCACGTTACCATATTCAACTAATTGTGCCCCACTGTACTATAGTTAACCCTTTTTGCCCCACTGTGTCATATTAAACCCTTTGTTTCACTGTACCACGTTTAACAGTTTTTGCCCAACTGTACCATATTTAACCCTCTTTGCTCCACTGTACAATATGTGAAACAGTTATGCCCCACTGTACTGTATAGTTAACCATTTTTGTCAAACTGTACCATATTTAACCCTTTTTGCCCCACTGTATCATAGTAAATACATTTTTGCCCACTGTTCCATAGTTAACGCTTTTTGCCCCACTGTACCATTTTTAACCCATTTTATTCCACGTTACCATATTTTACTATTTGTGCCCACTCTAACCATTTTTGTCATACTGTATCATATATAATTATTTGTGTCCCACTGTACCACAAATAACACATTTTTTCCCACTGTTCCATAGTTAAAGCTTTTTGCCCCACTGTACCATATTTAACCCATTTTGTCTCACGTTACCATGTACCATAGTTAACCCTTTTTACCCCACTGTGTCATATTAAACGCTTTGTCTCACTGTACCATATTTAACAGTTTTTGCCCCACTGTACCATATTTAACCCTCTGTGCTCCACTGTACAATATTTTACACAGTTATGCCCCACTGTACCATATTTAACTCTTTTTGCCCCACTGTATCATAGTAAATACATTTTTGCCCCACTGTTCCATAGTTAACGCTTTTTGTCCCACTTTACCATATGCATATAACTATTTTTACCCCACTGTACCTTTTTGCACAACTGTGGCCCATTCAACTCTTTATCTCACTGTACAAAATGTTTACCCCACTGTACCATATTTAACAAATTTTTGTCTCACTGTACCGTAATTAAAATGTGTCTCCATGCTAGCATACTTGAACCTTTTTCCCCGACTGTAACATATTTAATCATATTTTCTCCACTCCATTATTTAACCGTTTTTTGACCACAGTGCTCCAAAAACCATATAAACTATTCATATCTCATGTTTAAGTTCCAATTTTGGTAGATTGTTCCCTTTTTTCCCCATGCTCCATAATTAACCCGTCTTAAAGTTAGAGTTACTAAAAATCACTTCCAATCTCTAGTTTATGTTCCAAAAGTTACCTGGAAGCATTGATCCATGTTTGACAATTTTAAGCCACTGTACTATATTTTACACTTTTTGCCCGACTGTGCCCCGAAAACTACGAATACAAAAAAAAACTGAATACCCCGATTCGTTGTCAGAAAGACATCACTCGCTTCAATTTTCACCATTCTAATTTTAGGCTTTAAATTTGGCGGTGGTACCATATTTATACCTTTCTGCCCACTGTGTCCCTAAATTTTTTAAAAAAAATTGCTCTTTGTTCTTGTTTATGTCCCAAGAGCTACTCTCACACCAAATTTCACGATTCTAGGTCTTGACATTTGGACTTGGCTGTTGTAACCCTCTTTGCTCCACTGTACAATATGTGAAACAGTTATGCCCCACTGTACTGTATAGTTAACCATTTTTGTCAAACTGTACCATATTTAACCCTTTTTGCCCCACTGTATCATAGTAAATACATTTTTGCCCACTGTTCCATAGTTAACGCTTTTTGCCCCACTGTACCATTTTTAACCCATTTTATTCCACGTTACCATATTTTACTATTTGTGCCCACTGTAACCATTTTTGTCATACTGTATCATATTTAATTATTTGTGTCCCACTGTACCACAGCTAACACATTTTTTCCCACTGTTCCATAGTTAAAGCTTTTTGCCCCACTGTACCATATTTAACCCATTTTGTCTCACGTTACCATGTACCGTAGTTAACCCTTATTACCCCACTGTGTCATATTAAACGCTTTGTCTCACTGTACCATATTTAACAGTTTTTGCCCCATTGTACCATATTTAACCCTCTTGGCTCCACTGTACAATATTTAACACAGTTATGTCCCACTGTACCATATTTAACTCTTTTTGCCCCACTGTATCATAGTAAATACATTTTTGCCCCACTGTTCCATAGTTAACGCTTTTTGCCCCACTGTACCATGTTTAACCCATTTTGTCCCACTTTACCATATGCATATAACTATTTTTACCCCACTGTACCTTTTTGCACAACTGTGCCCCATTCAACTCTTTATCTCACTGTACAAAATGTTTACCCCACTGTACCATATTTAACAAATTTTTGTCTCACTGTACCGTAATTAAAATGTGTCTCCATGCTAGCATACTTAAACCTTTTTCCCCGACTGTAACATATTTAATCATATATTCTCCACTCCATTATTTAACCGTTTTTGACCACAGTGCTCCTAAAACCATATAAACTATTCATATCTCATGTTTAAGTTCCAATTTTGGTAGATTGTTCCCTTTTTTCCCCATGCTCCATAATTAACCCGTCTTAAAGTTAGAGTTACTAAAAATCACTTCCAATCTCTAGTTTATGTTCCAAAAGTTACCTGGAAGCATTGATCCATGTTTGACAATTTTAAGCCACTGTACTATATTTTACACTTTTTGCCCGACTGTCCCCGAAAACTACGAATACAAAAAAAAAATGAATACCCCGATTCGTTGTCAGAAAGACATCACTCGCTTCAATTTTCACCATTCTAATTTTAGGCTTTAAATTTGGCGGTGGTACCATATTTATACCTTTCTGCCCACTGTGTCCCTAAATTTTTTAAAAAAAATTGCTCTTTGTTCTTGTTTATGTCCCAAGAGCTACTCTCACACCAAATTTCACGATTCTAGGTCTTGACATTTGGACTTGGCTGTTGTACCACATTTTTCCCTTTTTACCCCACTGTGTACGTAAATGTTCGAATTTCGAAAAATCCTGTCAATTTCAGAGTCTACCTCATAAGGGCTACCCTCACACAAAATTTCACGATTCTAGCTCTTGCCATTTGAATTTGGCTGTTGTACTACATTTATTCCATTTTTCCCTTTTTACCCCACTGTGTGCGTAAATGTTCGAATTTCGAAAAATCCTGCCAATTTCTGAGTCTACATCCTAAGGGCTACCCTCATACCAAATTCCATGGTTGTAGCTTCAGTCGTTTGGCCTGGGCGATGATCAGTCAGTCAGTCAGTCAGCCAGTCACGCAACAATTTTATATATATAGATATAGATTTTGGCAAGAATTCATCTCAATAAAATGTATATAAATAAAATCTTATTTTGTTGTAGTCCCCGGATATTTACATACCTCACTTTGTGAGAAATGTAAATATGCACTGGGCTATGTACTAATATTATGAGATATTTAATTTTTGTCGGGTGTGGTCATAACTCCAATTATTAGCAGGACTGTTTGAATTTTAAAAACTATACATTGTGCAAAAATTTAGAGTATATATATGTTTTGATATTCACGATATAAGCAGTTAACTTTTTGTACACAATGGTAGTTTGCGTGGGAGGTACCAAAAAGGGCGTGATAAGAACGCCCATTTTTCGGCAGACTATAGGTACTACGAAACATTACACCGTACAAAATTTTAAGTATTTGTAGGCACTAGTATAAAAGTTATAAGCCGTAAACTTTTCGTACAAAATGGTTCCTTTGTGTGGTAGGTACCGAAAGGGGATATAACGCCCATTTTTCACTGGATTTTAGGTACTATATAACCATTACATTGTACAAAGGAGTTAACTTTTGGTGCAAAATGGTTCAAATGGTGTGGGAGGTACCAAAAGGGGAATGACAACTTCGCCCATTTTTCTCGAGGTGATAGTGACTAATAAAGTAATACTACACGGGGGAAAATCGTCATTTTTGATATGTTTGAATTGAAAGAAAATATATTTGGAAACTATTTTTTTAAATATTATTTATTTGTTAACAAATAAATTTTATTTGAAAATCAAGAAGTTTTGTTTGGAGCGCATATATTAATATATTAGAATATAATTTATTTGCAAACTGACTTTCACAAATAAAATATGTGTTTACACACAAACAAAGTTACTGTTTAAGAAGTTTTCCAAATATATATTTTTTAAACTTTGCCAATTTTAGTTAGTTTTTTTCCAATTCATCACACATCAATGCAATTTATATTTACAAAGATTTAAGTTTTAATTAAATTTTAAAAACATATAAAATGTATAAAAAAATCTGAAAACCAGAAAACTTGTCTTTAAATTAGGCATTAATACATTGCCAAATTACATTAATACAAATTAAACTTTGTTTCGGAAAAACTAGGTCTAAATAAAAACCAGTAAGGAAAGGCAGAAAGTCGGGCGGGGCCGACTATATAATACCCTACACCTCCCTAACAATGCGATAAGGGTCATTGCCATAATAATTTGGAATAATTGGTAAATGGGTAGAAACATATTATCTAATTCTGAAACGATAATCGCTAAATTAAGCAATATTCGTTCCTAAATTGAGAAACATCTTTCTGGAAAATTTTAATGATCGGAAGTAAAATACAACTTCTATAGCGGTTTGATACCAAATCAGGAGGAACAATCAATATAAATCTGAACCGATCTTCCCTGAATACTCATTCATGTAAAAAGACCTCCTTCTGTCGAATTTCGTACTGATCGCATATGAAATACAGTCTCTACAGCGCCTACATGTCAAATCGGGGGTAACATATATATGGGAGCTATATCTAAATCTGAACCGATTTCTCCGAATTTGGCAGTATTCCTTCATGTAATAAGAAACCTCTTTCTGCCGAATTTCGCACTGATCGGATATAAAATACAGTTTTTGCAGCGCTTACATGTCAAATCGGCAGTAACATATATATGGGGGCTTTATCTAAATCTGAACCGATTTTCTGCGAATTTAGCAGTATTCCTTCATGTAATAAGAAACCTCTCTTTGACGAATTTCGCACTGATCGGATATAAAATAACATTTTTACAGCGCTTACATGTCAAATCGGGGGTAACGTATATATGGGGGCTATATCTAAAACTGATCCGATTTCTTCCAAATTTAACAGTGTTCATTCATATAATAAGGAACCTTTTTCTGCCGAATTTCATACTGATCGGATATAAAATAAAGTTTTTACAGCGCTTACATGTCAAATCGGGGCTAACATATATATGGGGGCTATATCTAAATCTGAACCGATTTTAACCAAATTCAATAGGGATCGTCCTTGGGCCAAAAAAAAGATATGTGTAAAGTTTCGTCCAGATCGGACCATAATTGCGACCTGTACTTTGATTACAAGAATACATGCACAGACGGACAGACAGACGGACAGACAGACGGACAGACGGACAGACGGACAGACAGACAGACGGACAGACGGACATAGCTAAATCGACTCAGAAAGTGATTCTAAGTCGATCGGTATAATAAACGATGGGTCTATTTCTTCTCCTTTTGGGTGTTACAAACAAATGCACAAAGTTATAATACCCTGTACCACAGTGTGGTGTAGGGTATAAATATATAAGAATGCGAACATATTTTTGTTTAGAACAATATCCTCCCAAACATATAATATTTGTGTGTGTCAAATAATATATATTAGGAGTGTACACTAAACATAAGTATATTTCAAGCCGAATATGTTTGGGACAATATAGTACAGAAGCGATTTTTTTCAGCGTGTATGTGTACAATTTCAGAGTATTCAAATAAGTAGTATAGAAGTTATTAAATAATCAATAATTCACTAAATATTAACCATTTGTGGGGGAGGTACTAGAAGGAGTGGGCCAATATGGTCCATCTTCGAACTTAGCCAGAGAGAGAAGAAAATATAACCACATGCCAAATTTAAAGTCAATCGGTTACTCCTTTCGAGAGTTATCGTGCGCACCAGTCAGCAGACAGACAGACAAACGGACGGACATTGCTCATTCGACTTAAAATGACCCAAAACGGATATCCGCCGAACATACTTAGGGTCCTAGGTCACTCCTTCGATGTGTTACACTTTTGCTTCGTAGCAAATGATATATAACCTCCTCTCTAAGGTGAGGGAATAAAAAAGTTTATAAACGTTACCCCCCTTAATTGGTCCAAAGTCCCTATGGCACTAGTCCCCGATTGGTGCAAAGTCTCTATGGCAAAGTCCCTACAATAGAGTACATAGTTTACGTGAATCTGATATACAAATATGCTTCCAGTCTTAAGCAAACCTAATCTACTTCAAACATGCAGAGTCGGCAAAGCATATTTTAGAATGAGTTAGGAGTTATATATATATGTTCATCCCAAATTGCAAGGTAAATCGTATGATACAACTCGTTATTAAAAAACTTTGCTGAGAGGAGATCGTTGATCGAAATCCCACAAAAGACACTTTGGTCTTTCGTTACTTGTTTGTTTTTTTATAGTGAAACTAAAAAATATAATTATATTTGCTTATAACAATACCGTAAATCTCATTTGTCATATGTACTTCATTTTCAGATCGAGAAAAAATGCAAATACATCCCTCCTAAATATCTTTCCACTCGACAATTTCAAAACAGGAACCATATTATCGACCTATTTATTTCCAGTTAACTCCTCAAGTTAGTACTTTCCTTCCATGCATAAGAACATAAGTGTTATATTTGTTTACCCAAGTGTTTTGTTTTATAAATACTTATTGTATATTCATCTGCTAAGTGTTATAAATAGTTAACAAACGCGGCATTATCTCTGAGCCATATTGAACGTCAACTGCGAGGTAATAACGAGCATAGCGTTATCGACTTATACATAGTCAATGCAATGCTTGTTTGTTTGGCTATTCGCCGCTTGGTTACCGAAAAACAATCTGCTAAAGAGATACTATGTTAAAATAGGGTCTAGATAAATGGTAGAATAACTGTAATACAAAACAAATCCTTGATTTGCCAACCACTTGTGCAGTTTAAAATGAAAGTGAAAAGCCGTTAGAAAAGTATAAATTGTGATCAGCGTTACCGTTGTGCGACTAAAGTGGCATATTTGCCACTTTTTTTCAGCCGTGCTACTTTTGTGCACCTTTTATTTTTTGATACTAAATGTGCCCCTTTTCGCTTTTTTGTGCCACTTTTGGGCTTTTGTAAAAAAATCTGCTTTTTATACTCTTATGACAACACTTTCGTACTAACGTACGGAAATGCCTAACGCGCTACGTTCTGAATTAGGTTATTTAATGGGATATACGCATATGTTAAAACGATTTACATTTATGTGTAAGCATATGAGAATCTATTTCCACCGTTTCATCTTATTGGTGAAAATTCTGCGAATAGGTCGGCGTCTATGCAACAATACAATTAATTTGAGTGATTTCTTAATTGTAACAATATATGTGTTTATAAAAAAATCCAATTTATTTTTCATTAGGTTGATGTACATAAATATTATAAGCTTTTTATACCCTCACTTTAGTGTGACGAGGGTATATATCATTTGCTACAGAAAAAAGTGTAACACGTCGAAGGAGTGACCTAAGACCCCAAGTATGTTCGGGGGAAATCCGTTTTGGGTCATTTTAAGTCGAATGAGCAATGTCCGTCCGTCTGTGTGTCTGCTGGCTGGTGCGCACGATAACCCTCGAAAGGAGTAACCGATTGACCTCAAATTTGGTATGTGGTGATCTTTTTTTCTATCTCCGGCTAAGTTCGAAGATGGGCCATATTGGTCCACTCCTTCTAGTACCTCCCACACAAAGGGTTAAAATGTTGTGAAATATTGATTCTTTAATAACTGCTATACTACTTAATCGAATCTTTTAAAATTCCACACATAGTATTAGCTTATTAGTCGCTATCAACTCGAGAAAAATGGGCGAAGTCGCCACGTCCCTTTTGGTACCTCCCACACAAATGCACCATTTTGCACCAAAAGTTAACAGCTTATAACATTAATAACAGTGTATAAAAATACTTGAAATTTTGTACAGTATTATGCTTTTATATTGCCTACAGTCCAGGGAAAAATGGGTGTTGTTGTCACGCCCCTTTTGGTACCTCCCATACAAAGGTACCATTTTGCAACAAAAGTTAACAGCTTATAACATTAATACAAGTGTATAATAATACTTGAAATTTTGTACAGTGTAATGTTTTTATAGTGCCTATAGTCCTGTGAAAAATGGGCGTTATCGCCACTCCCCTTTTTGTACCTCCCACACAAAATGGCCAAATCATACCACAATTTAATTTCTCATAACGTTTATACCAGTGCACATAAACGCTTATAATTCGGCGCAGTGCAATGAATTTAAAGTATCTACTGTTCAGCGAAAAATAGGTGTATTTGTTAAACCCCTTCTGGCAGCTCCCACACAAATTGACAGAATAATTCGTGTAACATTCTATATTACATTACTCACAAAGTGAGGGTATACCTTAGTCGGTTTACCCGACTGAAACTTTCTTACTTGTTTTATTGTTGTTTTTTTTAAAATAAAAACCTTAAAATTGATCCCCCTTTTTAATGATCGGTGGCCCTTTTTTTCGAAAAAATCCCCTTTTTGTGCCCCTTTTTGAAATTTCCCAACGGTAACGCTGATTGTGATACCATTTCATGATAGTCTACTTATATTATACATACACACACTAGCTATAAGCTCTTCGCAGCCCGATCCTTGGCTTCAATGACTAAAAATGCGTAAACATAAAAAATGAACAATGACTGGTCAACCTGGTTTTAAATGTCGATTTAAAATGATTTCTTGCTCTTCTACAAATTGTCGCCCAAGGACCAGTTACAGAAAAAAAACTTATTTTATTGTATCTTAGAAAGAGGGTGCAATATTTATGATCAAAGGGCCACATTCGTCTCAAAGAGTACGAATTTTAAAATCTATCCCTAAAAATAAAAATTAAGAAAAATTCTTCTTGCTTGCAATAATACTAATTCTGGCATCCCCTGTCATATTTATCTCTTTCTGCCCCATTGTGGCCGCATAAGTACCAATTTCTGAATCACAAAAAGTGATTTTCCGAATAATTAGCAACTGAAAATGGAAATATTTCGCTAAATAACCGTTGTAGGTCGAAAAGGACTGAATTCTGTTCTGAATTCTTGGCTAAAATCTTAGCAAAACTTAAAATGCTAATATCTCGTTATATAAGCCCCGTAGAAGGAAAAGGGCGAAATTTTGTTATCACTAATTTTTGGCCAAAATTTTGAATTTCCTTAGCAAAACTTAAAATGCAAATATCTCGTTAAATAAGCCCCGTAGAAGGAAAAGGGCGACATTTTCTTATCACTAATTTTTGGCCAAAATTTTGAATTTCCTTAGCAAAACTTAAAATGCAAATATCTCGTTAAATAAGCCCCGTTGAAGGAAAAGGGCGACATTTTCTTATCACTAATTTTTGGCCAAAATTTTGAATTTCCTTATCAAAACTTAAAATGCAAATATCTCGTTAAATAAGCCCTGTAGAAGGAAAAGGGCGAAATTTTGTTACACTAATTTTTGGCAAAATTTTGAATTTCCTTAGCAAAACTTAAAATTGAAATATTTTGCTAATTAAGCGTCGTAGGACGAAAAGGACTAAATTTTGTTATTTTGGTTATCACTCATTTTTGGCCAAAATTTTGAATTTCCTTAGCAAAACATAAAATTGAAATATTTTGCTAATTAAGCGTCGTAGGACGAAAAGGACTAATTTTTGCTACCACTTATTATTGCCCAAAATTTTTGATATTCTTTGCAAAACTTAAACTTGAGGAGGACTAAATTTTGTTATCACTTATTTTTGGCAAAAATGCTGAATTTTCTAAGCAAAACTTTAAATTGAAATTTTCGCCGTAGGACGTAAAGGACTATGTTTTTATCACTTGGATTTTGACACATGCAACGGATCACGCGTGAACTGGCAAAAACATAACATGGAAATCCCAGCTAGCAAAAAATCACTCTTTATACATATTTTTATTTAAAATCCCTTTTTAGTGCATAATTTAATTCACATTAGTATTAGTTTTAATATGAATTATATGAATATTATGTTTGCAAATAACTAGTACGTTCGCTATTCTACGAATTGGTATTATCGGTTTATGCCACTAAGCAATACAAAAGTAGTGTTGTACAAGTACAATAAGTACGATAAAATTCCATATTAATTTATATTATTTTATGAGTTAAGTGAAACAACTTTACACTTTAATATTTTTCCAATTGTATTCCATGGAAATGTATATCCGCAGTATTAATATACCTAAAAACTAAAAGCAAGAAATATTTTTTTTCTTTGCTAAGTATTAATAGATTTCCCATGTATATATCTACTATTAAAGTTCTATTGACAAAAGATTAAACGTATATATCAGTTGCTGTATGTTTAAAACATTTACGATTACCACGAAGTTGACAAAGTGTACAAATTCTTTGTAGTTACATAGTTCGTATTTATGAATTGTAATTGCCGCTTGTCTAGAATTTAATATGAAATACACACAATAAATTATGGCCACTTTTAAAGTGACTTAAATATTCCTGTTTTCTTATTTATCATTAATCTAATTTGTGAAGCATAGCCAACGAAGAATTGTCATTGTTGTTACGTCTGCCATTGTCCCCGTTACAAGGAAATGTTTATGTTGACTTGAATTATTACAAGGAAAAAGCAAATGCAGGCCGACGATCAAAGGAATGGTCGTTCCCGTTTTGTTGTCCTGCCCATATCTGATATAAGGGCAAATAATGTGCCCCTGCAATGCAAAACGAAAGAAGATACTTTGTGGTTTGTTCACATTCACACACATTTATTATATGTTTATGGTCAGACGTCGTACTTACTTATATAGTAAATAGGAATTTACATATATTTCTTACTTTGTTGCAAGTCCAAGTGAAAGAAGGTATGTAGTATAATAAGTACACAATTAACATTAGGTTGGCATTTTCATTTTGGAAACTGTATTAAAAGCGGTGGCGATACAATAACATTCCCTTTATAAAACCTTATTTCAGGCGTTAAACAATTTTTGAATTTTTTAATTGCCTCCACTCATGTTTTCACTATTAGCCAAAGAACTTTTCTTTATTCCAAACAAAATTTTGTTTACTTTAAAAATTTGTTTGAAAAGGTAAAGAAAAGTTTCTTTGGAATAAATAATAGTTAATTTGGCTAAAAAACCACACGCAAAGAAATAATTCGTTACTCCCAAACGAAAAATTAGACAAACAAATATCGTTTGTGGTCTATGTTTGCCGCAAACGTTTATGTTTATCCCAAAACCCAAAGAAACGTTTATGGCAAACGGTTAGTGTACTTATCGTAAACGATTTACATTTATTACAAACCCTGTGAAACGTTTGGTGCAAACGGTTATTGTGTTTGTCACAACCAATGCCTGTTTATCTCAAATCCTGTAAAACGTTTGTTGCAAACGCTTTTTGTGTTTGTCACAAGCAATGCCAGTTTATCAATATTATTCATTTGATGCAAAAAATATCTTGTTTATATTATGATGTTTTATAAAATTATGTTTATAATCAAGAATGTACCAATTTTTAGCAAATATATACCCGGGAGCTCCACGGCAAAAACCTCGGCTATTAATTGGCTATTATCTTCTAATAGAGTTGTAGACAAACTGTAAATAAGAAAGCATGTATATGGATCAAAGCGATATGTAATCTTACCATATATCAAAGTTTTTAGTAAATTCTGACCTAAATGGTGACCATTCAAAAGTTTCCACGTCTGTGAATAGAATACCAAACTACATCAGAAAACAAGTAAGAAAGTTTAGTAGGGTAAACCGACTTAGCAATCTCCTAACCTTGAGTCCCAAAAAAATATTCGTAAATTTATTTATTACACCCTCACTTTAGTGATACGAGGGTGCAAAATGGTTCATTTGTGTACCAAAAGGGGGGTGGACACTTCACCCATTTTTGTTGACGTGTTAGCGACTAATAAAGTAATACTATGTTTGGATTAATCCTTTCGAGAGTTATCGTGCGCACCAGCCAGCAGATAGACAGACGTACGGACGGACATTGCTCAAATGACTTAAAACGACCCGAATCGAATTTCCGCCAAAATGGTCCATTTGTGTGGGGATACCAAAAGGGGCGTGGAAACTTCGCCCATTTTTCTCGAGGTGATAGTGACTTATAAACTAATACTATGTGTAAAATTTCAGAGGATTAAAATACGTAGTATAGAAGTTATTAAATAATAAATAATTCACTAAATATTAATCCTTTGTGAGGAAGGTAGTAGAAGGAGTGGACAAATATGGCCCATCTTCGAACTTAACCGGAGATAGAAAAAAATATTACCACATACCAATAATCGGCTACTCCTTTCGAGAGTTATCGTGCGCACCAGCCAGCAGACAGACGCACGGACGGACATTGCTCATTCGACATAAAATTGCCCAAAACGGATATCCGCCGAACATACTTAAGGTCTTCGGTCACTCCTTCGATGTGTTACACTTTTGGCCCGTAGCAAATGATATATACCCTCGTATTACTAAAGTGAGGGTATAAAAAAGATGGTTCGTCATAGTTTGTGTTAAAATCTATTGTTTTTTGGTATTTCGGATTTCCACAAAATCTATCTATCTATCTATCTATCTATATATATTAAAGAGAGTGTCTGTTTGTGGGTTTGTTTGTTTGTATGTTTGTTTTTTCCGTATAGACGTCTAAACGGCTTGACCGATCATCTTGAAATTTTCACAGAATGTACATGTATTGGGGGTGCTGAAAATAGGGTACTTGGATTTTCGATATATCAAGTGGGCGTGGACCCGCCCATATGGGTCAAATTTTGGTATTGAGAAACTTTTTTAGCTAGAGTGCTGTGTATGCATTTAGTGTCAGATTATGTGAATTTTCCAAAAATGGGCGGAATCGGACCAATGGGCGTGGCCCCGCCCATATAAGCCAAATTTTGAATTTGTGATATTTTGCACAATTTGTTAGCGAGAGTACTGGAATTTTGTGTATATGTATATGGTGGCAGTCTACGTGATGGCTCCAAAAATGGGCGGGATCAGACCAATGGGCGTGGCCCCGTCCACATAGACCAAATTTTGAAATTTCGATATCTTGCACAATTTGCTAGCGAGAGTGCTGCAATGTCGGGTATATGTATCTGGTAGCAGTCCACGTGATTTTTCCAAAAATGGGCGGGATCGGACAAATGGGCGTGGCATCGCCCATATAAGCCAAATTTTAAAAATGTGATATCTTGCACAATTTGTTAGCTAGAGTGCTGTAATGTTGTACGTATGTATCTGGTAGCAGTCCACGTGATTTTCCCAAAAATGGGCGGGATCGGACCAATGGGCGTGGCACCGCCCATATAAGCCAAATTTTACAAATGTGATATGTTGCACAATTTGTTACCGAGATACCTGGAATTTTGGATATATATATCCGTTGGCGACCTACATGATTGGTCCAAAAATGGGCGGGTTCGGACCAATAGGCGTGGCCCCGCCCATATAAGCCAAATTTTGAAATTGAGATATTTTGCACAATTTGTTAGCGAGAGTGTTGGAATGTTATGTATATGTATATGGTGGCAGTCTACGTGATGGCTCCAAAAAATGGCGGAATCGGACCAATGGGCGTGGCCCCGCCCATTTAAGCCAAATTTTTAAATTGAGATATCTTGCACAAATTTGTTAGCTAGAGTGCGGTAATGTTGTACGTATGTATCTGGTAGCAGTCCACGTGATTTTTCCAAAAATGGGCGGGATAGGACCAATGGGCGTGGCACCGCCCATATAAGCCAAATTTTTAAAATGTGATATCTTGCACAATTTGTTACCGAGAGACCTGGAATTTTGTATATATATATCCGGTGCCGACCTACATGATTGGTCCAAAAATGGGCGGGTTCGGACCAATAGGCGTGGCCCCGCCCATGTAAGCCAAATTTTGAAATTGAGATATTTTGCACAATTTGATAGCGAGAGTGCTGGAATTTTGTGTATATGTATATAGTGGCAGTCTACGTGATTGGTCCAAAAATGGGCGGGATCAGAACAATGGGCGTGCCACCCCCCATATAAGCCAAATTTTGAAATTGAGATATATTGCACAATTTTTTACCGAGAGTGCTGTAATTTCGTGTATATATATCTGGTGGTAGTCTACGTGATTGGTCCAAAAATGAGCGGCATCGAACCAATGGTCGTGGCCACGTCCATATAAGCCAAATTTTGAAATTGAAATATCTTGCACAATGTGTTTAAGTGAGCGCTGTACTTTGTGTATATGTATCTGGCGGCAGTCTACGTGATTGGTCAGGAAATGGGAGGGATCAGACTAATTGGCGTGGCCACGTCCATATAAGCCAAATTTTGAAATTGAGACTCATATCTTGCACATTTTTTAGCGAGAGTGCTGTAATTTTTTGCATATGGATCTGATGATAGTCTACGTGAATGGTCCAAAACGGGTTGGGATCGGACCAATGGGCGTGGCCCCACCCTTATAAGCAAATTTCTGAAATTAAAATACCTTGAACAATTTGTAAGCGAGAGTGTTGTAATTTTGTGAATATGCATTTGATGGCAGTCTACGTAATTGGTTAAAAAATTGACGGAATCGGAAATCTGAAGTCTAGGGCTTTGTAACTTTGTAATGATCGGAAGTAAAGTACAACTTTTATATCGCTTTGTAACCAAATCTGGAGGAACATATATATGGAGGTTATATATAAATCTGAATCGATTTTCCTTGAATACTCATTCATGTAAAATAGAAACCTGATTCTGTCGAATTTCGTACTGATCGGATATAAAACACAGTCTCTACAGCGCATACATGTCAAATTGGGGGTAACATATATATGGGGGCTATATCTAAATCTGAACCGATTTTCTCCGAATTTTGCGGTATTCCTTCATGTAATAAGAAACCTCTTTCTGCCGAATTTCTTACTGATCGGATATAAAATAGTTTCTACAGCGCTTGAATTTCAAATCGGGGGTAACATATATATGGGGACTATATCTAAATCTGAACCGATTTTCTCCGAATTTGGCAGTATTCCTTCATGTAATAAGAAACCTCTTTCTGCCGAATTTCGTTCTGATCGGATATAAAATACAGTTTCTACAGAGCTAATTTTGACATGGGCAGCGAAGCGCACCGGGCTCAGCTAGTCTTCTCTTTATTTACCATTTACATATCACATTAAATTGGAGTCCGCAGTTTATTTGCGAGATATCGCACCTTCGATAATTTAGATTCTTTGGCAAAAATATTCACTCCCATAAAATGTTCAATCATGTTTAAATACAATATGTTTCCGTAAACGTTTTTCGTTTACCATAAACGTAAATTATAAAAATTTTTCAATGCAAGAACTTTTGTTGACAACAAGATAAACTACGTTTACGATAAACGTTTGCATGCACTAGAAATATTTCAACTGTTACGGGAAATGTAGAGCGTCTGAGACAAGGAACTATGTTTGCGATAAGCGACCTCCAAACGTTTATTTTCTCGGTGTGATCTACTGTTCAGTGTAAAATGATGGTTTTTTTAAGCCCATTCTGACACCGATACACATGTAGAATTTATAAAATTTTTCCATATGTTAATTATACCCTACACCACACTGTGGTACAGGGTATTATAAGTTTGTTCACGGCAGATGTTTGTAACACCTTAAAATAACACAGCTAGACCCACCTTAAAGTATACCGATCGACTCAGAATCACTAGCTGAGTCGATTTAACGATGTCCGTCCGTCCGTCCGTCCGTCCATGTAAAGTTGTTCGTCGACTACAGGTCGCAATTTCACTCCGATCGTTCTGAAATTTTGCAGTTTAGAGTATTTCGCGGCTGTTAAGATCGCTATTGAATTTGGTTGAAATCGGTTAAGATTTAGATATAGCTCCCATATATATCTTTCGTCCGATTTGGCCCTTTAGTCCTATAGAAGCTGTATTTTACATCCGATCGTTTTGAAATTCAGAATGGTAGAGTTTCTTGATCCATGAATTAACATTGCTGAATTTGAAGAAAATCGGTTAAGATTTAGCTATAGCTCCCATATATATGTTTCGTCCGATTTGGCCCTTTAGTCCTATAGAAGCTGTATTTTACATCCGATCGTTTTGAAATTTAGAATGGTAGAGTTTCTTGATCCATGAACCAACATTGCCGAACTTGAAGAAAATCGGTTCAGATTTAGATATAGCTCCCATATATATCTTTCGTCCGATTTGGTCCTTTAGTCCTATAGAAGCTGTATTTTACATCCGATCGTTTTGAAATTTAGAATGGTAGAGTTTCTTGATCCATGAACCAACATTGCCAAATTTGAAGAAAATCGGTTAAGATTTAGCTATAGCTCCCATATATATGTTTCGTCCGATTTGGCCCTTTAGTCCTATAGAAGCTGTATTTTACATCCGATCGTTTTGAAATTTAGAATGGTAGAGTTTCTTGATCCATGAACCAACATTGCCGAACTTGAAGAAAATCGGTTCAGATTTAGATATAGCTCCCATATATATGTTTCGTCCGATTTGGCCCTTTAGTCCTATAAAAGCTGTATTTTACATCCAATCGTGAAATTTAAAATGGTAGAGTTTCTTGATCCATGGACCAACATTGCCGAATTTGAAGAAAATCGGTGCAGATTTAGGTATAGCTCCCATATATATGTTTCGTCCGATTTGGCCCTTTAGTCCTATAGAAGCTGTATTTTACATCCGATCGTTTTGAAATTTAGAATGGTAGAGTTTCTTGATCCATGAACCAACATTGCAGAATTTGAAGAAAATCGGTTAAGATTTAGCTATAGCTCCCATATATATGTTTCGTCCGATTTGGCCCTTTAGTCCTATAAAAGCTGTATTTTACGTCCAATCGTGTTGAAATTTAGAATGGTAGAGTTTCTTGATTCATGAACCAACACTACCGAATTTGAAGAAAATCGGTTATTAGCTATAGCTCCCATATATATGTTTCATCCGATTTGGCTCTTTAGATCCAATCGTTGTTATACCTAACACCACACTGTGGTACAGGGTATTATTTAAGTATAAAATGTCCCAAAAGTAAATTTATGTAAACAATTTATACATGAATTACAAAATTTATATATCAGAGTTATTCAATATTACGAGAGTGGTGTAGGGTATTATATAGTCGGCACCGCCCGACTTTAGCCTTTCCTTACTGGTTTTATTTATTGTTGACCTTTTTATACCCTACACCACACTGTGGTACAGGGTATTATGACTTTGTGCATTTGTTTGTAACACCTAAAAGGAGAAGAGATAGACCCATTGTTTATTATACCGATCGACTCAGAATCACTTTCTGAGTCGATTTAGCCATGTCCGTCTGTCTGTCTGTCCGTTTGTCCGTCTGTCTGTCGGTCTGTCTGTCCGTCTGTCCATGTATTCTTGTAATCAAAGTGCAGGTCGTATTTATGGTCCGATTGTGACGAAATTTAGCATAGTGCTCTTTTTTGGCCCAAAGACGATCCCTATTGAAATTGGTTAAAATCGGTTCAGACTTGGATATAGTCCCCATATATATGTTTCACCCGATTTGACATGCAAGCGCCGTAGAAACCACCTTTTACATCCGATCTTTATGAAATTCGGCAGAGAGAGTTTTATTATTACGTGAATTAACACTACCAAATTCGGAGAAAATCCGATCAGATTTAGATATAGCCCCCATATATATGTTTCACCCGATTTGGCATGTAAGCGCTGTAGGAACTGTATTTTAAATCAGATCAGTACGAAATTTAACAGAGAGAGTTCTCTTATCACATGAATAAACACTGCCAAATTCGGGGAAAATCGGTTGAGATTTAGATATAGCCACCATATATATGTTTCACCCGATTTAACATTTAAGCGCTGTAGAAATCGTGTTTTATATCCGATCCGTACGAAATTTAACAGAGAGAGTTTTCTTATTACATGTATGAACACTGCCAAATTCGGGGAAAATCGGTTCAGATTTAGATATAGCCCCCATATATATGTTTCACCCGATTTAATATTTAAGCGCTGTAGAAATCATGTTTTATATCCGATCAGTACGAAATTTAACAGGGAGAGTTTTCTTATTACATGTATGAACACTGCCAAATTCGGGAAAAATCGGTTCAGATTTTAACATAGTCCCAATATATATGTTACACCCGATTTGACATGTAAGCGCTGTAGAAACCGTGTTTTATATCCGATCAGTACGAAAATCGGCAGAGAGAGTTTGCTTATTACATGTATGAACACTGCCAAATTCTTATCGCAATGCCCATTTTCGCATTGGTAGGTAGGTGTAGGGTATTATATAGTCGGCCCCGCCCGTCTTTCTGTCTTTCCTTACTGGTTATTTAATGAAGTTGTTGATGGTTAGGCTTGAGGTCATGTATTAATTAAAAAACTGGTGGTTAAGGTTTTTTTTAAATTTTATTGTTTCCACTATTTCGAATGTCTTCGACAATCGTCATCCGGAAACTTCACTTTAAAGTGAAGGACTACATAATAAGAACAACAAATTCGTAGAAAAATTATTCCATATGAATATAATCAACTTGACGGATAAGAACAAACTGATTACTAAGACAGCCATGGCACCCAGAATACATATACGGACTCCCAAATCATAAAGAAGGCACCCCTTTAAGACCCATCTGTTCTTCGATAAATTCACCCCCTTATGGCCTATCTAAATATATAGTAGACATTTTAAAGAATTTGACAAAAATACTCTGACTACAACGTGAAAGATGCCGTACAATTCAAATCGAGAATCAACAACCAACAAATTGAAGATGACGAATTATTAATATCATTTGACGTAATCTCATTATTCCCCAGTATACCAG
This sequence comes from Eudasyphora cyanicolor, assembly GCA_963930755.1. NCBI lineage: Eukaryota > Metazoa > Arthropoda > Insecta > Diptera > Muscidae > Eudasyphora > Eudasyphora cyanicolor. The sequence continues at coordinate 222,112,256 of OZ005735.1, forward strand.
TGAACTTAGCGATTAAGACGATAAAGGAGAAATGGAATCAGATAGAAGAAAACAGAAATATCCCTATGGACTTATTTATTGAAATTTTGACGTTTTGCATAAAAGATATCAGGTATTTTATGTACGAGGACAAGGTGTACGAGCAGAGCAAAGGATTACCGATGGGATCGCCAGCATCACCGATAATTGCGGATATTGTCATGGAGGAATTGCTGAAGTCATCAATACAAAAATTAAATATAAAACCAAAATTATTGACTAAATATGTGGACGATATATTCCGTATTGTGAAGAAAGCAGAAGTCGAAAATACTCTGAATTTACAATGGAATAAGAAGAATACTGCAAATTACCATACCTGGATACAATTATACTCAGACAAGGCAACATTTTAAAGTTAGACTGGTATCAAAAGAAAACAGCATCCGGACGATTGATCAACTTTTACTCAAAGCACCCTAGACGAATAAAAATCAAAACGGCGACGAACTTTATTAGCAGAGTACTTAGTATTAGTGACCCAATGTTTCATAAAACCAATGAAGATAAAGTAAGACACATTTTAGAAACGAATGATTTTCCGAGAAAAACGATCGATGAACTAATAAGACATGTTAAGCAGCGACAACAAGAAGGCCATAAAGAAAACATAGAAAAGATGTATAAACCATTGACGTATATTCCTAATTTTTCCGAAAGATTTTGCCACTCTAACATCTACAATAAAGACAATTTCCAGTTAGCACAAAGGACGTACAACACAGTGAACAATTTCTTCAGTAACACCAAAACGAAACTCAAAAAAGAGGACAAATCGAACGTAGTTTATAAGATTAAATGTGAGGGTGACAAGACTAACATATGCCAGAAGGTATATGCTGGCACGACTAAATCCAGGACGACTAAAACCAGGATTTCCGGACACAAGTCTGATCAGAACGCAACTGATAAACCAATTGAACAAAAGACGGCACTTGCAGCACATTGCACTTTGACGGGACACAAACCAAACCTTAAGGAAGTTGACATATTGACACAGGAGAATCATTACTAAAGGAGATATACACTAGAAATGCTACATATTATAAATGTAGTGAATGACAAACGAATGAATTATAAGACTGATACGGACCATTGTGCGCAAATTCATAGAAATCTAGTTGAAAAATACGGACGAAGAAAATAATTGTTTAGTTGATTGTAAACTCTAAAGAGAAGAAGTCCATAGTTTTGTTTTAAATGTTATTATTGTGCTTTTATTATTGTTTATTATTGTTTTTTAATTTTTGTATAATTTGTTATTGTTTGTATTTTAAAGTGAAGTTCTCTGATGATGATTGTCGACACAGACCTTAAATTAGACAGATGTGCCGTCCGGACGAAACGTCAAAATATATCAGTTACGAACGAATAGGAATGAAATGTCACACGCGAAAAACCACTTTTCCGCGAACATAGTTAGAACTTTCTTTGCACTAATCAATTAATATTAATTTTTTAATTATGACAATTACAAAAAAATCGGGAGAATCGGTCCGAAATCCGCGGAAAACCTCACTCTTTGAAGTCCTACTCGTTGAAATTTCTATTCGTTCGTAACTGACAACTAACTCGCTCCGGGATGACATATCTTATTATTCATTATTTTTGATTGTCGAAGATTGGAAACAATAAAATTTAAAAAAAACTTAACCACCAGTTTTTTAATTAATACATGACCTCAAGCCTAACCATCAACAACTTCATTTTTCCATATACTTTATTTTTGACAACATTTGCAATGACTATAGGCTGAGTAAAATGCTCACACCTTTTTGGCACCCGCACAATGTACCATATTCCATATGCATACTCACAATGTGAGGCTACACCTTCTTTACGATTTATCCTTTAATATTTTACAAACTACTTGACTGAAATATAGCTTATTGTTTTTTAACAGAAAGTATCCACCTTAAAATCATAAAGGGTTTTCCAACAAGAGGTGTTATTTGGGTATTCAAAGAAAAATTCCATTTTTTGAGATAAATGATCGGATGTTTATTTCATAATAAAGAGGAAGGTATGCCGTTAATAATGAAAAACAACATCAGCCAAATGGCCACCACGACCACGCTTACAGGACCATATCCTTTTCATGAAATTCTCCATAACCAAATCGCAAATTGGCTGCCCTATGTCCTCGATAGCCTCACAAATTCTATCTTTGATGTCGTGAATCGACGCTGGGCTGTTGGCGTAGACCTTATCTTTCACATGGCCCCAAAGGAAGAAGCCGCAAGGTATTACATCACAAGATCTCGGTGGCCAATTGTGATCACCTCTTCGAGAGATAACACGGTCCGGAAAGTTTTCCCGTAACAGAGCAATGGTTTGGTTGCTTGTGTGGCACGTCTTGTTGAAAGTAAACGTTGTCCAGATCAATACCATCCAACTCCGACCATAAAAAATCATTAATCATCTCTCGATAGTGCAATCCATTCACCGTCACTGTTGATCCAACCTCATTTTCGAAAAAGTAAGGTCCAATGACGCTGCCGGACCATAAACCGCACCAAACAGTCACACGTCCCAGATGCGACAATTTTGTTTGTTGACGTAGCCACCGAGGTGGAAATGGGCCTCATCAGCCAAGATGATTTTCGAATTTTAATAATTTCAGTGCGTTGTTGAATCATGTATCGTTTCATTTTTAGTAATGGCGTAGTTTCTACTTGTCAAATGTCAAAGAATAAAAGCTTCAGAAGTGACAGCTACCGAAATACCGGGTGATTCAAAATAACACCTCTTGTTGGAAAACCCTGTATAATTGAAATGTTGTTTTTATCGGTTTGCTTTTTAAAAAATGCGATAAATATTTGTATTCCACTATATTTATTTTCTTTACACTGACCATAACAAGAATGTGACTTGACAATAATATAGTTATGTCTTAACAATATTATGGACCCCATGCCAATTAAAATGTTCCATATGAAAATTTATATCTTTGACAAACATTATTCTGGAAATCATTATTTTCTCAAAAGGTGTGACCATATTTTTAGATTTTTATGAGACACATTAAATGTTTTTAATTATATTGTCGCAGGAAACATGTTAGGGATAAAACTGCAACATATACGGTCACCATGTTATATGTAGTTATCTTACAAATTGATAGTTGCAGTGACCATATTCAATCAAATCTTCTCTCTGGCTGTATAAATTGTGTTATCCATATGTTTACACACACACCGGCATTGCATATCATTGACGTTCACATCTAAACAGGGCTGCGGAGTCGAGCCAAAACTACTCGACTCCGACTCCCAGAGTCGAATTTTGAAATCATTCGACTCCGACTCCGACTCCGACTCCAGCTCCGACTCCGGCAGTTAAATAACATAAATTTCTGAAATTATATTTCTACTTAGACGTGAGTTCATGTTTTTGAAAATAAGATATAGCTTTGTTCAAAAACAGAAAAAGTTGGTATTCAATACTAGTAATTAAATAAAATTATATTATTTATTTATTGATGCTTTACTTGTAAGCTGCAGCTAATATGACAATTCTTTCAACATGAAATCTTGATAAAATTGTCATCAATTTGAAATTATTTTCGCTTCAAGCAACCAGTTCATTCGTTAGTTATTATACCCTACACCACACTATTTTACAGGGGGTTTTAAATTAGTTTTTTGGCAGATTTGTAAAAAATACTGCAGCTAGACCCACCTTAAAATATACCGTTCTACTCAGAATCACTAGCTGTCCGTCTGTCCATCTTAAGTTGTTCGTTAAGTACAGGTCGAAATTTCACTACGACCCTGCTAAAATTTGGCAATAAGGACTATTTCACACCAGGTATTAAACCTATTGGAATTGGTCAAAATCGGTTTAGATCGAAATTGCCCCCATATATAAATGTTTCTATAGAAAATTCTGTTTAGATTCAGATTTATATGGTAATTATCTCATATTTATATTTACAATATCTGAGCTTATTCTGCTCTAACAAGGTGTTGTACGGTATCATATAGTTTGCTTCGCCCGACCTTTCCTTAATTGGTTTGTACTCGCTTAATAATATCGTATAGTCTTGCAAAAATACTTATTTTGTTAGCTAAATACAATCAGAGCTTTCGTAAAACTGTTTTACATAAAAAAACTCGATAGTTTGGTTAACTTTATAGATATTTGTGGCATACAAAAAAGGTTCGAATATTTTAACCTTCTTTTGTATCAAAATTGTTTTCCCAAAAATTGTTGAGTGCAAAAGTTCTATCACATAAATGGTACATTTTGCACAATCCATCTCGGAGTCGGAGTCGACCATAATTTTTCGACTCCGGACTCCGACTCCGGGCAAATTTCCCGGACTCCGACTCCACAGCCCTGCATCTAAAGCACAACATAAATTCCACCCTATTATGGTTAGGTTAGGTTAGGTTGAGTGAGGATGGCACTTGGCGAGTGAGACCAAGCGCCCACTGAGACCATGCATGATCCATTGTGATTCCTCATAGTTCCTCTTCTCCAGTCCCTCAGTTAAGTCTTGCGTTGCAATCTGATGCCTTGCAGAATTTTAGAAGTTTAAGCGGATCCGATCCTTTTAATTCGTCAAGTGTCTGAAAGAAAAATGTACCGAGTATCTTGCTTCTTCTAAATGATAACATAGGACATTGGCATAGGAAATGAAGCGTATCTTCGACAGCGTCAGGATCCTGACACCAACGACACATATCATCACTTCGTAAGCCAATTCTAAACATATGCTTACCAAGACTATTATGTCCTGTTATGAGGCCAACAATCAAACGTACTTGTACTTTGTCCAAGCTTAGCAGCATCTCTGTATTCTTTATTGAACCTTCATCCCATAGCTATTTTGTTTGCTCACATCCGGCTGTTGAAAACCATCTCTGATGCCAGTAGTTCTTGTATTTTGTTATACCCTACACCACACTGTGGTACAGGGTATTATAACTTTGTGCATTTGTTTGTAACACCCAAAAGGAGAAGAAATAGACCCATCGTTTATTATACCGATCGACTTAGAATCACTTTCTGAGTTGATTTAGCTATGTCCGTCTGTCCGTCTGTCTGTCCGTCTGTCTGTCCGTCTGTCTGTCCGTCTGTCTGTGGGAAGATCGGTTCAGATTTACATTAAAGCTCCATATATATGTTCCTCCTGATTTGGTATCAAACCGCTATAGAAGTTGTATTTTACTTCCGATCATTAAAATTTTCCAGAAAGATATTTCTCACTTTAGGAACGAATATTGCTTAATTTAGCGGTTATCGTTTCAGAATTAGATAATATGTTTCTACCCATTTACCAATTATTCCAAATTATTATGGCAATGACCCTTATCGCATTGTTAGGGAGGTGTAGGGTATTATATAGTCGGCCCCGCCCGACTTTCTGCCTTTCCTTACTGGTTTTTATACCATAATAAGCCAACGAGAGGGGCGGGTATGCATCCGCCTCAACAATCCTCGAGGACACGGCCCCTATTTTTGCGAGCTTATCAGCTGCTTCGTTTCCGAATATATCTTTGTGGCCAGGTACCCAGCACAGGGTTAAATTATGCTGTTCTTCGAGAACCCTAAGCTTTCTGCGACAGCGGCTGACTACCTTCGACCTTATATTCGTGCTTAGTAGAGCCTTTAAAGCGGCCTGGCTATCGATGAAAAAGCAAATATCGCTTGCGTATATTTGCCTCAACGAAATAAGTTCAGCCGCCTTTGAAATTGCATATATCTCCGCCTGAAAGATGCTGCATTCGCTACGTAGTCGAAGAGAGACCTCCAGGTCATGCTCACGGCAGAATATACCACAGCCCGTACCCTCGTCCAGTTTGGAGCCATCCGTAAACACATTGATGTCGTGGAACCTTACGTTTTCATTCAACCACTCTTCCAGAGTGGGGAATTTAATTTTTACCCCTTTACCTACAACATCGTGGCTAGTCATGTAATCAATCTCGGAATAACCTAGGGAACGGTCCACCAACCCAGTATGTCTAGAATTTGTACCTAACAAAAGGTTCTGCTGAGCTAGCCGTGTCATTGTAAGTTCCGCACACTCTTTTATAAATATATCAATTGGTTGAATACCCGTTATTATTTCTAATGATCTTACTGCGGTGGATTTCATCGCACCCGTCAGGTAGCCAAGTGCGACTCTATTTACTCTACTTAGAGATTTAACATGTGTATCATACCCTGTAATGGTCCACCAAATATGACAGCCATAAGTCAGAACAGGCCTGACCACAGCTGAGTAAAGCCAGTGGATAAGCCTAGGTTTTAACCCCCATCTAGGGCCTATGAACTTTTGGCATGAGTATAAGGCAGCGAAGGCCTTCCTTATTCGGGCCTCTTTATTTGCTATCCAGTTTAATTTACGATCCAGTATGACCCCTAAAAATTTTGCAGAGTTCGACAGCTGAATTGTAATTCCTTGAAGTTTCGGTAATCTAAACTCTGGTAATTTATTACTACGAGTGAATAGTACCAGATCCGTCTTTGAGGGATTAATATTCAAACCACAACCCCTCGCCCAGTTTGATATTTCTCCTAGAGAGCCCTCTAAGATCTCGGACACCGTTGGTAGAAATTTACCTATGGATAATACAACGATATCATCGGCATAGGCACATATCGTAATACCAGATGAGTCCAATTTGGATAAGATTTTGTTCACTACTAGGATCCATAAAAGTGGTGAAATAACACCCCCTTGGGGGGTTCCCCTAGTCGCTCTCCTCATCACGCAGGTCTTAGCGAAGCAGGCCGTTATATCCCTAAAATTTAGCATTGTCATAATCCAGCTTAACACAGCTTCGTCTGTATCTGTTTCCCTTAGCACCGTCTCAATAGCAGAGGGGAGGACATTATTGAAAGCACCTTCTATATCGAGGAAAGCTGCGAGCGTGAACTCTTTGAAGTCCAAGGCTCGCTCAATATGATGGACAACGCAGTGTAGAGCTGAGTCTACTGATCTGCCTCTGATGTATGCATGTTGGCTACTCGAGAAGAAGTCAGTGCCAATATTGTTCCTAATATAATTATCTAGGATTCTTTCCAATGTCTTGACAAAGAATGATGAGAGGCTGATTGGCCTGAAGTCTTTCGCTGAGCTATAATTTAATCTCCCCGCTTTCGGTATAAAAACAACTTTAACCCTCCTCCCTATTATACTATAAACTACAAACCACTTGCAAGTGTAATTTTCATGTAAGTATAAAACCTCACATAAAGTTTTGCATTTTAGTCAAAGTATTACGAAGGGGTGTAAAAGTCACTACATCTTTTATCTTTTAAGGAGACGTCGTCATTTGTCATAATTTTAATAGATAATTTTTGCTGCAAATTGTTGTTGTAGAAATTTCCTTAAGAGTAAATAAGGGACGAAGAATAATAACACTGTCCAAACAGCATTTTTGGAACAGAATAGCGAGTCTATAATTTTGAAAGGACATGTTGAGTAGATAATTTTTGTAGAATAAACTTATGGTCCAGTTGATCTGAGTTTTCTTTACAGTGGGGTCAAAGTTTTAATTTTTTGGTCGAAGGAAGCATTATACTAAATGAAACAAGTAAGAAAAGGCAGAAAGTCAGGCAGGGCCGACTATATAATACCCTACACCTCCCTATGTGGCTATATATATATCTTAACCGATCATAGCTAAATTAAGCAATATTCGTTCCTAAATAGAGAAACATCGTTCAGCCGCAAATTTTGTAATGATCGGAAGTAAAGTACAACTTCTATAGCGCTTTGATACCAAATCAGGAGGAAAATATATATAGATATTATATCTAAATCTGAACCTATTTTCCCTGAATGCTCATTCATGTAATAAGAAAACTCTTTTTGTCGAATTTCGTACTGATCGGATATCAAATACAGTCTCTACGCCGCTTACATGTCAAATCGGCCGTAACTTATGTATGGGGGCTATATCTAAATATGAACCGATTTCCCCCGAATTTGTCTGTATTATTTCATGTAATAAGAAACCTCTTTCTGTCGAATTTCGCTCTGATCGTATATAAAATACAGTTTCTACACCGCTTACATGTGCAATCGGGGGTAACATATATATGGGGGCTATATCTAAATCTGAACCGATTTCCCTCAAATTTGGCAGTGTTAATTCATGTAATAAGAAACCTCTTTCTGCCGAATATCGTTCTGATCGGATTAAAAATACACTTTTAACAGCGCTTACATGTAAAATCGGGGGTAACATATATATGGGGGGCTATATCTAAATCTGAACCAATTTTCCCCAAATTTTGTATTGTCTCTAAGTGTATCATAAGACTACTCTCTGTTGATTTTTGTACACATCGGTTCAAAAATGTTGCTTATACAGTGCATATATGCCAAATCGGAGGTACCTATATATGGGAGCTATATGTAAATCTGAACCGATTTTAACCAAATTCAATAGGTATCGTATGGGCCTAAAGAAAGATATGTGCACAGTTTCGTTGAGATCGGACCATAATTGCGACCTGTACTTTGTTTACAAGCAGACAGACAGATGTACATAGAGACTCAGAAAGTGATTACAAGTTGATCGGTATAATATACAAGGTGGCGCAAAAGTAACCTTTCGATGTTGTTTGGCTGTAATTTAAAAAAAAAAATGAAAAACTTTGATTCTTCTTGTGGATTATTTTTATTTGGTCTTTTAATTTTTTTTACATCAAGTCGAGAATATGATGCCATGTAAATGGCCGCCGCCACAGTTGATTGTCATTTGAGCCCTTTTTATGGCATTTTCCATCACTTTGGCCAAAACTTCTGGCGATAGGTCCTCACATTCTTGACGGATATTGTCTTTAAGAGCTGCAAGAGTCTGAGGCTTGTTGACAAAAAAAAGTCTGGAGCGGTCAAATCAGGCGATCTTGCTGGCCAGTGCAAATCACCAAAACGGGAGATTAGGCGCCCGGGAAATGCATCCTTCAGCATATCGGTTGTGGCACGTGCAGTGTGTGCCGTTGCACCGTCCTGTTGGAACCACATGTTTTCCAATCCCAATTCATCAAGTTGCGGCAAAAAGATCTCGTTGATCATTGCTCTGTAGCGCTCACCATTCACAGTAACCGTTTGGCCCGCGACGTCTTCGAAGAAAAAAGGTCCGATGACTCCTCCAGCGAAAACAGCACACCATACAGTGACTTTGAGCGGGTGTAATGGCTCTTCGTGGGTTACACGCGGATTTTCAGTGCCCCAGAAGCGTAAATTTTGCTTATTTACGTACCCGCTAAGATGGAAATGGGCCTCATCACTCATGATTATTTTTGATTTTTTATTGGTCAAATAAATAGTCAGCAATATTCCGCGTTCTGGAGCAGTGTAGCGTAATATTGTTTATTAACGTGTATTTCGCATGTGTTTACTACACAAATGTCAAAACAGAACTGACATTAGGGGCCAATCGCAAAATTTATAGCATTTTCTGATAGGAGGATTACTTTTGCGCCACCTGTTACAATGGGTCTATCTCTTCTCCTTTTGGGTGTTACAAACAAATGCACAAAGTCATAATACCCTGTACCACAGTGTGGTGTAGGGTATAAAAAAAGATGTAAGTTAGTATCTGAGAGATTTATCATTGTACGAGTTATATAGTGGAATTTTATGAGGATAATTTTTGTGGAAGATCTTAACCCTCTAGCTCCTTCTACATAGATCTATGCCCTTTTTCGAAAAAATCAAAAAAGTCCTTTCAAAGAGGACATTAAAGGATTAAAATATTCTACGAAATTTTTTGCTGGAGAATTTCAGTGGGGGTCGCAAAAGACACCAAAGTTGTAAATACAGCTCTTTACGCTTAATTAGCAAAATTTCACGCCAATAATACAATGTAAATTGAAAGCAACGAAACGCCTTCTGCTTAACTCGAATCAACATTAGAAAAAGATAGTCAATAAAACTAGAATGTGAAAATTTTCAGAAAATAAAGAAACATTGCATTCTCGAGATGAACTGAATCTAAATAATATATATCGTCGGTGCGCCGACAAAAACTCCTATGTGTAATTTTTCGAATTTTTTTTATTGTCGAATTAGAACGTCCTAGCAGTCAAACGACTACCCACCAAAGCATTTTGCGCTATCTTGACCGGTTCCGAAGTTACCAAAAACTCCTATGTGTATCCCTCTATAGCAATGCTCAGACAAAAAATTATTAAAAAACTAGTAAGGAAAGACAGAAAGTCGGGCGGGGCCGACTATGTAATACCCTACACCTCCCTAACAAGGCTGTGTTCATTCATATAATATGAAAACTCTCTCTTTTGGATTTCTTACTGATCGGATATAAAATACGGTTTCTACAAAGCGTACATGTCAAATCGGGTGAAACATATAAGTATGGGGGCTATATATAAATCTGAGCAGAATTTCCCCGAATTTGGTAGTTTTCATTTATATAATAAGAAAACTCTCTTTGCTGAATTTCGTACTTATCGGATATAAAATACGGTTTCAACAGCGATTACACGTCAAATCGGGTGTAACATATATATTGGGACTATGTTTAAATCTGAACCGATCTTCCCCGAATTTGGCAGTGTTCATACATGTAATAAGAAAACTCTCACTGTTGTACTTCGTACTGATCGGATATAAAACACAGTTTCGACAGCGCTTAAATATCAAATCGGGGGTAACATATATATGGGGGCTATATCTAAATTTGAACCGATTTCCCTCAAATTTGGCGGTGTTAATTCATGTGATATTTCATATTTTTTATTTTGGCCATTTTATTTAGGTGTTACCAAAATGGGTATGACAATAATGCAAATTTTTCAATAGACTATGGGTACTATAAACGCATAGCACTGAACAAAATTTTTTGTGTTTGTATTTTAATTTATCGCGACTTTAAATTTACATTATAGTATTTATACCCTACACCACATATTATAAGTTTGTTTCACGGCAGATGTTTGTAACACCTGAAAATAACACAGCTAGACCCACCTTAAAGTATACCGATCGACTCAGAATCACTAGCCGATATAAGCATGTCTGTCCGTCCGTCCGTCTGTCCATGTAAAGTTGTTCGTCGACTACAGGTCGCAATTTCACTCCGATCGTTCTGAAATTTTGCAGTTTAGAGTATTTCGCAGCTATTGAATTTTGTTGAAATCGGTTCAGATTTAGATATAGCTCCCAAATATATCTTTCGTCCGATTTGGCCCTTTAGTCCTACAGAAGCTGTATTTTACATCCAATCGTTTTGAAATTTAGAATGGTAGAGTTTCTTGATCCATGAACCAACACTACCGAATTTGAAGAAAATCGGTTAAGATTTTGCTATAGTTCCCATATATATGTTTCGTCCGATTTTGCTCTTTAGTCCTGTAGAAGCTGTATTTTACACCCAATCATTTTGAAATTTAGAATGGTGGAGTTTCTTGATCCATGAATCAACACCACCGAATTTGAAGAAAATCGGTTAAGATTTTGCTGTAGCTCCCATATACATATATGTTTCGTCCGGTTTGGTCTTTAGTTCTATAGAAGCTGTATTTTACATCCAATCGTTTTGATATTTAGAATGTTAGAGTCTCTTGATCCATGGACTAACATTGCCAAATTTGAAGAAAATCGGTAAAGATTTAGCTATAGCTCCCATATATATGTTTCATCCGATTTGGCTCTTTAGTCTTCTTTATACCCTACACCACACTGTGGTACAGGGTATTATTTAAGTATAAAATGTCCCAAAAGTAAATTTATGTAAACAATTTATACATGAATTACAAAATTTATATTTCAGAGTTATTCAATATTACGAGAGTGGTGTAGGGTATTATATAGTCGGCCCCGCCCGACTTTAGCCTTTCCTTACTGGTTAGTAATGACTAAAAGCTTCAAAAGTAACAGCTACGGAAATACCGGGTAATTCAAAATAACACCTCTTGTTGGAAAACCCGTATATTTGGTTATTAAAAAAAATGATTACTATTTTTGATTATTTAAAGAGTAACTTCCCATTATATTTCAATTTAGTCTTAAAATCCAATTATAATAAATAAGTGAAAATACCATAAACGGCAATAAATCTCTATCGATTTAATTCCACTATTATTTCTCAGGCCTCTGTGGATATTGTTGTGTCATTGCCACTTTTAGTTTAACTTAAAATAGATTTATTTTTATTATGACACAATATAATTTGTGTATATTTTAGTTTATATAAACATATTTTAACATAATTTCACATTTTACGCATTGATTTATTGGCATTTGTTTTTATACCTAATTAAAAATAAACAATGCAGATTTCTATAACAATAATAATGAAATGTATTAAAAATAATCTTTAAATTTTTAATTTATGATTCAGAATATTTAGTACAGACATGAGATATATTTTTGCATACAAAATAGAAATACACATCTAAGTGTTTGTAGGAGTGTTCAGTGTCAGCAACCAAAAACTTTTTTTGTTTTATGTTGGTATTCTCGAATTCATAAAACCTACAATCTTGCATAAACTATTACTATTCCATTTCTTATCACTGGAATTATAAATACCTACTCTGGAATTGCTGTGACAAGATGAAAGTTTTTTAAATTATGAAATTGTTACCTAAAACAATAGAATACACTACCAAAAGCTTTTTCGTATGTAGGAAACAACTAAAATGCAAAGTTTTTCAATGTGGCAGAGCTATTTATGTCCGCAAGTCCGGACTACATATGTAGATTTTGATTTCAGAATTTTGAAAGATTTCATACATTTCTCTACATTTTATGATTTTTTTTAAATCAAATCGGAAAGCTCTTAAAAAAACACTCGTTAGTAATAAAGGGTTTTCCAATAGGGATAATATGATTTTGAAGTGACGTTTCGGCCATTTGTAATATGTCATGATTTGTCATTTGTTTTTCATTGTATTTAGTAGTGTTTACAATTGCATCATGAAGAGATATGCGCAAGAACAATGTTTACAAATTATTCAGTTTTATACCAAAATAATCGTTCTCTTTTCGTGCGCTAATTCAGTTTTTTATTAAATCGAAAAAAAAACACTTAACGTCGACCTATGACCTAGACACCCATGAGCAATATTTTACTTCTCGTTAAGAGCTATCTTTTGCCGTTGACCGATTCCAGATCCGACGTACCGTTAAGGAGCTAGAGCAAAATAAAACTTTCCGTTCACATTTGAAAATGATGCTAAGTCCATTTTTTGTAAATCCAATAACCCACTTTCCAGTCGACTTACGACCTTGACACCAATAAGCAATATTTTAGCTCTCGTTAAGAGCTATCTTTTTACCATTGACCTATTGTGGCTACGTGCCACACAGCAAATGAAACAATTGAATTGCTGCGAAAAAAGTTTGGAGATTCGATTATTTCAAGAAATTGTGATATTGAATGGCCTCCAAGAAGTTGTGATTTAACACCATTAGACTATTTCTTGTGAGGTTATTTGAAGTCATTGGTCTTTCAAAATGAACCAGACTCTCTTAAAGCTTTACAAGTCAATATCGAACGTGCCATTCATGACATACAACCTGATTTAGTGGAAAAGGTGCTTGAAGATTGGGTTCGTCGAATTCGTTCCTGCAGAAGAAGTCGTGGAGGTCATTTCAGTGATGTTTATTTAGAACTTAATTGTATCGATTGTAGTTCACATTAAGTAAAAAACTTTTGAATTTCCTTGACAATAAGTGTGTTTTTTTCAAAGAAATCATTTCACTCTTATTGAAAAACCCGTTATAAGTTTGGGTAGATTTTAACATTTATCAAGGCTCGTTAGACTTAACGTGGACTCTTATAACGGGTGATTCAAAACACACGCTACAAAAGGTTTTTTTTAATAAAACAAAAACGTTTTTGGATATCAATGAAATTCTTTATTCCTGTGAAAGTACGTTCGATGCCATTATGTATGGAATTCGATTTCTTTTGCATGGCCACCACCGGGAACGCTTGCAGAAGTCCAGACGCTGAACCCAATTTTCGATGGTTTTCAAGCATAAATCGGCCGATACTGCTGCAATTTCACGTTCGATATTCGTACGAAGTTCATCAATCGTCGCTGGCTTGTTGGCATAGACCATTGACTTGACATAGCCCCACAGGAAATAGTCTAACGGCGTCAAATCGCACGACCGAGGCGGCCAATCGACTGGACCATTTCGTGAGATAACACGTTCTCCAAACTTGGTTTCCAATAAATTGATTGTGGCATTCGCTGTGAGGCTTGTGGCGCCGTCCTGTTGGAACCACATATCCTCCAAGTCCATATCATCCAATTGGGGCCAAAAATATTCGGTTATCATTGAACGGTAGCGATTCCCATTCACAGTAACGTGCCGGTCGTGATCATCACGGAAGAAGTACGGCCCAATGACGCCGCCGGCCTATAAACCGCACCAAACCGTAATTTTTTCGGGATGCAATGATGACTCATGGAGTACGTGTGGATTGCTGTCTGACCAATAACGCATGTTTTGTTTATTGAAGAAGCCATTCAGCCAGAAATGAGCCTCATCCCTGAAAATGATTTTTCGATGAAAATCCGAATCATTTTCAAGCTGTTGCTCAAACCACTGACTCCGAATTTCGGTAGTAAATTTTAATAATTTCGACTCGTTGTTGGCTCGTATATCTTTCCATCATGAAATGGCAAACCTTACTGAAGAGAAATGTCAAAAGAGCGGCAAAAAATATGTGGTCGTTTGTCGGTCTACTTTTGTAGCGTCCCTGTTGAAAAAGTTATGTAGGCGAAACACAAATATACTTTATATTTGGATTAAATGCTTCACGGAATGAACAATAATAATTGAATACGGTTGAAATGTATGTTATACATATTATGTAATCTTATTTTCTGCTGCATTGACTTATGACGAGTACGTTTAAAGTCATGCTTTAACAGATTCTCACAATTTTATAAACACTTCAACTACAATAAACACTTCGACTACAAATTTACACTTCAAGATAAACGGTTTTCCGATTAATTGCATTTTCTGCAAAGTAATATATTCTCATATTTAATTTGTTTATGTTAAACATCCAGTTAATATTAAACACTTCGACAGATTTAAACGCCCCCACTTATGAGAAATTCCATAATTTAAAAAATTCCAAAGCCCATCGGTCACTCTATACTGACAGATGGAAGGATATAACTCAAACGACTTAAAGTGTCCTGAAGCAGATACACATGGGATCATATTTCACACCTTCAATGTGTTGCACTTTATGTACAACATATAGGCAATGCTTATATTTATTTTTTATTTGGATAACATTAAATTATTATTGGAAAATGACATGAAAACAAGTAAGAAAGTTCAGTCGGGTAAACCGACTTATGAATCCCTCACCTTGAGCCCCAAAAAAATATTCGTAAATTTATTTCTTTTTTTTGTTTAATTAAATTATTATTAGTTTACATTGCATTTAATAACTTTTAAGTATGTACTGGTATTAAAGTTAAAAGCTGTTTACTTTTGGTACAAAATGGTCCATTTGTTTGGGAGGTACCAAAAGGGGCATGTCAATAACGCCCACTTTTCTCTGGACACTAGGTACTATAAAAACCATTACATTGTACAACATTTCAAATAATTTTATGAACTAATATTAAAGCCATAATCAGTTAACTTTTGGTGCAAAATGGTCCATTCGTGTGGGAGGTACCAAAGACGGAGTGGCCACTTCGCCCATTTTTCTTGACATGTTAGCGAATAAAAAACTAATACTATGTGTGATATTGCATAAGATTTGAGTAAGTAGTATAGAGGGTATTAAATAATCAATATTTCACTAAAAGTTAACCCTTTGTGGGGGAGGTACTAGAAGGAGTGGACCAATATGGCCCATCTTCGAACTTAGAGAAACATATTACCGCATACCAAATTTGAAGTCAATCGGTTAATCCTTTTGAGAGTTATCGTGCGCACCAGCCAGTAGACAGACACACAGACAGACGGACGGACATTGCTCAAATGACTTAAAATGACCCAAAACGGATTTCCGCCGAACATACTTGGAGTCTTAGGTCACTCCTTCGATGTGTTACAGTTTTGGCTCGTAGCAAATGATATATAGTAATGTTTATTGAAATTATTTTTTGTGCTTGTGTGATTTTATTTATTAACATTTTTTTGAAAACTGTTGAAAATTTGACATTTATTTCTTTTTGTTTTACTTTTGACATGGAATGACTCAAAAGTGAGTAGAACTCACAGATAAATATTAGTCTTTTTAATTATTTATTCGGATGGAAACGTTTAAGTGGCATTTGTCAGGTTTTCGGTGCGTAGTGTTTGTGTGTGTGTGTAAATACACACGTGTATGGGTTGAAATTACAAGTATTGTCATTAAAAATGTTTCCAATTTGTTTTTTGTTTCACATTTAATACAACATTAATTCCCGCAGGTCAATTTATTGTATGTATAATTGTGACTTTATGTTGAGTGTGTACGAGGGACGTTGGGGAATGTTAAGTTATACATATGTACAAACCTTATTAGGTGTTTAAAATCGTCTTTTTTATAATCTTCGGAAAATTACGAAATTTTGATATAACTTATTTTGAGGAAAACTTAAAATGACTGTAATTCCTTTTTATACCCTCCACCATAGGATGTCAGGTACATTCCTTTTATTCACTCCGTTTGTAACACCTCTAAATATTGATCTGAGACCCCATAAAGTATATATATTATTAATAGTTTTAAAATTCTAAGACGATTTAGCCATGTCCATCTGTCCGTCCGTCCGTCTGTTGTAATCACGCTACAATCTATAATACTTGAGCTAGGTGGCTGAAATTTGGTATAGATACTTCTTATATCTGTAGGTAACTTGGAATTGAGAATGGGCTATATCGGTCCACATTTTGATATAGCCCCCATATATAGAATCTGTCCAATTTGACTTCTTAACGCCGTAGAGACCACAAATGTCAACTGATCGGGCTGGTATCTGGGGTTAATTTATACCCGCACCCTCACACGAACAAATGTAGCCAATGGTCCATGTTTTAAAATAGCATCCATACAAAGGTCCCCCTAAATCACAATTTCAACGAATCGGCCTGAAATTTTGAAATATTTGTGCCCGAAACCATTCACATGCTGTCGGCCTGGCCGAACTTAACGCTTTTACTTGTTATTTTATTTGTTATACCCTCCACCATAGAATGGGGGTATATTCATTTTGTCACTCCGTTTGTAACACCTCTAAATATTGATCTGAGACCCCATAAAGTATATATATTCTCAATCGTCGTAAAATTCTAACAGATTTAGCCATATCCGTCTGTCCGTCCGTCCGTATGTTGTAATCACGCTACATTCTGTAATAATAGAGCTAGGTTGATCAAATTTGGTAGAAATATTTCTTATTGTTGCAGGTTGTTTGGGATTGCCAATGGGCCATCCCATGGGTCAATGTTTTGAAATAGGTCTCCTATAGAGGTCGCTCCAAAATACGGGTTTTGAGCCATAGATACCACATTTCAAAAGCAATTTAGCTGGAGCTTTGCAGTTTGTATCATATTTTGACAAGAACTCATCACAGCAAAAATTTTACAAATCGCTTCATATTTGGTTATAGGTCGCTCCAAGATATATGTATTTAAGCCATAAATACCATATTTTCTAAGCATTTTAACTGAATCTTTGGAGTTTGTATTTACTTAAGCATTTTAACTGAATCTTTGGAGTTTGTATTTACATAAGATTTATCGCAGTACAAATTTTTTAAATCAGTTCATATTTTGTTATAGTCTACCTATAGATGTCGCTCCCAAAAAGTCTTATTTATGCCATAAAAACCACATTTTCTAAGAAATTTATCTGAAACTTTGCAGTTTGTATTCTATTTTGGCAAGAATTTATCTCAATAAAATGTATACAAATAAATATTTATTTTGTTGTAGTCCCCGTGTAGATTTAGCTCTCACAAAGCTATTTCAAGCCACAAACACCACATTTTTCAGGTGAAGTTTGGCTAAAGAATTTGCGGCTATGCCGAATCTTATGATCCTTTTTGTTTAAGCAAATTATTAAAAAACCTGTAAGGAAAGACAGAAAGTCGGGCGGGGCCGACTATATAATACCCCACACCTCCCTATAAATGCGAAAATGGGCATTGCGATAAGAATTTGGCAGTGCTCATACATGTAATAAGTAACTAACACTCTCTGCCAAATTTCGTACTCATCTGATACAGAATACAGTTTCTACAGCGCTTACATATCAAATCGGGTGTAATAGGGGCTACATCTAAATCTAAACAGTTTTTGAGTGATTTCAATAAAGATCGTCCTTGGGCCAAAAAAGTGCACTGTGCTAAATATCATCACAATCGGACCATAAATACGACCTGCACTTTGATTACAACGATACATCTACAGTCGGACGGACAGTCGGATATGGTTAAATCGACACAGAAAGTGATTCCACGTCGATCGGTATAATAAACGATGGGTATATATTTCTCCTTCTGGGTGTTACAAAGAAATGCATGAACTCATAATAAAAACGAACGCTGAAAAATGTGGTATTTATGGCTTAAATTAGCATATTTGAGAACTAGATCTACACGGCGACCACAACAATATAAAAAGTGATTTGTATAAATTTTATTGAGATGAATAGAATACAAACTGCAAAGTTTCTGCTAAATTTCTTAGAAAATGTGGTGTTTATGGCTTAAACTTTTTGGAGCGACATCTATAGGTTGAATATAACAAAATATGAACTGATTTGAAAAATGTTTAATGCGATGAATTCTTGTCTTCATTAAATACATACTGCAAAGATTCAGTCAAAGTGCTTAGAAAAAGTGGTATTTATGGCCTAAATACGTATATTTTGGAGCGACCTCTATAGGGTGACTGTAACAAAATATGAACCGATTTGTTAAATTTTTGCTGTGATGAATTCTTGTCAAAATAGAATGCAAACTGCAAAGTTTCTGCTAAATTGCTTTAAAAATGTGGTATATATTGCTCAAAAATCATATTTTTGAGCGACCTCCATAGGGGAGCTATATCAAATCATTGACCGATATGGGCCATTTACAATCCCAAACAACCTGTAACTATAACAAATATTTCTACCAAATTTGATCAACCTAGCTCTATTATTACGGACTGTAGCGTGAATACAACGGACGGACAGACGGACATGGCTAAATCGTCTTAGAATTTTACGACGATTAAGAATATATATACTTTATGGGGTCTCAGATCAATATTTAGTGGTGTTACAAGCGGAGTGACGAAATGAATATACCCCGCATCCTATGGCGGAGGGTATACAATTGATAGCGAGGTCTTTTCTTACCATTTTGCAACTCTTTATAAACTTTTTAGCTAAACATGAACTTCAAAGGTCGATATTAAATATTCTGACCCAATTCCTTTTATAAGGACTATATTTTGATATCAATTATTTTTTGGTCAAGATTTCGAATTTTCTAAGGAAAATTTAATAATTCTTTAAATATGTCTGGTATAGCGAAAAACCTGATATTTTAATACCACTCATTTTTGGTCAACATTTTGAAGTTTACATGGCTCTAAATCCGTAAGGCTCCTACACTAAAAAAAATATTTGTCAAAAATTTAAAGAATGTCTCCAAAGACGTCCCTATTCTTTGAAATAAGTACGTTTTTTATTTAAAATTAAGAACATTTACTTAATATTAATGAAATTATCTATATTTTATGTCCAAAATTAACTTATTTTAAAAATTAAGAACGTCTTTGGAACCATTCTTTTATTTTATGACAACATTTTGTTTAGTGTAGAGCGAAGCAGATACAGGATTTTCCAATTAGAGTGATATGATTTCTTTGAAAAAAAAAACACATTTATTGTTAAGGAAATTCAAAAGTTTTTTTATTTAATGTGAAGTACAATCGATTAAGTTCTAAATAAAACGTCGTTAAAATGGCCTCCACGACTTCTTCTGCAGCAATGAATTCGATGAACCCAATTTTCAAGCACTTTTTCCATTAAATCAAGTCGTATGTCATGAATGGGACGTTCAATATTGACTTGTAAAGCTTGAAGAGAGTCTGGTTTATTTCGAAAGACCAATGACTTCAAATAACCCACAAGAAATAGTCTAATGGTGTTAAATCACAACTTCTTGGAGGCCATTCAATATCATAATTTCTTGAAATAATCGAATCTTCAAACTTTTCTCGCAATAATTCAATTGTTTTATTTGCTGTGTGGCACGTAGCCACAATCGGTCAATGGCAAAAAGGTATCTCTTAACGAGAGCTAAAATATTGCTCATGGGTGTCAAGGTCGTAGGTCGACCGGAAAGTGTTTTATTTTTGGATTTAAAAAAATGGACAGCATAATTTTCAAATGTGAACGGAAAGTTTATTTTTGCACTAGCTCCTTAACGGTACGTCTGATCGGGAATCAGTCAATGGCAAAAAGATAGCTCTTAAAGAGAGCTAAAATATTGCTAATGCCTTTCAAGGTCGTAGGTCGACTGGAAAGTGTTTTTTTTGATTTTAACAAAAATGTTCTTTATGCACGAAAAGTTGCAATTGGAGAACGATTATTTTGACAATAAAACTGAATAATTTGTAAACGTTGTTCTTGCGTATATCTCTCCATGATGAAATTGTAAACACTACTGAATACATTGAAAATCTAATGACAGATCATGACATATTACAAATGGCCGAAACGTCACTTCAAAATCATATGATCCCTATTGGAAAATCCGTTACCAGTGCACATAAACGCTTACTATTCGGTACAGTGCAATATATTTCATGTTTAGCGAAAAATAGGAGTATTTGTTAGTCTTAGTCTGTTTACCCGACTGAAACTTTCCTACTTATATTAGTCGAAATTGTGAATGTCTTAAAGAAAACATAAAATGGCTGTAGTTCCTTAATGAGGCATCATATAGCGAAAAGCACATTATTTAGCTACCTCTTATTTTCAAAGGAAAACTTAAACGTCCTAGTGCGAAAAGGACGATATTTTAATTAGAATTTTCTTAGCAAAACATACAATAGCTATAGATCCTATTTTGGTATCAATTGTTTTTGTGTCAAAATTTTGAATTTTCTTAGAAAAATATTAAAACTATGTATTTCCTTAATTAAGCCTTGTAGAATGAGAAAGGCGAAATTGTGATATCACGGGTTGATACTTCAGGCGGTTTAAATGACGGAAAGTTTCTTAATTGTTTGTTGATTCCTAAAAACTTTTGATTTAACCTCGTTCTCATATTTTCATATATGTATATTTTTTGATTTCATTTCAGCACAAAGAAACGCATTAAAAAAGGAAGGTATGTATGTACCTCTGTATGTTTGTTGCTCCTTTGTATGTATCGAATTTATTTGTTTCTGTATTTTATTAACCAATTAATTAAACATAAAAATTAATGAATGCATGTCATGATAAAGGCAAACAAACAGTCGTTCGACTGCCGAATCGTCGCACAGGCGACATGCATAAGAAGAATGTTTCATATTTCCGGACACACGAATCGTAATTCACCCAATTTAATATAATGACTTGCAGAATAAAATCCGAGATGTATGGACCTGACAAATAACATGGAACTTTCTGTATACATATACATACAAATTGTGAATACATATGCAAAAGAATGAATGTACTTATATGTAAATATACATGAATATTCATTCGTTATAGTCGTATACAAGTATTTGGATAAATATCCTCTGTCAGGATATCCGTTATATATTGTATGTAATTGCTGATATCACAGTGGTTTGTGTAAATATAAATACGAGTACGAAGAAGCACTGAAAGATATATTACATTTCCTTTGTATACACTCGTAGAAGATGATTTCCATGGAAATATGGAATATGCAAGTTGGAGCAGTTTTCCTTATTTTTAGAGTTTATGGAAAAATGTTCTTCATCTATAACTAATTAATCGATTTCCTCGAAATTTTTATGATTTCAAAGATCACATAATGGCACTGAAAGATATATTACATTTCCTTTGTGTACACTCGTAGAAGATGATTTCCATGGAAATATGGAATATGCAAGTTGGAGCAGTTTTCCTTATTTTTAGGGTTTATGGAAAAATGTTCTTCATCTATAACTAATTAATCGATTTCCTCGAAATTTTTATG
Organism: Eudasyphora cyanicolor; assembly: GCA_963930755.1. Taxonomy (NCBI): domain Eukaryota; kingdom Metazoa; phylum Arthropoda; class Insecta; order Diptera; family Muscidae; genus Eudasyphora; species Eudasyphora cyanicolor. The sequence goes on from OZ005735.1 coordinate 222,134,414, forward strand.
ATTTCAATGATCACATAATGGCACTGAAAGACATATTACATTTCCTTTGTATGCACTCGTAGAAGATGATTTCCATGGAAAGATGGAATATGCAAGTTGGAGCAGTTTTCCTTATTTTTAGAGTTTATGGAAAAATGTCCTTCATCTATAACTAATTAATCGATTTCCTCGAAATTTGTATGATTTCAAAGATCATATAATGGTTTATTTGTTTGTTAAAATAAATTAAAAAAATTAAAAATTACTCATTCCTTATCTCCTTCATTTCTATAAAGAACTTTTGTAAAACATTCACAAAATTCATCTTAACATCTCAAGGGTATTAATATTCATATTTTTTTTGCGGAAATACTGAGAAATGCAGTGTAAACAACTACAAAAATGGAAGCAATAATATTAGAACTTCTAAACTGTTGCACAGTGAGAGGAATTAAAGAAAAATGAAAATAATTCAGCTGTTTCTAACCGGACACCGATTGCGACATAACTTGGCATGGAAAATAGTACAGGGTTTTCCAACAAGAGGTGTTATTTTGAATCACCCGGTATTTCGGTAGCTGTCACTTTTGAAGCTTTTATTCTTTGACATTTAACAAGTAGAAACTACGCCATTACTAAAAATGGAACGACACATGATTCAACAACGCATTGAAATTATTAAAATTCGAAAAGTCATCTTGACTTATGAGGCCCATTTCCACCTCGGTGGCTACGTCAACAAGCAAACTTGTCGCATCTGGGGCTCGGAAAACCCAAGAGTTATTGTTGAGAAGCCTCTCCATCCTAAACGTGGGACTGTTTGGTGCGGTTAATGGTCCGACGGGGTCATTGGACCTTACTTTTTCGAAAATGAGGTTGGATCAACAGTTACGGTGAATGGATTGCGCTATCGAGAAATGATTAATGATTTGTTATGGCCGGAGTTGGATGGTATTGATCTGGACAACGTTTACTTTCAACAAGACGGCGCTACGTGCCACATAAGCAACGAAACCATTGCTCTGTTGCGGGAAAAGATTCCGGACCGTGTTATCTCTCGAAGAGGTGATCACAATGGGCCACCGAGATCTTGTGATTTAACACCTTGCGACTTCTTCCTTTTGGGCCACGTGAATGATACGGTCTACGCCAACAGCCCAACGTCGATTCAAGACCTCGAAGATAGAATTCGTGAGGCTATCAAGGACATAGGGCAACCACTGTGCGATTTGGTTATGGAAAATTTTATGAAAAGGATATGGTCCTGTTAGCGTGGTCGTGGTGGCCATTTGGTTGATGTTGTTTTTCATTATTAACGGCATAACTTCCTCCTTATTATGAAATAAACATCCGATCATTTATCTCAAAAAATTGAATTTTTCTTTAAATACCAAAATGACACCTCTTGTTGGAAAACCCTTTATATGTCGTATTTACGTTATAGCAGAAGTTATTTAAAAAAGTATAACATATTTATTTATTCATCTTAAGGAAACTTCCTAGAGAATATTCCTAAAGTAAGGACAGGCCAAAAATATTCGCTGTCATTGTTGCCAAGCTTCTCCAATTTACAAATTTATGTACACAAATTTGAAAAGTAAGCCACATTTTGCCCAATCGCAAAGCTATTATATCAAAACCTTTACAATTTTTATAGGTGGTAAGGTGTTGCAAGTTAAACTGCAAAGGGAATTTGGAGCCCGGTTGTTAGTATAGTAGATATAGGGAAAAATCCAAAATCTCTTTTTTTTTTGGGATTTTCGAAATTATTTTGGGAACTGTGGGATTATGTTTCAGAAATATAATGATTTGCGAATTATTTTCGATTTGTGATGTAAAGACATACAAATTACAAAATATTTAATAAAAATATATTAATGTTTAAATATTTTCCCCACCCAAAAATTAGCATCCAAAGAGGTGATAAAAATTATAATCTTATGATCCGGAAGTTTTTCAAAATTGGATTATCACCAATGAATTTAACAAGGGCTTAGAAAGTAATGCAAATGTTATTTTTTGGAAGATCCTAGGAGGTAAACATATCTCTTAAAAAAAATCTTTTCACTTTTTCTTAAATTTTTTGTATATTTGAAAACATTTTAATTTAATCATTGAAAGTGAAATTTTTTCTTCTTACGAGTACCATGATTTAAACCTTGGTCTTCTAGCGCCGAATCAGCATAACAAAGCGTCTTCAAACGCACTGCCAAAAACAAGCTCGAAATACCGCTGTCCTGAGGTATTTAAGAAGACTTTAGCGTATGAGTACTTTTTAGCAAAGTTGTGCAAAATTGGATCTTTTTCACTGCTTTGGATGCTCTCTTTATCTAAGAACACTATGCAACAAAATTTTTTTTATGTTTCCGAGACCTCAAAACTTTTTTTTAATAGATTGAGGCATACTATTTTAAGAAGCCAAAATAAATTTGGATGGTTAAGTTTTTTATCCCCTCACCTTAGAGAGGAGGGTATGTTTCAATTGCTACGGGCCAAAAATGTAACACATCGAAGGAGTGACCTTAGACCCCATGTATGTTCGGCGGATATTAGTTTTGGGTAATTTTAAGTCGAATAAGCAATGTCCGTCCGTCTGTTTGAAAGGAGTAACGGATTGACTTCAAATTTGGTATGTAATAATATTTTTTTTTCTATCTCAGGCTAAGTTCGCAGATGGGCCATATTGGTCCACTCCTTCTGGTACCTCCCACACAAAGGGTTAACATTTAGTGAAATATTGATTCTTTAATAACTTCTACACTACTTATTAGAATCTTCTGAAATTACACACATTGTATTATTTTATTAGTTGCTATCACCCCTTCTGGTACCTCCCACACAAACGGACCATTTTGCATCAAAAATGAATTACGATTACGTGTGAGTCGTGTCATGCTGTCATGTTATTTTTGTTAAGTATTGTTTGGCATTTAGTCGTTAAAACAATTAGAAAAAATGTGATTTTTTTTAAAAAACATAATTTTTTTCTGGCACGAAAAAATCTAAAAAAAAATAGAAAAAAATCGCCAAATATGTTTGTTCATCCTAACGAAAAAAAAATGCCTATTTCCAAAAAATCTATGGATAAATGTATGAATTATGTAGGGAAATGCAAATAGGGAAATTCAAAAAAATAATTTTTCATATATTTTATTTCGGCAATTTTGTTTGGGAGGTACCAAAAGGGGCGTGGCAATAACGCCCATTTTGTAATATACTATGGATACTATAAAAACATTACGCTGTACAAAATGTTAAGTATTTTTATGGACTGATTATGATAGATTATGACCCATATTGTAAGAATAGGAAAAATCCAAAAAATAATTTGTCATATTTTTTATTTTGGCAATTTTGTTTGGGACGTAACAAGAGGGGCCTGGCAAAAACGCCCATTTTATAATACACTATGGGTACTATAGAAACATTACACTGTACAAAATTGCACCAATTTGTATGTGCAGCAAACCAAGTTATAACCCCTTAACTTTTTGTGCTATAGGCGTGGTAAAATCGCGCTTTTTGCACGGGACTGTAGGTACTATAAAAGCATAACACTTCACAAAATGTCAAGTATTTCTATGGACTGTAATAAAAGTTATAAGCCGTCCATTTGTATGGGAGACATAAAAAGGGGCGTGGAAACTTCGCCCATTTTTCTTTAGATAATAACGACCAATAAACTAGTTCTATGTGTGGAATGTCAAAGATTCTCAATAATAGTATTATAGAACCTATGAGATAATCAAAATTTCACTAAATTGTCACCCTTTGTGGGGGAGGTACTCGAAGGAGTGGACCAACATAGTCCATCTTTGACCTTAGGCTTAGAGATAGATAAGAAATATTGACACATACCAAATTTTAAGTCAATCGGTTAATCCAGTCGAAAGTTATCGAGCGCACCAACCAGACAGACAAACGGACATAGCTAAAATTACTTAAAATGGCCCAAAACGGATTTCCAACAAATATTCTCGGGGTCTCTTAGGGTCACTCCATCGATATGACCTGCAGCATTTGATATATACCCATGTTCACAATAGTGGTTGTATAAAAACCAGATTATGTTGAAATTCTCATATTTCTACAAAAAGTGCTATAATTTCTACATTTACCCATAGATTTTCTTCAAATAGGCATTGTTTTCTCCGTTAAAATGCTAACTTCCAAAAATTTTAACTAAAAATTTAATGGCGATTTTTTTCTATATTTTATGGTTTTTTCGTACCAACAAAAAATTTTTTTTTAAAAAAAAAATCCAACTTATTCTAATTATTTTAACGACAGTTATTAAAGTTCTGCCTCACGTGAAAGTGTCATTACTAGCATTTGTAGTCCTCATAATTTCTTTTAATTTAAATTATATCCGGGCTTTATCAAGCATATACTTAAACCAGTAAGGAAAGGCTAAAATCGGGCGGTGCCGACTATATAATACCCTACACCACTCTCGTAATATTGAACAACTCTGATATATAAATTTTGTAATTTGTTTACATAAATTTACTTTTGGGACATTTTATACTTAAATAATACCCTGTACCACAGTGTGGTGTAGGGTATAAAAAAGATTGGATCTAAAGAGCCAAATCGGATGAAACATATATATGGGAGCCATAGCTAAATTTTAACCGATTTTCATCAAATTCGGCAATGTTGGTTCATGGATCAAGAAACTCTACCATTCTAAACATCAAAAGGATCGGATGTAAAATACAGCTTCTATAGGACTAAAGGGCCAAATCGGACGAAACATATATATGGGAGCTATAGCTAAATCTTAACTGATTTTCTTCAAATTCGGCAATGTTGGTTCATGGATCAAGAAACTCTATCATTCTAAACTTCAAAACGATCGGATGTAAAATACAGCTTCTATGGGACTAAAGGACCAAATCGGACGAAAGATATATATGGGAGCTATATCTAAATCTGCACCGATTTTCTTCAAATTCGGCAATGTTGGTTCATGGATCAAGAAACTCTACCATTCTAAACTTCAAAACGATCGGATGTAAAATACAGCTTCTATAGTACTAAAGGGCCAAATCGGACGAAACATATATATGGGAGCTATATCTAAATCTGAACCGATATTTTTCAAATTCGGCAATGTTGGTTCATGGATCAAGAAACTCTACCATTCTAAATTTCAAAACGATCGGATGTAAAATACAGCTTCTATGGGACTAAAGGACCAAATCGGACGAAAGATATATATGGGAGCTATAGCTAAATCTTAACCGATTTTCTTCAAATTCGGCAATGTTGGTTCATGGGTCAAGAAACTCTACCATTCTAAATTTCAAAACGATCGGATGTAAAATACAGCTTCTATAGGACTAAAGGACCAAATCGGACGAAAGATATATATGGGAGCTATATCTAAATCTGAACCGATTTTCTTCAAATTCGGCAATGTTGGTTCATGGATCAAGAAACTCTACCATTCTAAATTTCAAAACGATCGGATGTAAAATACAGCTTCTATAGGACTAAAGGGCCAAATCGGACGAAAGATATATATGGGAGCTATATCTAAATCTGAACCGATTTCAACCAAATTCAATAGCGATCTTAACAGCCGCGAAATACTCTAAACTGCAAAATTTCAGAACGATCGGAGTGAAATTGCGACCTGTAGTCGACGAACAACTTTACATGGACGAACGGACGGACGGACGGACGGACGGACGGACGGACGGACGGACGGACGGACATCGTTAAATCGACTCAGCTAGTGATTCTGAGTCGATCGGTATACTTTAAGGTGGGTCTAGCTGTGTTATTTTAAGGTGTTACAAACATCTGCCGTGAAACAAACTTATAATACCCTGTACCACAGTGTGGTGTAGGGTATAAAAATGGTCAAAATACTGAAGACAACATCCAAGAAATGGGAATTTTGAAGAAAAATTAAAAAAAAATGTTTCCATAAATTTATTTTTTAATATTTTTTTGTGTTTAGGACACCATATTATACCAGAAAATGTTTTGCGCAGCTCTTTGAAAAAAAAAAAAAATTGTTGCATAGTGTTATTTATTTGACATTTTTTCTATTTTTTCCGTGTCAGCAAAATTTTTCTTCTTCTTCCATTTTTTAACGACTGTTACTAAAGCACTTTTCCTACGTTAAAGGGATATTTCCAACATTTGTAATCCTCACAATTTACTTAAATTTAACGCGTATTCCGTCTCTAGTGGGCTTATAAAATAGGATCCAAATACCTAAGGTATCATCCAAAGGTTATTATTATTCAGTTTAGCTGGTCGAAATTATGTGGTTTATATTTTGGTTCACACAGTGTTATTATTATTAATACACCCCACTGAGTGCTTTCCACTACTTTCTTCCACCATTAAATTAACAAATTACAAAATTATTCTTTCTCCACTCCACTTTGACATATTATCCCTTCCCTGTGCAGCTATCACTTATTATACCCACACTTTAGTGATACGAGGGTATATATCATTTGCTACGGGCCAAAAGTGTAAAACATCGAAGGAGTGATATAAGACCCTAAGTATGTTCGGCGGATATTCGTTTTGGATCATTTTAAGTCGAATGAGAAACGTCTGTCCGTCCGTCTGTCGCTCTGTCTGCTGGCTGGTGCGTACGATAACTCTCGAAAGGAGTAACCAATTGACTTAAAATTTTGTATACGATAATAGTTGTTCTATCTCCGGCTAAGTTCGAAGATGGGCCATATTGGCCCACTCCTTCAGGTACCTCCCACACATAGGGTAACATTTGTGGAAATATTGATTCTTTAATAACATCTATACTACTTATTAGAATTCTGAACTTCCACACATTGTGTTATTTTATTAGTCGCTATCACCTCGAGAAAAATGGGGGAAATTGCCACGCCCTTTTGGTACCTCTCACACAAATGAAATTTTGTCCAGTGTAAAGTTTTTGTAGAGCCTATAGTCCGGTAAAAAATTGGCATTATTGTACAGCCTCTTTAGGTACCTCCCACACAAATGGACCGTTTTATACCAAAAGTTACCGACATATAACTTTAATACCAGTGCATACAAATACTTGAGATTTTGTAAAGTATAATGCTGTTAAACTGCCTACAGTCCCGTGAAAAGTGGGCATTATCACCTTGCCTCTTTTTGTACCTCCCACACAAAATGACCAAATCATACCAAAATTTAATTTCTCGTAACGTTTATATACCAGTGCCCAGAAACGCTTATAGTTCGGTACAGTGCAATGTATTTAAAGAATCTACTGTTTACCGAAAAATAGGTTTTTTTTTGTTAAACACCTTTTGGTACCTCCCACACAAATTGTCAGATTAATGACCCGACTGAAACTTTCTTACTTGTTTTTATCATCGTCAATCAATTCGATTTGAAATTATTTTTGAAAATTTTTGTCTAATTTAATAACGCCAGATTTAAAAATCCAACTCCATCGATCATAACGCTTTATTTCCTAGTTTGCTCATACGAGTAATATCCAACTAAATTTCAATTTGAATCTCAAATACTCTGGTATTTGCATCACGCAACGTTTATTGCCCTCGGCGCAAAACATAATCGCAGCCAAATCTGTGGTTTAGTTTCTGTTAACTACTTATCTAGTACCAATACTGATTGCAGACTAAATTATTTGCTAATAATGCTTCAGGAAAAACTATTTTACCCAAACAAAAAAATCGCCCAAAAAAACCATCAAATTTGCCAGTTATCATTCAATCATACAAACTTAACATACACATCCTAATTATAAAACACCAAATTGATTTTGTCGCGTTATCTCCCTCTCCTTCCTCCTCTTCCCCTGGCCATCCCTTTTTTATTCTCTCCTAAAACTATGGGTTCCATGTGCATTCAATAGGCATTTTTAGTTTTCAAACATTTTCAATGGATTTCGCATGTGAAACCTAATATTCGTGACAACTTGACCAGCAATGGAATCATTCGATTGTATTTTATCGCCGTGGCATTTGAACAGTGTGCATCATATCTGTCTATAATGTGCTTGCTGGTAAGTATTTACTTGCTGCGGAATGTCTATTATGTTCGGCAGTTTGTTTGCGACGGTAATATTGAAATTCCGTACTTTTGTCATATATAAGGAGGTCAACGAAAATTCTAAACACAAACTAAATTCCAGAAAAAAGTCTAATCCATTTTTAGGTTAATTTCAGTTTTTTTTCGAATTGGTGCTAAACTTAAAAAAATATTTAAAGTTTCGAATTATTTCTGGCTTTTAGGTTGAATCTTGAGTTTTGATGAATAAAGAGATTTATGGTAGAATTTTGTGGCAAATATTTTTCTAAAACATGTTGACTCGCTAAGTGTAGGTTATGGGGGTGTTTTTTAACCTTTTCCAAAAAGGAACCAAAAAGAACCCTACATTTAGCAGTTAGAGGGTTAAAATGTTCAACAAAAATATTCCCCGTAGTGTTTCAAGTATTGTTGCGGAAGACATCGTAAACTTAAAATGTAAGGATCACACGGTTTCCTACGGTTTCAAAAAGAAAGACATTTTGATCCCCTCCTTAAATGACCACTATACGAAAACTTTCAAATCGCCGATACACGTATATTCTTTTTTTTACCCTCCACTATCAGAATCCGTTGTCAGAACCTTGTTATTTTCAAAAAAGTTTAATTATACCCTACACCACACTGTGGTACAGGGTATTATGACTTTGTGCATTTGTTTGTAACACCTAAAAGGAGAAGAGATAGACCCATTGTTTATTATACCGATTGACTCAGAATCACTTTCTGAGTCGATTTAGCCATGTCCGTCTGTCTGTCCGTCTGTCCATGTATTCTTGTAATCAAAGTGCAGGTCGTATTTATGGTCCGATTGTGATGAAATTTAGCATAGTGCTCTTTTTCGGACCAAGGACGATCCCTATTGAAATTGGTTAAAATCGGTTGAGATTTGGATATAGTCCCCATATATATGTTTCACCCGATTTGACAATGAAGCGCCATAGAAACCACATTTTACATCCGATCTTTATGAAATTCGGCAGAGAGAGTTTTATTATTACGTGAATGAACACTACCAAATTCGGAGAAAATCCGATCAGATTTAGATATAGCCCCCATATATATGTTTCACCCGATTTGGCATGTAAGCGCTCTAGGAACTGTATTTTAAATCAGATCAGTACGAAATTTGGCAGAGAGAGTTATCTTATTACATGAATAAACACTGCCAAATTCGGGGAAAATCGGTTCAGATTGGATATAGCCACCATATATATGTTTCACCCGATTTAACATTTAAGCGCTGTAGAAATCGTGTTTTATATCCGATCAGTACGAAATTTAACAGAGAGAGTTCTCTTATTACATGAATAAACACTGTCAAATTCGGGGAAAATCGGTTCAGATTTAGATATAGCCACCATATATATGTTTCACCCGATTTAACATTAAAGCGCTGTAGAAATCGTGTTTTATATCCGATCAGTACGAAATTTAACAGAGAGAGTTTTCTTATTACATGTATGAACACTGCCAAATTCGGGGAAAATCGGTTCAGATTTAAACATAGTCCCAATATATATGTTACACCCGATTTGACATGTAAGCACTGTAGAAACCGTGTTTTATATCCGATCAGTACGAAAATCGGCAGAGAGAGTTTCCTTATTACATGTATGAACACTGCCAAATTCTTATCGCAATGCCCATTTTCGCATTGGTAGGTAGGTGTAGGGTATTATATAGTCGGCCCCGCCCGACTTTCTGTCTTTCCTTACTGGTTTTTGTTCTGTATTTGAAAGTTCAGACTGACCGTTTTTTTATACCTTTTGTTTTTGTTTGGATTTTCATAAAAAGAAACGAAAAAAGAAATAAAACTAGATACACGTTAATGAAATGTGCTCATATGATTTTACTGGGGACATCTGTGTACAATTTTGGGAGTGGAATATTTGACCCAGAGGATATTTTGTATGATTTTGTTGTACATTTAACATTATATCTTTTGTATCGCAGGTTTTATACGTAACAGTTAGTTGCGCATGTTGCTCATACGCAGCCCTGTATTATAGATCTTGGTAGCTTTGGGGAGATGCTAGAATAGTGCACACAATTTGTTCATTGCTCTTAAAACAATATAGCATTGGAAATGTTATCTAAAATACACAATATGAAGACATTTAGATGATAAGATACGAGTATAAAGACGTTATTTACGTGTGCATTTTTCAATTTGTGTAGGGTAGTGGGTACATCACAAATGTCCGTAATGAATATTGAGACCGAGACCTACAAACTTTTAGTGTTGATTGAGGAAGTTACATTTAGTATTTGAAATATGTTTTTTTATCCCCTCACCTTATAGAGGAGGAAGTGTAACACATCGAAGGAACAAGCAAGAAACTTTTAGTCGGGAAAACCGACTAAGGTATACCTCATTTTGTGAGTAATGTAATTACACGAATTAATCTGTTAACTTATGTGGGAGTTACCAGAAGGGGTTTAACAAATACACCTATTATTCGGTAAACATTAGATTCGGTAAATACATTGCACTGTGCTGTATATTAACATTACGAGATATTCAATTTTGTTATGATTTGGTAATTTTGTGTGGGGGTACCAAAAGGGGCGTGGCAATAACGTCAATTTTTCCCAGGACTGCAGGTACTATAACAGCATTACACTGTACATAATTTCAAGTATTTGTATGTACTGGTATTAAAGTTATAAGCTGTTAACTTTTGGTGCAAAACGGTCCATTTGTGTGTGAGGTACCAAGAGGGGCAGTACAATAATGCCCATTTTTTACCAGACTATAGGCAAATGTACAAAACTTTAAGTATATTTAGGCACTTGTATTCAAGTTATAAGCTATTAACTTTTGATGCAAAAAAGTGCATTTGAGTGGTAGGAACCATAAAGGTCGGGGCAACTTCACTCATTTTTCTCAAGGTAATAGCGACAAATAAACTGATATGTGGAATTTCAGAAGATTCGAATAAGTAGTATAGAATTTATTAAAGAATCAATATTTCACACATTTTTGTGGGGAAGGTACTAGAAGGAGTGGACGAATAAGGCCCATCTTCAAACTTAGCCAGAGATAGAAAAAGTATTACAACATACCAAATTTGAAGTCAATCAGTTGCTTCTTTCGAGAGTTATCGTACGCACCAGCCAGCAGACAGACAGGCAGACGGACGGACGGACATTGATCATTCGAAATGGCCTTAAAATAAGTAAGAAAGCTTCAGTCGGCTAAACCGACTAAGGTATACCCTCACTTTGTGAGTTCTGTAATATGAAATGTTACACGAATTAATCTGTCAATTTGTATGGGAGCTACCAGAGGGAGTTTAACAAATAATCTTATACCTAAACAACAGATACTTCAAATATGTTGTAAGCGTTTAAAATTATGATCTATTATATTAAAGTTATGATCTATTCAATTCATAGGGCTATATGTACTTTAAAAATAACGGGTGATCTAAGTAGAGATACTTTTTTCAATAGCCTTTTTTGGACAGATCACGTGTTAGTCGAGTCATGCTGTCATCTTATTTTTGTTAAGTATTGTTTGGCATTTCATCATGGAAACACTTACGCCTGAACAACGTTTACTAATTATTCAGTTTTATTATCAAGATAATCGTTCGACAATTGCGCTAAATCCATTTTTTTAAATCAAAAAAAAAACACTTTCCGGTCGACCCACGACCTCAACACCAATGAACAATATTTTAGCTCTCGTTAAGAGCTATCTTTTTGCCATGGACCGATTGCCGATCCGACGGAAATCATCGGTCCTTATTTCTTCAAAAATGATGCCGGTAAGAACGTAACCGTCAATGGCGACCGTTATCGTGCCATGATAACCGACTGTTTGATGCCTGAAATTGAAGCTCGTGATCTCGGCGGCATTTGGTTTCAACAAGACGGCGTCACTTCCCACACATCGCATCAATCAATGGATTTATAGAGAGAACACTTCGGTGAGCAGATAATTTCACGTTTTGGACCGGTCGATTGGCCACCAAGATCGTGTGATATCACACCGTTAGTCTTTTTCCTGTGGGGATATGTAAAGTCTAAAGTTTATGCGGACAAACCCGCTTCGATTCAGGCCTTGGAGCAATACATCACGCGTGTCATTCGCCAGTTACCAGTTGAAATGCTCGAACGAGTCATCAAAAATTAGACTCAACGGATGGACCATTTGAGACGTAGCCACGGCCAACATTTGATAGACATAATCTTCAAAAAATGAATGCCAAAGAATGTTCTTTCAAATGATAATGAACATTCCCCATTCAATTTGCCCATTTTCTGTGTTTTTTTCTTTAAAAAATTAGGGAACCTCGAAATGGATCACGCTGGATGGACTATAGGTAAAATTCAAGTATTTGATATTATTAATATAAGCAGTTAAGTTTTTGTGCAAAATGGTCCATTTGTATGGGAGGTACCAAAAGGGGCGCTGAAACTTCGCCCTTATTTCTCGAGGTGATGTTGACTAATAAACTAATATTATGTGTAGAATTTCGGAGGATTCAAATATGTAGTCCATCTGTCTATCTGTTGGCTGGTGCGCACGATAACTCTCGAAACGAATAGCCGATTGACCTCACATTTGGTATGCGGTAATATTTTTCTCTATCTCCGCCTAATTTCGAAGATGGGTCATATTGATCCACTCCTTCTAGTACGTCCCCCACAAAGGGTTAACATTTAGTAAAATATAGGGTTTTCCAACATGAGGTGTTATTTTGGTATTCAAAGAAAAATGCCATTTTTTGAGATAAATGATCGGATGTTTATTTCATAATAAAGAGGAAGGTATGCCGTTAATAATGAAAAACAACATTAGCCAAATGGCCACCTCGACCACGCTTACAGGACCATATCCTTTTCATGAAATTTTCCATAACCAAATCGCAAAGTGGCTGCTCTATGTCCTCTATAGCCTCACGAATTCTATATTTGAGGTCTTGAATCGACGCTGTGCTGTTGGCGTAGACCTTATCTTTCACGTGGCCCTAAAGGAAGAAGTCGCAAGGTGTTACATCACAAGATCTCGGTGGCCAATTGTGATCACCTCTTCGAGAGATAACACGATCCGGAAACTTTTCCCGCAACAGAGTAATGGTTTCGTTGCTTGTGTGGCTCGTTGCGCCGTCTTGTTGAAAGTAAACGTTTTCCAGATCAATACCATCCAACTCCGACCATAATCATTAATCAACTCTCGATAGCGCAATCCATTCACCGAAACTGTTGATCCAACCTCATTTTCGAAAAAGTAAGGTCCAATGACCCTGCCGGACCATAAACCGCACTAAACAGTCACACGTTGAGGATGGAGATGCTTCTCAACAATCACTTTTGGGTTTTCCGAGCCCCAGATGCGACAATTTTGCTTGTTGACGTAGCCACCGAGGTGGAAATGGGCCTCATCAGTCAAGATGATTTTTCGAATTTTATTAATTAATGCGTTTAGTAATGGCGTAGTTTCTACTTGTCAAATGTCAATGAATAAAAGCTTCAAAAGTGACAGCTACCGAAATACCGGGTGATTCAAAATAACACCTCTTGTTGGAAAACCCTGTATTATAACTTGTATACCAATTCTGAAGTTTCACGCATAGTATTAGTTTCTTAGTCGCTATATCCTCGAGAAAATGGGCGAAGTTGCCACGCCACTCTTGGTACCTTCTACACAAATGGACCATCTTGTACCAAAAGTGAACAGCTTTTAACTATAATATTCGTACCAGTGAATACAAAAACTTGAAATTGTATACAGTTTAATGCTTTTATAGTACCAACATTCAAGTGAAAAATGGGCGCCATTAACATGCCCCTTTAAGTACCTCCTATAAAAACGGGTCATTTTGCACCAAAATTTTACTGTTTATAGCTTTAATATCAGTTCATACAAGTACGTGAAATTGTTTACAGTGCAATGTTTTTTTCGGCATCTAGAGCCCAGTGAAAAGTAGGAGTTATTGGCACGTCCCTCGTGCTACGTCCAAGTTAACAGCTTGTACCATTGATGCCAGTGCATTAAAGTACTTGGAATTTTGTTCAGTGTAATGTTTTTAGAGTATCCGTTAAAAAATGGGCATTATTGTGACGCCCCTTTTGGTAACTGCCGCACAAATGGACTATTTTGCACTAAAAGTTAACAGTTTGTAACTTTAATACCAGTGTATACTTTTAAAGTTGTTAAATGCAATTTATGTTGATAATAATTTAATTAAAACAACAAAATAAATAAATTTACAAATATTTTTTTTTTTTTTGAAATAATCACTTTAAGGAAATCAATATCAATTGATACGTGCAAATCAAGTTCAAGAAAATACAGCGTAAAATAATTTTTTGGGCGTTTGAAAAATTTATAGTCGTTGGTAACTCGAGAAAGTGTAAAAAAATTTGCGATGATACATCTATATAATTGAGAGTCTATGGTACTATGCGTATGAGGTGTGCTAAAAATACAGCTTCTCAGCGTGATAGGTTACGAGGATACAGGGTGTCAACGTTTGAAATTGTGACCACTGTATCTCCTGAATACGTGGACCGTTTTAAGTGAACCGTGGCTTATGTGACAGCTATTTAGAAACGCTCAAAATGTACATTGATAATTTTTGGCAAATATTTAATGTTCATACTTGTTTCTCGCGACGTATGTTTTCCTTGTTTTCCGATTTTAATTGTAATGGGATGACAACCACAACAAAAGCTGCAGCTTATGCTGGATTTTGCTAAATGCCTATAACACTTTGACTCGGCGAGGAGGTATAAATAAATAATGCTTGACTTCGAGACCTATCCGCCTCATCCAATCCATCAACCTTCCAGTTGCTAGTTGAAGCACTGAGATTGCAAACATTCAGCTCCTTAATAGATTCCGCGTCAGTTGTTGTAGCAGGAATCCGTGCATGTACCCTGGACCTAGACGGTATGTCCTTCTTTTTGACAGTATCCAGTTGTGAATCGGCTAAATTTCTTAACAGAGTACCTATAATCGAAAAGTATTAGTTTTATGCGACTTTGATTGTTGAGGGCTACCAATATCAAGCAACATCAGCGAAGGACCTTGGACCAGCGTTACCACTGACCATTTTGGCTGGAAGCCTTCAGGAAAACTCCCGGTCCTCTTTAAGGATTCTCTCCGCTTGTTGATCAGAGATGCAGGGCCGGCTTTTTCAAGAATCTTCAGAGCCATGCGCCGATCATTAAACTTCATCTTTGAAGGAAGGGTGTGGTTGCCGTAGACAACCGAAGTGCCAGGTAGTGCTCCGTCTTAGAAGAGGACGTTGGATCACAAGGCTTTATGCCAGGCTTAGGTTTAGCTCCTCGTGTATTAGCTGTCGTCGTAGATTTCGTTTTAGTTATATTATTATTTTTTTATATTTAGTTGTTTGTTGGGTATTTTGTTTCAAGCTGGTACCACTAGTGTGGGGGTAGGAAAGGTCTATCAGAACATTGTCCCCAAACCTTACAAAGACTGAGACGTTGCTTAGGCGTCCCGGTATCGACAAAGACCGCCATCAAAACGTAGTCTATAGTAACCTCTGACTGCGAACCGACAAGTTCGTTGAGCGCGGTTCGCATAGCACTCCGGACCCAACAGAACATTTTTTGAGTTTTGGAAGCACTCGAGGTCTTGTGTATGTACATACTGTAGGCACTACTTGTAAGCGCTTATTTTATCTTTCGGAATTCAACGCTTAATGTAGTTTAAAAAGTAGTATAATATGCACTTCAAGATAATGAACTGGCAATAATGGAGATTGATTTAAGAATTTGTGCATACTTTAGTGCAACCGGAGTAAGCGGAAGCTTCCTCTCTCGCTTACCCAGTTGCACTGAAGTATGCAAGCTTTGTTTTTGTGCGTTATCTCACGATCTCTAGCGAACTCTGCCGATCTGAAAATCTCTGCATTATAAAGCAATAGGAGTTGGTGGTAGTTCTGTAAAGGAATTCTACCGAATTTTGAAAAAATTAAAAGCGATAGAGAAAAAAATAAATTAGTTGATATTTTGCATTCGAGAAGTCCGGTCGTCGCTATGCAAAATAATTTTTTTTTGCTGTACCAATTCTTTTGTGCGTTGGTAGGTATACACAAAAGTAGTAGCACGGTTGTTGGAGTGCGGTGGTGGTGATTTGTGTTCGGTTCTGTCTGATATATATATTTTACTTTTCTGGTGCAGTAGGCTCAGATTATGGGAATCAAAACGAATTCTTCAAGCATCTTAGTAAATGCATACGGCTTGTTGAAAACCGTTATTAAAAAAACAAATCGGTAATAAATCTGCCGCCAGCTTGCCTTCTGATAGCGAGTAATTGAATCTTTTAACATTAAAAATACTTCATAACATAAGACTATTGAATACTGAACTATTTTTAATAACACTGTGCTTGAAATTGACACTTTAAAAATGTAACAGAAATGAGACCCTGTGGATATACCTATTTCGGCATTGCTGAATCCAGAGGTAACAGCCGTTTTTCTAGATTAGCTCTTGTTTTCGCGATATTCCACCACAAAGTTTGCAAGGAAATCATAGAGGTTCGTTATCTCGGAGGTGATTTTGAAGTGGAAGGCTTCGGAATACACCCTTCATTCCAAAGAATGAAATGAAGATAACCCTTCGAGAATTATTTCTCTCAAAATAGTCAACCACGCTTCTCACCCCTTTACCCCTGAAAAAGTGTAATCAAATCTTACCATATGCAAACGTCGCACAAATCGTCGACATATTTAGTTTGTGTCTTTAAGAAAAATATTCGTCGCGAAATATTACTATGAGTCTCCTTTCAACATATTTATGAAAAATTAACAGGTTTCATAATTTAGCAGGTTTTGTTTGTTACCTTTGAAATTTCCATTGACACTAACCAAAAAATAATTTACAAAAATTTAAGTTGTAAAATTTTATTACAAATATTTTCTGCTATGAGTAGAAAAATACACAAAATTATGTAGTAACTCGAAATCTGCTTAATTTTCATAAAAAAGGTGAGAAAGGACTTATAGCATTTTTTCGCGAGAAATAGTTTTCTCAATGACGCCTACTAAAAATTTCGACCATATGTATGATTTTTAACACAGGATAAGATTTCATTGCACTTTTTCAGGGTTAAGGGGGTGAAAAGCGTGGACGAAAGCGTGATTTGAGAGAAATAATTCTCTAAATGTTCCCTTTATTTCGATCTTTGGACTGAAGCGTATATTCCGAAGTCTTCCACTTCAAAATCGCCAAAGAGATATGTAACCTCTCTGATTTCCCAACAAACTTTGTGGTCGAATATCGCGAAAACAAGAGCTAACATAGAAAAACGGCTAATGCCACCGGATTCTGCATGGCCGAAATAGGTCTATCCATAGGGTCTCATTTCTGTTACATTTTTGGACTAGCACAGTATAATCATTTGAATTAAATTAGTTTTAAAGCCATTTTACATTCCTTATAAGCAATATTTGTAATATATATCTTTGAATAAAAAACTGAAATAAGTAAGTTAGTATAAAAATAATAGTGCATTATTTCATTGCGTTCAGAGAGTCAATATAATTGCGCTTCTCCTGAGGTATTATTTCCATGCATTCTTACAAACAAACACATCAGCGCTTCTTAAAACGTATCATTTCATCATACCTTTTCATTGCATTTAAAAGAGCTTACAAATTTCGACAAATTCACTGCACAAATTCATCGCATAAAGGGGCTCATATTGGCTGCAAAAGGGAAGCGCATTTTGGTGGGACATTCCTTTATAAAATCACCAACGAATTCCTCGCAATAGTAAGTGCTACACCACCCTATCTTTCCTTACAAAGCTGATGAATTTTCAGCACGTTTTTTGCTGGGGACTTAGGGGAGTTTGTTCCATTACGTAGAAACGGTCTGCCCTTACATCCTAATGTAAGGAATGCTTATTGAGAATAACTTTTAATTTATATTCTTTACTTTCTATGTATCGTGTAGTGTTTATTATGGAGAATATAATACGATCCATGACAAATTTACAATTTTATTGATTTCTAAGGAAATCCATTATATAGCGCACGCATTGAAAAACGTATCCTGCCGTTGGGCTCAGTTCATGTAATGTGATTATAGTGAGTTTGTTTCAATTGAAATTTCCCGTTATATTTCATTATGAAGGGTGTTTGTGGATTGAGATAGGCCGCGCATAATGCTATCGCTCAACATGTCTTCATTCCAATGGGAGTGAGTGAGTGAGTGGTTGAGCCTCAAACACTTTCGTATAGAATATACTTGTCAATGAATGCGGGTATAATGGCCAAAAGGAAAATGTGATTTGTTCAGAATTGGTTTAAAATAAATTTGTCAACGCACAAATTGGAAATGAAGGCTCATTCACATCCTGTCTCCCGCATTACTGCAGTTCCAAGGCAGCTTGTGAGCTCAACCGATTTGCCATAGCATGATTGTTTTCCTCCATGGTTTAGTTGCGCTCTATGACCATCATGTTGGTGGTCAGTATCGGCATTCATTAGTTCAGACTCTGGGTTTGTCACGAAATTTGTGAATCCTTTCATTTATTCCATTTGGTCGTTGTCGTTGTTATTGCAGCAGTGACAGTGGCCATAGAGGATTGGACATTTTGATAATGATGCTGCCGCAACATTGTGCTATGCACTACGCGCTCTGCAATTTGTCATCATGTGGGATTTTTTGCCTCAAATCGCACTTAATCGCATTATGCAAATAATGAATAAAAGAACGCTTGAACTATCGATCACAGAAAGTGGTTAGTGGATAGCGGATAGCGGATTTGGGGAGCAGTGGGTTCATTGAAGTTTTAACTTTGTCAGTTCGGTCTTTATTTTCGTGGAACCCAAATGCAACCGAAGTTATCTTATTGCAAAATTCATGTAATTTGATGATGATGCTGATTGCATTGCCATTAATTTTACTGGACTACAAAAACGACTATTCACATATGGCTCAGGATTCCTATTATAGACCTAAGTAAGGTTTTTTCCACATCGATTAAATAGAACAAGTAAGAGAACTTCAGTTGATCCTTGTTTAGCAAAATACAGTTATTGGAAAATTAGTCTAAAATAAAGACCGGGTTGTCCGAAGTGACGATTTAGAGACATTATGATTATTTTTAAGAAAACTACGATGTTTGCCATAGAATTACGATTTTTAATAACATGAGGAAACATGAAGAACACTTACAAATTCTATTTATATTAGGGGGTCTGTAGTAGGGATGTAACGAAAGTGACTTTAGCGAAAGCTAATGCGAAAGCGAATATTGAAATATATTTATGCGAATACGAGTGCGAAAGCGAATAGTAAAATATGCATTTTTGCGAAAGAGAATGCGAATAATAGTTGACCCTTTAGTACCAACAAATTTAAGGAACTGAATTGATACTTTTCCAGATTATTCAAGTATTAAGAATGTTTTCCATAGTTTTACCTCCTTTTACCACAAGGACAAACATTTTTCTTCAATTTTTTTGAAGATAAGTAGTAGAGGTTTTTATTGGTATTTGTTGCGATTCTGTAGTAATAAGCTGTATGTAGGTATGTAATAATGTATATTACTTTCCACTTATGTACGTATACCTAATGTGCTGTCGTCAGTATTTATTATAATTATAAGTATGTATGTATGTATGTAGCGAGTATTTATTCTAGTTTATGCAAGTCAATGGCCAAAATAAAGAACCAAAACGAATTGGGTTCACATATCAACGGCCACTGACTGAAGTATTACAAACTGCAATAATGCATATTTAATAATATTAAGAATAGCCATCGTCAACGATGGCTGACCTACATCAATACATTATGCATAACCGTGATATCTGCTGGATGAGCGATTTCACGGTATAAATAGAGGAATTAAATAAAGAATCAATGTAGTATGCAATTCATAGTTGTTTTACTATAACTCACTGAATACACGGTTCAAGTGCCCTGTACTTCACTCAACAAATTCCAAGTTTATGTGCTTGGGATTATACATTTGGTGACCCCGACTTTAAAGAAAAGCATCCTTAGGAAATTAGGGAACAATCCCCATTTGGTGCCCCTTAAAATAAATTTCCCACGACAATTCGAGTACTCGAGGCTAACTAATTTAAGGAACAAACCAGAACACTGGTGACCACCCAACTCGTCAACTCAACCGAGCGACATCCGAAAATAAGGAGACAATTTAAATCCGCGTCAATAAGTAGTCACGCCTGGCAAAATGTTGGAAGAATTAGTAGCAAAACAGGAAGAGAGTGCCGTCGAGATAGAGAAGGCAATCGCAAACATTAGAAAGGCTCCGCTAGATCGGAGGACATTTGACTTCTACGAGAAAAAGTCGGCAGAGCTAATTAAGCTATGGAAAGTCTTTGAACAGCAGGATAATAGTATCCGAAGACATCCTTCAACTACGACAGAACATCCTTATCTGACCAAGAACGTTTATGACACCGTCAAGACTAAATTTTGTGCGATCACGGATGAAATCAATAATGCAATCAGTGCTTGTAAAGAAAAACCAGCGTTAGTTACGCCACAAAAACCACTCCCGGCAGTTAGAGAACCCAAGCAACAAAGAGAACCCTCGGAGTTCAGAAGCACAATAAGGCGACAGCGGGCCTTGATAATATCCCTCGAGCGTTTGCTCCAGGGACAATCCAAGATCGAGGCGCCCATGCAATCCATGTATGCTATAGACAAGCTATGGGCTAACATAGAAGAAATGCACTTAACAGTGCATGAATTTTCTGATGATCCATCTGCAGACGGTTACGATATCGCAAGATACTTGGAGCTCGAGGGACAGGTCCTAAAACACAAGGAGGAGCTTTGAATATACAGAAAGGAACACAACCACGCGTAAATACATTGAAGTCACCGTCAATTGAACTACCAAAAATGACAATCCCCAAGTTCGACGGAGACTACTTGAAATGGCAAACTTTCGCGGACATATTTACTAAAATGATCCACGAACAACCGTTGCCGGCCATCCAGAAGATGTGGTACCTGAAAGCGAATATAACTGGCGACGCTGACCGACTTATTCGCCATTTCGAACTGACAGAGGCAAATTATTTGGCCGCATGGGATACATTGACAGAGAGGTTCAACAACAAACGGGCTCTGGCTTCTGCGTTAATGCAGAAAATAATGAATTTGCCAAATCTTACATCGGAAGGTAAGGCCATAAGAGACTTTCATGATGTCCTTAATGAAAGCCTAGCGGCCCTAAGAAATCTTGGTATCGAAATAAGCAAGTGGGATCCACTTTTAATACATATTCTCATAAAAAAGTTGGACAGACAATCTCACATAATGTACGAGCAATCCTTAGATGACCCTAAGGAACTACAGACTATGGAACATTTTCTTCACTGTCTTCAGAATCGGTTCCAATCCTTAGATGCAGTTGGAGGTAAGGATAAGGTGAAGGCGGTGTCAACAATAGCAGCATCCAACAACACCGATTGTCCACTTTGCAAGACCAATCACCCATTGTACTATTGTGGACAATTCTTAAAGATGGCGCCTGCAGAGAGACTAAAATGGGTCCAGAAAAACAACCGCTGTATCAACTGTTTCAGAGCTGATCACATCGCCAAGGCATGCACAAAGAGGTCGTGCACTAAATGTCTCTTGAACGTCGACTGACTAAGAATCCTCAACTACAAAAACAATATGTGGATTTTATGAAAGAATACGAGGCATTGGGCCACATGACGCGCATAAGTACGCAACAAGTTCAAGGCACTCACTTCTACATTCCTCACCACTGTGTGTTACGGCCCGACAGCAGCACCACGAAACTTCGAGTAGTATTCGATGCATCAGCCAAAACCGCATCTGGATATTCACTTAACGACGTACTATGTACTGGGCCAACTGTCCACGGCGACCTATTCGGAATGCTTCTACGTTTTCGCCTACCAAGATTTGTGTTTACCACCGACATTGAAAAGATGTATCGACAAATATTGGTGGATGAAAGGGATCGCAAATTCCAACAAATTTTATGGCGGAACGCTCCTGGTGAAACCATCGGACATTATGCATTGAATACTGTTACCTACGGAACCTCTTCTGCTCCATATTTGGCGACCAAGTGCCTACAGCAACTGGCAGAAGCAAATACACAGAAATACCCATTAGGTGCCCCAGTGTTGCGCCATGATTTCTATGTAGATGACGGCATGAGTGGTGCTGACAGTTTGGCGACGGCTATTGAAATACAGCAACAGCTCTCAAACCTACTTCATGAAGCCGGGTTTAAGCTTAGGAAATGGTGTGCAAATCATTCGCGGTTACTACAAGGAATTCCTCCAGAAGATCGCGAAGTCAATCTCGATTTCGACCATACATCAACGATGGTTTTGGGATTAACGTGGATCCCTAAATCAGATCAGTTTTGCTTGAAGGCAGATGTGACTGATTGCTCAGTTATAACAAAAAGATCAGTCACTTCCGATGTCGCACGGATCTTTGACCCATTAGGGATCGCAGGTCCGGTGGTAGCAGCAGCAAAAATATTCATCCAGAAACTATGGCAGATGCAAATATCCTGGGATGAACAATTACCAACAGAGATGTGTGCACAATGGTCTTCGTTCCGCCAAGGGTTGACTCAGTTAAACAACAATCATCTGGGCAGACATATTTTTGATACTCAAAAGGCTGTCCAAGTGCAAATCCACGTATTTGTTGACGCTTCAGAAAAGGCGTACGGATCAGCACTATACCTTCGATCGAAACTAGAAGATGGACGACTAATTGTAAGATTACTATGCGCAAAATCCCGTGTGGCACCACTAAAGGGATTAACTCTACCCCGGCTAGAGTTGTGTGCTGCGGCATTGGGAGCAGAATTAACGGCAAGGGTAAAAAGGGAGCTAAGATTTGAGAATATTCCAACGTTCTATTGGTCGGATTCAGAAATTGTGCTCTATTGGATAAATTCTACGTCGTCCTCTCTTCGCACATTCGTTGCAAACAAGGTTAAGAAGATCCAAACTCTGACTGAATGTAATCAGTGGCGCCATGTCAGTACAAGGGACAATCCTGCAGATTTAATATCGAGAGGTATAAGTCCCGACCGACTATCAACATGTGGTATTTGGTTCTATGGACCCACTTTTCTTCACGGGAAGGAAACGGTGTGGCCACAACCGTTCGTCAAGGAAGCACTGAATTCCACCAGTCTGGAGTTCAAACAAAGGGCTGCGGTGACAGCAGCAGCATCTAGTGATGGATTACAAGATATAATATATACGATCAATCATCGTAATTCCTTCAGGCGGTTGCAGAGAATCGTTGCGTATGTTATGAGGTTTGTAGATGCCATCAAACAGTCCTCGGGGCCTCGGTCGAAAAATATATCGCTAACACCCCGAGAATTAGATAATGCACTTAGTTTAATTGTACGCACCGTGCAAGGCTCAGAGTTTGAAATAGAGATAAAGCAGCTAGCGAGACACAAGGCGTTAGACAAATCAAGTCCCATATACAGCTTGTCGCCATTTCTTGATGACAAGGGTGTATTGAGGATTGGCGGTCGACTGGAGGAATCAACATTATCCTTCGACGCCAAACATCCAATGTTGTTACCTTACAATGACCCAATAACCAAGGTAATATTGGTCATGATGCATAATGATAACCATCATTGCGGTCCTCAATTACTACTGGCGAACTCAAGGCAAAGATTTTGGATAATCAAGGGGAAGTCAATGGCACGCAATGTAGTACAAAATTGTGTGCGGTGTACCCGGGCCAGACCAAGATTATTCCAGCAAATAATGGGAAATCTCCCTGCGAGTAGAGTAACACCTGCACGGCCATTTATAAAAACTGGCGTGGATTATTGCGGTCCAGTTTGGGTGCACTACAAGCTGCGAGGAAAACGACCACACAAGGTATATATCGCCGTCTTTTGCTGCTTCGCCACAAAGGCAGTCCACTTGGAAGTAGTAACCGATTTGACTACTGACGCCTTCCTTGGCGCTCTGAAGAGATTCATCGCACGACGCGGACGATGTCAGACAATCTATTCTGACAACGCAACAAATTTTGTTGGTGCCAAAAATCAACTAGAAGAATTACAGCAGGCAATCTTTAAAAGCGAGTCCCAAAAGAAAATTATGGACACATGCAACAATAAAGGCATCGAATTCAAGTTTATTCCGCCAAGGGCGCCCCACTTTGGAGGATTGTGGGAAGCAGCAGTTAAGTCAGCAAAACATCTACTCCTTCGCACGGTGGAAGGTGCTTCACTGACGCATGAAGAACTCGAGACCGTGGTCGTAGAAATAGAAGCCGTTTTAAACTCCCGACCACTGACTCCTATATCAACAAATGCCAGCGATTTAATGGCTCTGACTCCTGGCCACTTTTTGGTTGGAGAACCATTGATAGCTCAAGTTGATACAAGAGCTTCGCAGCAAACAACGTCACTGGCTACAAGGTGGAAATTAGTATCCCAAATAAAGCATGAATTTTGGAGACGTTGGTCCAATGAGTACTTAACCCAGCTTCAGGAAAGACACAAATGGAAGTCAACATCCCCAAACATCCAAAAGGGGCAGATGGTGATAATCAAAGAAGATAACGTTCCAGTAATGAAATGGCCCCTCGGTAGAATTACAGAGACGTATCCTGGAAGCGATGGCATCGTTCGAGTCGTCGAGGTAAAAACTTCTTCAGGGGTAATCAAAAGGCCAATACACAGGCTGGCCCCACTTATCGAAGACAAGAGCGAAGACAGTTCCTT
This sequence comes from Eudasyphora cyanicolor, assembly GCA_963930755.1. Classification (NCBI taxonomy): domain Eukaryota; kingdom Metazoa; phylum Arthropoda; class Insecta; order Diptera; family Muscidae; genus Eudasyphora; species Eudasyphora cyanicolor. The sequence goes on from OZ005735.1 coordinate 222,159,168, forward strand.
TGCGGCAAACCCTCTTGAAGAAGATTTATTAAATGATCCTGGACCGAGTCCGGCCAAGAGAAGCAAACCTACAGACACCTCGTTCTTGCTGACAGCAGTTATCACACTCTTCCTTCTACCACTCGTTCTAAGCAACTCCATAAAGATTCAGAGATTTGGAAGCGATCCAGGCATCTATTTTGAGGGAATTGGCACAGCGAAAATGGTGACGGCGGAATGGAAAATTATAGCATTTTATGAAGTAGGACCGTTCTGGGCAGAACTTGACGCGTTCTCGGCAGGGTTACGCACGTTTCAGCAGTTATGCGAGACCTCGTCCAGAAAAAAAATGTGTGACTCGTTGGCAACCAACCTCAACATGATTCAGGGACAATTGATGGAAGAAAAGGAAGTACTCCTAATTCCTCGAAAGAAAAGAGCAGCCTTCAACATCGTAGGAAATGTAGCCCATGCGTTATTTGGCGTTCTTGATTCAGATTACGCGGAAGGCATGATAAAAACCATCGACAAGTTGAAGGACGATAGAAACCACATCGCTGAATTGCTCCGTAATCAGACGTCTGTAATTGACTCCACAATAAACATAATCAAGCAGGACGAGGTTACAAGTAATTTCCGTATAAGCGAAATTCAGAAGACAGTCGTACAGTTCTCAAACAAAATCGAAGGAGATCGTCAAGAAATCGATAGAACACAAGCATTAGCACTTCTATCCACTCAACTATCTCTCATGGCCACTAAATTGCAGCAAACTGAGTCTGTCATTGTTGAAGTATTAACAGATGCTCATCATGGAAGAATAAGTCCGCAGCTCGTAACACCACACCAACTTCTGGATGAAATTCATACAATCCGAGCCCACCTTCCGACTTCTCGCACACTCCCAATCTCAGAGGACAACATAGTCGAATTTTATAAGCTAATGAGAGCCAGGGGAAGAGTCACAAGAGACAAAATCATATTCGAAATCACATTGCCATTGGTTGATCAACAACACTTTGACTTCTTCAAGCTGATTCCGGTTCCATCATCAAGATATGGGCACTTATTCACTATAGCTACAGACACCCACTTCCTAGCAATAAACTCACACAGAGATGAATATATTCCCATCTCAACCGATGATATGAAAACATGTTTCAGAGCCAAGGATGATAACTTTATATGCAGAAACATGCAGTCAAAGCTCAGTAGAGAATCCCCAAGTATTTCATGTGAGATTAACATTTTTAACAATAAATCCACAACAGCCTGCAAACTGTCCAAAACTTACGATGGGCCAGTATGGATTCAGACGAACCAACTTAATCAATGGTTATTTGCAATTGCCAACAGCACAGAAGTATCAGCGGTTTGCGGCACAGAACTCACACAACTGACAATAACGGGTTCTGGTATCCTTCAACTAGAACCAAACTGCGTACTTAAGGACCGTACGATCACCATACAAGGTCACTACAGTACCTCGAGCATTCTGCATACATCATATGCCCGATTCAGAAGCATCGAGTCTCTCAGCACCTCAACCGAAGTAGCAAAAATCATGAACAATCAAACCAAGCAGTTTAAAACACATGTCGAAGAACTAAAGAATTTACAAAACCAACTGGAGTCTTTAAATATAGCTAACTTAACAACAGCCATGGAATCAAATACCATACATCATCACGCAGTAAGCTATTCCGCGCTAGTAATGTCCGTAGGATTGGCTATCATCTATTTCATCCGCAAGACACGATCAAGGCAAATATATACCACAAACAACCAACAAGGTCAACATGACCCTCAACCAGCACCTCGACAGCCCCCAGCTCAAGCACACACCTCGGACATCACTATCAAGTAATTGAACATTTCATGGTTCAACATGGGGGAGAATGTTGCGATTCTGTAGTAATAAGCTGTATGTAGGTATGTAATAATGTATATTACTTTCCACTTATGTACGTATACCTAATGTGCTGTCGTCAGTATTTATTATAATTATAAGTATGTATGTATGTATGTAGCGAGTATTTATTCTAGTTTATGCAAGTCAATGGCCAAAATAAAGAACCAAAACGAATTGGGTTCACATATCAACGGCCACTGACTGAAGTATTACAAACTGCAATAATGCATATTTAATAATATTAAGAATAGCCATCGTCAACGATGGCTGACCTACATCAATACATTATGCATAACCGTGATATCTGCTGGATGAGCGATTTCACGGTATAAATAGAGGAATTAAATAAAGAATCAATGTAGTATGCAATTCATAGTTGTTTTACTATAACTCACTGAATACACGGTTCAAGTGCCCTGTACTTCACTCAACAAATTCCAAGTTTATGTGCTTGGGATTATACAGTATTAATATCTTCAAATTGTGTGATGGGAATAAGGAGATTTAACACTTTTAACAAATGGAAGCGAATACTGAAATATATTTTTGCGAAAGCGAATAATCCAAAAATGGTTTTTGCGAATGCGAAAGCGAATGTTGAAATGATGCGAATAATTCGCGTTCGCATATGCGAATGCGAATATTCGTTACATCCCTAGTCTGTAGCAAATCGTGAACCTAAAATGACCTTGTTGTTTTGAAAGAATATAGCTACAATTAAACGCATATTGTAAATTTCTAATCCAATGGGTTGAAGTTTCTGGCTTTCTATGGCGTAAACATAGGTTGGGACCCTTTTACGGAGACTGCTTCGAAAAAAGGACCGATTTGGCAGAGCTTCTATCTCAAACAACTCACATCTAAAATAAATTATACCATACTATCTATATATTAAGAGGGAAACTAATAACGCTGTGTGTGCATAAAAATATTTCCTCGATGAAATCAACGCACTCCGCATAATTTTAGCCTGCTAATTAGAATGACATTAACCGTTTTTTCTGTGACATCGCGTTTTCGAGATATTTAGCCACAAAATTTGCTGGATAAACGAGGAGGTTAGTAGATTCAAACACAATTTTAGTATAGAAAACTTCGGAATAGATGTTCCATGTCAGAGAATGAAAGAAAGGGGACACTTCAAGAAGTATTTCTCCCAAAACACCCGACACCTCCGCTCATCTCCTCAACCCTGAAAATCTCCCTCCAAAAATAATGTTGTATCAAAAGTCGTAGAAATCGATGGATTTTTTGGGTGATGTATTTGACAAAAAGATTCCTCGTAAAAATCACTATAAGTCCCCACAATACCCTATTATGGCAACCAAATGGTTTTTTAAATATATCGTAATTATTGGTCATGGATTGAGTTTTGTGCGGTCTACAAATGTTCCTTTATTCTCAATTGTTTGAAGATAACCAATAAATACGATATAGGGGTTTCCAACAACAGGTGTTATTTTGTTATTCAAAGAAAAATTATTCTCAATTGTTTGAAGATAACAAATAAACACAATATAGGGTTTTCCAACAAGAGGTGTTATTTTGTTATTCAAAGAAAAATGCAATTTTTTGAGATAAATGATCGGATGTTTTTTTCATAATAAAGAGGAAGGTATGCCGTTAATAATGAAAAACAACATCAGCCAAATGGCCACCACGACCACGCTTGCAGGACCATATCCTTTTCATGAAATTTTCCATAACCGAATCGCAAAGTGGCTGCCCTATGTCCTCGATAGCCTCACGAATTCTATCTTTTAGGTCTTGCATCGTCGCTGGGCTGTTGGCGTAGGCCTTATCATTCACGTGGCCCCAAAGGAGAAATCGCAAGGTGTTAAATCACAAGATCTCGGTGGCCAATTGTGATCACCTCTTCGAGAGATAACACGGTCCGGAAACTTTTCTCGTAACAGAGCAATGGTTTCGTAGCTTGTGTGGCACAACCATAAAAAATCATTAATCATCTCTCGATAGCGCAATCCATTCAAAAAGTAAGGTCCAATGACCCCGCTTGACCATAAACCAGTCACACGTTGAGGATGGAGAGGCTTCTCAACAATAAATCTTGGGTTTTTCGAGCCCCAGCTGCGACAATTTTGCTTGTTGACGTAGTCACCGAGGTGGAAATGGGCCTCATCAGTCACGATGATTTTTCGATGGAATTCCGGAAATTCACCTGTAGTGAATTTTAATAATTTCAATGCGTTGTTGAACCTTGTATCGTTCCATTTTTAGTTATGGCGTAGTTTCTACTTGTCAAATGTAAAAGAATAAAAGCTTCAAAAGTGACAGCTACCGAAATACCGGGTGATTCAAAATAACACCTCATGTTGGAAATCCCTTTATATTAAAAAAAAAATTGGGTTACCCTAAACGCATATTGTGGGAATCTATAATGATTTTTTGCAAGGAATCTTTTTGTCGAATACATCACACAAAAAATCCATCGATTTCCACGACTTTTGATAAATTATTATTTTTGGAGAAGGTTTTTTAAGGGTAAGGGGGTGTAGGGGAGTGCCGGGTGTTTTGGGAGAAATATTTCTTGAAGTGTCTCCTTTTTGTCGTTCTTTGACATGGAACTACTATTCCGAAGATATTGTTCCTAAATTTACTGACCGATATATATAAACAACGCTTTTATTAAGTTCAGCCATGCCGAATCTTATATACCCTCCACCATGGATTGCATTCAATTCTATTACTGGAAAAATCTTTGGATCCATATCCAAATCATGAAACCTTTTTATCCCCTCACTTTAGAGAGGAGGGTATACATATATCATTTGCTACGAGGCAAAAGTGTAATACATCGAAGGAGTGACCTACGACCCCATGTATGTTCTGCACATATCCGTCTTGGGTAATTTTAAGTCATTTGAGAAATGTCCGTCCGTCCGTCCGTCTGTCTGTCTATGTGTCTGTCTACTGGCTGGTGCGCACGATATCTCTCGAAAGGATTAACCTATTAACTTCAAATTTGGTATGCAGTAATATTTTGCTCTATCTCCGGCTAAGTTCGAAGATGGGCCTTATTGGTCCACTCCTTCTAGTACCTCGCCAACAAAGGGTTAATATTTAGTGAAATATTGATTCCTTAATGACTTTTATACTACTTACTCGAATCTTCTGAAATTCCACACTTAGTACTAGTTTATTAGTCGCTTACACTTTAAGAACAAGTAAGAAAGTTTCAGTCGGGTAAACCGACTAAGGTATACCCTCACTTTGTGAGTAATGTAATATTGAATATTACTGGAATTATTCTGTCAATTTGTTTGGGGGTACCAGAAGGGGTTTATCAAATACACATTTTTTATGCTGAACATTAGATACTTTAAATTCATTGCACTGTGCCGACTTATAAGCATTTATGTGCACTGGTATAAACGTTATGAGACATTAAATTGTGGTAAGATTTGGGCATTTTGTGTGGGAGGTACAAAGAGGGGCGTGGCAATAACGCCCATTTTCCACAGGGCTATAGACACTATAAAAACATTACACTGTACAAAATTTCAAGTATTTTTATACACTGGTTTTAATGTTATAAGCTGTTAACTTTTGGTGCAAAAAGGTACCTTTGTGTGGGAGGTACCAAAAGGGGCGTGACAACAACGCCCATTTTTCCCTGGACTGTAGGCAATATAAAAGCATAATACTGTAGAAAATTTCAAGTATTTTTATACACTGTTATTAATGTTATAAGCTGTTAACTTTTGGTGCAAAATGGTGCATTTGTGTGGGAGGTACCAAAAGGGACTTTGCCCATTTTTCTCGAGTTGATAACGACTAATAAGTTAATACTATGTGTGGAATTTCAAAAGATTCGAATGAGTAGTATAGCAGTTATTAAAGAATCAATATTTCACAACATTTTAACCCTGTGTAAGGGAGGTACTAGAAGGAGTGGACCAATATGGCCCATCTTCGAACTTAGACGGAGATAGAAAAAAATATTACCACATAACAAATTTGAGGTCAATCGGTTACTCCTTTCTTGAGTTATCGTGCGCACCAGCCAGCAGACACACAGACAGACAGACAGACGGACGGACATTGCTCATTCGACTTAAAATGACCCAAAACGGATTTCCTCCGAACATACTTGGGGTCTTAGGTCACTCCTTCGACGTATTACCCTTTTTTCCGTAGCAAATGATATATACCCTCGTCACACTAAAGTGAGGGTATAAAAATGGGCGTTATTGCCCCGCCCCTTTTGGTACACAAATGAACTATTCTGCACAAAAAGTTAACAGTTTATAACTTTAATACCAGTACATTAAAGTTATTAAATGCAATTTAAATTGATAATAATTTATATAAAAGAAAAAATAAATAAATTTACGAATATGTTTTTGGGACTCAAAGTGAGGGGATTCATAAGTCGGTTTACCCGACTGAACTTTCTTACTTGTTGGTTAAGCAAATTATTAAAAAACCAGTAAGGAAAGGCTAAAGTCTGGCGGGGCCGACTATATAATACCCTACACTACTCTCATAATATTGAATAACTCTGATATATAAATTTTGTAATTCATGTATAAATTGTTTACATAAATTTACTTTTGGGACATTTTATTCTTAAATAATACACTGTACCACAGTGTGGTGTAGGGTATAAAAACGATTGGATCTAAAGAGTCAAATCGGATGAAACATATATATGGGAGCTATAGCTAAATCTTTACCGATTTTCTTCGGTAAAGATTTGGCAATGTTGGTTCATGGATCAAGAAACTCTACCATTCTAGATTTCACAACGATTGGATGTAAAATAAGGCTTCGATAGAACTAAAGGGCCAAATCGGACGTAACATATATATGGGAGCTATAGCTAAATCTTAACCGATTTTCTCCAAATTCGGTAGTGTTGGTTCATGGATCAAGAAACTCTACCATTCTAAATTTCAAAACGGTTGGATGTAAAATACAGCTTCTATAGAACTAAAGTGCCAAATCGTACGAAACATATATATGGGAGCTATAGCTAAATCTTAACCGATTTCTTTCAAATTCGGTAGTGTTGGTTCATGGATCAAGAAACTCAATTTCAAAACGATTGGATGTAAAATACAGCTTTTATAGGACTAAATGGCCAAATCGTACGAAACATATATATGGGAGCTATAGCTAAATCTTAACCGATTTTCTCCAAATTCGGTAGTGTTGGTTCATGGATCAAGAAACTCTACCATTCTAGATTTCAAAACGATTGGATGTAAAATAAGGCTTCTATAGAACTAAAGGGCCAAATCGGACGAAACATATATATGGGAGCTATCTTAACCGATTTCTTTCAAATTCGGTAGTGTTGGTTCATGGATCAAGAAACTCTACTATTCTCAATTTCAAAACGATTGGATGTAAAATACAGCTTTTATAGGACTAAAGGGCCAAATCGGACGAAAGATATATATAAAGATATATATATATAAATCTGAACCGATTTCAACCAAATTCAATAGCGATCTTAACAGCTGCGAAATACTCTAAACTGCAAAATTTCAGAACGATCGGAGTGAAATTGCGACCTGTAGTCGACGAACAACTTTACATGGACAGACGGACGGACAGACATTGTTAAATCGACTCAGCTAGTGATTATGAGTCGATCGGTATACTTTAAGGTGGGTCTAGCTGTGTTATTTTCAGGTGTTACAAACAACTACCGTGAAACAAACTTATAATACCCTGTACCACAGTGTGGTGTAGGGTATAAACAGTAGGGAAAGACAGAATGTCGGCCGGGGCCGACTATATAATAACCTACACCTCCCTAACAATGCGAAAATGGGCATTGCGATAACAATTTGGCAGTGTTCATACATGCAATAAGATAACTCTCTCTGCCAAATTTCGTACTGATCTGATACAAAATACAGTTTCTACAGCATATATAGATGCTATATCTAAATCTGAACCGATTTTGACTGATTTCAATAGGTATCGTCCTTGGGCCAAAAAAGAGCACTGTGCTTAATTTCATCGCAATCTGACTATAAATACAACCTGCACTTTGATTACAACGATACATCTACAGACGGACAGACAGACGGACGGACGGACAGACGGACAGACGGACAGACGGACATGGTTAAATCGACTCAGGAAGTGATTACAAGTCGATGGGAAAAATAAACGATGGGTCTATCTCTTCTCCTTCTGGGTGTTACAAACAAATGCGCAAACTCATAACACCCTGGACCACAGTGTGGTGTAGGGTATAAAAACGAACGCTGAAAAATGTGGTATTTATGGCTTAAATTAGCATATTTGAGAACTACATCTACACGGGAACCACAACTGATTTGTATAAATTTTATTGAGATGAATTCTTGCCAAAATAAGCCTTTTTGGGAGCGACATCTATAGGTTAACTATAACAATATATGAACTGATTTAAAAAATGTTTACCTCGATGAAGTCTTGTCATCATTAAATACATACTGCAAAGATTCAGTCAAAATGCTTAGAAAATGTGGTATTTATGGCTTAAATACGTATATTTTGGAGCGACCTCTATAGGGTGACTATAACAAAATATGAACGGATTGGTAAAATTTTTGATGTCATGTCAAAATAGAATACAAACTGCAATGTTTCTGCTAAATTGCTTTAAAAATGTGGTATCTATGGCTCAAAAACCGTATTTTGGAGCGACCTCTATAGGGGAGCTATATCAAAACATTGACCGATATGGCCCATTTGCAATTCCAAACAACCTGCAACTATAAGAAATATTTCTACCAAATTTGATGAACCCAGCTCTATTATTACGGACTGTAGCGTGATTACAACAGACGGACAGACGGACGGACATGGCTAAATCGTCTTAGAATTTTACGACGATTAAGAAATAGGAGGTGTTACAAACGGAGTGACAAAATGAATATACGTACCCTATGGTGGAGGGTATAACAACCACTGGGTTGTCATTAAAGTGTATTGTGGGGACCTATTGTGTCATCCAAAAAATCAATCGATTTCTACGACTTTTGATATATTATTAATTTTGGAGCGAGATTTTCAGTGTTAAGGGTATGAGCGGGGGGTCGGGTTTTTTTTGGGAGAAATGCCTTTTTTTTGTTCTTTGTCGTTGTCCTTTACTTTGTTCTTTGACATGCAACATCTACTTCGAAGCCTTCTACAGGGTTTTTTTTTCTTTGAATATTTTGGTATTCAAAGAAAAATGACAATTTTGATTGTTGACGTAGCCACCGAGGTGGAAATGGGCCTCATCAGTCAAGATGATTTTCTATCGTTCGTATCGTTCTTTTGTTCGATCGTTTTGTATCGTCCGATGATCGTGTATCGTTCCATTTTTAGTACTGTTTTCCAGGATCATCTTGAAGAAAGAGTTACAAAGGCACACAGATGTTGGTCCTTGTGCAGAAGAGCTATAGGTTTAAAATGGGGACTACGTCCAAATATGACTCACTGGCTTTACATGAGCGTGATTAGACCAATAATCACCTAAGCCTGTGTAGTGTGGTGGACATCAATGGACAAGAAGTGCAACGTAATATCTTCACAGATAGCCAAATGGCGATTAAAGCAATAACATCGGAAAGGGTCAAATCCAGAACTGTGTTGGACTGTAAAAGAAAGATAAATGATTACTCAGCCATTGCATGGTCAATTGCGTATTTGCTGGGTACCAGGACACAACGGAGTGATTGGAAATGAACGGGCAAACAGCTTGGCTTCAAAGGGCAGAGAACTTCGAGTAATAAACTTGGAAAATTGGAAACCTTTCGAAGCCACGAATGATGAGTTGAAGCACTGGGCAGAGATGGCTCACAAAACTGTTTGGAATAGCGCAACAGTAGGAGCAACTACAAAGATACTGTGGGGTGACCCAAGTGAAAAGAAAACAAGAAGTCTTCTGAAACTAAACAAGATCGATATTAGTAAGATGATGAGTGTTCTAACGGGACACTCAAGCTTACAAGCACATCTTCATCGCATAGGACTAGCAGGAAACGACGAATGCGGGGCATGCAGAGAAAACATCGAAACGATGGAACATTTTCTGTGTCATTGCCCGGCTTTCACACATGCAAGATCCCAACATTTCGGGTCCGACATATTACCAGACTTGACTCAACTCAGAGAATATGACTGGAAGATACTGAGAAAATTCGGGTCTAGTACCGATTTTCTGTAACTCGTGAGGTATAAAAAGATTATAAATAAGGAGCGCACAACAGGCCGAACCATTGGCTTAAGTGTATGTCCATGGACATGAGACGTTTAAACGTCTCCTATCTTCAAACTAACCTAACCTAACTGTTTTCCAGAAGCATAAGAAAAATTTTGAAAATTCCAGACCTGCTTTGGTGTTTCATCCATAAATTTTACAAATTTTGGCCAATTACTATCTAAACACTGTTCTGGATTTGTAAGAGAGTATCGAATATTCTGTGTAAATTAAAAAAACCGAGGGAAATATTTTTTTTTAACTCAAGCTTTTTTTTAACGTAGAATTTGTAAAAATCGGTTCAGCTGTAATTTCCGTAAAACCCAAAACGCATTTTTTATTTAAAATTCCGATATATATAAACTTTGGACGTTCAAATTTACTCTAAATATTGCAAATTCCGAACCTAAGGTATCACTTAGTTGTCGCTTTCTAAATTTTCATGGTTGCATAAAACAAATCTTCTTGACTCAACTTCGGCGGCTCAGTTTCAGCCGATGTGAGCCGCTAAAATCGGCGGCGGCGCCGGCTGGAAGAAAATAACCGGCGACGGCGCGCCGCGATTTGCGCCGCGTCGACTTCATAGTCTGCTGAGTGTGCCTTGTTGATCATTGCTTAGCCAAAAGTGTCCGGTCCTTGCGTACACGAATTCAATCTTGAAATAAATGTCCATGGTTTTTAAGTGTACCACCGCAGACCCCCGAAGATCATAGGACTGGCTTTAAGAAGTTTATACTACTAAAATTTTCAAGAAAAAATTTGCAATATTTGAAAAAAGTGAATGAAATTTTAATGATTCATTATTTTATTCACCTCCCCTGAATTTGGGAATAACCATGTAGAAAGCCTTCTAAGATAATAAACTCAGCTCAATCTATATTTAACTGTCGATGTGTCGCTCGAAATACGCTTTCGAAAAAAATTGACGCAAGTTTAACTAAGGTTTGCGGAGCTCTAGCGTTGGTTCCATTAGGACCACATAAACGACACCTATATGGATTTGTAGGTACTTAAAGCCGCTAATATCGATTCTTTGGTGTTATTTCATTAAACCAAGTGCCGCGATGACCGCGGTCAAAAAGCTAAAAACGCTTGAAATCGCATTTTCAAAAGCTATGAACTAAAGGGTCCGCTATCTAACGTTTTTTTTAAACTAGTGCTTATTTCGTGAATGGTAATACTTAGCTCATGTCTGATTTGACAGATAATTAGTTTTATCCTTCCGCTGAACGAATATGGTTGTGTATACGCTTGAACAATGCTGGGAGCGATCGACTTACAGAAGATGCCGATTTTGCCAAAAAAAGCATCTTTTCAGATGAAGCTCATTTTGATCTTGGCGGGTATGTAAACAAGCAAAATTGTCGCATTTGGGGCACAAAAAACCCGCACGCATACATTGAAAAGCCTATACACCCAAAAAGAGTCACTGTTTGGTGCGGATTTTGGTCCAGAGGCATAATTGGGCCATTTTTATTCGAAAATGAGCAAGGAGTGGCCGTTACTGTCAATGACGATCGTTATCGGGCCATGTTGAATTTTTGTTCACAAAAATTGAAGAGGAGGATATTGGCAACATTTGGTTTCAACAGGACGGCGCTACGTGCCACACAGCCGAAGCCGAACTCGATGGTTTGCGTGGTTTTCAAAAAAAATAGTTATTTGGCGGACCCTTTATTATTTTTCGCGGAAAGATCTCACATGAACAATGCTCACGAAAAATTCTTCCTCAATGTGTACCCCCTATTTTTTTTTAACTGACTAGTACCTCTAGAATGAATAGTTTGGCCACAACTAATAAATGAATGGACAAAGATGTGAACATTTCTAGGTTTTTTTCTACATTTTTGAAATGTATGTGCTTATAACTTTTAAAGATTTTCAGATAATAACAACGTTTTTGGGGAAAAACTTTTATGTTTGTGGTTTATCTAATTCCATCGATTTTTGTACCGAATTCTTTACACAAAGCGAGAAAGGCAACTAACATACATTTCTTGTCTATTAAAACATGTTTTTGCCCATATATCATTTGCTACGGGTCAAAAGTGTAACACATCGAAGGAGTGACCTAAGACGCGAGATACGTTTGGTGGAAATTCGATTTGTGTAATTTGAAGTCATTTGAGCAATGTTTGTCCGTCCGTCTGCATGTAGGCATTGTTTTCTTCGTTAGGATACTAGCTTTCAAGAAATGGAACAAATTAATTTTTGAGATTTTTTTCTTTTTTTTATGGTTTTATTCTGCCAGCAAAACAACATTTTTTTTTTGGAAAAAATTAAATATTTTCTAATTGTTTTAACGACAATTACGTATATTCCGTTTCTACGAGGAAGTGTTGTTTTCAGCATTTCTAGAACTCATAATTTCTTTTAATCTAAATGGTATCCAGACTTTATCGAGCTTATACCTCAAAAAATATGGTTCAAATTCTATAGGTAGCATTCATGAAATATGGAATTTAAGTATAAATTTTTTTAAAAAAAAACCTTACCATAAAAAAAATTTCGTTTTGTTTTCATAAAATAGTCTCGGAGGCAAAAAAAAATTGTTGCACTGCGTTATCAATTTAATTTCTTGATTTCAATGTTTGTAGCAATGGCAAAAACCCAAAGTTTTTTTTTAATTTTAGAAAAGAGCTAATTCCAATTTGTTATCTGTAATTTTTGAGGCGCTTTTCATAATTTATTTTTGGTTTGAGACCATATGTTCCATTTACTTTCTGTCTATTGCAAAAAAGTAATAGAAACAAATACAAAAATTGGTAGAGAGTTTTAATTGCTTGGTAGAATTGACTGCTGTTTCGATAGACATACTCTATCATCTTCAGAATTCAGTAGCAATAGTGTATGTCTTTAACTTAAATCAGCTGAAATACTTATGGAAGCAGTAAATTGAATTTAACAAGAACTGCTAACCAAACCCGTATTTTGCCGAACTAAGTCAACATACTAAAACTCTTATACCAATACATTTTTGTTTTTTGCTTGGGTTCGCATCGCGAACCACGAAAACAAATGTAGTTTTGTCAACGGCTAATGCCGACGTCATCGTACCTCATGTGTTTGTATGTGTTGTTGTTATATATATATTTGCCTAATCGCTTTAAAATCTGCATTTATACTCGTAGAAATATAGAGGCAAAAATGCAAAACATGGTGAATTATTTATCCACAATTACTGTGAAAAGAATTAGAATTATGTATTTTAGGTTACTTTTGGAGTAACTATATTCTTGCTCACAGAGCATGAGCAAGTGAGGTTATACTTCAGGTTCTTGAATTTCCTATTTCTTTATTTAATTCTCATCAAGATTTCTACGTTATTCTGTTGTCGAAACAAAAAATAGTTAAACTCACGTAACGGTCAATCCTATATTAAATATCTGGTAAATATTAGCTTATTTTCAACTGATTGCTATGGGTTGGAGTTCCAGCAAATGCGTGATTAAAAATAAATTACTTTCCATGCTTGAATTGCAAAAGGTACACCGGCTTTTTGCGAAGCCACCTTTTTGCCAAGAACAAATTGCACAGGGTTCCGATAAGAAAATTGTTCGCAAAGTCAATAACTTTCTGCTCAATTTATTTGCCCTCTTTTGGTCCTCTGCTTCTCCCCATTTAATATTGATTCATTTAAGCATTTGAATGGAATACTTTTTCTATTACCTTTTTTTGCTCTCTCTTAAGTAACATTGCAAAGAACAAAAAGAAATAGAGGGAAAAAAGCTAAAAAGGTTTGTATGGCCTCATAATTACGTGACTATCATTTGTAATAGAACTCCAGAATTCATTTAGCTGTCAAAAGGAACAATACTCTCACCGTATCCTTCAACGCCATTGAAAGTCAGAGGCAGAGACGGCAAGAGCCGTCGAAGCTAGAGCCAGAGCTCAACTTCATGCTGAAGAAGAAAAGGCAAAGTTTCGCATTGTTATTATCAAATGGTAATTTGGATTTCGTTGCTTCGCACAGCCATTGTACGAACGATGAAATCACTGAAATCCTACAACATTTACATTTTCTCACACAGTTCAGACGCGTCAGGACGACTTGTACATGTCGACGTTCCACATTCTTTGGGGGCAGAAGCAATAAACGTTCCTGTCTGCATCACATCGCACAGCATCAGAGTGCGAGGTTTGTGGTTTCAAACATAAAAGGCAAAATTTTTAGCCAAAGTAATGATGGGAATATGTCTTTACAATTCTCGTTGGAAATCTTTTCATTTACGTGTGTGTCGTAATTGAGCACTGTACGAAATGCGATAGATATCTTCATTTCATGACATAAAATAGTTAAATAGTTAAATAGTTAAATAGTTAAATAGTTAAATAGTTAAATAGTTAAATAGTTAAATAGTTAAATAGTTAAATAGTTAAATAGTTAAATAGTTAAATAGTTAAATAGTTAAATAGTTAAATAGTTAAATAGTTAAATAGTTAAATAGTTAAATAGTTAAATAGTTAAATAGTTAAATAGTTAAATAGTTAAATAGTTAAATAGTTAAATAGTTAAATAGTTAAATAGTTAAATAGTTAAATAGTTAAATAGTTAAATAGTTAAATAGTTAAATAGTTAAATAGTTAAATAGTTAAATAGTTAAATAGTTAAATAGTTAAATAGTTAAATAGTTAAATAGTTAAATAGTTAAATAGTTAAATAGTTAAATAGTTAAATAGTTAAATAGTTAAATAGTTAAATAGTTAAATAGTTAAATAGTTAAATAGTTAAATAGTTAAATAGTTAAATAGTTAAATAGTTAAATAGTTAAATAGTTAAATAGTTAAATAGTTAAATAGTTAAATAGTTAAATAGTTAAATAGTTAAATAGTTAAATAGTTAAATAGTTAAATAGTTAAATAGTTAAATAGTTAAATAGTTAAATAGTTAAATAGTTAAATAGTTAAATAGTTAAATAGTTAAATAGTTAAATAGTTAAATAGTTAAATAGTTAAATAGTTAAATAGTTAAATAGTTAAATAGTTAAATAGTTAAATAGTTAAATAGTTAAATAGTTAAATAGTTAAATAGTTAAATAGTTAAATAGTTAAATAGTTAAATAGTTAAATAGTTAAATAGTTAAATAGTTAAATAGTTAAATAGTTAAATAGTTAAATAGTTAAATAGTTAAATAGTTAAATAGTTAAATAGTTAAATAGTTAAATAGTTAAATAGTTAAATAGTTAAATAGTTAAATAGTTAAATAGTTAAATAGTTAAATAGTTAAATAGTTAAATAGTTAAATAGTTAAATAGTTAAATAGTTAAATAGTTAAATAGTTAAATAGTTAAATAGTTAAATAGTTAAATAGTTAAATAGTTAAATAGTTAAATAGTTAAATAGTTAAATAGTTAAATAGTTAAATAGTTAAATAGTTAAATAGTTAAATAGTTAAATAGTTAAATAGTTAAATAGTTAAATAGTTAAATAGTTAAATAGTTAAATAGTTAAATAGTTAAATAGTTAAATAGTTAAATAGTTAAATAGTTAAATAGTTAAATAGTTAAATAGTTAAATAGTTAAATAGTTAAATAGTTAAATAGTTAAATAGTTAAATAGTTAAATAGTTAAATAGTTAAATAGTTAAATAGTTAAATAGTTAAATAGTTAAATAGTTAAATAGTTAAATAGTTAAATAGTTAAATAGTTAAATAGTTAAATAGTTAAATAGTTAAATAGTTAAATAGTTAAATAGTTAAATAGTTAAATAGTTAAATAGTTAAATAGTTAAATAGTTAAATAGTTAAATAGTTAAATAGTTAAATAGTTAAATAGTTAAATAGTTAAATAGTTAAATAGTTAAATAGTTAAATAGTTAAATAGTTAAATAGTTAAATAGTTAAATAGTTAAATAGTTAAATAGTTAAATAGTTAAATAGTTAAATAGTTAAATAGTTAAATAGTTAAATAGTTAAATAGTTAAATAGTTAAATAGTTAAATAGTTAAATAGTTAAATAGTTAAATAGTTAAATAGTTAAATAGTTAAATAGTTAAATAGTTAAATAGTTAAATAGTTAAATAGTTAAATAGTTAAATAGTTAATAGTTAAATAGTTAAATAGTTAAATAGTTAAATAGTTAAATAGTTAAATAGTTAAATAGTTAAATAGTTAAATAGTTAAATAGTTAAATAGTTAAATAGTTAAATAGTTAAATAGTTAAATAGTTAAATAGTTAAATAGTTAAATAGTTAAATAGTTAAATAGTTAAATAGTTAAATAGTTAAATAGTTAAATAGTTAAATAGTTAAATAGTTAAATAGTTAAATAGTTAAATAGTTAAATAGTTAAATAGTTAAATAGTTAAATAGTTAAATAGTTAAATAGTTAAATAGTTAAATAGTTAAATAGTTAAATAGTTAAATAGTTAAATAGTTAAATAGTTAAATAGTTAAATAGTTAAATAGTTAAATAGTTAAATAGTTAATAGTTAAATAGTTAAATAGTTAAATAGTTAAATAGTTAAATAGTTAAATAGTTAAATAGTTAAATAGTTAAATAGTTAAATAGTTAAATAGTTAAATAGTTAAATAGTTAAATAGTTAAATAGTTAAATAGTTAAATAGTTAAATAGTTAAATAGTTAAATAGTTAAATAGTTAAATAGTTAAATAGTTAAATAGTTAAATAGTTAAATAGTTAAATAGTTAAATAGTTAAATAGTTAAATAGTTAAATAGTTAAATAGTTAAATAGTTAAATAGTTAAATAGTTAAATAGTTAAATAGTTAAATAGTTAAATAGTTAAATAGTTAAATAGTTAAATAGTTAAATAGTTAAATAGTTAAATAGTTAAATAGTTAAATAGTTAAATAGTTAAATAGTTAAATAGTTAAACAGTTAAATAGTTAAATAGTTAAATAGTTAAATAGTTAAATAGTTAAATAGTTAAATAGTTAAATAGTTAAATAGTTAAATAGTTAAATAGTTAAATAGTTAAATAGTTAAATAGTTAAATAGTTAAATAGTTAAATAGTTAAATAGTTAAATAGTTAAATAGTTAAATAGTTAAATAGTTAAATAGTTAAATAGTTAAATAGTTAAATAGTTAAATAGTTAAATAGTTAAATAGTTAAATAGTTAAATAGTTAAATAGTTAAATAGTTAAATAGTTAAATAGTTAAATAGTTAAATAGTTAAATAGTTAAATAGTTAAATAGTTAAATAGTTAATAGTTAAATAGTTAAATAGTTAAATAGTTAAATAGTTAAATAGTTAAATAGTTAAATAGTTAAATAGTTAAATAGTTAAATAGTTAAATAGTTAAATAGTTAATTAGTTAAATAGTTAAATAGTTAAATAGTTAAATAGTTAAATAGTTAAATAGTTAAATAGTTAAATAGTTAAATAGTTAAATAGTTAAATAGTTAAATAGTTAAATAGTTAAATAGTTAAATAGTTAAATAGTTAAATAGTTAAATAGTTAAATAGTTAAATAGTTAAATAGTTAAATAGTTAAATAGTTAAATAGTTAAATAGTTAAATAGTTAAATAGTTAAATAGTTAAATAGTTAAATAGTTAAATAGTTAAATAGTTAAATAGTTAAATAGTTAAATAGTTAAATAGTTAAATAGTTAAATAGTTAAATAGTTAAATAGTTAAATAGTTAAATAGTTAAATAGTTAAATAGTTAAATAGTTAAATAGTTAAATAGTTAAATAGTTAATAGTTAAATAGTTAAATAGTTAAATAGTTAAATAGTTAAATAGTTAAATAGTTAAATAGTTAAATAGTTAAATAGTTAAATAGTTAAATTGTTAAATAGTTAAATAGTTAAATAGTTAAATAGTTAAATAGTTAAATAGTTAAATAGTTAAATAGTTAAATAGTTAAATAGTTAAATAGTTAAATAGTTAAATAGTTAAATAGTTAAATAGTTAAATAGTTAAATAGTTAAATAGTTAAATAGTTAAATAGTTAAATAGTTAAATAGTTAAATAGTTAAATAGTTAAATAGTTAAATAGTTAAATAGTTAATAGTTAAATAGTTAAATAGTTAAATAGTTAAATAGTTAAATAGTTAAATAGTTAAATAGTTAAATAGTTAAATAGTTAAATAGTTAAATAGTTAAATAGTTAAATAGTTAAATAGTTAAATAGTTAAATAGTTAAATAGTTAAATAGTTAAATAGTTAAATAGTTAAATAGTTAATAGTTAAATAGTTAAATAGTTAAATAGTTAAATAGTTAAATAGTTAAATAGTTAAATAGTTAAATAGTTAATAGTTAAATAGTTAAATAGTTAAATAGTTAAATAGTTAAATAGTTAAATAGTTAAATAGTTAAATAGTTAAATAGTTAAATAGTTAAATAGTTAAATAGTTAAATAGTTAAATAGTTAAATAGTTAATAGTTAAATAGTTAAATAGTTAAATAGTTAAATAGTTAAATAGTTAAATAGTTAAATAGTTAAATAGTTAAATAGTTAAATAGTTAAATAGTTAAATAGTTAAATAGTTAAATAGTTAAATAGTTAAATAGTTAAATAGTTAAATAGTTAAATAGTTAAATAGTTAAATAGTTAAATAGTTAAATAGTTAAATAGTTAAATAGTTAAATAGTTAAATAGTTAAATAGTTAAATAGTTAAATAGTTAAATAGTTAAATAGTTAAATAGTTAAATAGTTAAATAGTTAAATAGTTAAATAGTTAAATAGTTAAATAGTTAAATAGTTAATAGTTAAATAGTTAAATAGTTAAATAGTTAAATAGTTAAATAGTTAAATAGTTAAATAGTTAAATAGTTAAATAGTTAAATAGTTAAATAGTTAAATAGTTAAATAGTTAAATAGTTAAATAGTTAAATAGTTAAATAGTTAAATAGTTAAATAGTTAAATAGTTAAATAGTTAAATAGTTAAATAGTTAAATAGTTAAATAGTTAAATAGTTAAATAGTTAAATAGTTAAATAGTTAAATAGTTAAATAGTTAAATAGTTAAATAGTTAAATAGTTAAATAGTTAAATAGTTAAATAGTTAAATAGTTAAATAGTTAAATAGTTAAATAGTTAAATAGTTAAATAGTTAAATAGTTAAATAGTTAAATAGTTAAATAGTTAAATAGTTAAATAGTTAAATAGTATAGTTAAATAGTTAAATAGTTAAATAGTTAAATAGTTAAATAGTTAAATGGTTAAATAGTTAAATAGTTAAATAGTTAAGTAGTTAAATAGTTAAATAGTTAAATAGTTAAATAGTTAAATAGTTAAGTAGTTAAATAGTTAAATAGTTAAATAGTTAAATAGTTAATCAAAGAATCAAAGAATCAAAGAGTCAAAGAATCAAAGAATCAAAGAATCAAAGAATCAAAGAATCAAAGAATCAAAGAATCAAAGAATCAAAGAATCAAAGAATCAAAGAATCAAAGAATCAAAGAATCAAAGAATCAAAGAATCAAAGAATCAAAGAATCAAAGAATCAAAGAATCAAAGAATCAAAGAATCAAAGAATCAAAGAATCAAAGAATCAAAGAATCAAAGAATCAAAGAATCAAAGAATCAAAGAATCAAAGAATCAAAGAATCAAAGAATCAAAGAATCAAAGAATCAAAGAATCAAAGAATCAAAGAATCAAAGAATCAAAGAATCAAAGAATCAAAGAATCAAAGAATCAAAGAATCAAAGAATCAACGAATTAACGAATCAGAGAATCAAAGAATCAAAGAATCAAAGAATCAAAGAATCAAAGAATCAAAGAATCAAAGAATCAAAGAATCAAAGAATCAAAGAATCAAAGAATCAAAGAATCAAAGAATCAAAAAATCAAAGAATCAAAGAATCAAAGAATCAAAGAATCAAAGAATCAAAGAATCAAAGAATCAAAGAATCAAAGAATCAAAGAATCAAAGAATCAAAGAATCAAAGAATCAAAGAATCAAAGAATCAAAGAATCAAAGAATCAAAGAATCAAAGAATCAAAGAATCAAAGAATCAAAGAATCAAAGAATCAAAGAATCAAAGAATCAAAGAATCAAAGAATCAAAGAATCAAAGAATCAAAGAATCAAAGAATCAAAGAATCAAAGAATCAAAGAATCAAAGAATCAAAGAATCAAAGAATCAAAGAATCAAAGAATCAAAGAATCAAAGAATCAAAGAATCAAAGAATCAAAGAATCAAAGAATCAAAGAATCAAAGAATCAAAGAATCAAAGAATCAAAGAATCAAAGAATCAAAGAATCAAAGAATCAAAGAATCAAAGAATCAAAGAATCAAAGAATCAAAGAATCAAAGAATCAAAGAATCAAAGAATCAAAGAATCAAAGAATCAAAGAATCAAAGAATCAAAGAATCAAAGAATCAAAGAATCAAAGAATCAAAGAATCAAAGAATCAAAGAATCAAAGAATCAAAGAATCAAAGAATCAAAGAATCAAAGAATCAAAGAATCAAAGAATCGAAGAATCAAAGAATCAAAGAATCAAAGAATCAAAGAATCAAAGAATCAAAGAATCAAAGAATCAAAGAATCAAAGAATCAAAGAATCAAAGAATCAAAGAATCAAAGAATCAAAGAATCAAAGAATCAAACAATCAAAGAATCAAAGAATCAAAGAATCAAGGAATCAAAGAATCAAAGAATCAACGAATCAAAGAATCAAAGAATCAAAGAATCAAAGAATCAAAGAATCAAAGAATCAAAGAATCAAAGAATCAAAGAATCAAAGAATCAAAGAATCAAAGAATCAAAGAATCAAAGAATCAAAGAATCAAAGAATCAAAGAATCAAAGAATCAAAGAATCAAAGAATCAAAGAATCAAAGAATCAAAGAATCAAAGAATCAAAGAATCAAAGAATCAAAGAATCAAAGAATCAACCAATCAACGAATTAACGAATCAGAGAATCAAAAAATCAAAGAGTCAACAAATTATACGGTCATTGAATCATACGGTCATTGAATCATATCGATTAGAGATGTAAGAGGAAAAAGTTCGAATCCTGCCATCACTTTTTGTATTCATCTATACTCGTCTAATGCAAATATGTATGTACTCGTTGTTTATTTTCCTCCTTTTCGTAGGTATTCCCAAACAATTCTAAGGCAAATTGTTTCAATTGGCATTTAGATCGCCCTGTATGTGCGTGAAATTAACTTCGTAGGATGCCAATACATGTAGGGAGGGCACTGCAACAGTTTGTACAAATGAGGCAAGAATATCGAATGTAAATTCGAAAAGCTTTCAGCCGAATTTAATGCTTTCGATTTTGCAATAACATTGTATAAGGACTAGTATTGTCCGTCCGGTAAAGTTATAACATTGAAATGTTCCAACACTTTCACAATCTCTCTTTTATGCATTTCAATCTCATGTCTATTTCACAGTATTACATACCAAAAATATGGGCAACTGTTATTAGTGTTACATGAAAACGTGACAGAGTCAAGTCATTACAATTGTGTCCCATTATTGGCGGCAAAAACAGTCGTCTAATTAACCAAAGGCCATTCGGTATATGTGTAATGGATGTAAATGCCAAATGAATTCTAACATTAGAAATATTCCTGACTTTCGCACAGTTGAATTTAAGACAGAGCGTAATAGAAAAATTGAATATGTACGAGTATATGGCCATCAGAAAATGATGTTAACAATCGTTAAATACTTTTATAGGTTATATTGTCGTTTCTAGCTTCTCTGAAATTACTATTTCTCTTAATATGTATTCATAAACAGATGGGTAGAACAATTAAGATATAATATAGCTTTTTATTATTTTGCCAAAACACTCGTATTCTAATAAAAAGTTCCCTCTTTAATGTGTGCAAGAAAATCAAATTTATTAATATAAATTAAATTAATGTGATCACAAATATAGCATCATTTCCTAATATAAACTTTAATTGAAAATATCCTTATATATATTTTTCAAGCAAAAATGATCACTAATAGAGGATATCCCAAAATTTACGCAAGATATGTTTTAAGTGACACTTTTGAGTGATGTGGCTGAATATCCTCAATTTATACCCTGAAGAATATGAGATGTATTTTTACTAACCCTAATGTACCGCTGTCGACTTTTCTTCTTTTAAATCTTGTCAGAGCTTGCGACACTCTATGTTTTTTTTATGGTTTAATGCTTAATTAACAGATCAAGATGATTTCAATAAAGTCTTTCAGCTGTGTACCATATGTTACATACACGTTTGCATGAATACACTCATTTGTTTGAATGAATAATGAGTGCAACTTTTTATGAGAAGGCAGATTAATGAATTTAAGTGAATGATACTTTTAACTGAATGCATGATTTTTTGATGAGTATATAGGAGTACACACAACAGGGTCCAGTGCTCCAAATGTTACCAAATAAAACCCGTAAGGAAAGGCAGAAAGTAGGGCGGGGCCGACTATATAATACCCTACACCTCCCTAACAATGCGATAAAGGTCATTGCGATAATAATTTGGAATAATTGGTAAGTAGGCAGGAACATATTATCTAATTCTAAGCCGATAATCGCTAAATTAAGCAATATTCGTTAATAAATTGAGAAACATCTTTCCGGAAAATATTAATGATCGGAAGTAAAGTACAACTTCTATAGCGCGTTGAGACCAAATCAGGAGGAACATATATATGGAGGTTATATATAAATCTGGACCGATTTTCCCTGAATACTCATTCATGTAAAAAGACCTCTTTCTGTAGAATTTGGTACTGATCGGATATAAAATATAGGCTCTACAGCGCTTACATGGCAAATCGGTGGTAACATATATATGGGGGCTATATCTAAATCTGAACCGATTTTCTCCGAAGTTGGCAGTATTTCTTCGAGTAATAAGAAACCTCTTTCTGCCGAATTTCGCACTGATCGGATATAAAATAACATTTTTACAGCGCTTACATGTCAAATCGGGGGTAACATATATATGGGGGATATATCTAAATCTGAACCGATTTCTTTCAAATTTAAAAGTGTTTATTCATATAATAGGAAACCTCTTTTAGCCAAACTTCATACTGATAGGATATAAAATACAGTTTTTACAGCACTTACATGTCAAATCGGGGGTAACATATATATGGGGGCTATATCTAAATCTGAACCGATTTTCTCCGAATTTGGCAGTATTCCTTCATGTAATAAGAAAACTCTTTTCGCACTGATCGGATATAAAATACAGTTTCTACAGCGCTTATATGTCAAATCGGGGGTTACATATATATGGGGGCTATATCCAAATCTGAACCGATTTCCTCCGAATTTGGCAGTATTCCTTCATGTAATAAGAAACCTCTTTCTGCCGAATTTCACACTGATCGGTTATAAAATAATTTTTTTAAGGCGCTTACATGTGAAATCGGGGGTAACATATATATGGGGGCTATATCTAAATCTGAACCGATTTCTTTAAAATTTAACAGTGTTCATTCATATAATAAGAGACCTCTTTCTGCTGAATTTCATACTGATCGGATATAAAATAAAGTTTTTACAGCGCTTACATTGCAAATCGGGGGTAACATATATATGGGGGCTATATCCAAATCTGAACCGATTTTAACCAAATTAAATAGGGATCGTCCTTGGGCCAAAAAAAAGATATGTGTAAAGTTTCGTTAAGATCGGGCCATAATTGCGACCTGTACTTTGATTACAAGAATACGTCTACAGACAGACAGACAGACGGACAGACAGACGGACAGACAGACAGACAGACGGACAGACAGACGGACAGACAGACGGACAGACAGACGGACAGACAGACGGACAGACAGACGGACAGACAGACGGACAGACAGACAGACGGACATAGCTAAATCGACTCAGAAAGTGATTACAAGTCGATCGGTATAATAAACAATGGATCTATCTCTTCTCCTTTTGGGTGTTACAAACAAATGCACAAAGTCATAATACCCTGTACCACAGTGTGGTGTAGGGTATAAATACTGCAATTTTGTTAATTGTGATTATACACTACACCACATTGTGGTACAGGGTATTATAAGTTTGTTTCATGGCAGATGTTTGTAACACCTGAAAATACTATAGCTAGACCCACCTTAAAGTATACCGATCGACTCAGAATCACTAGCTGAGTCGATTTAACGATGTCCGTCCCTCCGTCCGTCCGTCTGTCCATGTAAAGTTGTTCGTCGACTACAGGCCGCAATTTCACTCCGATCGTTCTGAAATTTTGCAGTTTACAGTATTTCGCGGCTGTTAAGATCGCTATTGAATTTGGTTGAATTCGGTTCAGATTTAGATATAGCTCCCATATAAATCTTTCGTCCGATTTGGTTCTTTAGTCCTATAGAAGCTGTATTTTACATCCGATCGTTTTGAAATTTAGAATGGTAGAGTTTCTTGATCCATTAGCCAACATTGCCGAATTTGAAAAAAATCGGTTAAGATTTAGCTATAGCTCCCATATATATGTTTCGTCCGATTTTGCTCTTTAGTCCTGTAGAAGCTGTATTTTACATCCAATCATTTTGAAATTTAGAATGGTAGAGTTTCTTGACCCATGAACCAACACTACCGAATTTGAAGAAAATCGGTTAAGATTTAGCTATAGCTCCCATATATATGTTTCGTCCGATTTGGCCCTTTAGTTCTATAGAAGCTATATTTTACATCCAATCGTTTTGAAATTTAGAATGGTAGAGTTTCTTGATTCATGAACCAACATTGCCGAATTTGAAGAAAATCGGTAAAGATTTAGCTATAGCTCCCATATATATGTTTCATCCGATTTGGCTCTTTAGATCCAATCGTTTTGTATACCCTACACCACGCTGTGGTACAGGGTATTATTTAAGTATAAAATGTCCCAAAAGTAAATTTATGTAAACAATTTATACATGAATTACAAAATTTATATATCAGAGTTATTCAATACTACGAGAGTGGTGTAGGGTATTATATAGTCGGCACCGCCCGACTTTAGCCTTTCCTTACTGGTATTATTATTTGAAAATTTCAGTACAGCGTAACAACCTTTAGCGTGGACAATAGCATCGAGTCTGTCACATGCTGCACGAATGAATCAGTCGGCATTGAATCACTTTTTTAATTGATTTAGCCATGTTCGTTCGTCTGTCTGTTCATACATTCTTCTGATCAAGGTGCAGGTCACAAACATGAAGCGATATTTACAAAAATTGGCACGGAGGCATTTCTTGGGCTAGGGACGATCCCTACTGCAAATACATTGTACATTGGTTTAAGTTTTAATATAGCCCCCCTATATAAAGGTTCCCGCCGAAGTCACTTCCCTTCACTCTAGAGAATACATTTTTCCATTGATCTGACTGAAATTTAAGCATTTATACTTTATATTACACATAATCGTCTCTAGTAAAAATGGCCATATCGGGATATGTTTCGATAAATTAGTGTCCCCACCGATGCACAATGGGAGGAATTAAAAAAGGGAAATAATTCGTCCGTTTCTTAACCAGACAATTGATTGCGACAAAACTTGGCATGTTTGTAGAAGAGGTATTAGAAAAGTTATATTTTAAATTTGGGTACCCTATGGTATACAGGGTCGAAGCTACAAGGCTTCAATGTTGGAGGAAATGTTTAATCGCGTATATCTTTCGTCGCTTTCTGTAAAACTTTCTGATCTGATTCATAAAAACTAACCGAGGTCTTCTAAAGACTTTTTACACCAAAGATTTATCTCAGATAGTTACCGGGATATCTGCAATTGAAAATTTAATTGTCCTAGTTTTTTTGGAATAGCGGAGCCGAATATACACCGTTTCTTTCACAGCCACTTTTCTGAATTGGCAGCAAAATTTGCTATGTGATAAACAAAAAATCCATCCGATATACCAAATAAAACAAATGTGATTTTTGCCATTTTTGAAAAAAAGTATATGTTTTTTTTTGAGTTATAAAAAGTGTAATATATTTTATTCATCCTAAATTAAACTTCATTCTTTCGAAGAAAGAACGGGTCTAGAATATTCACTGGTATTATTGCCAAGCTTCTTCAATTTACACCATTTGTACACAAATTTCTAAAGTAAGCCATAGTTGCTTCAATCGCAAAGCTAGAATATAAAAACCTTAAACATTTTTATATGTAGTATGGTGCTGCAAGTTAAATGGCTAACTGAATTTGGAGGCCGGTTTATATAGGAGAAATACAAAAAATCCCATTATTGGAGATTTCCGAA
This sequence comes from Eudasyphora cyanicolor, assembly GCA_963930755.1. NCBI lineage: Eukaryota > Metazoa > Arthropoda > Insecta > Diptera > Muscidae > Eudasyphora > Eudasyphora cyanicolor. The sequence goes on from OZ005735.1 coordinate 222,185,407, forward strand.
ATTCTTTTGGGAATTGTGGGATTGTCTTTTGCGAATATAATAATTCCAGAATTACCTTCGATTTTTGATGTCAAGACCTTCAAAATGTTTTATTGAATATATTTATTTTAAATATTTTATGGCGTTATAAGATTTCTGTCCCCACTTGAAAATTGATTTTTTAATATTTTCCCTGACCCTGTCACTGGCATTGTATTAATATCGGTACAGAATACAAACCGATTTCTCATCAACTTTTCTGAATTGACAACAAAATGTTTTATACGATGTCAAAAATTTTGGTCAGATGTGCCCACTGAGAGAAATGTTATGAATATTGTATTTTATTGCGAAATGGTATATATAGTTTTTTCGAGATATAGAGGAAAATAACAAGTAAGAAAGTTTAGTCGGATAAACCGACTTATGAATCCCCTCACCTTGAGTCCGAAAATAATATTCGTAAATTAATTTATTTTTATGTTTTAATTAAATTATTATCAATTTAAATTGCGTTTATTTTTCGAGCGCCCCAGTAGGCTAGTTGGTAGCGTACTCGCCTATGAGTTTGGGGGTCGTGGGTTTGATTCGCACCAGAGGCTCTGGTCTGTCGCTGCAAACATTTAGCCATATGGTCTTTGTAACCCGGCCTTTCCCTGGACCTTAAAATTAGAATATAAATTTACTTTGTATTGTAATTCATATAAATAAATAAATAATAAATAATAAATTGCATTTAATAACTTTAAAGTATGCACTGGTATTACTTACTCTTTCGCCTACTTTTCTCTAGATTTAAGGTTCTGTGAAACTCTACAAAATTTCAAGTATTTGCATACACTGGTATTAAAGTTATAAGTACTTGTATGTGCTGGTATTAAAGTTAAAAGCTGTTAACTTTTAGTACGAAATGGTGCATTTGTGTGGGAGGTACCAAAAGGGGCGTGCCCACTTTTATCTGTACTCTAGGTACTGTAAAAGCATTACACTGTACAACATTTCAAGTCTTTGTATAAACTCATATTAAAGCCTTAAACTTTTGGTGCTAGGTTTAGGTTAGGGTGGCAGCCGTTTTCTTTTTTTTATTTCTTCAGCTCACATAGACCAGTTTAGGTCCCTAGTGGTACCACGGGCTAAAATGCCCTTCATCGAAACCAACCTGTTTGATATACAAATATATCGATAGCACGAATATTGGTACTGGCAAGATCTGTTAGGCTGCCTAGAAAGGCCGACCCCAGTAGGTCCAGTCGTCGTTTACTCAAAGCGGGACAGTCGCATAGCAAGTGCTCAATGCTCTCCACTTCTTCTGCAGAAGTCATTGGAGTTAATACCCACTCTTCTGGCGTGTTCGCCGATCAGGCAGTGTCCCGTCAGAACTGATACTAACGTGGATAATCTTTTCCTTTATAGTGCGAAGAGATATTTTGACCTTCTCAGGTCATACCTTGCCCAGATTTGTCTAGCTACCCTACAGGTGCCGATTTGTGTCCATCTGTCGTTGGACTGCCTGATTGCCTGATTGCCTTATCCAAAGCTTGCAAAGTGGCGCACCAATATATGCAAATTCTTCGAGAATTTGTAAAGTCGTCCCTTTCCTAGCAAGTTCATCGGCTTTGCAGTTCCCCGGTATATCCCTATGCCCAGGCACCCATATGAGGTGTATATTAAACTGCTCAGCCATCTCGTTAAGAGATCTGCGGCAGTCGTGATAGCAGGTTTGTGATTGTTAGTTTGTCAGTTGCCGTCCACCGTACCACAATGCCGTATAACAGTATTGGACGAACCACTGCTATATATATCCAATAGAAAATTTTAGGAGAGGGGCCCCACCGCGACCCCACAGCCTTCCTGCAGGATTATAGGGCGATGTTGGCCTTCTTTACACGTTCCAGTACGTTTAGTCTGAATGACAGTTTCCTATCCAAAATTATTCCTAAAAATTTTGCACTTTCAAAAAAGACTAGATCTGTTCCATTTATACGAGTAGGATGTTCCACATGAGCGACATTATTCATCCTAGTAAAGAGAACCAATTCTGTATTGTTTGGGTTAACACCCAAATAGCTGCTTCTGGCCCATCTAGCCAACTTGTTCAGAGCCACCTGTAGAATATCTCGGAGGATGTTTTCGAATTTGCCACTCACTGCGATTGCCACGTCGTCCGAATATGCCACGACCTTGCAGCCACAAAATTCTAGATCTAGCAGGATTTCGTTCACCGCTAGGTTCCAAATTAGTGGAGACAGTACTCCTCCTTGTGGGGTCCCTCTGTTTACAAACCTTGTTAGAGTTGTGGACCCTAGACATGCTGTTATACGTCTTCTGTTGAGTAGTCTTTGAATTAGTCTAATCAAGCTAGAGTTCACCTTTAGATGTGACAATGCTGCGATTACTGCATCTGGGTGTATGTTGTTAAAAGCCCCTTCTTTGTCAAGAAATGTCACCATGGTGAATTCTTCGAAATGTAGGGACGATTCGATAGTACTCACAGGTTCGTGCAGGGCTGATTCTGTAGACTTTCCCTTATTGTAAGCATGTTGGTTCTTCGACAGGAATTTTGTATCCAGGTTTTGCCTAATGAAATAATCTAAAAGTCTTTCCAGACTTTTCAATAGGAAAGAGGATAGGCTAATTGGTCTGAAGTCTTTTGGCCTAGTATGCGATATCTTCCCCGCTTTGGGTATGAATACCAATATGGTATCCCTCCACCGATTCGGGATGTATAAAAGCCTAATACAGCCTACATAAATTGTCTGCAGCCAGGGGATAATGTACTTTAAAATTTTCTGCATTTCTGCTGGGGTGATGCCGTCTGGTCCAGGTGACTTGAAGGGCTCAAAGCTGTTTATAGCCCAGCTTATTCTAGATCTCTCAGTCAACAAGCTAGCGATGCTCGCAGTCCACTCGCACTCTTGTTGGTCCTGTTGATCCTCGGGCTCTGTTGATGAGTTCCCCGGGAAATGTGTGTCGAGCAGTACACTTAGGGATTGCTCGCTGTTTTTTGTCCAGTTGTTTGCCTCATCCTGCAAATACCCCACTGTACAAGGAGACGCGGATAGTACCTTCATCAGCCTTGCGGCGTCGGAGACCTTTTCCACTTCGCCACAGAAGGAATACCAAGAGCGTCTTTGCGCCTTCCTAAGCTCCTTCTTATAGATCTTGAGTTGCCCTTTATATGCATTCCAATCATTAAAGGCTCCTGTAGATTTCGTCTTGTTGAATAGCTTGTTGCAGGTCTTTTTGCTTGCCGTTAGCTCAGAAGTCCACCATTGGGGTTTAGTTTTACCCTTTTACCTTGTTTTTGGACAGGCTTCTTCAAGGGAACTATTGAATGATGTGGTGATATGCTCGACCAGATTATCCAGACCGGCATTGTCATTTGGTTCATAAAGAAATTTCCTCACATTTCTGTGGACAGCAGGCGCTTTTTCGGCGAGTTTGAACTCTATATAATGGTGATCTGAGAATGAGTGGTCGTCCAGTATATTCCACCCAATAATTTCAGTAGCAAACGTTACGTCTAGTACTTCTTGTCTGTCTTTAATTATAAAGGTCGGTTTATTGCCAGTGTTACAAATAGTTAGGTTGGTAGTTAGAATAAAGTCAAGAAGCGAATCACCCCTATTGTTTATATCCGTACTACCCCAGATAATCAGCTCGAGCTCGTCAGACGTTGCTTCTTCTACTACTTCCCTGAAGAGAGTTGTCGGTATTGCAGCTTCATAATGAATGTAACTGGAGACCACCCACAATATGCGATTACCAATCTACAGACTAGCAGCTGTTTGGTCTTTACCACTTAACTTAGTCAGGAGAAAAATACTTAGATCTTTTCTGGCCAAAATGCAGGTTCTTGGAGTGCCTTCACAGTTGGCCACAAGCAGTTTAAAGTTTGGTGTCTTGATACCGCACACCCGTCCTCCTACTACATAGGGCTCCTGGATCAGGACGATGTCTACTATTGAAGCCGCTGAGGCTGCTTTAGCGTGATGGAGGTTAATCTGTATAATTCTTACCATCATTGGTAATCGACAGATTGACATCCACCCGATAAGGGTGTTATCGAACTTTTCGTCCGTATCATCGGGGAGCATGTCCCCGACAGATGCGTCAAAGAGTCCGGAGACTTCCCTCAGCCCCTCAGTATCCGAAGTAGTGTTTTCATCCTCAAAGAATGACGTTACAAATCTTCTGTTAGAGTTAGAGTCACCAGAAATAATGGTCGTGTGAACCTCCGCACTTCTAGAAAGCCTTGCATCAACCACGGTCGACGACTCGCCTTCCGCAGTGGGAGCTATATCCTGCTCGTATACCTTCAAGACCATAGTCTCGAAACCATATTGCAGGGTTGCACTTGCACTTTGTATATGGGAGGTGGATTCAGCGTTAAGGATCAAATTGACCTGACGCTTTTACCATCCGCCTCACTTGCTAATTCTCAAATTATGGGTCGGCAGACCAGGATTGGAATCTTTTATTATCTCTAATATGTCAGCCGGGTTGGAGGGCTCTTCTGTAACCCAGGTGATGGCTTTAGGGTGACTAGGGATGTTTTTTTTTTCGACAACATCCAACTGGGCACCCGGTCACACCTCACCCGTTCGACTAAGAGCAGCCTTATACAGATCTACTGATTTGGCATCACCGAAATATAACAGCTTTACTCTCCCCTGGTGCCATCCTGCATCGTTGCAGATTGGTGGTTTGCCCGGCATTTCTCTTCGGACATCGAGGTAATGAGCCATTATGGCGGATTGCACATGGCTCCATTTGTCCTTGAGGATGGATCCATCCTCACTACTTCTGTCAATAACAGCCATCACTAGACTCTCCTTCGCCACTTCATTGAAGAGCTTGGTGAGTGTCCTGTTGATGGTGACATTTTCGATTGCAGGGTTTCATCAGGTGATCTGATTCTTTTGACTTTATTAGCCGTTAACACAGCTGCATTTGTGGCTCTTTCAGCCGGCTGATTGGCCTTAGAAGCATCTATGACCCCTTTGGCCCAGGTAAGTGAATCTTTTTGTTTTTCGGTAAGAGCCGAAATCTTAACAGCCTCCAACTTCGTCAAAACTCTGAGCGCTATCCGGTGCTCATTGTGCTTCCGTTTTGACGGTCGGACATGACGTTTTCCCCTCACCGCACCACCTTTTGTGAGTACTGGGGGGAAATTTTTACCATGTTTGGTGTGGTTGGCTTTGGCCAAGACCAACGGACGGACAGTAGGACTATTGAGGAACCCCGCTCCATCGGAACGAGAAGGCATCCCCGTCGACGGATTTGTTAATTTCTGTATTAGCCCGTAATAGGTACTACGATGTAGGCCTTCCAGACTTTGTACAAATTTGTTTTTTTGCGATTGCGTAATAGGTACTGCGTAATAGATTTTAACTATCCGCTCTGTGCTAAACACGTCCGTTCACTACGACTGATCAGGAACGACTCCTTTTTGGTGCTAAATGGTCCATTCGTGTGGGCGTTACCAAAAAGGGTAGAAGGCCCATCTTTAGGGATAGAGAAAAATATTACCGCATACCAAATTTGAAGTCAATCGGTTACTCCTTTCGAGAGTTATAGTGCGTATCAGCCAGCAGACAAAAACACAGCCGGACGTACATTGCCCAAATGACCTAAAACGGATTTCGCCGAACATACTTAGGGTTTTAGTTCACTCCTTCGATGTGTTGGTTTAGCTCGTAGCAAATGATATCGCTCATTTAGAAAAAACGTAATAACTCAAATTTTTAAAATTTCTAAGTGCTGATACAAAAATGTCCACCTCTTCAAAATGTAAAGATTCTTGATGGATATTTTGGATTTATATGGTAGGCAACTATTTTTTACAAACTTCGAAATTGATTTTGTCCCATTCGCTTGTCAGTTTCATTTTCTATAGGCTACACAAATCGTCCATAGGCGAAAATTCTGATTTTGGGTTGTGACGTTCTGTTTCTAAATGAGCGAGCTGATGTGACAAAAATAATTGACATATATTAACACAGCACAACACATGATTTTGGGACTCAATTGTGATTTGAGACTCAATATTGGGAATTGAACGTAAAAGTAGCCCCAAAAATAAGAACTTCTGTATCATTCGTTTTGTCAAGGTGGCTCAATCTATTACTTAATAGATATACGTTTTTTTTTGCTCAAGTCGACTTTTTGCACTTTTTCCATATTTTTTTCTCGGTATACCGTATCTCTTTTGTGTCTGAAGCAAAGTTTTAGGTATTGAATAGGAGAAAAAAAAATGCGGAACAAACCTACCCGAAAAAATCAATCTCTACAACTTTGCTTCCGACACAAAAGAGATATTCCGTACGGTATACCGAGAAGAAATATAGAAAAAGTGCTAAAAATCCACCTTGAGCAAAAAAAATCGTATGGCCATTAAATAATTAATTGAGCTAACTTCACATCCAATTCTCAAAATTGAGTCCCAAATCAAGGAGAGAAAAAATGCTGCAGTGTGTAATTTTTTAAGATTTTATGGGCTTATAAATTCTGTGTTAAGAAGTTCCTCAAACCTTCATTAAATTTTAATAAAAAGGGCCTCCGTCGATATTTGAAAGAAAAAATTTTAAAATTAAAAATTTAAATTTAATTTGATCTCATGGCAATATTTTTGAATCCAATGGAAAATTTTGTTGTTCAGAAAAGTGAAAGAAATCGGTGCATTCTGCTCTGAAATTCACAAAACACTAGGTGAAAAAAGAAAAATCCAATTTTCAAATGCAGATATCTCGGCAACTAACTATACGATTTTATGAATCGGACAAAAAAGACAAATGTTACACATTTTGTTCCCCCGAGGTGGCCAAATTTGAGGACCTGTAGCTCTGTCCCTGTATATCGCAGGGGCCCACATTTAAAATTTAACTTCTCTAATACCTCTTCTACAAACATGCCCAGTTTCATCGCAATCCGTTTTTGGGGTTAAAAAACGGCCAAATTATTTTAGTTTTTTTTTAATTCCTCCCACTGCGCGGTGTCGTCATTATCTCTCGGGTACCATATGTTGTATAAGTAACATGACTTACACATATTTCTTATACGCAACCCATGCCCACATGATTGTTCTTTGTCGTAGGAGCTTTTAGAGTTTCTACAGAAACACATCAGTAACTATGTGAACTTTTTGCCGATCATTGAAATATTACTCTTTATTTCAACAGTAATAATGTTGAAACTATAGACGAGTATAATTGTATACACAATGTTTCTTATATAAGATTAAAAATTGGTTGTATTCTGCAAGAAAAAATAAAATATTTTGGTCTCGCGGGTATGTTTTATGTACTCGTAGGGTGTGTGTGTGCAGTAGACCTCATAGACCTGAGTCAAAAGTTAAAAGGCGTTGCAAATTATTAATTTCATTTATTACAAGTATATTACATATACAGGGTGGCTGATATGTATTGCAACCAACTTCAGGTTGCTTTCATTTCTAAACCGCTAGTCTGATAGCTGACAGATTTATTTGAGTGACAGTTCATTTTATTGTTTACAAGCTTAAAAAGGCATTTTGATCTATTGCATTCAGAAAAAAAGTTATTCGTAATGGAATTCAAGCGTGATAGTGTGATTGCTTTATTTGGGTGGAAAAACACAAGTGGCTATCGTTAGAGCCGTTCAGCATTTAAATGTGAATAAATCTTTTGTTTCTCGTACCATTGCTCGTTACCGTGATACTGGCAGTGTTGCATCGCGTCCAAAAAGTGGACGAAAAAAAACGGTAACAACAGCAGAAATGATCCGAAAAGTGAAGGCCAGATTTGATCGAAATCCACGCCGCAGTGGTAGAAAAATTGCTCGTGAGCTGAACATATCGCGAGAACGGATACAACACATATTAAAAAATGAGCTTGTACTAAAGCCATTGAGGTTCCAAAAAGTGCAAGAGCTCACCGATGCACAAAAAAAAGTTAGACTGGAAAGAGCCAAGGAGTTGCTTCGCTTGCACGAAAGTGGCCAGTTACCGAAATTGGTTTTCTCCGATGAGAAGCCATTCCAAATTGTGCAGTTTGTGAACAAACAAAATGATCGGGTTTACTTGCCAAAGTGGTCAGCTGAAAATGTACACCTTCGATTGGGCCGCCGTAACGGCCAATGGTCGCTCCCCGCTCGTATTCATCGACCATGGGGTCAAAATAAATGCCGAATATTATCGGGAAAATGTCCTAAAGACAGTATTGAAGCCCTGGGCAGACAAACATTTCGGCCGCAGACAATGTACATTCCAACGGGACTCAGCACCATCGCACTCAGCACGCGTCAACCAAGAATGGCTTAAAAGGGAGGTTCCTCGCTTCATTTCTACCGCAATGGCCACCATGATCTCCGGATCTCAATCCGTTGGACTTTTGCGCCTGAGGCATTTTAAGGTTCGCACTAAAAAATACCAAAGTATCGATCATCTCAAGACGGCCGGAAATGGGCCAAAATACCGCAGAGCCACTTTCGTGCAGCATGTGATGGCTTTGACGGCCGTTTGAAGGCCATAATTCGTGCCAAAGGTGGCCAATTCGAACAAATCTAAACTGTTTCTAAAATTTTAAGTTATTTCCGACATTTTTTGCTTTTGAACAATAAAATTTAAAAAAATTAAAGAAATATAGCGCTTTACTTTGTTGCATTACATATCAGCCACCCTGTATATATGTTTTTATATAGAAATATTCAAAATTATATTTGTATGCCGCAAAATTTGTATATAGAAAAAATATGTAACCTATAGTTAAATCTACTACTAAGTATACTAATTAAAGAGAAAAAATCTGTTCTAAAATTATTGCAAATCTTGTTTACATTTTGGTACTCATTGAGATTATTCAAAAAAATTGCTAAAATCCCTGACCACTGAAACAACTTGAATCTAAATTATGAACAGATATTTTGATTACATAAAATTTAAATGCTTTAATTATCCCCTCACCTTACAGAGGAGGGTATATATAATTTGCTACGAACCAAAAGTGTAACACATCGAAGGAGTGACCTAAGACCCTAAGTATGTTCGGCGGATTTCCGTTTTGGGTCATTTTAAGTCGAATGAGCAATGTCCGTCCGTCCGTCTGTCTGTCTGTCTGCTGGCTGGTGCGCACGATAACTCTCGAAAGGAGTAACTGATTAACTTCAAATTTGGTATGTGGTAATATTTTCTTCTATCTCCAGCTAAGTTCGAAGATGGGCCACTCCTTCTAGTACCTCCCCCACAAAGGGTTAACATTTAGTGAAATATTGATTATTTAATAACTTCTATACTACTTATTTGAATCCTCTGAAATTTTACCTCGAGAAAAATGGGCGAAGTTGCCAGGCCCCTTTTGGTCCCTCCCACACAAATGGACAATTTTGAACCAAAAGTTAAAAGCTTAAAACTTTATTACCAGTGCATACAAAGACTTGAACTTTTGTACAGTGCAATGGTACCTAAATTACAGTGAGAAATGGGCATTATTGCCATGCTCCGTTTTGTACCTCCCACACAAATGGACCATTTTGTACCAAAAGTTACCAGTTTATAACTTTAATGCCAGTGCATACAAATTCATGAAATTTTATACAGTGTAATGCATTTATAGTACCAAGAGACCAGAGAAAAATGGACGTTATTGATACGCCCTTTTTGGTTCCTCCCACACAGATGGACTATTGTACTCCAGAAGTTAACAGCTTATAACTTTAATTCCAGTGAATACGAATACTTGAAATTTGGTACAGTGCAATGATTTTATGGTACCTAGAGTCTAGAGAAAAGTGACCGTTAAAAAAAAAAAATAAATAAATTTACTAATATTTTTGGTACTCAAGGTGAGAGGATTCATAAGTCGGTTGACCCGACTGAACTTTCTTACTTGTTCTTATATAAGAATAAAACATAGTTGTATTCTGCAAGAAAAAATAAAATATTTTCGTCTCGCGGGTATGTTTTATGTATTCGTAGGGTGTGTGTGTGTGCAGTTGACCTCATAGACCTGAGCCAAAGGTTAAAAGGCGTTGTAAATTATCAATTTCATCTGTTACGAGTATATTATATATATGTTTTTATATAGAAATATACAAAATTATATTTGCATGGAGCACAATAATATGTAACCCTATACTTAAATCTACTACTAAGTATAATTAAAGAGAAAAACTCTGTTTTAAAATTATTCCAAATCTTGTTTACATTTTGGTACTCATTGAGTTTATTAAAAAAATTCCTGACCACTGAAACAACTTGTATCTAAATTATGAACAGATATTTTGATTACATAAAATTTAAATGCTTTAATTATTTTATAACATTGTACGAACTGCTTGCCAAACTTTCCATCATAAGCAATTTCGTATGCATGTGCTGAATTTCCAAGCATTCAAGGGGGTTTCTACTTGCCAGCATAAATATTAACCACTTTTGTCACATTGTTTTAAATTTGAACGTACACACACATGTGACCAACAATTTCCTCTGCGTGTTGTGTTCATGTAATTTACATGTTACAAACCCTTTGCGTTAACACCCGGTATTTAAGGCAAATTGCATTTTAATACAATAATACATGTTTTCCATGTATCATGTTCGCACACGCACACACGTGTGGCGTTGTATTCCACAATCAACACTAACAACAAAATTGAAAAACACATTTGTATTTTGCAAAATACTCATATATTCACATATACTCGTGTGTATATATTACAAATGTGCTTCGGAGTAATGTGCAAATGCATAACTTTTCATTTAAATCGCATTTACATACATACATTTCCGTTAAGTGTAGTAGGTTGACCTGCTAAATAAGTTCTAATCGTTTGCGAAATGAAGAATGTTATGTCTCCATGGGACTATAGGATTTGCCTCCGGGTTAGATGTAAACAATCGTGTGACCATTTAACAAGTAACAAGCTTCAGTCGGGTAAACCGACTTATGAATCCCCTCACCTTGAGTCCCAGAAAAATATTTGTAAATTTAACGGTCAATTGTGGTAATTTTTCTCTGGACTCTAGATACTGTAAAATCATTACACCGTACAAAATGTCAAGTATTTATATTCACTGGTATTAAAGTTAAAATCTGTTAACGTTTGGTACAAAATGGTCCATTAGTGTGGGAGGCACCAAAAGGGGCGTGCCAATAACGCCCACTTTTCTGTGGACTCTAGGTACTATAAAAGCATTACACTGTACAAAATTTCGTGTACTTACATGCACTGGTGTTAAAGATAAAAGCTGTTAACTTTTGTTACAAACAGGTCCATTTGTGTGGGAGGTACCAAAAGGGACGTGCCAATAACGCCCATTTTTCTCTGGACTCTAGGTACTATAAAATCATTATACTATACACAATTTCAAGTTTTTATATGAACTTATATTAAAGCCATAAGCAATTAACTTTTAGTGCAAAATGGTCCATTTGTGTGGGAGGTACCAAAAAGGGAGTGGCAACTTCGCCCATTTTTCTTGACGTGTTAGCGACTGTCAAACTAATACTATGTGTGAAACTTCAGAACATTCGAATAAGTAGTATAGAAGGTATTAAAGAATCAATATTTCACTAAAATGTAACCTTTTGTGGGGGAGGTACTAGAAGGAGTGGACCAATATGGCCCATCTTCGAGCTTAGCCGGAGATAGAGACAAATATTACCGCATACCAAATTTGAAGTCAATCGGTTACTTCTTTCGAGAGTTATCGTGCGCACCAGTCAGCAGACAGACACACAGACAGACAGACAGACGGACGGACGGACATTGATCAAATGACTTAAAATGACCTAAAACGAATTTCCGCCGAACATACTTAGGGTCTTAGGTCACTCCTTCGATGTGTTACACTTTTGGCTCGTAGCAAATGATATATACCCTCCTCTCTAAGGTGAGGGGATAAAAAGGGCATTGGGCCACGCTCTTTTTTTAAGTTTTTTTAAACAAAAAAGGAAACACGAAATTGTAAATCGAAACACGAAAAATAAATTATAATAAAAACCAGTAAGGAAAGGCAGAAAGTAGGGCGGGGCCGACTATATAATATCCTACACCTCCCAAACAATGCGATAAGGGTTATTGCGATAATAATTTGGAATAATTGGTAAATGGGTAAGAACATATATATGCGGATATATCTAATTCTGAACCGATAATCGCTAAATTAAGCAATATTCGTTCCTAAATTGAGAAACATCTTTCTGGAGAATTTTGTAATGATCGGAAGTAAAGTACAACTTCTATAGCGCTTTGTAACCAAATCAGGAGGAACATATATATGGAGCTTATATATAAATCTGAATCGATTTTCCCTGAATACTCATTCATGTAAAATAGAAACCTCTTTCTGTCGAATTTCGTACTGATCGGATATAAAATACAGTCTCTACAGCGCTTGAATGTCAAATCGGTGGTACCATATATATGGGGGCTATATCTAAATCTGAACCGATTTTCTCCAAATTTGGCAGTATTCCTTCGTGTAATAAGAAACCTCTTTCTGCCGAATTTCGTACTGATTGGATATAAAATACAGTTTCAACAGCGCTTACATGTCAAATCGGGTGCAACATATATATGGGGGCTATATATAAATCTGAACCGATTTCCCCCAAATTTTGTATTGTATCTAAGTGTATCACGAGACTACTCTCTGTCAATTTTTGTACAAATCGGTTACAAAATGTTGCTTATACAGTGCATATATGCCAAATCGGAGGTACATATATATGGGAGCTATATGTAAATCTGAACCGATTTTAACCAATAGGGATCGTCCTTGGGCCTAAAAAAAGATATGTGCAAAGTTTCGTTGAGATCGGACCATAATTGCGACCTGTACTTTGATTACAAGAATACGTCTACAGACGGACAGACAGACGGACATAGCTAAATCGACTCAGAACGTGATTACAAGTCGATCGGTATAATAAACAATGGGTCTATCTCTTCTCCTTTTGGGTCTTCTTTAACTTTTGTCATTGAAGGAGGTGAATTGACATCCTGTACTATTTAATCGTGGAAACGATACTTCTCCGAAGCAGTCGTATGATAACGTTTACGCTAATTAATAAATACAATTCAACCCCCACTGGATCGGATCATTCATACGTACTACTTTAAACCGGGTAGTAGCAATTGGGGAGTGATAATACAGTGCGACAGTCCAAAAGCAAAAAGCGAGATATTATTTTTCCTGCAGGTCTGGTGAGTAAAACAACGTTTGTTCAACGAAATTTGCCGGACCCCCCCAAAATCCTAATTTACGGGTGAAAAAACGATTTTCTTGCCGTTTTTACTTAAACGCCTATAACTTTGTTAATTACACTGTGATACAAAATCGAACTTTCCGAATGGGAATGGGATGAGACCAATTGCAAATGAAAGTTGACATTATCCATAACAAAACCCTCAAGGGTTTTTTTCAGTTCAGTGCGAGATTTTTTTTACACGCATTTGAAGTTGGTGATTTTGGAACGCTGTCCAACAAGAAAAGATCATTGAAAATTTGATAAAATAATGATTATTTATTTTTATTGTCATGTAAAGTTTTGGTATCTTACGGTTTTTGGGGTCGAGGAAATCATTTATTACCTACAACTCACTGGCGCTGACATGCAAATGGTGCTACTTCTTGTCGATTTTCATTGAAAAAGCGGTTCAAAATTACCAACTTCAAATGCGTGCAAAAAAAATCTAGCACTGAACTGAAAAAACCCTTGAAGGTTTTGTTAGGGATAATGTCAAGATCCATTTGTAATTGGTTTCATCCCATTCCCATTTTGGTTGTTGCACTGTGCTATTAACACATTTCCAATATCTAAACTAATTTTGAAAGCAGAGACTTAGACCTTTCCAACGTTATGTATTTGGTTTATGCTATGTTAATATTATAATTATAATTGTTATTATATTAATTATATTAATGTTAATATTATAACATATTTAGTTTTAATGAAACTTTAATAACTCAGTAAATTGCAAACAGATTTTTAAGGACTGGTAGCATTTTTCCTTATAAAATTTACTATATATGTAATTTAATTAATCGTGCGGTTACCTCACAAAATAATTGGTAAAAACATTGCCTAAACTAGAAAATGACGAAAAGCAATGAAAAATGTGTTTGTAGGACAAATAAACATATATTCCTACAGCTTTACATAAACAAACTTTATATCGTTCAAAAGGTCTCAGTTTAACACTATGCAACAAAAAAAATTGTTTTTGTGTCCTAGACCTAAACATTATTTTTTTGTATAGATTGTGGCACACTGTTATATAAAATCAAAACAAAAAATTTTTTTATGGATAATTTTTTTTTTTAAAAATTTTTTATTAAAAATACTATTATCGTCGAAGGTACCCTTAGCATTTGCACTATAATTTTTGGAGTACGTTAAATTGAAGCTATTAATGTGGGCTAGCAATGTTGGAAATATCTCTTTCACTTAGAAACAGTGGTTTAGTAACAGTCATTAAACAAATTGGAAAAAGTAGATTTTTTTCAAAAAAAAAAACAATCCTGGGACGAAAAAAACATAAAACAAGTAAGAAAGTTTCAGTCGGGTAAACCGACTAAGGTATACCCTCACTTTGTGAGTAATGTAATATTGAATATTACTCGAATTATTCTGTCAATTTGTGTGGGAGGTACCAGAAGGGGTTTATCAAATACACCTTTTTTTTGCTGCACATTAGATACTTTAAATTCATTGCACTGTGCCGACTTATAAGCATTTATGTGCACTGGTATAAAAGTTATGAGACATTAAATTGTAGTATGATTTGGGCATTTTGTGTGGGAGGTACAAAGAGGGGCGTGGCAATAACGCCCATTTTTCACAGGGCTATAGACACTATAAAAACATTACACTGTACAAAATTTCAAGTATTTTTATACACTGGTTTTAATGTTATAAGCTGTTAACTTTTGGTGCAAAAAGGTACCTTTGTGTGGGAGGTACCAAAAGGGACGTGGCGACTTCGCCTATTTTTCTCGAGTTGATAACGACTAATAAGCTAATACTATGTGTGGAATTTCAAAAGATTCGAATAAGTAGCATAGCAGTTATTAAAGAATCAATATTTCACAACATTTTAACCCTTTGTGGGGGAGGAACTAGAAGGAGTGGACCAATATGGCCCATCTGCGAACTTAGCCGGAGATAGAAAAAAATATTACCACATACCAAATTTGAGGTCAATCGGTTACTCCTTTCTAGAGTTATCGTGCGCACCAGCCAGCAGACAGACAGACAGACAGACAGACAGACAGACGGACGGACATTGCTCATTCGACTTAAAATGACCCAAAACGGATTTCCTCCGAACATACTTGGGGTCTTAGGTCACTCCTTCGACGTGTTACACTTTTTTCCGTAGCAAATGATATATACCCTCGTAACACTAAAGTGAGGGTATAAAAATAGAGAAAAAAGCGCAAAAAAAATATTTTATATTATTTTTTTAAAGACTGCATCCTAGCGAAGAAAATAATGCCTATTTGAAAAAATCTATGGATAAATGTAGAAATTATAACCCTTTTGGTAGAGGTAAAAGAATTTCAAAAAATCTTTTTTTTTTAATTTCTGTTTAAATAGCGATTTTATTTATTACTTTTATTTATATTACAGTTACAGACCGAAAATGTAATGCACCAAGTACCTATTACGGATGCTATGGTTAAAGAAGCAATAAAAAGCTTCTCTCCTTTTAAGGCTGCGGGACCGGACGGAATATTTCCAGCGCTTCTTCAGAATGAGGTGGATCTGGTATCAACTCATCTTGTTGGAGTTTTCACTGCATGCCTAACTCATTCATATACAACAACAAAATTGGCAGGAATCAAGGGTGGTCTTCATACCTAAGCCTGGCAAGGCGAGTTATACGATCCCAAAGGCTTATCGACCTATTAGACTAACTTCTTTCCTCTTAAACACATTGGAGTGAATAATTGACGATATGATCAAAAGTAAGGTAGCCGATGACAAGCTAAAATTCAAGCAACACGCATATGTTAAAGGAAGATCAGTGGAAACAGCTATACATGAGGTAGTTCACCACATAGAACAGTCCTTCAGCGAAAAATTGTACACACTTGAGGGCGCTTTTACCAACGTTCAGACCGATACACTTATCCAGTCCTTAGACGAGTTTCAGGTTGACCGGGTAATCTTGGATCAGAAACTGTAGATCATATTGAAGAAAGAGTTACAAAGGCCCACAGATGTTGGTCGTTGTGCAGAAGAGCTATAGGTTCAAAATGGGGACTACGTCCAAATATGACACACTGGCTTTACATGAGCGTGATTAGACCAATAATAACCTACGCCTCTGTAGTGTGGTGGACATCAATGGACAAAAAGTACAACGTAATAACATTGCAAAAAGTGCAACGTATGTGCTGTCTAGGCATAAGCGGAGCAATTAGAACCGCACCAACAAGAGCGTTGGAGACTATACTGCACATCCAACCAATAGATATCCGTATAAAGTATGAGGCAGTCCTCACAGCAGGACGTCTACAAGTGATGGGTGAATGGATAAATCGAGACCACAAGTCGTACCATCAGAAGATATTACAATCACTGGTCGGTCATATTCAAACAACTGAAATCTCCGACCGCATTCCTGAAGTGCGGCTTACAGCTACCTGTGAATCATTTGTGCCAGACAGACGCTCCTGGGAAAACGGAACACTAGCTCATGCGCCAGTGGGAACCAACTGCTACACTGATGGGTCCAGGCTAGGACGAAGGACGGGTCTGGGACTTTTTATTCATGAACCAAAAGTTGAACTTTACTTCCGCCTCCCAGACCATAACACAATATTTCAAGCAGAAGTTCGAGCAATCACGGAGTGTGTTAACTGGCTCAGTAATACCACAAAACCTAAATATGCCAACATCGGAAAAGGTCAAATCCAGAACAGTGTTAGACTGTAAAAGAACGATAAATAATTACTCAGTCCGTGGTCAACTGCGTATTTTCTGGGTAGCGGGACACAACGGAGTGATTGGAAATGAACGAGCAAACAGCTTGGCTTCAAAGGGCAGAGAACTTCGAGCAACAAACTTGGAAAATTGGAAACCTTTCGAAGCTACGAAGGATGAGTTGAAGCACTGGACAGTGATGGCTCACAAAACTGTGTGGAATAGAGCAACTGCAAAGATACTGAAAACCAGTAGTTTTCTGAAACTAAACAAGATCGAGATTAGTAAGATGATAAGTGTTCTAACGGGACACTCAAGCTTACAGGCACATCTTCATCGCATAGGACTAGCAGAAAACGACGAGTGCAGGGCATGCAGGGAAAACATCGAAACGATAGAACATTTTCTGTGTCACTGCCCAGCTTTCACACATGCAAGATCCCGATATTTCGATTCCGACATATTGCCAGACTTGTCTCATCTCAGAGGATATGACTGGAAAATACTGAGAAAATACGTGTCTAGTACCGATTTTCTGTAATCCGTGGGGTATGAAAATCATAAATAAGGAGCGCACAACAGGCCGAACCACTGGCTTAAGTGTATGTCCATGGACATGAGACGTTTTTAAACGTCTCCTCTATTCAACCTACCTAACCTATATTATGTACATTTGAGCTTATTTATATGTACAAGTTGCATTAGAATTAATTGTGAATTCTTTGTTGACGTTTGCAGATTTTGGAATCGGTTTCTCTAATTAGTAACCAAATATAATCTCCCATCTTTCTTTCATACCAGTGCCCTTGGTAACGCCACTCGATGGACTTCTCATATTGAAAAGTTCTTTGCCTTTTACTCATACTTTGAAATATAACTATAACCCTAATTTAGTAATAAGAAATTTCATTCATAAATTCCGGGTTTAAGGTTCAAGAGTTGTAGTACCTGTAGCTGACATATAGTTTGCTTCGAACGCAGAAACCAAATATTTTCAAGACTGACCCGTACTACTTTGTATATACGACTGGGGTGTCCATGCCGTTAAAAGGCGTAACTGAGTGGAAACCTCATAAATAAAAAACCACAAATATTGTTGTATGACCTGAGCGGATCTCATCCAATATAGCTCTCACATTGCATATCATGTTTTATGGAGGGTTACGAACGGCCATAAAACCTCGTCCTCTATATAATTTTATAAAGTCTGACATCAATACTCATAAAATAAAATGCAAGTGCAATGTCTCTCTCACATATGGCGAATTCAATATAAGCAAAAACATCATTTAAAAACGAATAAATATGAAACAAGATTTTTTTGAATTTCCCTAACATTTACAAAATGGCTCATAACTTTTACATCTATGCATAGATTTTTTTAATAATTTTTCAAATAGACTGTGTTTTCTTCGTTAGCATGCTGGCTTTTTAAAAATGTGATAAAATAATTTTTTCGCCTTTTTTTATATTTTTTATGTTTTTTTTTGTACCAGGAAAAAGTGCTTATTTTTTTTAGAATTCGTTTTTTTCTCATATTTGTGACGACTGTTACTAAACCAAAGATTCTACGTGAAAGCGATATTTGCAGCAAATGTAGCCGTCATAATTCCCTTTAGCTGGAATTTAAAAAAAATAATTTACCATAAAATTTTTTTTAATATTTTTTTCGTGTTTCAAATTGCACCAGAAACTGTTATCCACATCCCTTGGATAACATTTTTGTTGCATAGTGTTATCGAAGAAATATTGATGTTAGATTCTTCCTCAAACCAATGAAATGTGCTGTAGGTTTAAAAAAGAAGGAAGGTTTCAGCAGGCCAAGGTATTTCTTCATCAGTTTGTTTAAGCTTTTTCAGTGTATGAAATACAAATCTCTGCAGAGCGATTAATACTTGAGAGTTTGACTTTATTTGACTGGAGTGGACTAATATAACCCATCTGCGAACATACCCTGAGATAGGAAAAAATTTTACTACATACCAAATTTGAAATCAATCGGTTACTCCTTTCGAGAGTTATCGTGTGCAGCAGACAGACAGACGGACATACTGACAGACATACGAGCGGACGGACATTGCTCAAATATCTTAAAATGTCCTAAAATGGATATCCAAACATACCTAGGGCCTTAGTAATAGATACATATATATTCCCTCCTTCCCAAAAAAAATTAGGGTATAATTAGTTTGATTATTTCACCTTTTATTGCTTGAGGCACTCTAATAAAACAACATTAATACACAACACTTACACACTTGCACATATCCCTGAATTTACACAATGATATTGTGTGAATGTGGAATGTAATGGAATGTGTGTTATGCATAAATGTATGCATGTGTCTATGTGTGATGGGTATGAGGTGGTGTTTGGGGTGGTGAGGGAGGTTCCCTGTAATCAAACAGTAAATGCGCCTTTTATAGTGCAAATGCAATTGTGATTTATGGCATTAAAATGGCTTTGTTGAGCCAAAACGTAGTTTTCACTTGGTTATTGTGTCGTTTCAAATGTTTATGGCCCGGCCCTATGGGTGGTCGGTCGGTCGGACGGACCCTCGAAGAAGAACAAGAAATCACTCAGTCAGTCAGACAATCATGCAAGAGATATGTACACATATATATGTTGCATTCGGTTTAAATTGAATGTCAACTTGAATTTTTAATCTGTGTCGAATGTTGAAGTTAAGCGAGAGCGAAAGCTCGAATAACATAATTGTAATCTCTTTTTATGCATTTTTAATTTTATGACTTAAAGGAAATATCTTAAATGTTTCTATTTTTCCACAAAAATTTTATTGCGAATGTTTAATATTATGTTGCTATTTGAATTATAAATTTAATTTCTAAAGTGACAATGATCAATCTTAATTCTATGGAATGCAGAAAAGCTATATGTACTGCGTTAAAACTATAATAATGTGTAGACTATTTTATGCTTTTCTCATTATGGAGTTGAGCTGAAGATCAAATGGTTCCGTTTAAGTAAAGAAAGGTTATGTTTATACCCTACACCACACTGTGGTACAGGGTATTATGACTTTGTGCATTTGTTTTTAACACCTAAAAGGAGAAGAGATAGACCCATTGTTTATTATACCGATCGACTCAGAATCACTTTTTGAGTCGATTTAGCCATGTCCGTCTGTCTGTCTGTCTGTCCGTCTGTCCATGTATTCTTGTAATCAAAGTGCAGGTCGTATTTATGGTCCGATTGTGATGAAATTTAGCATAGTGCTGTTTTTTGGCCCAAGGACGATCCCTATTGAAATTGGTTAAAATCGGTTCAGATTTGGATATAGTCCCCATATATATGTTTCACCGATTTGACATGTAAGCGCTGTAGAAACCACATTTTACATCCGATCTTTATGAAATTCGGCAGAGAGTTTTATTATTACGTGAATGAACACTGCCAAATTCGGAGAAATTCCGTTCAGATTTAGATATAGCCCCCATATATATGTTTCACCCGATTTGACATGTAAGCGCTGTAGGAACTGTATTTTAAATCAGATCAGTACGAAATTTGGCAGAGAGAGTTCTCTTATTACATGAATAAACACTGCCAAATTCGGGGAAAATCGGTTCAGATTTAGATATAGTCCCCATATATATGTTTAACCCGATTTGACATGAAAGCGCTGTAGAAACCGTATTTTACATCCGACCTGTACGAAATTCGGCAGAGAAAGTTCTCTTATTACATGAAAAAATACTGCGCAATTCGGGGAAAATCGGTTCAGATTTATATATAGCCCCCATATATATGTTCCACCCGATTTAACATTTAAGCGCTGTAGAAATCGTGTTTTATATCCGATCAGTACGAAATTTAACAGAGAGAGTTTTCTTATTACATGTATGAACACTACCAAATTCGGGGAAAATCGGTTAAGATTTAAACATAGTCCCAATATATATGTTACACCCGATTTGACATGTAAGCACTGTAGAAACCGTGTTTTATATCAGTACGAAAACCGGCAGAGAGAGTTTGCTTATTACATGTATGAACACTGCCAAATTCTTATCGCAATGCCCATTTTCGCATTGGTAGGTAGGTGTAGGGTATTATATAGTCGGCCCCGCCAGACTTTCTGTCTTTCCTTACTGGTTTTTTATTGTCGAGGGCAAGTGAAAACGAAATTGAAATCCAACACCAACCAATAAATGCATCAATCAAATGCAGCATTATTGTTTTTGTCCGACGTTTCACTTTAATATTTAAATTGTACATATGGGAAATACTCTCAGTCCGTATTCAGGCAATGCATACAAATATTTCAATAAGAAAAAGAAATGTAGGCCAATTTTTATTTTAAATATCAAAATAATTTTTTACGTTATGATTTGAATTTTTTTTATTTTTTGTATATTTATAAAAAATATATCATTAATTAAAATTATAGTATTATTGTTTTATATTTCCAGATGCAACTGACACAAAAAGCAGAAATATGTTGGGTAAGTTCAACCGTACGTGAGAAACCGTTATTTTTAGATATGTGTAAGAAATATTTTTTTTCGATGATTTTGCCTAGTTATTTACATTTCGAACACTTATGGACTGATTTCAAAATGAGGGTTTGATAATGTTATCCTATGTGCAGTAGTCTCCTAATATTAGCGGAGGATTGTACAGGGATTTACAAAAAGAGTGATATGATTTCTTTAAAAAAAACACACTTATTGTTAAGGAAATTCAAATGTTTTTAATTTAATGTGAATTACAATCGATACAATTAAGTTCTAAATAACAAAGTTTCAAAGGTTTTTATATACTTTTTTCCTTGCATATCAAAAATTAAAATGTAATGTAATAATACATAACTCACAATGCCTAAAACTACAAATCTAAATTAAGCAGAAAAGGAACTATTTTTTCCTAAACTCTTTATAAGAAAAGAAAAAATGTAAACAACGAAATGTTATAAAAATAAAGAATTGAATTGAATTGAATAGAAGTTCTAAATAAAACGTCTTAAAAATGCCCTCCACGACTTCTTCTGCAAGAACGAATTCGATGAACCCAACTTCCGAGCACTTTTTCCACTAAATCAAGTCGTATGTCATGAATGGCACATTCAATATTGACTTTTAAAGCTTGAAGAGAGTCTGGTTTATTTCGAAAGACCAATGACTTCAAATAACCCTACAAGAAATAGTCTAATGGTGTTAAATCACAACTTCTTCAAGGTCATTCAATATAACAATTTCTTGAAGCAATCGAATCTCCAAACTATTCTCGCAACAATTCAATTGTTTCATTAGCTGTGTGGCACGTAGTCACAATCGGTCAATGGTAAAAATATAGCTTTTAACGAGAGCTAAAATATTGCTCATGGGTGTCAAGGTCGTAGGTCGACTGGAAAGTGTTTTTTTTTAGATTTAAAAAATGGACTTGGCATAATTTTCAATTGTAAACTGAAAGTTTATTTTTAGTCTAGCTCCTTAACGGTACGTCGGATCGGGAATCGGTCACTGGCAAAAAGATAGCTCTTAACGAGAGTTAAAATATTGCTCATGGGTGTCAAGGTCGTAGGTCGACTGGAAAGTGTTTTTTGGATTTAAAAAAAATGGACTTAGCGCACGAAAAGTTGCAATTGGAGAACGATTATTTTGATAATAAAACTGAACAATTTGTAAACGTTGTTCTTGCGTATATCTCTCCATGATGAAATTGTAAACACTATTGAATACAATGAAAAACAAACGACAGATCATGACATATTACAAATGGCCGAAACGTCACTTCAAAATTTTATCATCCCTTTTGGTAACGAAGAAATGACCAAAGACCAACCCTTTGTAATTTGGCGGCAATTTGTTTTAGGGCATTTTACAAAGGCGGACCCAAAAATTTATCTGGCATAGCAAAGAAAACAAAAAAAATTTTACAAAAAAAATAATTTTTTTTCAACACAATCTCCTGTTAGCTCGATACACTTTTCCCAGCGATGTTCATAGCTTCGAGACTATTTTCATACAAAGAACCTTCTAGCTCGTTAAAATAGACATTAACTGCTGGTTCCACCTCTTTAATGTTAGCAATACATTTACCACAAAACAACACTATATTTTTCGCCAAATGCGTCCTTATTATACCCTCCACCATAGGATGGGGTGTTATTCATGTTTTCACTCCGTTTGTAACACCACTAAATACTGATCTGAGACCTCATAAAGTATATATATTATTAATCGTCGTAAAATTCTAAGATGATTTAGCCATGTCCGTCTGTCTAACCGTCCGTCCGTCTGTTGTAATCACGCTACAATCTATAATACTTGAGCTAGGTGGCTGAAATTTGGTACATATACATCTTATATCTGCAGGTATGTTGGGATAGGAAATGGGCAATATCGGTCCAATTTTGGATATAGCCCCCATATATGGCATCTCCATGATTTGACTTCTTAAAGTCATAGAGACCACAAATGTCAACTGGTCGGGCCGAAAGTTGGTAACTGGGGCAATGAAAGTTATAGGTCCATACAAAGTTCCCTCTAGATTTGACTTCTTAACGCCACAAGAACCTCAAATTTCAACGAATTGGGCTGAAATTTGGTATAATGACATTATTAGTACCCGTTTTCATTCACGTGCGATCCATGGTGGAGGATATGTAAGATTCGGCATGGCCGAACTTAACGCTTTTACTTGTTTTCCTAAAATGTATCACCTAAATGGTGCAATATGTAAGCATAATAACCTGCGAATGAATCTGTCGTCGTCCTCTTTGGACGCGATTCTCCCATTCCAGTCCACTGCTTTGACTATACCTTGGTCTCAGTAGTGAAGTGGTGGGCCCGTGTCTCATTCATGGTTACGAATCAACGCAAAAACTCCCGCTTTATTGCGGTGAACTCTATTAAAACATCTCCACTAAGCTGTTCGTGTTATTGTGATCCTATCATTTTATATAGCGCACCCACCTTCAGCCGACTATCATCCAACAGCCCTTGCGGTCTCGTTTAAACTCTGCCACCCAATATTTTATAGTCATAGGCAAAGAAGCTGACTCCTCAAGAGTAGAATCTAGCTTGGCTTCAACATTGTTTGGATTAAGACCTTTCAAATGAATGTGTAGAGTACTGTGCTTCTTACTGGGTATTACGACTTTGTACTTTTGTTAGTAACGTCAGAAAGGAGAAGATAGAGACATATTATACCAATTGACACATACTCATTATCCCCTCACCTTAGGGAGGAGGTTATATACCATTTGGTACTAGCCAAAAGTACAGGGTTTTCCAACAAGAGGTGTTATTTTGAATCACCCGGTATTTCGGTAGCTGTCACTTTTGAAGCTTTTATTCTTTGACATTTGCTAGTAGAAACTACGCCATTATTAAAAATGGAAAGATACACGATTCAACAACGCATTGAAATTATTAAAATTCACTACAAAAATTTAGAAAATCTTGCAGTCACAGTTCGCAAAACTACAGCATTTTTTGGTCGTCGTGAGGCACCTTGTCGGACCGCAATACAGAAATTGGTGTAAAAATTCGAGCTGTTGGGACATGTTAGTGATGTGAAGAATAAAACCCGTGCACGTCGCTCAAGAACAACTGAGAATATAGCTGCTGTAGCCCAAAGTGTTGAAGAAAATCCAGGTTTGTCCATTCCTCGTCGATATTTGGAATCGGGCATTCCACAAACGTCATTACACCGTATTCTGCTAAAGACTTTGGTCTTAAGGCTTATAAAGTTAAGTTAACACAAGAACTCAAGCCGGCCGATCATCAACAACGTCGTGTCTTTGCTGATTGGGTCCTTGAAATGCATGAAAATGATCCGGAATTCCAACGAAAAATCATCTTGACTGATGAGGCCCATTTCGACCTCGGTGGCTACGTCAACAAGCAAAATTGTCGCATCTGGGGCTCGGAAAACCCAACAGTTATTGTTGAGAAGCCTATGCATCCTCAACGTGTGACAGTTTGGTGCGATTTATGGTCCGGCGGGGTCATTGGACCTTACTTTTTCGAAAATGAGTTTGGATCAACAGTTACGGTGAATGGTATTGATCTGGATAACGTTTACTTTCAACAAGACGGCGCTACGTGCCACACAAACAACGAAACTATTGCTCTGTTACGGGAAAAGTTTCCGGACTGTGTTATCTCTCGAAGAGGTGATCACAATTGGCCACCGAGATCTTGTGATTTAACACCTTGCGACTTCTTCCTTTGGGGCCACGTGAAAGATAAGGTCTACGCCAACAGCACAGCGTCGATTCAAGACCTCACAGATAGAATTCGTGAGGCTATCGAGGACATAGGGCAGCCACTTTGCGATTTGGTTATGGAAAATTTCATGAAGAGGATATGGTCCTGTAAGCGTGGTCGTGGTGGCCATTTGGCTGATGTTGTTTTTCATTATTAACGGCATACCTTCCTCTTTATTATGAAATAAACATCCGATCATTTATCTAAAAAATTTAATTTTTCTTTGAATACCAAAATAACACGTCTTTGTTGGAAAACCCTGTATAAAACATCGAAGGTGTGACCTATTGGGATATTTTAAGTCGAATGAGCAATGTCCGTCCGTCTGTCTGTCTGCTGGCTGGTGCGCACGATAACTCTCGAAAGGAGTAACCGTTTGAACTACAATTTGGTATGTGGTAATATTTTCTTCTATGTCCGGCTAAGTTCGAAAATGGCCAACATTGATCCACTCCTTCTAGTACATCCTCCGCAAAGGTTTAATATTTAGTGAAATATTGATTATTTAATAACTTCTATACTATTTATTTGAATCCTCTGAAATTCTACACATAGTAACGGGTTTTCCAATAGGGATGATACGATTTTGAAGTGTCGTTTCGGCCATTTGTAATATGTCATGATCTGTCATTTGTTTTTCATTGTATTAGTAGTGTTTACAATTTCGTCATGGAGAAATATACGCAAGAACAACTTTTACAAATTATTCAGTTTTGTTATCAAAATAGTCGTTCCCCAATTGCAACTTTTGGTGCGCTAAGTCCTTTTTTAAATCCAAAAAAAATTTTCAGTCGACCTACGACTTTTACACACATGAGCAATATTTTAGCTCTCTTTAAGAGCTATCTTTTTACGATTGACCGATTCCCGATCCGACGTACCGTTAAGTAGCTAGAGCAAAAATAAACATTTCGTTCACATTTGAAAACCAGTAAGGAAAGGCAGAAAGTAAAAAGTATATAATACCCTACACCTCCCTTACAATGCGATTAGGGTCATTGCCATAATAATTTGGAATAATTGATAAATGGGTAGAAACATATTATCTAATTCTGGAACGATAATCGCTAAATTAAGCAATATTTGTTCCTAAATTGAGAAACATCTTTCTGGAAAATTTTAATGATCGGAAGTAAAATACAACTTCTTTAGCGGTTTGATACCAAATCAGGAGGAACATATATATGAGCTTACATGTCAAATCGGGGTAACATATATATGGGAGCTATATCTAAATCTTTTTTGTTTTTTGTATTATTTCTTTATTTGCAATCTATTTACAATATAAATATTAAGCAAATTTAATAATTATTTTAATAATGACAGAGAGTTTAAGTTCAATTGAGCTTAAACAAGATCGAAGTTGATACATTCTTAGATTAAATTAAACAAATAAATAAAATTACATTTGAATTTATCTAAAAGGGAGATCAAGTATGTGGGTTCGTTTGAGTCTTCTTGTTTCATCACTATCATCTAATAAAGTTATCGCTAATACATTTGGATGTGTACTAAGTCTGTTGAGGTAGTTAGTAGAATATCTCTTGATTTCTTCTCTTATTGTAGGAATCTTTAGATCGTTGTGTATGTTTTTATTATTAACGAACCAAGGAGCATTGACCAATAATCTTAGGGTTTTAGACTGATACCTCTGCAATATTTCAATGTTCGAATTACTCGCTGTTCCCCAAAGTTGGATGCCATATGTCCATACAGGTTTTAGAACTGTTTTGTTAATAAGTATTTTGTTTTCTAAAGAAAGTTTTGATTTATATCCAAGCATCCAAAATAATTTTTTAGTCTTCAGGTCCAGTTGTTTACGCTTGTTTTTAATATATTCTTGCCATGTCAAACGTCGATCTATCTGAAGTCCCAAATATCTAACGCTTTCAGATTTCGGTATTGTAACTCCATCTAAAAACACAGGAGGGCAATCATTTTTCCTGAGACTATATGTAACATGTGTGGATTTATTGGCATTGACTTTTATATTCCACTTTTTTAACCAACTCTGCATCCTATAAAGATGTCTTTGTACCAAATCGGATGCCTCAATATCGGATATACTCGATGCTAAAATCGCAGTGTCGTCTGCGTATGTGGCAATTGTTACGTCACTTCCTGTTGGCATATCGGATGTAAATAATGTATATAGTACTGGGCCCAAAACGCTTCCTTGTGGGACACCAGACTTTATTACTCCAATATTAGAAATTTCATCATTTAAATTTACATAAAATCTTCTATCTTGAAGATAAGATTTAATAATCAAATAGTAAGGGGCTGGAAGCATTTGTTTCAATTTGTATAGTAGTCCCTCATGCCATACTCTGTCAAATGCCTGTTTTATATCTAGGAACACACCACAGCAATAACGCCTATTTTCTAACGTCTCTCTTATCACTTTTATAACCCTGTGGCATTGCTCCGGTGTTCCGTGGCTATGTCGAAATCCAAACTGATGCTCTGGCAACGCATTTAAAGATTCAAGTATAGGGAAAAGTCTTTTCTGAAATAATCTTTCAAATAATTTTGAAAGTATTGGTAATAAACTAATTGGCCTGTAAGAAGAAATCTCATTCTCGGGCTTATTAGGTTTTAACACCATGATTATTTTGGCGTATTTCCACTGAGTGGGAAAGTAAGAAAGTCTTAATATTGTATTGAAAAGAGCTGTGATGTATATTATTGCTTTCTCAGGTAAACATTTTAATACTTTCGCGTCGATGTTATCGTACCCAGGCGATTTCTTGCAGTTCATCAACTTCAATTCTTTTTTTATCTCACGAACTCTGAATGGCTTAATTGGTTTTGACAT
The DNA here is from genome assembly GCA_963930755.1 of Eudasyphora cyanicolor. NCBI lineage: Eukaryota > Metazoa > Arthropoda > Insecta > Diptera > Muscidae > Eudasyphora > Eudasyphora cyanicolor. The sequence continues at coordinate 222,213,354 of OZ005735.1, forward strand.
TTGACATGCAACATCAAGAAAATCAATTATTTCTTTCTCATCAGAAATAGAACAAGTCGAAAACGGGGAGAATGTATCTTCCAAGAATAATTTAAAAGCTTCAACCTTACTTTTATCCGATCGGCACCAAGATCCAGCCGAATCCTTAATTGGAATATTCCTTTTTTGAGGTCTTTTGGTGTACTTTGTTGCATTCCACGAGTTATGATCGTTTTTTCCTGTTGGGCTCAGTTTACTCAAAAAATTGCCCATATATTCATTTTTGATTTCCTTAAGACGTTGGATGAGATTTCTCGATGCTCGGTTAAAATTTGTTTTGTGTAGAGGTTGCCTTGTTCTTTGCCATATTTTTCTTAGGCGACGTTTAATTTTTATGAAATTTTTAACGTCCATCGTTACCTTAATACTCGAAGTGACTACCCTTTCTTCCGGTGTAGCTCTAAATGCTGCTTCGTGAATTAATCTTGTAAAAGACTCAACAGCATCATCCAATTCAACACTAGTTTTTATTTGAATATTTAGACTCAAATTATAATCGATGAAATTTTTGAAACAATTAATATCAGTTTGAGGCGAAAATAATCTTAGTGATTTGTTTCTTAGGCTATGGGTGGTTTTGTAGTTAATTATAATGGGACTATGATCCGAGCTGAGATCATCGCTGCCTGTGATGTCGAAACATGTGTTGGAAATACCGGAAAACACAACAAAATCGAGTAAATCCGGGATTTTAGCGGGATCGCTGGGCCAGTAAGTAGGTGTTCCTGTAGATAGTGTATGATAGTTGTTCTTTATAACACACTTGTACAACTCTTTTCCTTTGGGATTTGCTAAGCGCGAACCCCACCAAGGGTGTTTGGCATTAAAATCCCCACCGAAGATAAATTTGTTGCCCAGTTTTTTAAAAAAAATTTCAAACTCGTCGCATTTCACATTAAATCTTGGAGGGAAATATATTGCATATATAGATACATTGCTGTTATCGCATTTAAGCTTAACGCCCGCCGCTTGCAAGAATTTTTCTGAAATTTGTTCCTCTATTTCATAATTAATATTATTTTTTATCAAGATGGCTGAACCTGCATGTGCTTTGTTATCTGGATGGTTAGCTGTTATTATGTCAAATCCAGGTATACGACAGAATGATTTGTTAGTCAAGTGGGTTTCTGATACTAATAGTATATCTATGTGATTATGTTTAAGAAAAACTTCAAGTTCGTTTAAATGGTTGGAAATACCATTGGCATTCCATACTGCTATTACAAGATCTAATTGCATAGCTTGTTCATTATTAATGACATCATATTGATTAATGTATTTGTTAACTCAATTTGTTTGTTGAGCATACTTTCGATCTTCTGCAGAAGATTGTTATGATTAGGTTCATTAATAGAACCTTTTATTGCTTCAGAGTATGTCATGTTAGGTAAATTTTGATGACTGCGAAAGTCGTTGTTATTTACAGCATTGTAGCTTACATGTATGTTATTGTTTCTGTTACCACTCGTTCTCTTCTTTAGCATATTCTGATATACCATACAACCTTTGTAGTTTGCTGTATGACTCTCTGAACAATTAACACATTTAGGAGGGACAGAGTGTATTTTTGTGCATTCTCTGGTTTGATGTTCTAAACCACATTTCACGCATCTGAAAGATTTTTTGCAATAGGACTTCGTGTGTCCAAATTCTTGGCATCGGAAGCACTGGACAACATCATCAAAATGTTGAGGGGGTTCAATCTCGATAGTTGCATTATCGAACGATTTCAAAGTATATATTTCGTGATTGTTTTGGCTGGGATCTAAATCGACAAAAAACATTGGTAATGGGAACTTAGAGCGGCGACTGATGACATTCCTAACACTTCGTACTTGGTGTCCTAACGTAAGTAATTTTGCCTTGATATCTGAGATTGGGGTAGAATGGTGAAGGCCCTTGATTACAACTCTGAATGCTCTTTCCTGTTTAAGTTGATATGTGTGGTACGATTTTTTCGACTCTTCAAGAAACTTAATAACCTTGCGATATGATTCTGTTGTTTTTATAATTACCCTGACTTGACCATCCCTTAAAGCTTTGAACGAGAATAGATTTTTATCAATAATTTTGCACAAACTAGTCACCATCTTTCCTATGTCGTCCACATCCGGGATGAAAATTGGTGGTGGTTTAGGTGGATCTGGTGGGTTTGTTGCTTTATTGTTATCGTCTTCATCTTTTCCATTAGTAGCAAGGCTTTCAAATCGATTTTTGGACGTCGAGGGTTCATCATCATGATTAAATCGTTTTGGTTGGAAGATTTTTGGGGATCCAGTATGTTTCCTTTTCGTTGATACATGCTGCCAGTTGTCATCGTCATCATCAGTTGTGCTTTCTTCACTTAAATGTACACTATTGTTTAACATACTAACAATGCAAATATTTTTGCTATGTATGAAACGATATTTGTGTATCAAGTGTGCGTACTTGCGTGCACACGCACTTAATGTTCGTTCACTGAACCGTTTTTTGTCGCTAATACGTTTGTTTGTCACACAATTTAAAAACGTATTGACAATGTTGTTGTTGTAATGTTGTTTTGAAAGAAAACGAAAGAATTGTTTAGCGCAGAGTACGTGTTGTCGCGATCACTGTCGAAACGAAACTGATCTAAATCTGAACCGATTTTCTCCGAATTTGGCAGTATTCCTTCATGTAATAAGAAACCTCTTTCTGCCGACTTTCGCACTGATCGGATATAAAATAACATTTTTACAGCGCTTACATGTCAAATCGGGGGTAACGTATATATGGGGGCTATATCTAAATCTAAGCCGATTTCTTCCAAATTTAAAAATGTTCATTTCTGACGAATTTCATACTGATCGGATATAAAATACAGTTTTTACAGCGCTTACATGTGACATCGGGGTAACATATATATGGGGGCTATATCTAAATCTGACCCGATTTTCTCCGAATTTAGAAGTATTCCTTCATGTAATAAGAAACCTCTTTCTGCCAAATTTTGCACTGATCGGTTATCAAATACAGTCTCTACAGCGCTTACATGTCAAATCGGGGGTAATATATATATGTGAGCTATATCTAAATCTGAACCGATTTTCTCCGAATTTGGCAGTATTCCTTCATGTAATAAGAAACCTCAGTAATAAGAAATACAGTTTTTACAGCGCTTACAGGTCAAATTGGGGGTAACATATATATGGGTGTTATATCTAAATCTAAACCGAGTTTCTCCGAATTTGGCAGTATTCCCTCATGTAGAAAGAAACCTCTTTCTGCCGACTTTCGCACTGATCGGATATAAAATAACATTTTTACAGCGCTCACATGTCAAATCGGGGGTAACGTATATATGGGGACTATATCTAAATCTGAACCGATTTCTTCCAAATTTAACAGTGTTCATTCATGTAATAAGAAACCTCTTTCTGCCGAATTTCATACTGATCGGATATAAAATAAAGTTTTTACAGCGCTTACATGTCAAATCGGGGCTAACATATATATGGGGGCTATATCTAAATCTGATCCGATTTTAACGAAATCGGATCGTCCTTGGGCCAAAGAAAAGATATGTGTAAAGTTTCGTCGAGATCGGACGATAATTGCGACCTGTACTTTGATTACAAGAATGCATGCACAGACGGACAGACGGACATAGCTAAATCAACTCAGAAAGTGATTCTAAGTCGATCGGTATAGTAAACGATGGGTCTATTTCTTCTCCTTTTGGGTGTTACAAACAAACACTTCTGGTACCTCCCACACAAATGGACAATTTTGAACCAAAATTTTATAGCTTATAACTTTATTACCAGTGCATACAAAGACTTTAAATGTTGTACAATGTAATGGTTTAATAGTACATACAATACAGTGAAAAATGGTCATTATTGCCACGCTCCATTTGGTACCTCCCACCCAAATGGACCATTTTGTGCCAAAAGTTACCAGTTTATAACTTTAATACTAGTGCATACAAATACTTGAAATTTTGTACAGTGTAATGCTTTTATTGTACCTAGAGTCCAGAGAAAAATGGGCGTTATTGGCACTCCTCTTTTGGTACCTCCCACACAAATAGACCTTTTTGTACCAAAAATTAACAGCTTTTAACTTTAATACCAGTGCATATATTTGAAATTCGTACAGTGGGATGCTTTTATTGTACCTAGAGTCTAGAGAAAAGTGGCCGTTATTGGCACGCCCCTTTTGGTACCCCCCACACAAATGGACCATTTTATGTCAAAAGTTAACAGCTTATAACTTTAATACCAGTACATACTTTAAAGTTATTAAATGCTATTTAAATTGATAATAATTTAATTAAAACAAAACCAGGAAGGAAAGGCAGAAAGTCGGGCGGGGCCGACTATATAATACCCTACACCTCCCTAACAATGCGATAAGGGTCACTGCGATAAGAATTTGGAATAATTGGTAAATGGGTAGGAACATATTATCTAATTCTGAAGCGATAATCGCAAAAATAAGCAATGTTCGTTCCTAAATTGAGAAAATCTTTCTGGAAAATTTTAATGATCGGGAGTAAAGTACAACTACTATAGCGATTTGATACCAAATCAGGAGGAACATATATATGGAGGTTATATATAAATCTGAACCGATTTTCCCTGAATACTCATTCACGTAAAAAGACCTCTTTCTGTCGAATTACGTACTGATCGGATATAAAATACAGTCTCTACAGCGCTTACATGTCATATATGGGGGCTATATCTAAATCTGAACCGATTTCTTCCTAATTTAAAAGTGTTCATTCATATAATAGGAAACCTCTTTCTGAAGAATTTCATACTGATCGGATATAAAATAAAGTTTTTACAGCGCTTACATGTCAAATCGGGAGTAAAGTATATATGGGGGCTATATCTAAATCTGAACCGATTTCATCCAAATTTAAAAGTGTTCATTCGTATAATAGGAAACCTCTTTCTGCCGATTTTCGTACTGATCGGATATAAAATACAGTTTTTACAGCGCTTACATGTCAAATCGGGGGTAACGTATATATGGGGGCTATATCTAAATCTGAACCGATTTTCTCCGAATTTGGCAGTATTCCTTCATGTAATAAGAAACCTCTTTCTGCCGAATTTCCCACTGATCGGATATAAAATACAGTTTCTACAGCGCTTACATGTAAAATCGGGTGAAACATATATATGGGGGCTATATCTAAATCTGTACGGATTTTTTCCGAATTTGGTAGTGTTCATTCACGTGACAAGAAAACTCTCTCTGCCGAATTTCGTACAGATCGGATATAAAATACGGTTTCTATAGCGCTAACATGTCATATCTGGTGAAACATATATATGGGGACTATATCTAAATCTGAACCGATTTTCCCCGAATTGAGTAGTGTTCATTCATGTAATAAGGGAACTCTCTCTGTCAAATTTCGTACTGATCTGATATAAAATACAGTTTCTACAGCGCTTACATGTCAAATCGGGGGTAACATATATATGGGGGCTATATCTAAATCTAAACCGATTTTGATCAATTTCAATAGGGATCGTCCTTGGGCCAAAAAAGAGCACTGTGTTAAATTGGACCATAAATACGACCTGCACTTTGATTACAAGAATACATGGACAGACGGACAGACAGACGGGCAGACGGACATGGCTAAATCGATTCAAAAATTGATTCTATGACGATCGGTATAATAAACTATGGTTCTATTTCTTCTCTTTTTGGGCGTTACAAACAAATGCACAAAGTCATAATACCCTGTACACAGGGTATTACACCACAGTGTGGTGTAGGGTATAAAAAAAATAAATAAATTTACTAATATTTTGTTGGACTTAAGGTGAGGGGATTCATAAGTCGGTTTACCCGACTGAACTCCAAATGGCAATGGAAATCGTCAATAGTGAAAATGGCGCATATCGGTGCTTGTTTTGATACGAGTACTGCCCAACATATGGGGGATTTCATGTCAAGTGATGTATGTATTCCAACATATGGGGGGTGGATCTATGAAATAACTTCCCAATGAAATAACCCCCCAAATCGAAAATGAAATAAGTCCCCAAATTTTGGGATTTATTTCATTATGATATAAGTCAACAATTTCAAAAATAAAATAAATCCCCACATAATGAAATTTGACCCCAAATTTAAAATGAAATAAATCCCCAATTTTGTGGACTAATTTCATAATGAAACAAGACCCAATTTTAAGAGTGAAATAACTCCCCAATATTTTTTTTTTCAATAATATAAACAAATTTAAGCATAAACTTGCATATAATCTTCAATAATAACACGATAACAAGGACAATTATAATTTTACAAACCATTGGCAATAGCGTCAGCGAGTAGTTTGTTATTACATTTGTCGCAAATATTCAAATGTCTGCATGGCAAAAGAACAACGTTTGGTGCATTTTCTGTACAGACAACACATTCATTTTCATTAGAAGATGTGTTGTAGAATTCTTCTTCAGATTCATCATCACTAGATGATTCTTCTTTGAAGATGTCAGGGATCATATCCATGCATATGTTGTTTTTTCGGCAAACCATGCGCGATAGAAAGGTGGCAACCGTAATTTTAAATAACCAGAGTTATTTAATGAAAAACATATGAATGGCAAACAAACATTACCTTCTGCATCCAGTGACTTTCGAAATATTTTAGAAACGGCGTGAATACGCCTTGACAATCATGTAATGCAATTTTCGATCTAATTTCAATAAATGCGCAACTTATTAAATGTGATGTTAACAAAGGCATTATAATACGGCTTGATGAATAGGAATCCTTGAGCAAAAGAACATTGTTGCAAATAAAAGGACATTTTTAAAGATTGTGGAATCACTGTGGAAAGGCGACCAATGGAATACATATGGTTGATTGAGAAAAAATTAGTATAAAATAAATAATTCGCGCGATTTTTTTAATTTTACACTATTTTTTCTCTATCAACCATACATATTGCATTGGTCGCCTGTTCACTACAGAAGTTATTGCGAAGCTATTCTTTAAAGAGAAACAAAAGATGCATGTTTGTTTGGTCCTTAACGGAAATATTGTGTAATGATTGTGGTAGTGTAAAGGATAGCCATGGAAAGGATATGTTTAATTGAGCGAAAATTGGTATAAAATTAAAAAATTCGCGCGAATTTTTATTTTTTTTACCAATTTTCGCTCAATTAAACATATCCTTTTGATTTCCTTTGATAAATCTTTTTTTGCTCTATAACATAAAACAATTCACTGTTACGTCTCTTGTCGGCAATAATTTCCTAATTCATTTTTCTTTTCAATTTTTACACCTTGAAGTTTTTTAAGAAACTGATTTGCTGGTACATAGTTACTTTAATAATAATAATGACCCATAAATTCTCTCGCAGTTTCAGTACATCACAGTATACACCTAAAATAATCTTTCCTCAGAATTATTAATTAATGTTATTATTTATTAAAATTATTATTAATTATTTAAAAATATTCTTCTACATCCAGTTTTATTTATGGACAAAAAAAGTATAACCTGAGAAAACATATTAGTTCCGACTAATTTTAGTATTTTGTAACTATAAATTTTCTTTCAGTGCAGCAAATATTCTTTACAATAATTTCACATGTAACGAGCCAGTAATTTTTTTGCAATGAACTCTAATTTTTAAATTCAAATGCAATTTTTTTAAAAATGAAATAACTCCCCAAATCGAAAATTGGGGATTTATTTCATTGCAAAAAATTGGGGATTTATTTCATTGCAAAAAATTGGGGATTTATTTCATTATGAAATAACTCCCCAAAATAAAAATGAAATAACACCCCGAAAAGTGAAAGAAACCCCCAAATATAGCTGTTGTTGTTTTCTGTACAAATTTTTGGGGACTTATTTCATTTTCGATTTGGGGGGTTATTTCATTGGGGGGTTATTTCATAGAGCCGGGGGATTTCACGTCAAGTGATGTATGTATTCTGATCGGGATGAAACTTGCACCAAGTTCCTATTGGATGCTAGTTATGACACATACTTTCAATAAGATCGGCTATGAACTATCCGAGTTGGAGTGTGTTGAATTTTGAAATTTTGGTCAAACGGGATTGATTTTTGATTTTTTTTTGCTCAAACGAAAGCTTAGGCCATTTCCTTTAAGAGCTTCATGGACTATTAGTGGCATGGGACTTGTATATCTATCAGCATAAAGATAAACATCTAAAAATAGAGGTTAAACCACATATTTTATCATAACATCAGAACCATTTACCCAAATTGTTTCATGAAAGCTTTAAAGAATCCTGAATTAAGCAGTCTTCAGCTTCAGCTGTTTCAAAGTTATCTTATTGCAAAACAATCATTTTTGAGAAAATTTTAATATTTCTTAATTAAACCCTATTTGAAACATCGAAAATTTTTTTATATTTTTATTATTCTATCGTAAAAAAGTCTAAAATGAATAAAGTCGGCCATGAATAAAATGGGACCATTCCGAAAATTGATGCATAATTTAAAAAGTTGCAGTTAATTTAGCAAATATATTAAACCCGCAAGTTATCAAAAGAATACCAAATGTAACATAACATTATGTTCAATAACATAACATGATCATAACATTACATTATTAAACCGAATATTCTATATTTGTATACTTACTTAATAAGCCGCAACTTTTCTTCGATTTTCTTCGGGATGGTCTCATTTTATTCATTGCCGATCAGACTTTACGAGAGAAAAAAAATGTAACAATGGGATTATTATCTTGTAAGGCATCTTTGAAGCCGCTGGTAGGACGAAAACGTTATATTATAAGAAGATTAAGTAGCCTTCATCTTTAGGATTCTTTAAAGCTTTTCTTAAACAATCAGGTTAAATTGTTCTCGAGTAATCATAAAATATGGTAAATTTTTTTTCATGTTTATCTTCGTTTTGGTATATATACAAGTCAAATCCCACTACTAGACATGAAGCTCTCAAAGGAAATGAACTAAGCTTTTGTTTGAGCAAAAAAAAAATGAACAACAAAAATATAAGTTTTGCAAAAATGTCAAAAACAATTCTTATTTCGCAAAAATATTGTGAATTAATGTTATTGTGAATTTTTTTATTTTTTAAAACAGATTAAAGAAGAAGCTGGCGAAAACGCTTTGGGCAATATTTTCTTAATACAATAGGGAATAGTTATATGTATGGATGGGAAAAAAGGACCGTTCGATCAAAATGTCAATATTCAACACCCTCCAACTCGGACAGTCCTAAACCGATCTCTTTGAAATTTTGTGCCATATCTACTATCAAATATGAAAAAACTTGGTGCAATTTTTATGCCATTAGCCAGACATCGGTTTTAAAAATTAACTCACTTGACATGAAATTCTCCATATAAAGGGTTTTCCAATAAGAGTGATATAATTTCTTTAAAAAAAACACATTTATTGTTAAGGAAATTCAAAAGTTTTTATTTAATGTGAAGTACAATCGATACAATTAAGTTCTAAATAAAACGTCATTCAAATGGCCTCCACGACTTCTTCTGCAGGAAGGGATTCGCTGAACCCAATTTTCGAGCACTTTTTCCACTAAATCAAGTCGTATGTCATGAATGACACGTTCAAAATTGACTTGTAGAGCTTGAAGAGATTCTGGTTTATTTCGAAAGACCAATGACTTTAAATAGCCCCACAAGAAATAGTATAATGGTGTTAAATCACAACTTCTTCGAGGCCATTCAATATCACAATTTTTTGAAATAATCGAATCTCCAAACTTTTCTCGCAACAATTCAATTGTTTCATTTGCTGTGTGGCACGTAGCCACAATCGGTCAATGGCTCTTAACGAGAGCTAAAATATTGCTCATGGGTGTCAAGGTCGTAGGTCGACTGAAAAGTATTTTTTTGGATTTAAAAAAAATGGACAGCATAATTTTCAAATATGAACGGGAAGTTTATTTTTGCTCTAGCTCCTTAACGGTACGTCGGATCAGGAATCGTTCAGTGGCAAAAAGATAGCCCTTAACGATGGCTAAAATATTGATCATGAGTGTCAAAGTCGTAGGTCGACGGGAAAGTGTTTTATTTTTTGGATTTAAAAAAAATTGACTTAGCGCACGAAATGTTGCAATTGGAGACCGATTGCTTTGTTTGATAATAAAAATGAATAATTTACTACTGAATACAATGAAAAACAAATGACAGATCATGATATATTACAAATGGCCGAAACGTCACTTCAAAATCATATCATCCCTATTGGAAAACCAGTTATATTATACGACACTTCTGTAATTCCGCTCATAGTAATAGTTTTTCTGTCGTTATCATAGTGACAAAGGACCCTTTTTGTACAAAAACTTAACCGCTTATAACTTTAATACCAGTGCATAGAAAGACATGAAATTGTGTGCCGTGCAATGTTTACACAGTATTAGTTCGCGCCCCTTTTGGTACCTCCCACACAAAATGGCCAAATCATATCAGAATTTAATACCTCATAACTTTAATACCAGCCGACATAAACACCTACAATTCGGTACAGTGCAAATCTTTGAGGTATCTACTGTTCAGCTCAAAGTATGCGTATTTGTCAAGCCGATTTTGGTAACCGCCACACAAAGTGACTAATTCACTAGAACACACCTTCTCCATAACTTCTGTAGCATTCATCTAAATGTTTTCATATTTTGTATTATACGTAGACAACATTTCCAATGTCTATAGACTGACTAAGAATAAATATTTTTTTTCAACGTTCTTGAATCTCCCACCGATATATATACGAAAAAACTACTGGTTTTATACAACTCCTCATAAAAATTACAAATTTCACGCGTTTATTATTTATCATTGAGTATTTTGTTGATTACTTCAATAACATGATTACGAGTATATGAGTGAAATATTGTAATTTTTTTTTAATATATCATAATAATGTTGCATATATGCATAACAATAATGGCTTTTTAATCACCCTTGAGTATATCGAGTTATGTTCCAGATCATTCAATTTTGTATTATTTTATTTCATATTCAAGTTATTGTTAATTGTACTCGTATCAAACCACTTCTCCAATATCATGCAATGATTTTGTAATAATACGTATTCGAATACAGAACTAATAACAGTGCGTTTTAACTCAATTCGTTTTGTGGTCACCAAATCGTCAAAGCATTTGGCAATCTAATGCTATTGTCAACTTTGAATAAGGCCATTATCAAAGGGGATTTATGTGCAATTTATTTTCACCGATGATAATAATAATAACAATAAATAAATGTAAAATATATTCGCATATACACGGAGAGAGAAAAAAGACAGTTGTGCTGAACATATTGGAGAATAAATGTTTCATTAAGGGGGGCATGTTTATAAATTTTTTGGTTGGTGCGCACGATCACTTTCGACAGGATTTGTCAATATTCAACATTTTTTTCTATCTCAGGCTAAGGTCAAAGATTGACTATGTTGGTCCACTCCTTCGAGTACCTCCCCCACGAAAGGTCAACATTTAGTGTAATATTGATTATCCCATAAATTATATACTACTTCCCAGAATCTTTCAGAATTCCACACATATGTAGTGTGAGTTTATTAATCGGTATGATCTTTAGAAAAATGGGCGAAGTTGCCGCGCCCCTTTTGGTACCCCACATGCAAATGGACAATTTTGCACAAAAAGTTAAAGGCTTATAACTTTGATTCCAGTCCATAGAAATACTTGAATTTTTGTAAAGTGTAATGCATTTATAGTAACTACGGTCCCGTGGAAAATGCCCGTTATTGCAATGCCCCTTTTGGTACCTCCCATACAAAAGAACAATTTTGCACAAGAAGTGAACGGCTTATAACCTGCATTGCTGCACATACATACTCTTGAAATTTTGTGTAATGTAATGCTTTTATAGTACCTACAGCCCCGTAAAAAAGGGCGAAGTTACCACGCTCCATAGATTTTTTTAATAGGCACTTTTTTCTTCTTTAGGATGCTAGCTTTCAAAAAATGGAACAACAATTTTTTTATATTTTTTATGTTTTTTTTTGTGCCGGCAAAAAGCTATGTTTAAAAAAATCGATTTTTTAAATATGTGCACTGGTATATTAACGCTATGAGATATTAAATTGTGGTATTATTTGGCCATTTTGTGTGGGAAGTACAAAAAGGGGCGAGTTGTTCTAATTTGTTGTTCTAATTTGGATTTTCACCAATGAATTTAAAAAGGGGATGTCGCGCCGGGGAAGTACTTCTTTGTCACCACTTTTGCACAACTCTTTTAAAGCACTGTAAGATTTGCTTTTTTGGTGTTGTATTTATTTGATGAATGTATGTCGTTCTTATTAACATCTTTGGGTCCAGAGATTTCATATTTTAAAGGAATACAAATGTTGACATAGGGAAGGGAACGTATAAATAATATACTATTGGCCAAAGAGATCAACGATCATATATATGTATGTATGTTTAGGACATTTGAAGATGTCTGTAATCTGTATGGTGTAGATGGCTCTTGAAAAGTGTGACCCCATAGTGTAATTAACATTCTTACAAAAAACCAGTAAGGAAAGGCAGAAAGTCGGGCGGGGCCGACTATATAATACCCTACACCTCCCTAACAATGCGATAAGGGTCATTGCGATAAAAATTTGGAATAATTGGTAAATAGGTAGGAACATATTATCTAATTCTAAACCGATAATCGCTAAATTTAGCATTATTCGTTGCTAAATTGGAAAACATCTTTCTTGAAAATTTAAATGATCGGAAGTAAAGTACAACTTATATAGCGGTTTGATACCAAATCAGGAGGAACACATATATGGAGATTTAATATAAATCTGAACCGATCTTCCCTGAATACTCATTCATGTAAACAGACCTCTATCTGTCGAATTTCGTTCTGATCAGATATAAAATACAGACACTGATCGGATATAAAATAACATTTTTACAGGGCTTACATGTCAAATCGGGGTAACGTATATATGGGGGCTATATCTAAATCTGAACCGATTTCTTCCAAATTTAAAAGTGTTCATTCATATAATATGAAACCTTTTTCTGTCGAATTTCATACTGATCGGATATAAAATGTAGTTTTTACAGCGCCTACATGTCAAATCGGGGGTTACATATATATGGGAGCTATATCTAAATCTGAACCGATTTTCTCCGAATTTAGCAGTATTCCCTCATGTAATAAGAAACCTCTTTCTGCCGAATTTCATACTGATCGGATATAAAATAAAGTTTTTACAGCGCTTACATGTCGAATCGGGGGTAACATATATATGGGGTCTATATCTAAATCTGAACCGATTTTAACCAAATTCAATAGGGATCGTTCGTGGGCCAAACAAATGATATGTGTAAAGTTTCGTCGCGATCGGACCATAATTGCGACCTGTACTTTGATTACAAGAATACATGCACAGACGGACAGACAGACAGACGGACATAGCTAAATCAACTCAGAAAGTGATTCTAAGTCGATCGGTATAATAAACGATGGGTCTATTTCTTCTCCTTTTGGGTGTTACAAACAAATGCACAAAGTTATAATACCCTGTACCACAGTGTGGTGTAGGGTATAAAAAGTTTTCCGTAGCCCCGGTTCAGAGAGTAGTAAAGTACCACAGTGTGGTACAGTATGTATGGTATATTTAATTACCATAAATTCTTTTAATATTATTTAATTATAACCTACACCACACTGTGGTACAATTTATTACGATTTTATGCATTTGTTTCCAACACCAAAAATGAGAAGAGATATATAGAACCATCGTTTATTATACCGATCGACTTAGAATCACTTTCTGAACCGATTTAGTTATGTCAGTTTGTGAATGCATTCTTGTAATCTATGTGCAGGTCACAAATATAGTCCGATCTCAAAGGAATTTTGTACATATCTTTATTTTGTGACAAGACAATTCGTATTGAAATTGAAAGACAATCCTTATTTCTTTCGTCTACGGCGAACGATCAAAAATCTCTCAATTATTTGAATATCAGTTTAGAACCAGATATCGTAATATATATGAATGTACCTTCGATTTAGCTTATACCCTCTATAGAAGATATAATTTCCTTTCGATGTTCATGAAATTTGGTAAAGAGTGTCTTATTTTAACAGTTAATATCTGTGCGAACAATATCGGTTCAAATTTACATATAGCCCCACATAATCGCATGGATATGTACCTTCTGATTTAGCATCTAAGCTCCATAGAAGTCATATTTTAGTCAAATGTACTATATTTTGCACAAAGGATTTTTTAATCCGAGAATAAACGGTCACTAGCAAGGTTGGAAAAATGTGTTTTCATGTTTTACATCAGAGCATTATTAAATTTGGCAGAGATTAGTTTATAGAATCACGAACACTGCGAAATTTGATAAAATTTGGCAGAGATTAGTTTGTAGAATCACGAACACTGCGAAATTTGATAAAAAATGGATACTCTTCAGATAAATACAGACCCATATAGAATTTTGCATCTAAAATAAGTGTCAAACACGATTTACAAAAATCAAAACAGCAACAAGAGAACAACTACAAAGGTTAAATAGATGAATACAGTACGTTCTGTCTAATACAATAGGCATGTTTTCGTTACAAGCTAGCAATTTTAGTTTAGCACTTTGCAACGAAAATAATTGACGTTCACTAACTGGCACGTAAGCAATAAGTGGCGGATTTTCTCTATCTGGTAGCAATGGTGTCATGAGTTCCGAAGAAAGAACAGTGCGAAACAGACAAAAAATTCGTGAAAAGTATTAATAAAACATATATTTACTATTCTATGTTCAATTTACACTCTTTTTGCAAATATTAAAATAATTTCCCAATTTTGCTTTTCTTCTTCCCATTAATTCACAATAATTGATAACAATCTCTCCAAAAAATGGGATGCCATATTGCTAAATATAGTGTGCCCAATCTGGCAACATCATACTCGATTAAGGCAGGAACACAAGCACCAAATTTCATCGGGAACTAATAGTGCTTAAAAGTGCTTAGGTCCCCATACAAATTAAGCACTTATGGTGTAACGAAAACACGCCTAATGTGAGTTACGCCTTTTGTTCTTTATCAAAAACGAGCACTTGATGTTACGTCTTTTTTTCTTGAATAAAAGAGGTATGGATCTTTTTTGACGAAAAACTAATTTTCATTTTTTGGGGGTTACGCTCTTGGGCATTTCTGGTGACGATATATTAACATTTTTGGAAAGTATAAAGTGTTGTTAATAAATTCAGTTTTTATCGCAATCCAATGTACTACAATTCCAACCTTTTTTTCTATAAGAAAGATAAACAATTAACAAATTGCGTTTATTGTGTAGGTAATGGAAGTTAAGTTCCTTAGTTTTTTATTCGAATTTTATTCCTAAATATAAATGTGTACTTTAGTACGAGATCAGTAAAACTTTTTATAATAAAATACGTAAGAGTTAAAAATGTAATCTTCGATTTTTTGAAAGAAATATATCAATTATTTCATCGA
Source organism: Eudasyphora cyanicolor (assembly GCA_963930755.1). Taxonomy (NCBI): domain Eukaryota; kingdom Metazoa; phylum Arthropoda; class Insecta; order Diptera; family Muscidae; genus Eudasyphora; species Eudasyphora cyanicolor. The sequence continues at coordinate 222,228,861 of OZ005735.1, forward strand.
TTTTGACTTCATCTTTGTATATAGACATCAAAGACAGATAAGATAACCTTTCTCCTTCCATTCTGTTCCGGAGATATGTTTTTATTCTTCTTAACGTCGAGAAACTTCGCTCAGCAGATGCCGTTGTCGCAGGTATTGTGGCCAGTATCTGCAAAAGGGTAAAAACGCTTGGGAACATGTCCTCATCACAAACTGAAATAGCATCTAATGCATTTGATGGCTTATCATTCTTCTGCTTCCAATAATCAATCCATATACTTATTTCAGCTAAAACAGATTTTGCTGAATTTTTTAAATCGTTTTTGTAAAGAAGTGTGACTTCTTCGAAATCTTCCTTTATTAGATTTACAACTCGTATCGGAACGATATTAAACAGACTTATAATTATAGATTCATGTTCGGAAAATCTATTATTTAAATGTGATATTACTTCGTCCAGATATGGTATGAACAATGTTGTCCTAAAATACGCCTTGGCATCTGAACCAGGAATATTAGCCCTATACTTTTGAGTGCCTACTCTTCAGCTTCTATTCCAAAACTTCTTGCAAGTTGTGTGGATTCTTCAAACAGTTTATCAAACTCCGCATCTGAATTTCTACGCATGTCACTTAATTTAGTCGTTGCCAATTTTACGATTTCGTAAGCCTTTATTATATCTAGGTTAATCGTTTGCAAATACCGTGATAAGTTCTGTGTAATGGCCAAAACCGTACTACTTATTACCACACCCAATATAAAGTCAAATTTACATACACGGTTGTGCAAACTCATTCCATCACATGTTAAGTCATAAATGTAATTTTAACTTAATTTTCGCCCTATCTGGTTATCATAAATTTAAAGCCAACCAATAATTACACCGGTCGACAAACACAAAATTTTTTCTTGGGTTTCTGTTTTAATGCATAGATTCTGATTCTAGACGTCAAAAAACGTCAAAATCTCCAATCTTAGCTTTTAAAGTTTGTTTTTGTAAATTTTACATCGATAAGAAAGTTTTAAAGTTAAAACCTTACTAAATTAGCTATAACTTTTTAAGCATCGATGGGGGCTCGGAATGGGCTCGTTTAATTCATGACCGAACAGACTTTACGATAAAATCATAAAAATATAACATTTGTTCATTTTTAGATTGTTTTGTATTTAGTTTTATTTTAAAAATATTAAAATTTTATCAAAAAATCAAATTTTTTGCAATATTTTGTAATACTCGTATATCGTCGAAACCGCTGAACGGATGGAAAATGGTATTATATACATAATATTTAATTCTATTCCACATATTTATATTCCACATTTATATTCCACATATTATGGCATAACTAGAGAACCGAATCAATTCATCCGAATTGGTTCAGGTAAGCTTTACAAACTTCAGAATTAAGTAGCCTTTAACTTCGCACAATACAATTTTCCATCCGTTCAGCGATTTCGACGATATCTTACAAAGTATTGCAAAAAATCATATTTTTGAGAACATTTTAATAATTTTTAAATAAAAGCCTCATAAAAACATCTAAAAAGCATAATTGTAATATTTTTGTGATTTTATCGTAAACTCTGAAAGGTTATGAATAAATTGAGACCATTCTGAAGAAAATCGATGCATAATTTAAAAAGTTTTAGCGAGGAAAGCATGCAAAATTTTGGGGGGGCCCGGGCGCCCGCCCCTCCCCCCGTTGTATACGTCCCTGTATACCGCTATATGCAAAAATGGAGAGGTTTCACCGTATATTTGAGCACAACTCGAGAACAATGGATACACTATGCAACAAAGAAAAACTTTTTGAAATATACACGGACTTACAGTATAGGTTTGATTCTGCTACCAAAGGGTAATATAACCCTGTACTCGGTTTGGCGAAATTGGTGCCCAATTTTTTTATGGGCCTCCAAAGTTTCTGCAAATCAGTGAGCCCCTCGAAAAAGGTGCCTTTGTCCAACAACTAATTCAGACTTTGTGATACCGCTCTACTATATTTGGCAATAATGTTGTAAAGAATATGCTGAACAAAGTTTCTTAACATTTTATGCGAAAAAGCATAACTTTCACGGACTCGTAATTTTTCACTAACAATGTTTGGGTTTCCGAGCCCCAGATGCGACAATTTCGCTTCATCAGTCAAGATGATTTTTCGATGGAACTCCGGATCATTTTCATGCATTTCAAGGACCCAATCATCAATGACACGACGTTGTTGATGATCGGCCGGCTTGAGTTCTTGTGTTAACTGAACTTTATAAGCCTTAAGACCCAAGTCATTATGCAAGATACGGTGTAATGATGTTTGTGGAATGCCCAATTCCAAAGATCGACGAGGAGTGGACAAACCTGGGTTTTCTTCAACACTTTGGGCTACAGCAGCTATATTCTCAGTTGTTCTGGAGCGACGTGCACGGGTTTTATTCTTCACATCACTAACATGTCCCAACAGCTCGAATTTTTACACCAATTTCTGTATTGCGGTCCGACAAGGTGCCTCACGACGACCCAAAAATGCTTTAGTTTTGCGAACTGTGACTGCAAGATTTTCAAAATTTTTGTAGTGAATTTTAATAATTTCACTGCGTTGTTGAATCGTGTATCGTTCCATTGTTAGTAATGGCGTAGTTTATACTTGTCAAATATCAAAGAATAAAAGCTTCAAAGGTGACAGCTACCGAAATACCGAGTGATTCAAAATAACACCTCTTGTTGGAAAACTGTATAACAAACCACACACTTTTAGTGATTCTTTACAAGGATTCTTTTTGTCGAATACGTCATCCAAAAAATCTATCGATTTCTACTACTTTTGATATATCATTGCCCAGCAAAATATAAAATAAGTACTTCCAAACGAATAACATTATAAGTGCTTCCAAATCATAAGTATGGAAATTTTTTGGCATTTAAAGAAGTTCTTCTAAATAAATTGCCAAAATGTAATTTTGGAGTATAAAATATTAACCTACAATGCATAATTTCAATACCAACAATTGGATGTAAAATAAAGCTTCTGAAGTGATAAAAGTCCAGAGCGGAAGGGCTATAACGAAATCGGAACCAATTTTCTTCAAACTCGACAATGTAGGCTCTAGTATTAGGACACTCCGCCCTGAAAAATGATTGAATGTGTAATACAGCTTCTGCAGTGCTAAGGGCCAAATCGGAAGAAATATATATATGGCGGCTATATCTAAATCTAAACATATTTTTTCCAATTTTAGTATTGTCAGCTTGTGCATAAAGAACTTCTTTCTGCCAAATTTTATACATATGGGTTAAAAAATGTTACTTATATAGTGCACATATGCCAAACCGGTGGTAGATATATATGGGAGCTTTATCTGAATATTAACCGATTTTCACCAATTTCCTTGTCCTTGGGCCAAAATAAAGATACATATATTTGCGACATTACAAGAATACATGCATAGAAGGGCACAGCTAAATCGACTCAGAAAGTGATTCTAAGTCGATCGGTATAATTAACGATGGGTCTAGCTCTTCTCCTTTTGGGTATTACAACAAATGCATAAAGTAATTATACCCCGTGCCACAGAACATTTCCTATACGTTCGTAACTGACACTTACTCGCTCCCGAACGTTTATCTTCTTACTTTATAATTATTGATTTTCACAGAGTTGCTCGTAATCTTGTATTCAAATAACAGTGATGTCGTTTGTGGATTTTAAGTATTCAGATTCAAGGTATAATAAAATAAATATTTCTATTACATTAAAATGGGTTTCATTTCCAATTAGACTAAGCGTATTAAAATTACACTTAAGGCTCCACATTTGTATTCATTAAAAGAAGAGAATTATAGCTGCTCCCAAAGATGTTAATAGGAACGACATACATTAATCAAATAAATACAACACCAAAAAAGCAAATCTTTCAGTGCTTTAAAAGGAGTGGTGCAAAAGTGGTGAGAAATAAGTACTTCCCCGGCGCGACAAGCCCATATTAAATTCGTTGGTGAAAATCCAAATTAGAACAACATCCGGATCATAAGTTGGGGATTTTTTTCGCTTCTTTCGATGCTCTTTTTTTGCTGGGTGACTTTGGAGGGGTTTTTTTAGTGTTAAGAGGATGAGCGGTTGTGACGGGTATTTTGGGAAAAAATACTACTGGAAGTGTCTCCGTTATTTTGTTCTTTGACATGGAACATCGATTTCGAAGCCTTATATACTTAAACTGTATCTGTGCCACAAACTTTGTGGCTGCCATTCCATATAGCGGCCTGAAATTGTGCGGAGTAAGATGTTTTCACCATTAAATCCAATGCCATTCGATTTAGCGGGTTGAAATTGTGCTGAGTAAGATATTTTCATCGAGGATACATTTTCAAAATGCATTTTGCACACTTTTTGTGCGTTTTTAATAGCATATTCATTTCATTTAATTCATATAAATCGTTCCACGTAGACAAAATTCCAAACTTAAACACCCTGTATCCACGGGTGTCTCGTTAGGAAACTGTATTTCTGGCACACCTCATACCCATAGTACTTCTGCAACCCCACCAAGTATTGAAGCGACTGGAATAAAATTAAAAAATTCGGTCCGTTGATGTGTTTTCCCCATATACATTTTTCCATCGATCATTTGAGTTAAATACTTTTAAAATAAAATAAAAATCCTTCACTGATGTTATTGCATTTGAATTAAGTTAGATATTCCTGCCGGTGTAGGAGGTTTATATGAAAGTTCAGTACTGCTTTGATATATTTGGTGATACATTAATATTTGCAAATGTAGATATGTGATTGTACAGTAAGGTTCAAAAATAATAACTAATACTAATGGCAATTTCGTTTCTGGAAAAAATGTTGCGCCGTCTACGTGAAATACTAGAAAATATTAGCACCTGTAAAGTCGAAATAATTTAGTCCCTCGTATTTAATGTAACTCCAATTTTAAAACTTCGGAAATGTGTTAGAAAAGTGCAAAAGAAATCGCCATAAGAGACAAAGTTAAAATCATCCACTTAAATGGAATAAAAATCCTTTTAACTATTTGGTATATTTTTATACCCTACACCACACTGTGGTATTACGACTTTGTGCATTTGCTTGTAACACCCAAAAGGAGAAGAGATAGATCCATTGTTTATTATACCGATCGTATTGTAATCACTTTCTGAGTCGATTTAGCTATGTCCGTCTGTCTGTCCGTCTGTCTGTAGATGTATTCTTGTAATCAAAGTACAGGTCGCAATTATGACCCGATCTTGACGAAACTTTACACATATCTTTTTTTTTGGCCCAAGGACGATCCCTATTTAATTTGGTTAAAATCGGTTCAGATTTGGATATAGCCCCCATATATGTATATGTTACCCCAATTTGACATGTAAGCGCTGTAAAATCTTTATTTTATATCCGATCAGTATGAAATTCAGCAGAAAGAGGTATCTTATTATACAAGGTGGCGCAAAAGTAATCCTCCTATCAGAAAATGCTATAAATTTTGCGATTGGCCCCTAATGTCAGTTCTGTTTTGACATTTGTGTAGTATACACATGCGAAATACACGTTAATAAACAATGTTACGCTACACTGCTGCAGAACGCGGAATATTGCTGACTATTTATTTGACCAATAATCGGTCGGTGACTTTGGCACAACGTGAATTTCGTCGCAGATTTCCTGGCCGTCCAACGCCTACTGGTGAAACACTGCGACGTTTAGCCGCTCGCCTCGAAGAGACTGGCACAACACGAGATGCTGCCAGGCGTGGCATACCCCGGAGTAGCCGTACTGCAGAGAATATTGCTGCTGTAGCCGAGGATGTCATGGAAGCGCCGTCGACATCGACCAGACAACGTGCCACGCAAATGGGTATCAGTCGACGGTCTCTACAGCGAATTTTGGTACAAGATTTGAAGATGTTTCCGTACAAAGTCCAGACGGTGCATCAGCTGTTAGCTACTGACCGCCAATCGCGTCTAACATACGCTCAAGCCATCCTTAATTAACACCAAGAGGAAGATGATTTTTCATCAAAAATAATCATGAGTGATGAGGCCCATTTCCATCTTAGCGGGTACGTAAATAAGCAAAATTTACGCTTCTGGGGCACTGAAAATCCGCGTGTAACCCACGAAGAGCCATTACACCCGCTCAAAGTCACTGTATGGTGTGCTGTTTTCGCTGGAGGAGTCATCGGACCTTTTTTCTTCGAAGACGTCGTGGGCCAAACGGTTACTGTGAATGGTGAGCGCTACAGAGCAATGATCAACGAGTTCTTTTTGCCGCAACTTGATGAATTGGGATTGGAAAACATGTGGTTCCAACAGGACGGTGCAACGGCACACACTGCACGTGCCACAACCGATATGCTGAAGGATGCATTTCCCGGGCGCCTAATCTCCCGTTTTGGCGATTTGCACTGGCCAGCAAGATTGCCAGATTTGACCGCTCCAGACTTCTTTTTGTGGGGCTTTTTGAAGTCGCGGGTTTATGTCAACAAGCCTCAGACTCTTGCAGCTCTTAAAGACAATATCCGTCAAGAATGTGTGGACCTATCGCCGGAAGTTTTGGCCAAAGTGATGGAAAATGCCATAAAAAGGGCTCAAATGACAATCAACTGGCGGCGGCCATTTACATGACATCATATTCTCGACTTGATGAAAAAAAAAAAATTAAAAGACCAAATAAAAATAATCCACAAGAAGAATCAAAGTTTTCATTTTTTTTTTAAATTACAGCCAAAAAACATCGAAAGGTTACTTTTGCGCCACCTTGTATTAATGAACACTTAAATTTGGAAGAAATCGGTTCGGATTTAGATATAGCCCCCATATATACGTTATCCCCGATTTTACATGTAAGCGCTGTAAAAAGTATATATTTAATCTGATCAGTACGAAATTTGGCAGAAAGAGGTTTCTTATTACATGAATTAATACTACCAAATTTGAGGGAAATCGGTTGAGATTTAGATATAGCCCACATATATTTGTATGTTACCCCCGATTTGACATGTAAGCGCTGTAGAACTGTATTTTAAATCCGATCAGTAAAAAAAATTGTCAGAAGAGGTTTCTCATTACATGAATTAACACTGCAAAATTTGAGGGAAATCGGTTCAGATTCAGATATAGCCCCCATATATATGTTACCCCCGATTTGACATGTAAATGCTGTAGAAACTGTATTTTATATACGATCAGTGCGAAATTCGGCAGAAAGAGGTCTTTTTACATGAATGAGTATTCAGGGAAAATCGGTTCAGATTTATATATAACCTCCATATATATGTTCCTCCTGATTTGGTATCAAAGCGCTATAGAAGTTGTACTTTACTTCCGATCATTAATATTTTCCGGAATGATGCTTCTCAATTTAGGAACAAATATTGCTTAATTTAGCGATTATCGGCTCAGAATTAGATAATATGTTGCTGCCGACTTACAAATTATTCCAAACTATTATCGCAATGATCTTTATCGCATTGTTAGGGAGGTGTAGGGTATTATATAGTCGGCCCCGCCCGACTTTCTGCCTTTCCTTACTGGTTTTATATGCCTTATTTTCATTGCTAGCTTCTGACGATAACACTGTGCTAGTCGAAAAATGTAACAGAAAGGAGACCCTATGCATAGCCCTATTTCGACCATGCTGAATCGAGTGGCATTAGCCGTTTTTCTATGTTAGCTCTTGTTTTCGCGATATTCGACCACAAAGTTTGTTGGGAAGTCAGAGAGGTGACTTACCTCTTTGGTTATTTTGAAATGGAAGACTTCGGAATATACGCTACAGCCCGAAGATCGAAATAAAGGGAACATTTGGGCAATTTTTTATCTCTAAACAGTCGTCCACGCTTCTCACCCCCTTACCCCTGAAAAAGTGCAATGAAATCTTATCATATGTAAAAAATCATGCATATCGTCGACATTTTTAGTAGGCACCGTTGAGAAAAATATTCTTCGCGAAGAAATACTATAAGTCCTTTCTCAACTTTTTTATAAGAATTAAGCAAATTTCGAGTTATTGCATAATTTGTGTATTTTTCTGCTCATAACAGAAAATATTTGAAATAAAATTTTTTTACTTCATTTTTTGTAAATTATTTTTGGTTAGTGTTAATGGAATTTCGAAGGTAACCAACAAAACCAGCTAAAGTGTGAAACCATAAATATGTTGAAAGGAGACTCATAGTAATTTTTCGCGAGGAACATTTTTCTCAGAGACACAAACTAAAAATATCGACGATTTGTATGTCGTTTGACATATGGTAAGATTTGATTGCACTTTTTCGGTGGTAAAGGGGTGAGAAGAGTGGTTGACTATTTTGAGAGAAATAATTCTCGAAGGGTTCCCTTTATTTCGCTCTTTGGATTGAAGAGCGTTTTCGGAAGTCTTCCACTTCAAAATCACCTCCGAGATAACTAACCGTCCATGCTGTAGAAAATGTGTTTTATATACGATCAGTGCGAAATTCAGCAGAAAGAGGTTTCTTATTACTCGAAGGAATACTGCCAAATTCGGAGAAAATCGGTTCAGATTTAGATATAGCCCCCATATATATGTTACCCCAGATTTGACATGTAAATGCTGTAGAAACTGTATTTGATATACGATCAGTGCGAAATTCGGCAGAAAGAGGTTTCTTATTACTCGAAGGAATACATATGTTATATATGTTACCCCCGATTTTACATGTAAGCGCTGTAGACACTGTATTTTATATCCGATCAGTACGAAATTCTACAGAAAGAGGTCTTTTTACATGAATGAATATTCAGGGAAAATCGGTTCAGATTTATATATAACCTCCATATATATGTTCCTCCTGATTTGGTATCAAAGCGCTATAGAAGTTGTACTTTACTTCCGATCATTAATATTTTCCGGAAAGATGTTTCTCAATTTAGGAACAAATATTGCTTAATTTAGCGATTATCGGCTCAGAATTAGATAATATGTTGCTGCCGACTTACAAATTATTCCAAACTATTATCGCAATGATCTTTTTCGCATTGTTAGGGAGGTGTAGGGTATTATATAGTCGGCCCCGCCCGACTTTCTGCCTTTCCTTACTGGTTTTATATGCCTTATTTTCATTGCTAGCTTCTGACGATAACACTGTGCTAGTCGAAAAATGTAACAGAAAGGAGACCCTATGCATAGCCCTATTCCGACCATGCTGAATCGAGTGGCATTAGCCGTTTTTCTATGTTAGCTCTTGTTTTCGCGATATTCGACCACAAAGTTTGTTGGGAAGTCAGAGAGGTGACTTACCTCTTTGGTTATTTTGAAATGGAAGACTTCGGAATATACGCTACAGCCCGAAGATCGAAATAAAGGGAACATTTGGAAAATTTTTTATCTCAAAACAGTCGTCCACGCTTCTCACCCCCTTACCCCTGAAAAAGTGCAATGAAATCTTATCATATGTAAAAAATCATGCATATCGTCGACATTTTTAGTAGGCATCGTTGAGAAAAATATTCCTCGCGAAGAAATACTATAAGTCCTTTCTCAACTTTTTTATGAGAATTAATCAAATTTCGAGTTATTGCATAATTTGTGTATTTTTCTGCTCATAGCAGAAAATATTTGAAATAAAATTCTTTGACTTCATTTTTTGTAAATTATTTTTGGTTAGTGTTAATGGAAATTTCGAAGGTAACCAACAAAACCAGCTAAATTGTGAAACCTGTTAAGTTTTCATAAATATGTTGAAAGGACTCATAGTAATTTTTCGCGAGGGACATTTTTCTCAAAGACACAAACTAAAAATGTCGACGATTTGTATGACGTTTGACATATGGTAAGATTTGATTGCACTTTTTCGGTGGTAAAGGGGTGAGAAGCGTGGTTGACTATTTTGAGAGAAATAATTCTCGAAGGGTTCCCTTTATTTCGCTCTTTGGATTGAAGCGCGTTTTCGGAAGTCTTCCACTTCAAAATCACCTCCGAGATAACTAACTTCTATGATTTTTTTGCAAACTTTGTGGTGGAATATCGCGAAAACAAGAGCTAACCTAGAAAAACGGCTATCTCCATTGGATTCAGCATGGTGGAAATAGGAATATCCATAGATCTCCTTTCTGTTACATTTTTAAAGTGTCCATTTCGAGCACAGTGTAATTTGTAGCATAATTTCGACAGTTACTGTATAGATCAACTAAGCGAAATATATTTACTTTCCATTCAATGCAGAAACTTCAATTATCGTTTTATTTAATTGTGAATCGTTTCAATTTTGGGTGAAAATTACATTTTTCGTGCGTGGGAATATAACGCCTCGTACAGTACATATTTGATTTCCGACGAGGTTTTATGCGGGGGTTCATATCTGAAATGACATCTTTTAATTGGATGTGTATCATTTCTCTTTGTCAATTGTTGTGTGTATTTGAGTTTGTGGTTATAATTGATTGGAAAATATATATATAGTATGTATGTGAGTTGATAAAAATCTATATGTATGTGATTTAATACAGTTTCTTCTTTTTTCCTTATTTGTTTTTTAGAGCAATTACTTTAACTTACTCGTATATTTGATATACAACAAAATATCTAAAAAAAAATTGATTTGTTTGTGTGATATGAACACAGAAGCTCGAAACAAATAGTAAAAATAACACTGCTCAGCAAAAAATGTTTTCTGATGCGGCTAAAAGGTAGTTTCTTCAAACTGACTCTACTCTACATAGTCCTCGCGATAACCCGCGATATGCAAAAATAGATTGGGTGAAACACATATATTAGCATAACTCGAGAACCCTTTATCCAAAAAGGTTCAGAAAAGCTTTAAAGATTCCAAAAGTATCCCTCAACTTCTTCTGACATAAGTTTTTCAAAATTGCGGAAAAATCATATTATTTGAGAACATTTGAATGATTTTGAAATAAAACATGGGAAAATGGGCAATTACAATATTTGTATTATACCCTCCACCATAGGATGGTGGTATATTCATTTTGTCACTCCGTTTGTAACACCTCTAAATATTGATCTGAGACCCCATAAAGTATATATATTCTTAATAGTCGTAAAATTCTAAGACAATTTAGCCAAGTCCGTCTGTCCGTCCTTCCGTTCGTCTGTGGTAATCACGCTACAGTCCGCAATAATAGGGCTAGGTTGATCAAATTTTGTACAAATACTTCTTATAGTTGCAGGTTGTTTGGAATTGCAAATGGGCCATATAGGTCAATGTTTTGATATAGCTCCCATATATAGCATCTTACTTATTGTGATTCCTACTGTTCTCTCTACTATACATATACTACATTTTTATACCCTCCAACATAGGATGGGGGTATATTCATTTTGTCACTCCGTTTGTAACACCTCTAAATATTGATCTGAGACCCCATAAAGTATATATATTCTTAATCGTCGTAAAAATTCTAAGCCGCTTTAGCCATGTCCGTCCGTCCGTCTGTTGTAATCACGCTGCAGTCCGTAATAATAGAGCTAGGTGGCTAAAATTTGGTATAGATACTTCTTATAGCTGCAGGTAGCGTGGGATTGAAAATGTGCGATATCGGTCCATATTTAGATATAGCTCCCGTACATAGCATCCAACTTGTTGTGATTCCTACTGTTCTCATCTACTATATTGTTTGTGTTTTTCGGTGTTATTTTCTTTAGGTTTGCGTTATTTTGTGTGGTCACATGCTATCCATGGTGGAGGGTATATAAGATTCGGCATGACCGAACTTAACGCTTTTACTTGTTTTTATATTAAATTCTGATCGGGCATGAATAAAATAAGACCACTCGATAGAAAATCAATTTATCTATTCTACAACAAAGAATAGAATCAATTTAAACTATAATTAATACATTTTGCCATCGCAGTAATGTATGTGTAAACTGGTGCATTGTGTTGATAATGAGCAAACGCGGCACCCATCTTGCGCACAGCTTTCTCATCATCCCAATTTCCTCTAATATGCTATGTATAGCACTTTTTAAAATGCCTATGACTTCAGCTAGCTCAGGAACCTTTAACCCACGGTCATCCAATATCATCAGAACCTAATCCGCGCCTCTCGACTTGAAAATTTGGTTCCTCTTCTTTCGCTTAAATTATGTTATTTTTTGACATATATTTTGATTTATTATACCCTCACTTTAGTGATACGTGGGTATATATCATTTACTACGGGCCAAAAGTGTAACACATCGAAAGAGTGACATAAGACCCTAAGTATGTTTGGCGGATATCCGTTTGAGGTCGTTTTAAGTCGAATGAGCAATGTCCGTCCGTCTGTCTGTCTGTCTGCTAGCTGGTGCGCTCGATAACTCTCGAAAGGAGTAACCGATTGACTTAAAATTTGGTATGTGGTAATATTTTTTTCTATCTCCGGCTAAGTTCGAGGATGGGCCATATTGGTCCACTCCTTCTACTACCTCCCCCACAAAGTGTTAGTATTAAGTGAATTATTGATTATTTAATAACTTCTATACTACTTATTTGAATCCTCTGAAATTCTACACATAATATTATTTTATTAGTCACTATCACCTCAAGAAAAATGGGCGAAGTTACCTCGCCCCTTTTGGTACCTTCCACACAAATGGACCATTTGGCTCCAAAAGTTAACAGCTTATAACATTAATACCTATGCACAAAAAGACTTGAAATGTTGTACAGTGTAATGGTTTCATAGTACCTACAATCCAGTGAAAAATGGGCGAAGTTGCCACGCCCCTTTTTGTACCTCCCACACAAAATGGCCAAATCATACTAAAATTTAATAGATCATAACTTTATTATACCAGTGCATATAAATGCTTACAATTCGATACATTGCAATTTATTTGAAGTTTACTGTTTAGCGAAAAATAGGGGTATTTTTAAACCCCCTCTGGTACCTTCCATACAAATTGACAGATTAATTCGTGTATTTCATATTACAGTACTCACAAAGTAATGGTATACCTTAATCGGTTTACCCGACTGAATTTTTTTTTACTTGTTATATTTATTTTATGCAAAACAGGTTTAGTTTTCAGACTAATCAAAATATGTATTCAATTATCAAAAAGGCAGTTGAACCCCAATTTGCATCTCCTCTGATTTGCGATCTATATAAAAAGTAGTAAGAACACGTTTCACGTTTTTATTTGCATTATAAAATAAGAATTGTTTATCGAAACAAAAGAAGGTTATTTTATAAATACTGAAAACAATTTTTTGAGTGCAATTTTTCTTTGTAAGAAAATTTTTTTTATCTATGTTCCTTATAAAAATATTAAATATAAAATTGTATATAACATTTTTTATTTGGTGAATATTTTTTTTAATGAAAAAAATTTTGAGTGTAGAAAAGATATAAAGTGCAAAAGAACTACCTTACTAAACAATTTTATACAGATAATTCTATTTCGTTTTGGAAAAGTCTATTTTTTTCTAATATTTATTTTTTTTGTGTTGTTGTTATTTATTGTTGGTCTGTGCTTTTGTTATTCAGTCAGAATTTATTTGGTTTGAGACCATATGTTCCATTTACTTTCTGTCTATTCCAAGAAAGTAATAGAAACAAATACAAAAATTGGTAGAGAGTTTTAATTGCTTGGTAGAATTGACTGCAGTTTCGATAGACACCACTCTATCATCTTCAGAATTCTGTAGCAATAGTGTATGTCTTTAACTTAAATCAGCTGAAATACTTGAGGAAGCAGTAAATTGAATTTAACAAGAACTGCTGACCAAACCCGTATTTTGCCGAACTAAATCACCATACTAAAACTCTCATTTTTTTGGCAAAGGCCGGCATATAAATTTTCAAGTCGAGAGGCGCGGATTAGGATTTTATTTTAGATACATGGTTTCCTCGGAGAATTTTCTTAGAATTTTATGTAGTTTACGTTTTTGCTATACGATTAAAAAGAACAAAAAATCAACCCGCCCTAATATATACTCTTTATCGTAGTAAAATTCTAAGACGATTTAGCCATGTCCGTCCGTCTGCTGTAATCTCGCTACAGTCGGTAATAATAGAGCTAGGTTGATAAAATTTGGTAGAAATATTTGTTATTGTTGCAGGTTGTTTGGGATTGTAAATAGGCCATATCGGTCAATGTTTTGATATAGCTCCCCTATAAAGGTCGCTCCAAAATACTGGTTTTGAGCCATAGATACCACATTTATAAAGCAATTTAGTAGAAACTTTGCAGTTTGTATTATATTTTGACAAGAATTCATCATAGCAAAAATTTTACAAATGGGTTCATATTTTGTTACAGTCACTCTATAGAGGTCGCTCCAAAACATATGCATTTCAGCCTTAAATACCATATTTTCTCAGCATTTTAACTGAATCTTTGCAGTTTGTATTTAATTAAGACAAGAATTCATCGTAGTATTTTTCTTAAATCATTTTCTAAGAAATTTCGCAGAAACTTTGCAGTTTGTATTCTATTTTGGCAATTTCATCTCAATAAAATTTATACAAATCACTTTTTATTTTGTTGTGGTCGCCGTGTAGATCTAGTTCTCAAATATGCTAATTCAAGCCATAAATACCACATTTTTCAGCGTTCGTTTTTATACCCTACACCACACTGTGGTCCAGGGTATTACGAGTTTGTGCATTTGTTTGCAACACCCAGAAGGAGAAGAGATAGACCCATCGTTTATTATACCGATCGACTTCAAATCACTTCCTGAGTTGATTTTGTATCAGATCAGTACGAAATTTGGCAGAGAGAGTTCTCTTATTACATAAATGAACTCAGCCAAATTCGGAGAAATTCAGTTCAGATTTAGATATAGCCCCCATATATATGTTTCACCCGATTTGACATGTAAGCGCTGTAGAAACCGTATTTTATATCCGATCAGTACGAAATTCGGTAAAGAGAGTTTTCTTATTACATGTTTAAACAATGCCAAATTCTTATCGCAATGCCCATTTTCCATTATTAGGGAGGTGTAGGGTATTATATAGTCGGCCCCACCCGACTTTCTGTCTTTCTTTACTGGTTTTTTATTAATTTGCTTAAACAAAAGGGATCGTTTCATGATTTGCTCCATATCCAACGATTTTTCCAGTAATAGAATTGAATGCAACCCATGGTGGAGGGTATATAAGAACTTAACGCTTTTACTTGTTTTTTATTTTTTTGGGAAAAAAGTCTATATCGTTTTTTGGAGTTATGGAAAAAGTTATTTAAGAAAAGTATTGTAACATATTAATATTCATCTTAAAGGAATCTTCCTGGAGAATGTTTAACGAAGAAAAAACGGGTCAAAAATAAGCTTCTGCAATTTACACTATTTTTTTCACAAATTTCAAAAGTAAGCCACATTTTCTCTAATCGCAAAGCTAGTATATTAAAACCTTTACAGCCTTTACACGTGCTATGGTGTTGCAAGTTTAAATACAAACAAAATTTGTATCCCGCCTTTTAGTATCGATATAGTTAGTATAGAGGAAAGTCCAAAAAATCGAATTTTTGGGAATTTTCGAAATTATTTTGGAAATTTTGGGATTGACTTTTGCAAATATAACACTGTGCGACACAACTTCCCTCCCAAGAACGAGACTATATAGGAATGAAACTATAGCCCAACAGTAGATAAACTTCATACTCAGTTTTTTATTTCGTGATCGTTTGTCCTTTTTACAGGACTTTTAAGGATAACAATTTTAAAATTTTTTTATTTGCACTTACAACAATGCGAATTGATAAATATGGTTATCAAATGAAAGGGGAGAATTCCCGCTATTTAATAAAATTTTTGGAAAAAAAATTCCAAGGACGAAGGCTACAAAAAATGTCCTTTTAAACTTTAATCTTTTAATATCCCTCAAAGTTATGCAATTAAAAATCGTAAAAAAATACATGTTACAGAACTCTAACTGACACAACACATATTAAAATTTCTATCTTTAACGGTTAAGGAATAAAAAATATTTGAATTTCACAGCCTATACTCGTATAGCATATTTAGGACACCGATACCTGTTGCCTCTCACCTGTTGAGAAAAGGGCATTGGTATGTTTCCAGAGCGTAGTAGAGAATTTCCTAGGGAACAAAAAAGATGAAAATTATGAAGACATTGTTCGCAACATGCTGGAAAGTTTCCGAGAAATTGAAACTTTCCAGCATATTCTTGCGAGCCATCTCGATTTCTTCCCCGACAATTTGGGAAATTTCAGCGACGAACACGGTGAACGGTTTCTCCAAGACCTCGCCACCATTGAAAAACGATTTAGTGGAAAAAATTATTGTCATATGCTGTCGGAATACCTGTGGTCTATAATGCAAAAGAGTTCATTTCAACCAAATGAAAGAATATTATTTAACATAAACATTTAAAATATATAAAATACATACAATATATGTAAACATGAAAAATATTAATATATTGAATAAACGCATTCCTTAACTCACACTGATAGAAGGCTGATTTTGTTTGATGAAATTGTTCTACTCACAACTTTAAAAGATATTAATGGATAACAGTTAAAAGGACATTTTTAAATATTACTCGTCCTTGGAAAATGTTTCCTAAAATTTTAGTGAATAGCAGGAATTTTCCCCTTTCATTTGATATGCATATTGATGTTTTTCACATTTTAAAATGTGTAAACAAGTTATATCAAAATTGTTAACCTTGTAATTTTAAATGTCCTGTGAAACGGACAAACGATCACGCAATAAGGAAGTTAGTGCGTTATTTTCCTACTAGTGCCCTATATTTAAAATTTTATATAGTGCCTTTCGTGGGAGGGAATAAAATATTTTGTTTTGTATCGGTGTCCTAAATATGCTATATAGGCTGTGAAATTCAAATAATTGTTATTCCTTAACCGTTAAATATAGAAGGCTGAAATTGTAATATGTGTTGTGTCATTTAGAGTTCAGTAACATGTATTTTTTTACGATTTTTAATTGCACAACTTTGAAGGATATTAAAGGATTAAAGTTTAAAAGGACATTTTTTTGTAGCCTTCGTCCTTGGAATTCTTCCGAAAATTTAATTAAATAGCAGGAATTATCCCCTTTTATTGGATACCCATATTTATCAATTCGCATTGTTGTAAGTGCAAATAAAAATATTTTAAAATTGTTATCCTTGAAATTTTCAAAATCCTATAAATAGGACAAAAGATCACGAAATAAAAAACTGAGTGTGCAGTTTATCTGCTGTTGGCCTATAGTTTTATTTCTATACAGTCCCGTTCTTGGGAGGGAAAAAAAGTTCGAATTTGTCGCACGGTGTAATAATTCGACAATTACTTTCGATTTGTGGTATCAAAACCTGCAAACTACAAAATATTTCATTGAAATATTTTCATTTTTAAATTTTTTTATGTCTTTATTAAATTTCTGTCAGCATTCGAAAGGTGTTTTTTTCATTTTTTTCATGACCCTATATAAGCCGATTGATGTCGCATCAACTTTTCTGAATTGACAACAACATTTTCTGTACGATGTAAAAATTTCGGTCAGATGTAACCACTGAGGCAAAAGTATTTTATTGCGAAAAGGTATAGTATTTCTATACCCTCACTTTAGTGATACGAGGGTATATATCATTTGCTACGGACCAAAAGTGTAGCAGATCGAAGGAGTGACCTAAGACCCTATGTATGTTCGGCGGATAGTCGTAATTGGGTCATTTTAATTTGAATGGGCAATGTCCGCCCGTCTGTCTGTCTGGTGGCTGGTGCGCACGATAACTCTCGAAATGAGTAACCGATTGACTTCAAATTTGGTATGCGATAATTTTTTTTCTATCACCGGTTAAGTTCGAAGATGGGCCATATTGGTCAACTCATTCTAGTACCTCCCCTACACAGGGTTAATATTTAGTGAAATATTGATTCTTTAATAACTTCTATACCACTACGTTAACGTTAGTATACCAGTGCACATAAACGCTTATAATTCGGCACAGTGCAATATCAAACCCCTTCTGCTACCTACCGTAAAAATTTACACCGACCTTAGTCGGTTTACACTACTGAAACTTTCTTACTTATTTTTTTGCAATTTGATGACTTTTCTATACGAAAAGGTCATTGCTGATGACTTTTCTATACGAAAAGGTCATCGTTGATGACTTTTCTATACGAAAAGGTCATCGTTGATGACTTTTCTATACGAAAAGGTCATCGTTGATGACTTTTCTATACGAAAAGGTCATCGTTGATGACTTTTCAATACGAAAAGGTCATCGTTGATGACTTTTCCATAAGAAAAGTCATCGTTGATGACTTTTCTATACGAAAAGGTCATCATTGATGACTTTTCTATACGAAAAGGTCATCATTGATGACTTTTCTATACGAAAAGGTCATCATTGATGACTTTTCTATACGAAAAGGTCATCGTTGATGACTTTTCTATACGAAAAGGTCATCGTTGATGACTTTTCTCTACGAAAAGGTCATCGTTGATGACTTTTCTCTACGAAAAGGTCATCGTTGATGACTTTTCTCTACGAAAAGGTCATCGTTGATGACTTTTCTATACGAAAAGGTCATCGTTGATGACTTTTCTCTACGAAAAGGTCATCGTTGATGACATTTCTATACGAAAAGGTCATCGCTGATGACATTTCTATACGAAAAGGTCATCTTTGATGACATTTCTATACCGAAAGGTCATGAGTTCAAGTTATTGTCAAGTATGAGTTCAAGTTATTGTCAAGTAGCTTTGTCAAGTGTACATTTGTTATGTCCCATCCGGTGGTTAACTATAAAATATTTTCATTGGCAATCCTGCATATAAATATTTACAAAATATATTGTTAATTTATGAAATTGTAAGGTTTTCGTGCAATCGTCTGAACTGTCACTTAACCTTTGCCCAACAATCTTTCATTGTCCGTACATTTGCAGCACTTTAACAGGAAGAATAACGTTGTCCGACCTGGCAATGGTCTGTACATGGCTTATGAAATATATATTAACAGCTATCATTCATTTATTCTATCCATTTAGCAAATTGTATTTATTTTAACCAATATTTATTTAAGTTTGCCTTTAGCGATTCACTGTGAGTTTTCCTATTTACACACATACATACCTGCAGAAAGAAACTTACTAATTAAATCTATATTATAATACATCTACACATTAACTTATTAATGAAACCAATATTATAATACATATTAATACGTTCATTAATTTGCAATTAATTGATATACGTATACGAGTATGTATCCTGTTTTGATAGGTATGAAAACAAAATATAATAATTGGATTAATTATATGTATCCTCAATAAGCAAAGAGGAAGTTTCATATGAATATAGTTCAACCATAATTGCGTAAAAGTTTAGCACACTGTAGAATCTGTCTCAAACTTTATATAAAATTTGGTCTAATCTAATGACCGTCTGAACTTTTCGTATAGAAAAGTCAGCAACGATGACCTTTTCGTATTGAAAAGTCATCAAACATGACCTTTTCGTATTGAAAAGTCATCAACGATGACCTTTTCCTTTAGAAAAGTCACCAACGATTAACTTTTCGTATAGAAAATTCATCAACGATTGCCTTCTCCTATACAAAAGTCATCAACGATGACCTTTTCGTATAGAGAAGTCATCAACGATGACCTTTTCGTATAGAAAAGTCATCAACGATGACCTTTACGTATTGAAAAGTCATCAACGATGGCCTTTTCGTATAGAAAAGTCATCTACGACGACCTTTTCGTATAGAAAAGTCATCAACGATGACCTTGTCGTATAGAAAAGTCATCAACGATGACCTTTTCGTATAGAAAAGTCATCAACGATGACCTTTTCGTATAGAAAAGCCATCAACGATGACCTTTTCGTATAGAAAAGTCATCAACGATGACCTTTTCGTATAGAATAGTCATCAACGATGACCTTTTCGTATAGAAAAGTCATCAACGATGACCTTTTCGTATAGAAAAGTCATCAACGATGACCTTTTCGTATAGAAAAGTCATCAACGATGACCTTTTCGTATAGAAAAGTCATCAACGATGACCTTTTCGTATAGAAAAGTCATCAACGATGACCTTTTCGTATAGAAAAGTCATCAACGATGACCTTTTCGTATAGAAAAGTCATCAACGATGACCTTTTCGTATAGAAAAGTCATCAACGATGACCTTTTCGTATAGAAAAGTCATCAACGATGACCTTTTCGTATAGAAAAGTCATCAACGATGACCTTTTCGTATAGAAAAGTCATCAACGATGACCTTTTCGTATAGAAAAGTCATCAACGATGACCTTTTCGTATAGAAAAGTCATCAACGATGACCTTTTCGTATAGAAAAGTTATCAACGATGACCTTTTCGTATAGAAAAGTTATCAACGATGACCTTTTCGTATAGAAAAGTCATCAACGATGACCTTTTCGTTTAGAAAAGTCATCAACGATGACCTTTTCGTTTAGAAAAGTCATCAACGATGACCTTTTCGTTTAGAAAAGTCATCAACGATGACCTTTTCGTTTAGAAAAGACATCAACGATGACCTTTTCGTTTAGAAAAGACATCAACGATGACCTTTTCGTTTAGAAAAGACATCAACGATGACCTTTTCGTATAGAAAAGTCATCAACGATGTCCTTTTCGTATAGAAAAGTCACCAACGATTACCTTATCCTTTAGAAAAGTCACCAACGATTACCTTTTCGTATAGAAAAGTCATCAACGATGACCTTTTCGTATAGAAAAGTCATCAAAGATGACCTTTTCGTATAGAAAAGTCATCGACGATGACCTTTTCGTATAGAAAAGTCATCAACGATGACCTTTTCGTATAGAAAAGTCATCAACGATGATATACAAAAATCAACTATGATTATCCTTTCTTATAGAAAAGTCAAACCATGATCGTGTGGAAAAGCATCAACGGAAACCTTCTTGTATTTTTAACTCAAGATGTTCTTTTTAGGACGTTATCATTGATAGTTTCCTCTACACTGAACTCATCAATAATATTTATACCCTCACTTTAGTGATACGAGGGTATATATCATTTGCTACGGAAAAAAGTGTAACACGTCGAAGGAGTGACCTAAGACCCCAAGTATGTTCGGAGGAAATCCGTTTTGGGTAATTTTAAGTCGAATGAGCAATGTCCGTCCGTCTGTCTGTCTGTCTGTCTGTCTGTCTGTCTGTCTGTCTGTGTGTCTGCTGGCTGGTGCGCACGATAACTCTCGAAAGGAGTAACCGATTGACCTCAAATTTGGTATGTGGTAATATTTTTTTCTATCTCCGGCTAAGTTCGAAGATGGGCCATATTGGTCCACTCCTTCCAGTACCTCCCCCACAAATGGTTAAAATGTTGTGAAATATTGATTCTTTAATAACTGCTATACTACTTATTCGAATCTTTTGAAATTCCACACATAGTATTAGCTTATTAGTCGCTATCAACTCGAGAAAAATGGGCGAAGTCGCCACGTCCCTTTTGGTACCTCCCACACAAAGGCACCATTTTGCACAAAAAGTCAACAGTTTATAACATTAATAACAGTGTATAAAAATACTTGAAATTGTGTACAGTATCATGCTTTTATATTGCCTACAGTCCAGGGAAAAATGGGTGTTGTTGCCACGCCCCTTTTGGTACCTCCCACACAAAGGTACCTTTTTGCACCAAAAGTTAACAGCTTATAACATTAAAACCAGTGTATAAAAATACTTGAAATTTTCTACAGTGTAATGTTTTTATAGTGCCTATAGCCCTGTGAAAAATGGGCGTTATCGCCACACCCCTTTTTGTACCTCCCCCACAAAATGCCAAATCATACCACAATTTAATATCTCATAACGTTTTTACCAGTGCACATAAATGCTTATAATTCGACACAGTGCAATGAATTTAAAGTATCTAATGTTCAGCGAAAAATAGGTGTATTTGATAAACCCCTTCTGGTACCTCCCACACAAATTGACAGAATAATTCGAGTAATATTCAATATTACATTACTCACAAAGTGAGGGTATACCTTAGTCGGTTTACCCGACTGAAACTTTCTTACTTGTTTTATATAGCAAAATCTATACCGACCATATTTTCTACAGAACATATTTTGGTACAGAAAAGTTGTCAGTACATTTGGACCCAGCTATTTGTTTTAATTGTATAATAAGTATTTGTTTTTGGCTTTAGTATTAAATTGTATTAATTGTAATACGAAAACAAATATAAGCATATTGGCTTGTAAGCGTTTGTAACAATATTTACATATGTATAAATGTACAAATTTCCGGCTATGTTAGGGTTGTTCGTAATTTTATCCGCCTTAACGGCGGAACGAATTTCCTTTAAATTTGGTGGATAGACTTTCGATTTTCTGACAAATACAAATACATAATTCTAATAGATTTTATTGATTACTAGCAGGGACCGCTGCTTCGCATGCGAGCATATATAATATAATCAGAAATTTTCGTATAAAATCGTCTGAATTCGCTAAAATCATTTTAATTCTGATATGTAGTATTTTTGACACTATGATATTTTACTATTGTAGTACGTCTAAAGAAGTTTCAGAAAACTTGCCAAATTTTAACAGCTCTGTCAATTTTTAAAGGCACTCGAGATCGTAATAAATAGTTTTAAAAACTCCGATTTAGTAATGTCACTCGCAATCTTTAAATTTAAGTACAAAGAGTATATGACAATGTTATAAAATGTATACATATGCACCAGTCCGATCTCACTCATTATTTGACGGGGGAAATCACTTTGTTAACATAAAAACGCACACCAAAGGATTGTCGGTACCATATATAACTTTGGGTATTCGATAATAGTTATTTACTTCGTGTCATATGAACCACGAATACATGTCCCATTCCTAACGCATCTGGTGAATTCACCACTTATATTGTTACGAACACTTTTGGTGAAATTACGAATATTGACTCCAATAAATTACAATCCAAATATCATTCTTCTACGGTCAATAATTTCCGAGTTATTGATTTTGAAATTAACTTTTAATTCCGCTAAAGTGTGTACAAAATTTTGTTCACCTACGATCAACATTTTTTGAGGTATTCGAATTTTACATAATAATAATTTTCCTTATTTAAAATTTTGGCCTATCCCACATTTTTATTTTTCATATATGGCTTATATAACATTGACTCCAATAACAAAGCAAGTAACATTCTTCTATTGTAAATAGTTTCTGTGATATTCAAAATTAAATATTGCCACGCCCTCTTATTCAATCCCGCCCACTTTTGGTGACAGTACTAATATTGTCCCCAATAACTAACTATCCAAATTTCGTTATTCTATGGCCAAAAGTTTCGGAGATATTACACATTTAAACATTGCTACGCCCACTTTTGCCACACCCACATTCCGACCCATCCATTTTTGTTGCAGTTTTAGATAATAGCTCGACTAACATATGTACCAAATTTTAGACATCTACTATCAGTACTTTCTATTCAAATTTTAAATAATGCCACGCCCACTTTTTTATTTTTTAAGAACCATCTGTGGCCAATAAGCTTTCATATAAAGGAAACATATTTAAAATTGGTTCAGTAGTTCTTGCGCGATCGCGTTACAAAGAATTTGTCTACGTTTTTATACCCTACACAACACTGTGGTACAGGGTATTATAACTTTGTGCATTTGTTTGTAACACCCAAAAGGAGAAGAAATAGACCCATCGTTTATTTTACCGATCGACCTAGATTCATTTTCTGAGTTGGTTTAGCTATGTCCGTTTGTCCGTCTGTCTGTCTGTCTGTGCATGTATTTTTGTAATCAAAGTACAGGTCGCAATTATAATCCGATCTCGACGAAACTGTTCACATATCTTTTTTATTGGCTCATTGCTATCGCAATGACACTTATCCCACTGTTAGGGAGGTAGGGTATAATATGGTCGGCCCCACACGACTTTCTGCCATTCATTACTGGTTATATATATATATGGGCAAATACCAGAAACAGTCCACCAACCAACAAATTTTAAAATTGATCTAACTTTAGTTTTGTTAATGGAATATAAGACTAGATGTTAAAAAATATTTGTGGGTGTCTATTAATACAAAAAGTATTAAAAAATGGTTCCTCACATCATATCGCTTAATTTTATTAGAAAAAAAATATTTTTTAAGGTGTTTTTATCATTATTTGTAGTGGTAAAATAGATAACCCATAACATTCATTCATAGACATATATTCATTCATAAATACATTTATAAATATAAAAAAATGTTTTAGAAAGTGTTATTAAAAATAATGTAATCTGATTTGTTAAAATAAACCAAATTTCTACTACAAAAGTTTGACTGGAAAAAATTTAGCGTGCGTCACGTAGCGTGCGTCACATAGAGTTCACGGCTTTTGATAAAAAACTACAAAAACTTTTGGCTGCAAATAATTTTTTTTAGAATTCTCTTATATTCATCTTTCTTATTGGTATTTCAACTTGCTGAAAACAATTAAGAAAGTTTCAGTCGGGTAAACCGACTAAGGTATACCCTCAGTTTGTGAGTAATGTAATATTGAATATTACTCGAATTATTCTGTCAATTTGTGTGGGAGGTACCAGAAGGGGTTTATCAAATATGTACACCTATTTTTCGCTGAACATTAGATACTTTAAATTCATTGCACTGTGCCGAATTATAAGCATTTATGTGCACTGGTTAAAACGTTATGAGATATTAAATTGTGGTATGATTTGCGCATTTTGTGGGGGAGGTACAAAAAGGGGTGTGGCGATAACGCCCATTTTTCACAGGGCTATAGGCACTATAAAAACATTACACTGTACAAAATTTCAAGTATTTTTATACACTGGTTTTAATGTTATAAGCTGTTAACTTTTGGTGCAAAAAGGTACCTTTGTGTGGGAGGTACCAAAAGGGGCGTGGCAACAACACCCATTTTTCCCTGGACTGTAGGCAATATAAAAGCATAATACTGCACACAATTTCAAGTATTTTTATACACTGTTATTAATGTTATAAACTGTTGACTTTTTGTGCAAAATGGTGCCTTTGTGTGGGAGGTACCAAAAGGGACGTGGCGACTTCGCCCATTTTTCTCGAGTTGATAGCGACTAATAAGCTAATACTATGTGTGGAATTTCAAAAGATTCGAATAAGTAGTAAAGCAGTTATTAAAGAATCAATATTTCACAACATTTTAACCATTTGTGGGTGAGGTACTAGAAGGAGTGGACCAATATGGCCCATCTTCGAACTTAGCCGGAGATAGAAAAAAATATTACTACATACCAAATTTGAGGTCAACCGGTTACTCCTTTCGAGAGTTATCGTGCGCACCAGCCAGCAGACACACAGACAGACAGACAGATGGACGGACATTGCTCATTCGACTTAAAATTGCCCAAAACGGATTTCCTCCGAACATACTTGGGGTCTTAGGTCATTCCTTCGACGTGTTACACTTTTTTCCGTAGCAAATGATATATACCCTCGTATCACTAAAGTGAGGGTATAATTACGAAAACATACCTAACCTTCAAAGCTACTTCCATTTTTTGTAGCGTGCGTCACAATAATTTGTGATAATTTTTTTCACAACTTATACCTGTTACAAACATTTTTTTATGGCATTCGAAAGAACACTCATATCCCACTTAACACTATGTTGAAGGTATCTCTTTTGAAAGACCAAAAAATTGGTATATATTAATCCGAAAGTGCGTACGAATGTAGCGTTCGTCACGCAGGATTTGCCCATATAGAGATTGCACTATTTTCGCATGAATTTGGTAATTGTTGTTGACTCCACCAGAAGTGACTTGACCAATACGACAATACGAATGACATGTATAAAATTTTCTAAAATGGATTTCCGTTAATCATACACAGAGTTTTAGATCACTCCTACCATGTAATGCTCTTCACTGTAGTAAATGGTATATATATACTTCACTTAAGTGAGTCTACGAGTATGTTGGTATGAATGAAAATTACATTTTAGACTTTTAAATGCAAATGCAGAAAATATTCTCTCAATTGCTTCACGAAACATCCTTATATGCAAAAGCTTTTATTTCCTCTTATTTATTATATTAATTATATTAATTCATACATTTGCATACGCAATTTCCATACACTGTAGCAAATATTAAAATTCCAAATATTTGTATTTAATTGTTACTACTGTGAATTATGGTATTTAATTTCCTTTATTTGTTTTTCGCAATTTCATTCCCCCAGATACCTATTGTTAATTGCACAATAAAAGTATATTTTTGTTTCAGCATTTAATGTTTCTCATTATATTTAAATGACACAGAAAAAATTTAATTTCAATTCGTTTAAGACTCACAATAGCGCAATATTGTTGGTTCTCGTTTTTTTGTCAATAAAAATAATTCACATTTTACCACAAAACAACCACAAGAATATAAAATTTCAATAAGGCTTAAATACAAATATATATAGCGGTTTCTAGCATTGACATTTGGTATAAAATGAGCGTACATACGAGTAGTTAACCTTCTGCGATTCATATCAAATAGATTATAAATTGACATCTCCTCGAAATTCATTCACAAATATGATTTGTGTGAGAGGTGCCAGAAGGTGCTCGAAAAAGTCACATTTGTCGAGTTGATAGTGGCAATAATGATATTTCTATGAGTGGAATTGAAGATGACACAAGACCTGTTGACCCTATTTTCAACTTGACCCGCTTCGATTTTGGAAGTTCCCTAATTCATAAAAAATAGTTATTATCGATTTGGCACGCGACTTTAAGTAGCATTTTTAATTTTTAGACAGTTCATTAAAGTTGGGAATCCTTTTCAAAGTAGTCTAAAACTAATAAGAAAAAAATTTCGTTCACCGGATCACTAATGACAGTTGTTTTTGTGAATAAGCATAGATATTAATTGTAATTTAAATAAAATTGACCGGAAATTAAAATTTTTATTTATTTAAAATACAAACCTATTATTATAACATTTCAGAGGCTGTCTTATACCAAATTTAACGAAATCAAAAGGAGTCGTTCTGAAACACTAGGCAACAAAATTTTTGTCGAAGGGCTGTGCATAACATACCTGGTGTAATATGGTGTCCTAAACACGAACATTTTTTTTTAAATAAATTTTTTAAATAAAAAAATTTCTCTAAAATTTAAATTTTCTTGGAAGGTGTCTTTGGACCACTTTTTGAAGTAAAGGGTGTTCCAATAGGGATGATATGATTTTGAAGAGACGTTTCGGCCATTTGTAATATGTCATGATCTGTCATTTGTTTTTCATTGTATTCAGTACTGTCTACAATTTCATCATTGAGAGATATACGCAAGAACAACGTTTACAAATTACGCAGTTTTATCATCAAAATAATCGTTCTCCAATTGCAACTTTTCGTGCGCTAAGTCCATTTTTTTAAATCCAAAAAAAAAAACACTTTCCAGTCGACCTACGACCTTGAAACCCATGAGCGATATTTTAGCTCTCGTTAAGAGCTGTCTCCTTAAGGAGCTAGAGCAAAAATAAACTTTCCGTTCGTGCTAAAACCATTTTTTTAAATCCAAAAAAAAAACATTCCAGTCGACCTACGACCTTGACACCCATGATCAATATTTTAGCTCTCGTTAAGAGCTAAAATATTGCTCATTGTGGCTATGTGCCACGCAGCAAATGAAACAATTGAATTGTTGCGAGAAAAGTTTGGAGATTCGATTATTTCAAGAAATTGTGATATTGAATTAGACTATTTCTTGTGGGGTTATTTGATGTCATTGATCTTTCAAAATAAACCACACTCTCTTCAAGCTTTACAAGTCAATATTGAGGGTGCCATTCATGACATACGACTTGATTTAGTGGAAAAAGTGCTCGAAAATTGGGTTAATCGAATTATTTCTGCAGAAGAAGTCGTGGAGGGAATTTTAATGACGTTTTATTTAGAACTTAATTGTATCGATTGTACTTCACATTAAAAAAAAACTTTTGAATTTCCTTAACAATAAGGCATTTTTCGTTGAATACCAAAATAACACCTCTTGTTGGAAAACCCTTTATCATTTGCTATGGACCAAAAGTGTAACACATCGAAGGAGTGATCTAAGACCCTAAGTATGTTTGGCGGATATTCGTCATTCGGTCATTTTAAGTCGAATGAGAAATATCCGTCCGTCTGTCTACTGGCTGGTGCGCACGATAGCTCTCGAAAGAGATTAACCGATTGACTTGACATTTAGTATGCGGTAATATTTTTCTCTACCTCCGGCTATGTTCGAAGATGGGCCATATTGGTCCACTCCTTCTGGTACCTCCCACACAAAGGGTTAACATTTAGTGAAATATTGATTCTTTAATAACATCTATACTACTTATTAGAATCTTCTGAAATTCCATACATTGTATTATTTTATAAGTGGCTCTCACCTCGAGAAAAATGGGTGGAGTTGCCACGCCCCTTTTGGTACCTCCAACACAAATTTAATACAACTGCATAAAAATACTTAAAATTGTGTACAGTATACTGTTTTTTACCGCCTATAGTCCGGTATAAATTGGCATTATTGTGCAGTCTTTTGTACAGTGTAATGCTGTTATAGTGTTTATAGTTCAGTGAAAAGTTGGCGTTATCACCATGCCCCTTTTTGTACTCCCACACGAAATTACCAAATCATACCAAAATGAAAAGCTCGTAACGTTAATACGAGTACCAGTGCGCATAAACGCTTATAGTTCGGCACAGTGCAATGTATTTACAGAAAATACTGTTTAGCAAAAAATAGGTGTATTTGTTAAACCCCTTCTGGTACCTCCCACGTAATGTTATATATTACATTACTAACAAAGTGAGGGCATACCTTAGTCGGTTTACCTGACTGAAACTTTCATACTTGTTTTTAACGTACTTATATATGCGTTAGATCGTATATGGAAATAAATACACGGTGTGTGCAAAATGCACTTTAAAAATGTATTCTCGACTTAACCCACGTAATTTCGATACGCCAAATCGAATGGCATTAACAGTTTTTTCCTGTGACATTGCGTTTTCGAGATATTTAGCCTCAAAGTTTGCTGGGTAAACAAAAATGCTAGTAAATTCAAACACAATTTTAGTATAGAAGCCTTCAAAACAGATGTTCCATGTCAAAGAACAAAATAAAGGAGACACTTTTTAAATATTATATATTTGTGAACAAATGATTTTTTTTTGAAAATCTAGAAATTTTGTTCGGAACGAATTTAACGGGTGATTCAAACTTTTTTCAATAGCATTTTTTTGACAGATCACGTGTGAGTCGTGTCATGCTGTCATGTTATTCTTGTTAAGTATTGTTTGGTATTTCATCATGGAAAGACTTACGCCTGAACATCGTTTACAAATCGTGCAACTTTATTACGAAAATTCACGTTCTGTGAGGAATGTGTTTCGTGCACTTCGCTCAACTTATGGTCAACATAATCGAGTCATCGAAAAGTGAACTCAACGAATGGACCATCTGAGACGTAACCGCGGCCAACATTTGATAGACATAATCTTCAAAAAATAAATGCCAAAGAATGTTCTTTCAAATAATAATAAACATTCCGCATTCAATTTGAATGTTATGTGTGTTTTTCTTTACAAAAGTAGGGAACCTCGAAATGGATCACGCTATATTAACATATTAGAACAAAATATATTTGCGAACTTCCTTTCACAAATAAAATATGTATTCACACCCAAACAAGAGGTTGTTTAAGAAGTTTTCCAAATATATTTTATTTAAAAAAGTTTTTAAAACTTTGCTGATTTTCGAATTTTAGTTTAAATTTTCTTAGATTTTGTGTTATACTTTACCATTAAAAATGTTACTCGTATAAGCACCTTTAGCTTTTGTTTTACAACACTATTTTTTTAGGTTAGGTTAGGGTAGGTTGAATAGAGGAGACTCTTAAACGTCTCATGTCCATGGACATACACATAAGCCAGTGGTTAGGCCTGCTGTGCGCTCCTTATTTATGATTTTTATGTATACCCCACGGGTTACAGATGGGTTAATGCAAATGGACCATTTTGTACCAAATGTAAGCAGTTTTTAACTTTAATACCAGTACATACTTTAAAATTATTAAGTGCAATTTAAGTTGATAGAGATAGAGACAAATATTAGCGTATACCAAATTGTAAGGCAATCGGTTAATCCTTTCGAGAGTTATCGTGCTCACCAGCCAGCAGACTGACATACAGACTCACAGGCAGACAGGCATACGGACGGACGGACATTGCTCAAATGACTTTAAATTACCTAAAACGGATTTCCGCCGAACATACTTCGGTTCTTAGGTCACTCCTTCGATGTGTTACACTTTTGGCTCGTAGCAAATGATATATACCCTCCTCTCTAAGGTGAGGGGATAAATATTACAGCAATTGTTATATGAAATGAAATGCCAAATATTCCACTCCATTTTCGTTTCAAATGTACAAACAATACATTGAAGCAATAAAAATGTATAGAATATTAGAAAAAGAAGTAAAATT
Source organism: Eudasyphora cyanicolor (assembly GCA_963930755.1). Lineage (NCBI taxonomy): Eukaryota > Metazoa > Arthropoda > Insecta > Diptera > Muscidae > Eudasyphora > Eudasyphora cyanicolor. The sequence goes on from OZ005735.1 coordinate 222,259,284, forward strand.
TTCCATATTTAATTTCCAAAAATAGTATTTTGCTCCATCTAACGTAATGAGGTTATCCTAAGTTTACACCTAATAAAACACATTTTTTGCTACTACAGGGTTTTCCAAGGTTGATTGTTAAGGACATTCAAATGTTTTTTATTTAATGTGAAGTACAATCGATACAATAAGTTCTAAATAAAACGTCATTCAAATAGCCTCCACGACTTCTTCTGCAGGATCGAATTCGATGAACCCAATTTTCGAGCACTTTTTCCACAAAATCAAGTCGTATGTCATGAGTGGCACGTTCAATATTGACTTATAAAGCTTGAAGAGAGTCTGGTTTATTTCGAAAGTCCAATGACTTCAAATAACCCCACAAGAAATAGTCTAATGGTGTTAAATCACAACTTCTTGGAGGCCATACAATATCACAATTTCTTGAAATAATCGAATCTCCAAACTTTTCTCGCAACAATTCAATTGTTTCATTTGCTGTGTGGCATGTAGCCACAAGCAGTTAATGGCAAAAAGATAGCTCTTAACGAGAGCTAAAAAATTGCTTATGGGTGCCAAGGGCGTAAGTCGACTGGAAAGTGTTTTTTTTATTTTAAAAAAATTGACAGAATCATTTTCAAATGTGAACGGAAAGTTTATTTTTGCTGTAGCTCCTTAACGGTACGTCGGATCGGGAATCGGTTAATGGCAAAAAGATAGCTCTTAACAAGAGCTAAAATATATAATATAATAACGCCCAAATCCTTAACCTCTCAACTCAACTCAAAGTCTTCAACAATTGCGCTATGAGATAATACATATACGCATACATTTTCTACATATGTAATTATTTATAAATACTTAAATTGCTCCACTGTACAAGCCAGTTGCAAGCTTTTTTAATACAGTTAATAGCACTTTATCCCCAAGGTTAACCACAAACTTTACATTGAATTTGCGAATGAATGTAATGAAATTGCTAAACGTAAATAAAACTAAGTGAATTTCAAAACATTTTTATTGAAATGCGTGTGAAGCATTGTGTTGAGTTCAGTTGATTGAAAAAAAAGTACAATCGCGATATTCCAATTAATATTAAATACGTAGCATCTATTACTCAAACAATTAACAATCAATAAAATGCACAAAATTTTTAATTGGGAGTTTGAGAAGTAACCCAAGCAATTCAGTCTGATGCCATATGACTTTTTTATTTTTTTTATTTTCATTTCATTTTTTTTCCAAATATGTCAGCTTTGAATGAATGTGCAAATATTTGTTTTTAGTTTTGTAAACAGTTTTTATTTGTTCTATCTATCGTTGTGATTTGCAATTTAAATTTGTTTCAATTGTTGCCATATTGAATTATTTGTTTTTCCCTTTTGTTCATTTGTGAATTGTGGAGAAATTGTATTGTACAGTTTACATATGCAATGCAGTTGGAATTCCTTTTTCATAGTATGTATTTGTTTATAAATAAACACAGACTAACATGATTATTTGTCATATGTTTTTATTTTATTAGTTATAAATATACATATTGTTTTTTCGTTTTTTTTTATAAATCATGCATATGTATGTACATTAAAGTGGGGAAATGCTTTAAAATTTTAACATTGAAGTTCTCAGCCAAATGAGCGATTTCACTTATTTAAATTATTTCCAAAATACATTGTTTGATGAACTACTGGCATATGTTGCGTATGCGCAATGTATTTTTTGTTTGTACGTATACGCACGTGAATACTCTGAGGTTAATACTACTGTGCTCGAACTGGATACTTTAAAATTGTAATAGGCAAGTGACCATTTCCCTCATCTGAATATACTGCCAATAAATTTCTATCTCTTGGTTTCGAGATATTCGTTCACAAAATTTGCTAGAAATAAATGTTATAAAATTGGGAGTTGAATTTGAGGAGGAAGGATTTAACGCACTTGATTTGCCGAGAGAACGTCATAAAGACGACATATTTAGCATTATTTCTCCAAAGACATCTTCTCATTTCATCTTCTTACCCCATAAACAAGTAAGAAAGTTTCAGTCGGGTAAACCGTCTAAGGTATACCCTCACTTTGTGAGTAATGTAATATTGAATATTACTCGAATTATTCTGTCAATTTGTGTGGGAGGTACCAGAAGGGGTTTATCAAATACACCTTTTTTTCGCTGAACATTAGATACTTTAAATTCATTGCACTGTGCCGACTTATAAGCATTTATGTGCACTGGTATAAACGTTATGAGACATTAAATTGTGGTATGATTTGGGCATTTTGTGTGGGAGGTACAAAAAGGGGCGTGGCAATAACGCCCATTTTTCACAGGGCTATATACACTATAAAAACATTACACTGTACAAAACTTCAAGTATTTTTATACACTGGTTTTATTGTTACAAGCTGTTAACTTTTGGTGCAAAAAGGTACTTTTGTGTGGGAGGTACCAAAAGGGGCGTGGCAACAACACCCATTTGCCCCTGGACTGTAGGCAATATAAAAGCATAATACTGTACAAAATTTCAAGTATTCTTATACACTGTTATTAATGTTATAAGCTGTTAACTTTTGGTGCAAAATGGTGCATTTGTGTGGGAGGTACCAAAAGGGACGTGGCGACTTCGCCCATTTTTCTCGCGTTGATAACGACTAATAAGCTAATACTATGTGTGGAATTTCAAAAGATTCGAATAAGTAGTATAGCAGTTATTAAAGAATCAATATTTCACAACATTTTAACCCTTTGTGGGGGAGGTACTAGAAGGAGTGGACCAATATGGCCCATCTTCGAACTTAGCCGGAGATACAAAAAAATATTACCACATACCAAATTTGAGGTCAATCGGTTACTCCTTTCGAGAGTTATCGTGCGCACCAGCCAGCAGACAGACAGACAGACAGACGGACGGACATTGCTCATTCGACTTAAAATGACCCAAAACGGATTTCCTCCGAACATACTTGGGGTCTTAGGTCACTCCTTCGACGTGTTACACTTTTTTCCGTAGCAAATGATATATACCCTCGTCACACTAAAGTGAGGGTATAAAAAATTGCCATTAAAACGTATCATGTGTATATGGGCAATTCCACGGTGTCGAACGTGACCGTCGTACACATTCAAAGTGATAAAAAGGCCAAAATGAAACATATTTTAGAATCATCTTTTACATAATCTTATAGATCGTCAATAGTACTATCACTGGCGTTTTACCCTTTTTCAGCCTAAGTATTGATTAGAAAATAAGGACAACAAAACAAGTAAAGACGGATTAAGTTCGGTAATTCCGAATCTTATATACCCTCCTCCATGGATCGCATATGAATGGTTTCGGGTACAAATAAACTCATTATACCAAATTTCAGACCAATTCGTTGAAATTTGAGGTTTTTATGGCGTTTCGAAGACAAATCCAGAGGGAGCTTCGTACAAGGTGGCGCAAAAGTAACCTTTCGATGTTTTTTGTGCCAAAGTCACCGACCGATTATTGGTCAAATAAAGAGTCAGCAATATTACGCGTTCTGGAGCAGTGTAGCGTAACATTGTTTATTAACGTGTATTTCGCATGTGTTTACTACACAAATGTCAACATTAGGCATTAGGGGCCAATCGCAAAATTTATAGCATTTTCTGATAGGAGGATTACTTTTGCGCCACCTGTTATAAGGGCTATATAAAAACATGGACCTATGACTATCATTGTTCGTGTGAAGGATTTCGGGTATATATAAACACCAGTTACCTACTTTCAGACCGATCAGTTGATTTTGTGGTCTCTATGACGTTAAGAAGTCAAATCGGGGAGATGCTATATATGGGGGCTATATCAAAAAATGGACCGATAGTGTCCATTTTCAATCCCAAGTTACCTGTAGCTATAAGAAGATTCTATACCAAATTTCAGTCATCTAGCTCAATTATTATAGCTTAAATACTAGATAAAATAAAAGTGTGTGTCGTGAAGTTTATTTTTTTTCACTTACGGTGTCGAACGTGACAAACGCCTACAAAAAAAAATTCTATACAATTTTTTGAACGGATTTTTTTTGAATGTTGGCATTTTATACAAATTCTAATTGTACCAATAGTTTGATGGACTTGCTTTGAATATTTCTGGTCTACTGACAACTAATGCTTCTTTTCTGTAGTAGAGATAAGCCAAAAATTACCGTTATTTCTCAATCCTTTTGCCTCGACACTTTTATTTAAGATTAATTTTGCTCTTAGAAAGATTGTTTATAATAAGCCTCCTTTTACATAAGCCTCTATTTACGAGGTTAATTTTAAAGAAAGGCGCAATAAAAATGCTTAAATGAACCAAAACTATAATTTGCCACTACGCAATTGCTTTTTTCTTAAAAGGTTGTGTAAATACATGCGAAATTCTTTAATTTTATTTAAATTTGAATATTTTTGTATAATAATAAATTGCCTTAATGTGATTTTAATAGCTTTACTTTTTTTTGATCACGATAGACCTTTTGGTGGAATTACCCATATACTAAGAAATCGTCTTCGATGTTAGTTGGCATCTTAGAAAAAACAAATATTTCTCTAGAAAAATTACTATGGATCCCTTCTCAACACTTCTACATGCAAAGAAAAAAATCGTTACTCCCAAAAGAAAAATTCGACAAACGAAATTTGTTTGCGGTCTATGTTTGGCACAAACGATTTTTGTTTATTCCGAAACCTAAAGAAACGTTTATAGCAAACGGTTAGTGCATTTATCATAAATGATTGATATTTATTGCAAACCCTATGAAAAAATTGTTGCAAACCGTTATTGCGTTTGTCACAAGCTATGCCTGTTATTGCGTTTGTCACAAGCAATGTCTGTTTATCCCAAACCTTATGAAACGTTTGATACAAGCGGTTATCGTGTTTGTCATAACCAATACTTTTTTATCAATAATTGAGAAAGGTCCGTTCCTATTGGTCTTCTTGGAACTTTAGAGAACACATTTTTTAAGCAATTTGGCTGTAATTGTTTAATTTAAAATTTATTTCGGCTAAAATAAATCCTAGAGAAAATTGGGCATATCGGTCCACGTTTTGAAATAACTTCTATATAAAGATACCTCCAGTCTGATTTTTCAACGTTTCAAGTGGCTCCGCAAATTTGTCCCTTTTCCCTCAACATTACACTATACTGCATTTCAAGTAACTGTTATTAGCCAGGAGGAGTGGACCAATATGGCCCTTATTCGAACTTAGACTAACATACAAGAACATTTTACCCCAGGCAAAAGTTGATTTGTATCGATAGTGTTAATATTAGGACTGTGTTTTTTTGGCACAAGGACGATCCCTATTGAAATTGATGAAAATCGGTTGAGGTTTAGATGTATCCCTCATACATATAAACCTCAGATTTGGCATGTAGATACTGTAAACTCTAAATTTTTTCACCGTATATAATAAAACAAAAGTATTTATATTCCTTGCAACAGGAGCAATCATTAAAAATTTTTTTGTAAATCGGTCCACATTTAGATATAGCCTCCATAAATATTTTCTCACCGATTTGTCACATAAAGGGGAGAGTTTCTTATTCCCAAATAAATATGACGTCGGGTCAAAGAAAAAATATTGCGGTTCTCCGCATATCAAATGAAAGCTTGTTTTGTTAAGAGAATATCCTCAAAATATTTCGGCTATATCCTGAACCCCAGTGAGCTAGAGCGATATTGCATATCCTCTAATATTCACGCTATTTTTTTGCAAATATCGGACATCTTGGACAGAACACTAGATACATCAAAGACATTGCACCGTGCATAATAGTAAGTATTTGTGTGCACTGACTCAATGTTATGAGCCATTAAATTTTGGTATAATTTGGCCATTTTGTGTAGGAGGTACCAAATGGGGCACGGCAGTAATGCACATTTTTACTGCAGACAATTTTTTACAAATTATCCCTTTGAAGGAGTGAACCAATGTGGCCGATTTCGAACTTATCCTGAGATAGAAACAAATATTATCACATATCAATTTTATCAGATGGACGTTACTCGTTTCAAGAGTTATCGTGCGCTCCAGCTGGACGGTTATTGCTCAAATGACTTAAAATGTCCCAAAACAGATTTCCGCAGAATATACTTGGGGTCGTTGGTCAATCAAATTCGATTTTGCACTTTATATACGTATATACATACATATATTTAATACAGCTGTGCTCGAAATGAACGCAATATGGGATAAACCTATTTCGAACATCCTGAATATAATGGTAATCAATATTTTCTAGTTTAGCCCTTACTTTCGAGATATTCATTCATAAAGTTTGCTGGGAAATCGTAAAGTTATTAAATCTGAAGTTGAATTTGAAGAGGGTGGCTTGATAATACAAGGTTACGACCAGATAACGATATAGAGAGTAGACTTGGAGCACATTTTCTCAAAAACAATTTAACAGTTTTTAGTTGAATCTAGTCCCTGATGATTTCATATAGCTAAACATAAAAAGGTTCCATCTCATTTGATATGCTTTAGAGAATACACTTTTTATCCGATTTCAGGGAAATTTATGGCATTTATACTTGATTTGCATAACATATCTCCTAACGAAAATTGGGCACATAGGTCTATGTTTTTATGTAGCATGTTAGATGTAAAAGTTTTTAATCGTTGTATAATAATTACATATTATTAACAGCTATAACAATTCTTAGTTATCAGTTTTTTTGGATGACAAACAACACTATGCAACAAAATTTTTGTCGAAGGGATGTGTATAACATTTTATGATATAATAGGGTGTCCTACACGCTGAAAAAAATTCTCTTCTGTAGTATATTGTCCCAAACATAATCTGCAGGAAACATACACATGTTTAGGGAACATTCCAAATATCTAATATTTGACACATACAAAATATTTTATGTTTGGGAGGATGTTGCTTTAAACAAAACTATGTTTTCATCCAAATATTTTTTTATATGGAACTAATATTTTCGAAACAAAGAATAATTTGTATTTAAGTATATTGACAATGTCTCAATGCCTTCATTTAAAGGCTATTTTTTTGTTTTTCAGAAGTTCAAAGTAAAATTTTTTAGAAATTATATATGTATTTTTAAAAAATCTATTAAAATTAAAATCGTATAATCTGTCGTAACTATAAATTTCATTGATAGATTAACAAAGAGTTATAAATTTGAATATTTATAAATTAAAGCCAGTTTTTGTTCTTCCACAAATCCGGGCGTTTTTGGCTGATTGCTTCGAGCAATTTGCGCATAACTTGAAGGTATTATTCTTTATTGGCCGTACTACCATGTGGCAAGAACTCAGAATGCACCACGACCCTGCAATCAAAGAAAACTGTGAGCAAAACCTTTACGTTCGACCGAACTCGGGCGTCCGGCACGCTGTTCGTCCTTCGCATCTTCTCGGCCCTCTAAGAACATTTTGTACCACCGATAAACGTTGCTTTGGTCCAAGGTAGCTTCACCATATGCCACAGTCAACATTTGGAATGTGTCAGCGCACTTTATTTTGTTTTTCACACAAAATTTGATGCAGATTCTTTGATCCATTTTCTGAAATAGATAAAAATCCAAGACAAGTTAAAACACATCCAAGCACAATAGCTGTCAAAAATTAACTAAACATTTAAAATGGCCGACCTTGTCAGCATAAGTAAGGGACATGAGTACCAATATAACGCTACAAAAATATCAAAAATCAAATACACGTAGCCCGCGGAAATTAAAAATTCCTGATATTTTTTGAACACGCCTCGTATATTAAATTAAAGGAAATTATGACAACTACGAATATTAATTATGACACTTTCAAGTGGAAACAGAAGTTTAGTAGCTGTCGTTCAAACTATTAGAAAAAATTTAAATTTTTCTAAAAAAAATCGGTTTTTAAAAAAAATGTTGGCACGATAAAAACTACAACAAATAGAAAAAACAAGTAAAAGCGTTAAGTTCGGCCTGGCCGAAAATTATATATCCTCCACCATGGAGAGCATGTGAATAGTTTCGGGCACAAATAAAGTCATATTACAAAATTTCAGCCCGACTCGTTGAAATTTGTGGTTTTTGTTGCGTGAAAAAGTAAAATCTAGAGGGACCTTTGTATGGGGGTTATATCAAAACATGGACCTATGGCTACGGTTGTTCGTGTATTACCAGTTACCAATTTTCAGCCCCATCAGTTGACATTTGTGGTCTCTATGGCGTTAAGAAGTCAAATCGGACAGATGCTATACATGGGGACTATACCAAATGAGGAACGATATAGCCCATTCTCAACCCCAAGTTACCTGCAGGTATAAGAAGTATCTATACCAAATTCCAGCTAGCTCAAGTATTGTAGATTGTAAAACTGAAACTATAACAAATATTTCTACCAAATTTGATCACCCTAGCTCTATTATCACGGACTGTAGCGTGATTACAACAGACGGACGGACGGACAGACGAACATGGCTAAATCGTCTTAGAATTTTACAACGATTTAGAATATATATACTTTATGGGGTCTCAGATCAATATTTAGAGGTGTTACAAACGGAGTGACAAAATGAATATATCCCCATCCTATGGTGGAGGGTATAAAAATCGGAAAAAATCGTTTCTTCCAATTTTTGAAAACTAGCAATCCAAACGAAGAAAACAATGCTTATTTAACGAAAATCTATGGATGAATGTAGAAATCATAGCACTTTTGGTAGAAATAAGAGAATTTCAACATAATCTGGTTTTTACACCCCCACTATTGTGAACAAGGGTATAAATCAGATGCTGTGGGCCAAACATGTATGGTTTAGGTTTAGGTAAGGGTGGCAGCCGTTTTTTTCAATACAAGCTCACATAGACCAGTTTAGGTTCCTAGTGTTACCACGGGCTGAAATGCCCCTCATCGAAACCAACCTGTTTGATATACAAATTTATCGATAGTGCGAATATCGGTACTGGAAAGATCTGTTAGGCTGCCTAGAAAAGCCGACCCAAGTATGTCCAGTCGTCGTTTACTCAGAGCGGGGCAGTCGCATAGCAAGTGCTCAATGCTCTCCACTTCTTCCTCATCTACACAGTTTCTGCAGAAGTCATTAGAGTCAATACCCAATCTTTTGGCGTGTTCGCCGATCAAGCAGTGTCCCGTAAGAACTGATACTAACGTAGACAATCTTTGCCTCTCTAGTGCGAGGAGATATTTTGATCTTCTCAGGTCATACCTTGGCTACATTTGTCTAGCTACCCTGCAGGTGCCGATTTCTGTCCATCTTTCGTTGGACTGCGCACCAATATATGCAAATTCTTCGAGAATTTGTAATGTCGTCCCTTTCCTAGCAAGTTCATCGGCATTGCAGTTCCCCGGGATATCCCTATGCCCAGGCACCCATATGAGGTGTATATTAAACTGCTCAGCCATCTCGTTAAGAGATCGGTGGCAGTCGAGGGCTGTTTGTTAATTTAGGGATGTTGCCTCCAGCGAATTGATGGCAGTCTGGCTGTCCGAGTAAATGACAACGCCAGTGTTGGTTACTATCAGCCACTTGGCGACTTCCCATAGTGCCATTATTTCGGCTTGATAGACACTGCAGGTATCTGGTAGTCTGTGAGCTATATCCAAACTAAGCTCTGTACAGTGTACTCCGAAGCCAACCTTTTCATCAAGCTTCGAACCATCCGCGTAAAAGTGGAGATGGTTTCTATTACCTGGTATTCTTCCAACCCATTCTTCTCTGGCGGGAATCATAGTGATGTAATTTCTCTCGAAGGTGTACACAGTTGGTATATAGTCCACTCGGTCGGTTACAATAGCACTACACTTTAATATCCTCATGTGACCGTAGTTTTTGTACCTCCACATTGATAGGCAGTTTAATCTTATTGCCGCTTTGGTTGCAACTTCTCTCGCCACAATATTAATCGGCAGTAGGGCTTGTAGAGACTCGGTCGCTGTAGTCCTTAAGGCTGCGCTTATGCTCAGGCAGGCTGTTCTCTGAACCTTTGTTAGTAGGTTGGTGATGGTTAGTTTATCAGTTGCCGTCCACCATACCACAATGCCGCATAGCAGTATAGGACGAACGACTGCTATATATATCCAGTGGACGATTTTAGGAGAGAGGCCCCACCGCGACCCTACAGCCTTTTTGCAGGACTATAAGGCGACGTTGGCCTTCCTTACACGTTCCCATACGTTAAGTCTAACTGACAGTTATCTATCTAGAATTATTCCTAAAAATTTTGCACTTGTAACACTAAGAATATTTGGCGGAAATTCATTTTGAACCATTTTATGTCATTTGAGCCTGTCTCTCGGTCTGTCTGGTTGATGCGCACGATAACTTTCGACAGGATACACCGATTGACTTTAAATTTGATATGAATCAGTATTTTTTTCTATCTCAGGGTAAGGTAAACTATGGATTATGTTGGTCCACTCCTTCGAGTACCTCCCCCACGAAGGGTACACATTTTTTGAAATATTGATTATCCCATAACTTATACACTATTACTCAGAATTATTCAAAATTCAATACATAGTATTAGTTTCTTGGTCTCTATCATCTTGGGAAAAAGATGCCACGCCCCTTTTAATACCTGCAATACAAATGAACCATTTTACACAAGATGTTGACGCCTTATAACTTTGATTGCAATCCATACAAATACTTAACATTTTGTGAAGTGTAATGCCTTTAAACTACTTGCTGTCCCGTAAAAAAATGGGCATTATTGCCACGCCCCTTTTGGTACAAATGGACCATTTTGCACAAAAAGTTAACGGCTTATAACTCCGATTCATGTACATACAAACACTTGAAATTTTGAACAATGTAGTATTTTTATACTACCCAAGGTATGTTAAAAAATGGGCGTGTTTGCCCCGCCCCTTATGATACCTCACAAACAAAATTACCAAAATAAAAAATATGAAAAATATTTTTTTCATAATTTGTGTATATTATTCGACCTCTTTTATTATTAATTAGAATAAATGATTTTTCAAGCTCGAGGTCATTTCATTAGTGATTTATTTATTTATATTTTCACATCGATATTTCGCAATTTTCATGAATTGCATCATCGGGATGTTTCTACAATAAAAACACAAAAAAATACATTTAAATACAAACTTAAAATTAATATCACAGATGGATTGGGTAAACAAATTTAAAACATATAATACTTAAAGCTAAGGTAGCATCACTACCATCGTCTTCTGTTGTAAATATTGCACTGTTTTTTACTTATTGCATTGGGATCTTTGTATGTTTTTTGCTTTGTCTATCAATCCTCTGTAGTTGACTGCGCAGTTGTCAACGTCTGTCTTGAAGTTTATGCGTTTTGTTGTTGGTACATTGAGAATGTGCAGCATTTCTAACGTGTATCGTTTGTTATGTTGTTGTTCGCTCTGTAACACTCGTGCTTTGTCGAAGTTAGGGTGGTGCATTTTGTTAGTACAGTGGCTCACGAGTGCAGTTTTTGGAATCACATTATTGTGTCTTAGTTTTAAAACTGATTTGTGTGCAGATAATCTAGTTTTTAATTTGTTTTTTGTTGTGCCAACATAAAACATGTCACATTTTTCCTTGTCGTTGCCTTCGCATGGAATTTGGTATATAACGTTGGTTTTATCGATTGTGGGAATTTTAGTTTTTGTATTGCTGAACAATTTTTGTAGTGTATTGTGAGATTTGTAGGCGATGTTGAATTTCTCTCTTTTGAACAAATTTGAGTTTTCAATTCTCTCAGATATATTTGGTATGTATACCATTGATTTATATGTTTTAATTTCTTCTGTGTTGACGTTGTGTTTAGTTGTGTTCTTGAAATATTCGGAAATTAATTTTTGTATTAAATTACAAGGGAAATTGTTGTTGTATAATATGTTTTTTATTTTAATTTTGTTACGGTTGTGGAAATCTTTATCACTGATGCTTAATATACGATTAATGAGATTTTTCGCTGTGTTTATTATGATTCTTTTAGGATGTTTTGAGAAGAAGTTTATAATTCTGCCAGAAGCTGTGGGTTTTTGGTACCAATCAATTTTTATACGGTTATCTTGTCTTATTACAACTGTGTCGAGATATGGAAGACTTCCGTCTTGTTCTTGTTCTATGAATGTTTTTATGAAATCCGTTGAGAGATTTTAATGTATCCTCGATTGCACTGTCCCGAATTATCACGAATAGATCGTCAACATACTTAGTCATTAAAGCCGGTTTTGTTGTCAAGTTATCCATACAGGTGTCAAGTAGTTTCTCCATTACAATATCTGCAACAATTGGAGAAGCCGGTGAACCCATTGGTAGGCCTCTTTTTTGTTTGTATATTTTGTCCTCATATTTAAAGTATCTGTTTTCGTTTATGCAGAATTTTAGAATACGTACGAATAGGCTCTTGGTCATATTTGTATATTCTTTTATTTCTTCCCATCTTTCATCTATGATGCTTATCGCCAAGTCTACCGGAATGCTCGGAAAAAGTGAAATTACATCAAAGGATACTAATTTTTCATCGTTATGTATCGTCAAGTCTTTCAGCTTATTCCTAAATTGCACGGAGTCCCTTACATTATATATAGAGTTTTTTGTCAGGTTTTTTAATATATTTACAATATACTTGCATAATTCACCAGATGGGGCATTTATTGAGGAGCATATTGGTCTCAAGGGGTATTCATGGATTTTTGGTAGTCCATAGATCCTTAATAAGACAAGATAACCGTATACAAGTTGATTGGTACCAAAAACCCACAGCTTCTGGCAGAATTATAAACTTCTTCTCAAAACATCCTAAAAGAATCATAATAAACACAGCGAAAAATCTCATTAATCGTATATTAAGCATCAGTGATAAAGATTTCCACAACCGTAACAAAATTAAAATAAAAAACATATTATACAACAACAATTTCCCTTGTAATTTAATACAAAAATTAATTTCCGAATATTTCAAGAACACAACTAAACACAACGTCAACACAGAAGAAATTAAAACATATAAATCAATGGTATACATACCAAATATATCTGAGAGAATTGAAAACTCAAATTTGTTCAAAAGAGAGAAATTCAACATCGCCTACAAATCTCACAATACACTACAAAAATTGTTCAGCAATACAAAAACTAAAATTCCCACAATCGATAAAACCAACGTTATATACCAAATTCCATGCGAAGGCAACGACAAGGAAAAATGTGACATGTTTTATGTTGGCACAACAAAAAACAAATTAAAAACTAGATTATCTGCACACAAATCAGTTTTAAAACTAAGACACAATAATGTGATTCCAAAAACTGCACTCGTGAGCCACTGTACTAACAAAATGCACCACCCTAACTTCGACAAAGCACGAGTGTTACAGAGCGAACAACAACATAACAAACGATACACGTTAGAAATGCTGCACATTCTCAATGTACCAACAACAAAACGCATAAACTTCAAGACAGACGTTGACAACTGCGCAGTCAACTACAGAGGATTGATAGACAAAGCAAAAAACATACAAAGATCCCAATGCAATAAGTAAAAAACAGTGCAACATTTACAACAGAAGACGATGGTAGTGATGCTACCTTAGCTTTAAGTATTATTCATTTTATGTTTTTTACGTGTAAGTGGTCAATCTAAAATATGTTTTAAATTTGTTTACCCAATCCATCTGTGATATTAATTTTAAGTTTGTATTTAAATGTATTTTTTTGTGTTTTTATTGTAGAAACATCCCGATGATGCAATTCATGAAAATTGCGAAATATCGATGTGAAAATATAAATAAATAAATCACTAATGAAATGACCTCGAGTTTGAAAAATCATTTATTCTAATTAAAAATATTTTTTAATATCTTTATTTTTACAATATGGGTCATAATTTACACATTTACTCACATATTTTTTTGAAAATTAACATTGTTTTTTTTATTGTGTGTTTTTTTTTAATTTTTTATGTTTTTTTTAAACGAAAACTCAATTTTTATACCCTACACCACACTGTGGTACAGGGTATTATAACTTTGTGCAGTTGTTTGTAACACCCAAAAGGAGAAGAAATAGACCCATCGTTTATTATACCGATCGACTTAGAATCACTTTCTGAGTTGATTTAGCTATGTCCGTCTGTCTGTCTGTGCATGTATTCTTGTAATCAAAGTATAGGTCGCAATTATGGCCCGATCTCGACGAAACTTTACGCATATATTTTTTTTGGCCCAAGGACGATCCCTGTTGAATTTGGTTAAAATCGGTTCAGATTAAGATATAGCCCCCATATATATGTTAGCCCAGATTTGACATGTAAGCGCTGTAAAAACTTTATTTTATATCCGATCAGTCTGAAATTCGGCAAAAAGAGGTTTCTTATTATATGAATAAACACTGTTAAATTTAGAAATAATCGGTTCAGATTTAGATATAGCCCCCATATATATATATATACGTTACCCCCGATTTGAAGTGTAAGCGCTGTAAAAATGTTATTTTATATCCGATCAGTATGAAATTCGGCAGAATGAGGTTTCTTATAATATGAATGAACACTGTTAAATTTGGAAGACATCGGTTTAGATTTAGATATAGCCCCCATATATACGTTACCCCCGATTTGAAGTGTAAGCGCTGTAAAAATGTTATTTTATATCCGATCTGTATGAAATTTGGCAGAAAGAGGTTCAGAAATCGGTTCAGATTTAGATATAGCCCCCATATAAACGTTCCCCCGATTTGACATGTAAGCGCTGTAAAAATGTTATTTTATATCCGATCAGTGCGAACTTCGGCAAAGAGAGGTTTCCTTCTACATGAAGAAATACTGCCAAATTCGGAGAATATCGGTTCAGATTTAGATATAGCCCCCATATATATGTTACCCCCGATTTGACATGTAAGCGCTGTAGAGACTGTATTTTATGTCCGATCAGTACGAAATTCTACAGAAAGAGGTCTTTTTACATGAATGAATATTTAGGGAAAATCGGTTCAGATTTATATATAACATCCGTATATGTATATGTTCCTCCTGATTTGGTATCAAAGCGCTATAGAAGTTGTACTCTACTTCCGATCATTAAAATTTTCAAGAAATATATTTCTCAATTTAGGAACGAATATTGCTTAATTTAGCGATTATCGGTTCACAATTAGATATATCCACATATATATGTTCTTACCCATTTACCAATTATTCCAAATTATTATCGCAATGACCCTTATCACATTGTTAGGGAGGTGTAGGGTATTATATAGTCGGCCCCGCCCTACTTTCTGCCTTTCCTTACTGGTTTCTTATTGTTTTAACGAGAGTTATTAAACTTCTGTTTCTACATGAATATGATGTTTTCAACATTTCTAGCCCAAATAATTTCCTTTATCCTTTATGGTCCAAATACTAAGGGTACCATCCACGAAAATTGGAATTTTAAAAAAAAAATTAAAAAAAAAACTTTGCTATAAAAAAAAATTGTTTTGGTTTCATAAAATAGGATTCTTCAATCTATAAAACAAAAAAGTTTTTAGGTCTCGGACACCAAAAAAAAATGTTTTTTTTTTGCATAGTGTAATGGGTGAAGGTTTTATACAGTCGACCTTGCTTGAATGTAATTACAGGTTGTAAAGAAATATGTGCATCAAAATTATGCAAAATTTCTGGGTGAAGAAACGTTCATTGCTTGATACGCCCTAGCTCAAACTCGACCATCATGACCACATTAATTTGAATTATTTTTTTTTTACCAAATGTGGTTTAATAAAGTGCAATATCATAATATGTACCCATTTATAATGATACTGCGTTTATTATTTATTTTGTCTTTTAAACAATTGGTAAATATTTTTGGGAGTCTATTGTAATGGGTAGTTTTTGCCATATTTCAATTATTTCAATTTATTCCTTAAAAACTGCAAAAATCAATTATAATCTATTTGTATGATATGTAAGAGTATGTATAAATTATACATCTGGTTCAAATTTTTTATGAATATTTATATTTGTCTGCATAAGTAAACATTGTCAATATGTTATCATTTGGTATTGGTGGTATTTAGATATTTGTGAAAAATAAATGGAAATAAAGTGTATATTAAGGCGGTTCTTAAATATGATAGTAGGCATATTTTAAAACATTTAGAAAGAACATTTTTTGCAAAACTTAAAAAAAACTCTCTAAAGGAGTCACGGATTGAATTCAAATTTGGCATGTGATAATATTTTTTTCTATCTCTGACTAAGTACGAAGATGGGGCTTATTGGCCCACTCCTTCTAGTACTTCCCTGACAAAAGGTTAAAATTTAGGGGATATTGATTCCCTAATAACTTTTATAATACTTATCTGAAGCCTCTGAAATCCCACAAATAGTAATAGTTTATCTGTCGCTATCTTCTTGAGAAAAATGCGTGAAGTGGCTAGTGCCGCCCCCACTCAAATAGATAGATTCATTCGAACACAACATTCCCGTAACTTCTGCAGCAATCATGTACAAGGTATGTTCAAAAAATATTTGTATTTTTTCAAAAAGTATTTATTTATTCATGAATATCTATTTTGTCCCCTTCAAAGTAATTCCCCTCGGATATAATACACTTCTGCCAAAAGTTTTTTCCAATACTCGAAGCACCTCAAATAATCATTTTTTGTGATCTTGTTCAGCTCCTCCTTCGATGCCGTCTTTATCTCCTCAATCGTGGCGTAGCGTCGTCCTTTCATGGGCCTTTTCAGTTTTGGGAACAAAAAATAGTCACAGGGGGCTAGGTCAGGGGAATACGGAGGCTGCGGCACCATTACTGTGTTGTTTTTGGCCAAATATTCGCGCACAAGCAACGATGTGTGTGTAGGGACGTTATCATGGTGCAAAAGCCAGTTTTTGTTCTTCGACAAATCCGGGCGTTTTTGGCGGATAGCTTCGCGCAATTTGCGCATAACTTGCAGGTAATATTCTTTATTGACCGTACTACCCTGTGGCAAGAACTCATAATGCACCACGCCCCTGTAATCAAAGAAAACTGTGAGCAAAAAAAACGGGCGTCCGGGACGCTGTTCGTCCTTCGCATCTTCTCGGCCCTCTAAGAACATTTTGTACCACCGATAAACGTTGCTTTGGTCCAAGGTGCCACAGTCAACATTCGGAATACGTCAACGCACTTTATTTTGTTTTTCACACCAAATTTGATGCAGATCAAAATGGCCGACCTTGTCAGCATAAGTAAGGGACATGAGTACCAATATAACGCTACAAAAATATCAAAAACCAAATACACGTCTCCCACGGAAATTAAAAATTCCCGATATTTTTTTAACATACCTCGTAAATGCTTTCATAATTTATATTTTAGACAACATTTCCAACGACAACAGATTGGCAAAGAATGGAAAATATTGTTCAACATTTTGTCATCACCTTACCTTACTCAGAACGTGTGGGTATACCTTAGCCGGTTTACCCTACAGGAATTTTCTAACTTGTCTGTCCCGTCTGTGATTTCAATGATGGTAGTCTGACAAAGAATGAGCAAATTATTCCTCCATTCTGTCATCGCCCGCAGAAACTACCAAATTCATATTACATTTCTCACTAAACAAGTATATACTTTATTCGGTTTATTCGACTGAATTTTTTTTACTTATTTATTTAATATTCACCCCTCCAATTACTTTATTTCCTGAACATTTTCTCCGTTTCGCTAGCTATTTTCAATTGTTCTCTTTCAGTATAAATATAAACAAAAAAAACTCTAAGAAATTTGAAAACTTTATTAGCGTATACTTACCCCATTATAAGGTGATCCGTGAAAGCTTAACAATCGACACAGCAATTCGTGCAAAATAGTTAGTGGCGCCTCCAGGTGATGATGGAAGTGCCGGGGTTAGTATTGGTATTAGTGGCAATGGTTGCGTAGTTGTATGGCTGATGATGGTGGCGGAGAGACGGAAGTCCTACCCTTTTGCTGAACTCCACTCTGACTCTGACAGTTATTGAAATCGGTGGTTTTGATGTATGAGCGGAGGTGGAGCTCGAGCAGGATTATGAGAATGCGGGGCCGCATTCACATTCGCAATTGCATTCACGTAATGGCTGATTAGATACTGCTCGCACTGTGCTTTGCCACGGGATCTCGTTTAAAGCGATTCTCCGGAATAGCTAGCCCCCTGCCGTTGCATTGAACAGCAATGCATTCCATTCCATTCCATTTGGTGCATTGTTGGCTATGATAGCGGCTTTCAGCTTGACGCTATCAAGCGCGCGGGAGAAAATTTGCAAGCCATCATGATGAGTATTGGCAGCAACCGGAAGATCCTGTCTGCATGGCCTCCGGATGTTCAACTGAAATAATAATAAGTCGAAGTTATTTCAACATTTTTGTGTGTTAACGTCCTTAATAGT
This sequence comes from Eudasyphora cyanicolor, assembly GCA_963930755.1. Classification (NCBI taxonomy): domain Eukaryota; kingdom Metazoa; phylum Arthropoda; class Insecta; order Diptera; family Muscidae; genus Eudasyphora; species Eudasyphora cyanicolor. The sequence continues at coordinate 222,277,626 of OZ005735.1, forward strand.
CAACTGTGCTCGCCGGCAAAACTGCCGGAACACATTTATAGATACGAGTACTTGGCAAAGCAATCAATGAGGAAATTTGCAGCAAAAAGAAAACGAATGAATGAATGAAAAACGAATATGTATCTGTACTGCAGTTAGTCGATGTTCGAATGGTCAATTTAACATTAAAGTCAATAAACTTTTACTATTGCACTTTAGTTTAATTTGCTAATCAAAATGCTTGAATAATGAGTTTTCAACAACACTCGAGTGTGCAAAAACGGGAAATGAAGGGTTTGCTGGGATACTGCGATTCGAAATTTATTGTGATGCTGAAAATGTGTTTATTTTATTGCAATAGGGGAAATATTCGCAATGAATTTTAGTCAAATTAAGCTTCAGCTATGATGTTAATGGCCTATTAAACTAAAACGGGTTGTTGATGAAAAAAAATATAATTCATCAATACACATAATCTCACAAATTTGTAGAGTTCTACAATTTGTAGAGGCCATTACTCCAATGAAAGCCATAATACGACCAACATCTTAATTATTGCTATTCGCTTAGAATGGAACAAAGAACCATAGGTTTACCCTCAATGATATTATCCACCATCAAGGCGGCTTCGTTCTATAACATTATAACACTATGAACAATTTTATTTTTTGTGTCCGAGATCTAAAAACTTTTTTTAAATAGATTAAGGCATACTATTTTATGAAGCCAAAAAAAAAAACATTTTTTCTAAAATTCCAATTTTCATGGAAGTCACATTTAGTATTTGGACCCTATTTTTTAAAGGGTTATTCAATAAGAGTGATATGATTTCTTTGAAAAAAAAAACACACTTATTGTTACGGAAATTCAAAACTTTTTTATTTAATGTGAAGTACCAGCGATGCAATAAGTTCTAAATAAAACGTCATTCAAATGGCCTCCACGATTTCTTCAGCAGGGACGAATTCGATGAACCCAATTTTCAAGCACTTTTTCCACTAAATCAAGACGTATGTCATGAATGGCACGTTCAATATTGACTTGTAAAGCTTGAAGAAAGTCTGATTTATTTTGAAAGACCAATGACTTCCAATAACCTCATAAGAAATAGTCTAATGGTGTTAAATTACAACTTCTTGGAGGCCATTCAATATCATAATTTCTTGAAATAATCAAATCTCCTAACTTTTCTCGCAACAATTCAATTGTTTCATTTGCTGTGTGGCACGTAGCTACAATCGGTCAATGGGAAAAATATAGATCTCAACGAGAGCTAAAATATTGCTCACGGGTGTCAAGGTCGCAGGTCGACTGGAACGAGTTTTTTTGGATTTTTAAAAGAAATGGACTAAGCATAATTTTCAAATGTGAACTGGAAGTTTATTGCTCTAGCTCCTTAACGGTACGTCGGATCGGGAATCATTTAATGGCAAAAAGTTAGCACTTAACGAGAGCTTAAATATTGCTCATGGGTGTCAAGGTCGTAGGTCGACTGCAAAGTGTTTTTTTTTTTGGATTTAAAAAAAAATGGACTTAGCGCACTTAAAGTTGCAATTGGAGAACGATTATTTTGATAATAAAACTGATTATTTTGTAAACGTTGTTATTGCATATAACTCTCTATGATGAAATTGTAAACACTACTGAATACAATGAAAAACAAATGACAGATCATGACATACATATTACAAATGGCCGAAACGTCACTTCAAAATCATATCATCCCTATTGGAAACCCCATTTTAAGCTCGATAAAGCCGGGACGCCATTTATATTAAAGGAAATTATAAGGGCTAGAAATGTTGAAAACATCAGTTTAACGAAGAAAAGGAAGTTCAGCAACTGTCGTCAAATCAATTTGATTTTTATCCCCTCACCTTAGAGAGGACGGTATATATCGTTTGCTACGAGCCAAAAGTGTAACACATCGAAGGAGTGACCTATGACCCTAAGTATGTTCGCCGGAAATCCGTTTTGGGTCATTTTAAGTCATTTGAGCAATGTCCGTCCGTCCGTCTGTCTGTCTGTGTGTCTGTCTGCTGGCTGGTGCGCACAATAATTCTCGAAAGGAATAGCCGATTGACTTCAAATTTGGTATGCGGTAATATTTTGTTCTATCTCCGGCTAAGTTCGAAGATGGGCCATATTGGTCCACTCCTTCTAGTACCTCCCCCACAAAGGGTTAACTGTGAATTTCCCCAAGGAAAATGGGCAAAGTGGCCACTCCCACACAAATGGACCATTTTGAACCAAAAGTAACCAGCTTATAACATTAATACCAGTGCATAATAATACTTGAAATTTGGTACAGTATAATGTGTTTATAGCAACAAGAGTCCAGATAAAAATGGACGTTATTGGCACGTCCCTTTTGGTACCTCCCACACAAATGGACCATTTTACACCAAAAGTGTACAGCTTATAACTTTAATAACAGTGCATATAAATGCTTGCAATTTTGTACAGTGTAATGCTTTTCTAGTATCTAGAGTCCAGCGAAAAGTGACCGTTATTGGAACGCCCGTTTTGGTACCTCCCACACAAATGGACCATTTTGTACCAAATTACGAATAAAGCGTAAAGAACTATATTTACAATTTTGGTGTCTTTGGCGACTCCCACTGAAATTTTCCAGCAAACATTTTCGTAAAATACTTTAGTCCTTAAATGTCTGTTTCTAAAGGACTTTCTTGACTTTTTTCGAAAAAATGGCCAAATTGACCTATTAAGAGGGGCGGTAGAGGGTTAAGATCTTCCACAAAAATGATCCTCATAAAATTCCGCTACATAACTCTGACAATAAGAAATCTCTCATACATTAACTTATAGCATTTTTTTCATAATAGCATAATGCTACCTTCGACCAAAAAAAGAAAACTTTGACCAGCTGGACCATAAGTTTGTTGTACAAAAATTATCTACTTAGCTTGCCCTTTCAGAATTATACAGTCGCTATTCTGTTCCAAAAATGCTGTTGGACAGTGTAATTTAATAAAATTAAAAAGAAATTACGAATATATTTTTGGGACTCAAGGTGAGGGGATTCATAAATCGGTTTACCCGACTGAACTTTCTTACTTGTTTTTTTTTTCAAAAAAATAATTTTTGCTGGCACAAAAATATCCATAAAAAAATAGAAAAAAATCGCAAACAAATTGTTTGCGAATTTCTTGAAAGCTGTCATCCTACTGAAGAAAACAATGTCTAGTTGCAAAATATCTATGAAATTATGACCCATATTGTAAGAATAGGGAAATTAAAAAAAAATTGTTTTTCATATTTTTTATTTTGGCAATTTTATTTGGGAGTTACCAAGCAATACACTTCAGAAAATTGCAAGTATTTGTATGGACTGGAATCAATGTTATAAGCTGTTAACTTTTTGTGCAAACGGCTCATTTGTATGGGAGGTACCAAAACGGGCGTGGCAACTTCGCCCATTTTTCTCAAGATGATAGCGACCATGAAACTAAACTATGTGTAGAATAACCAAAGATTCCGAATAATAGTATAGAAGTTATGATTTAATCAATATTGCACTAAATTTGAACCATTTGTGGGTTAGGCACTCAAAGGAGTGGACCAACATAGTCCATCTCTGACCTTAGGCCATCTTTGAGATAGAAAAAAATATTGACACATACCAAATTTGAACTCAATCGGTTAATCTTGTCGAAAGTTATCGTGCGCACCAATCAGACAGACAGACGGACATTTCTAAAATGACTTAAAATGACCCAAAATGCATTTCCACCAAATATGCTTGGGGTCTCTGAGGGCACTCTGTCGACATGTTTTACTCTTGATCTGCAGCATCTGATATATACCCTTGTTTACAATAGTTCTCTTATTTCTACCAAATGTGCTCTAATTTCTACATTTATTCATAGATTTTCTTCAAATATGCATTGTTTTCTTTGTTAGCATAAATAAGAGCTTCCAAAAATTGGAACAAACTATTTTTTTGCATTTTTTCTATTTTTTATGGTTTTTGTTTCGTGCCAGTAAAAAACGATTTTTTTGAACAAATCAAATTTTACCTAATTATTTTAACGATGTTTCCACGTGATAGTGCCATTACTAACATTAGTAGTCCTCATAATTTTTTTTCGTTTAAAGTATATCGGGCCTTTATGAGTGTATAATAGGTGGTTAAATTGTACGGGCCGATGTTGAATGTGAACCACACCTGAACGTCTAGTTTTTCTCTGCATTTCATTTGACATTTCTCAATTTCAGACTAACTCAATTTGAACCATGGAAAGATACGCAATCGAGCAACGCGTTAAAGTTTTTTAAGCCTTCTACGAAAATGGGTGTTCAAATCAAAATGCTTTTCGTGCACTTCGAATGTGTCCACAATCGGGAATATTGTGCTCAAATTTCAAAAAACCGGGTCTGCAGGAAATGTGAAAACACCTGTGAATGCTCGCCCAGTTCGTTTGGTGCGGCTTATTTGGCTGGCGACGTCATCGGGCCATACTTCTTCGAAATGAGGTCGGTCAGGCAGTTACTGCGAATGGTGATCGCTATCGTGAGGTGATACCAACTTTTTATGGCCCGAATTTGGAAGATATGGATGTGGACTATATATGGTTTCAACAGGATTTGCCACACAGCTAACGAAACAATGGCTCTTTTGCGCAACAAATTTAATGGCCGTGTTATCTCACGTCGTGGCGATGTCAATTGGTCGCCAAGATCATGTGATTTGACACCGGTGGCTTCTTTCTTCTTCTTGATACAGGATGAGATAATTCGGCATAGAACCTCAATTATGCGTCATCGAAAATTTGGACCATCGGATGGAGGTGTGCCGCAGAGGTCGCGGCGGCCATTTGGCCGATATTTTGTTCCATACATAATTGAACCATACCATTATTATCATAATAAAAAGAAATGACAATAATTTCCTAAATAATTTGTGTTTTATTCAAAATCAACATCGGCCCTTAAAATTTAACTACCCTTTACTTCAAAACAAGTAAGAAAGTTCAGTCAGGTAAACCGACTTATGATTCCCTCACCTGGAGTCCCTAAAAATATTCGTAAATTTAATCATTTTTATACCCTACACCACACTGTGGTACAGGGTATTATGACTTTGTGCATTTGTTTGTAACACCCAAAAGGAGAAGAGATATATCCATTGTTTATTATACCGATCGATTTGTAATCACTTTCTGAGTCGATTTAGCTAGGTCCGTCTGTCTGTCCGTCTGTCTGTAGATGTATTCTTGTAGTCAAAGTACAGGTCGCAATTATGGCCCGATCTTGACGAAACTTTACAAATATCTTTTTTTTGGCCCAAGGACGATCCCTATTTAATTTGGTTAAAATCGGTTCAGATTTGGATATAGTCCCCATACATATGTTAGCCCCGATTTGACATGTAAGCGCTGTAAAAACTTTATTTTATATCCGATCAGTATGAAATTCAGCAGAAAGATGTCTATTATTATATAAATGAACACTGTTAAATTTGGAGAAAATCGGTTCAGATTTAGATATAGCCCCCATATATATGTTACCACCGATTTGACATGTAAGCGCTGAAGAGACTGTATTTTATATCCGATTAGTACGAAATTCTACAGAAAGAGGTCTTTTTACATGAATGAGTATTCAGGGAAAATCGGTTCAGATTTATATATAACCTCCATATATAGGTTCCCCCTGATTTGGTATCAAAGCGCTATAGAAGTTGTACTTTACTTCCGATCATTGCAAAAATTGGCAGAAAGATGATTCTCAATTTAGGAACGAATATTGCTTAATTTAGCGATTATCGGCTCAGAATTAGATAATATATTCCTGGCTACTTACCAATTATTCCAAATTATTATCGCAATGTCGTATATAGTATATAGTCGGCCCCGCCCGACTTTCTGCCTTTCCTTACTGGTTTTGTTTTAATTAAATTATTATCAATTAAAATTGCATTTAATAACTTCAAAGTATGTACTGGTATTGAAGTTAAAAGCTGTTTACTTTTGGTACAAAATGGTCCATTGGTGTAAGTGGTACCAAAAGGGGCGTACCAATAACGGTCACTTTTCTCTGGTCTCTTGATACTATAAAAGCATTACACCGTACAACATTTCAAGTAATTGTTTTCACTGGTATTAGTGTTAAAATCTGTTAACTTTTGGTACAAAATGGTCCATTGGTGTGAGAGGTACCACAAGGGGCGTACCAATAACGCCCACTTGTCTGTGGGCTCTAGGTAATATAAAAGCATTACACTGTTCAAAATGTCGAGTATTTATGTGCACTGGTATTAAAGTTTTAAGCTGTTTACTTGTGGTGTAAACTGGACCATTTGTGTGGGAGGTACCAAAAGGGGCGTGCCAATAACGGCTAATTTTCTCTGGAATCTAAGTACCATGAAAGTATTACACTGTACAACATTTAAAGTATTTGTATGAACTGATATTAAATCCATAAGCAGCAGTGCAAATTGACCCATTCGTGTGAGAGGTACCAAAAAGGGAGTGGCCACGTCGCCCATTTTTCTTGGCGAGTTTTCGACTAGCAAACTAATACTATGTGTGAAATCTCAGAAGATTAGAGTAAGTAGTATAGAAGGTAATAAAGAATCAATATTTCACTAAAAGTTAACCCTTTGTGGGGGAGGTTCTAGATGGAGAGGACCAATATGGCCCATCTTCGTACTTAGCCGGAGATAGAGAAAAATATTACCGCATACCAAATTTGAAATCAATCGTTTACTCCTTTCGAGAGTTATCGTGAGCACCAACCAGCAGACAGACACACAGACAGACAGACAGACGGACGGACATCGCTCAAATGAGCCAAAACGGATTTCCGACGAACATACTTAGGGTCTTAGGTCAATCCTTCGATGTGTTACACTTTTGATGATATATACCCTCCTCGCTAAGGTGAGGGGATAATAATGGTCTAAATACTAAAAACACCTTCCAAGAAAATGGAAATTTAACAGACAATTTTTTAAAAAAAAACGTACCATAACATTTTTTTAAAATATTTTTTTTTTTTGCATAGTTTAACCTTTGTTCCATGTAATTCGAAATGCTCAAAGACATTTTGCCAAATAAACAAAGCCAGTCTAGAGTATACGTTTCTTCCCCACTTATTGACAGATACAAATTACTATATGCTAAATATTTTGAATATTTTACTATGCATATTTTACAAATTGAAGCCACGTTTTTCAACAAACAACAATTATTCTTAGACAGTCTCCAGTTTGACAAACAGACACGAAAATCACAATCTTGTAAAACAGGCCATTTTCATTTGTCTGGCTAAGCAATGATTATGATAATTTTTTTATCACAACAGACATAGCAACATAATGCTCTAGACCTTGATCTAAATTCAAACGCTGAAAAATAGTACCATATAATAAAGACAAAATTATTTATTTCACTACCATTAATCATTTGCCAAATTTGTCTGTTCCAAAAGAAGCCACAAGAAAGCCAAAAGCAAAGTCCGAGAAAGCAAACATTTATTATCCGTTTAAGAAAAAAAGTGAATATGATTTTGTTTCGTGTCTCACGGTGACAAAGTATTTGCATGTCAACAGACTGTGAAACTTTGTTCGTGCAGTTTTAAGCAACAAATCGTAAAAATATTGCTTAAGAAAACCCCATTGACATAGTCAACTTCCTGGCCAGGTTTCCGATAAGATTCCCGAGCACTCCTGCCACTACAATACAATGTCTGTAATGTATGGACGGACAGGCAGATGGATGGCCAACAACAGAATGGTGTATTGCAGTGACATGCAATTTTATTTCAAGCTATTTTGCCTCCTCGAGAAACAATCTTATCTTTTGAGGAAAATCTAAAAGAAAATTTCTTTTGTGAAGTCGTTCGTCGCTCGTTCGTTCATACATTTAACATGTCATTTGATATTTATAAGCCACATATTGGAAATTATGGCTCTAACTCCTTATCACATATACTGAGATAGTCGCCGACAGAGGGTCTTACATATGAATCATTCCATGACAAAGCGTGCAGAAAACTGCAGCCGAATATGTGATTTTGCATAAAGTTTACGAAAACATTTCAAAACTATGTACTTACATATATACTACCACTTTCGAAACAACTGTTTTGGAATTTCGAAAACGATTACAAAGAAAATGTGCGCGTTGTTTGAAGATTTATTTCCGAGCTTAAGACAAAATTTTTCATATACCATAAATGGGAATTGAAAAGAAGAGACCAAAATAAGGGTCCAATATGCCACATATGTATTTGTATATGAAAAAAAATCTACTATCTACAGAAACCTGTTTACACCCGTGCAACATCCTTCACAGATTTTCGAGATATCTGCAGTTTAAAACTGCTATATGATACCCTTCACCACAAAGATAGACCAGAATAAGGGAATACTGGGAAAATTCAATAGTGTCGGTTATACAATCCGTACATCCAGATCTGAATCGATCATACTCAAAATTAAATACTGGCTGATCTTAACATCTGTCAAGTTGGCTAGCTCTACAAATGTCCCCAAATGAGAGCCTTGACAAGTATGCCGCCTTCTGGAGAGAGCGGGGTACAGAAACATAAGATGTTTTACTGATACAATAAGTGCGACGTCCGGTATCCATAACGACAGCATGGTGTTGGTTCGTTAGGATTTAGGCAGGGCCACATCTTCTTGGAATGCTTGCAGTTCCTGACCAGTGAATACCTGTCATTTGGCGCCATAAGAAGGTCTCTAATGGAATATCCATTATTGCAGTTACCCTGGAGCATGTTAGGCAGTTTCTACTCTTCCAAGTTTATCCAATTTTCAGTTCTCTGGTAGGTTAGTTTAGAGTGGCAGCCGAAGTTACCTGTTCACATAAACCAAATGAGGTCCTACCACGGGGGCAGTTGTCTCACATCGGAACCAATCAGTTTGACACATCAGTTATCAGTAATAGGAATATCGATACCGGACAGATCTGTCAGACTCCTTAGAAAGGCCGGCCCACATTTATTCAGATGTTGATTCCTCAATGCGGAAGAACAGTTGCTCAAAGCAGGTTCTCAATGCCTTTCATTTCTTCTTCATTCTGCAGATGTCAATGAACTCAATTCCCAACTTTGTGGCGTGTATAGTACGAGGATATATTTTGACCTTCTGAAGTCATATCAGGAACCAATTTTTGTCAATCTCTCGTTGAACAACCTAACTGCCTCTTGCGTCTTTTGTGACGGGAATTTCAATAATCTCAAGGAGACAAGTACAACAGTTGATACCTTATATCTCGTACTGCAAAGAACTAGTTCTATATTGGTCTGGCTCCCACCAATACATGAACCGGCTGTTGTCGGAAATTTCCTCTGGAATTTCCCTCTAACCGCTTTTGCCACATCATCCGACCCCTTGTGGCGTTCCACTACTGACAAATCATTGAGGCCATTTCATTCTAAACTGGTTGAAAAGCGTCTCTTTATCAAAAGAATTAAAATTAATCTGCATACTCCTTATTAGAAGACCAGTTCAGTTATCTACTCCTTAGAAGATTACCAGTTGGCTTGTATTCTTCATAGTAGACGACCAGTTGGGTTATCTACTCCTTAGTAGAAGACCAGTTCTTAGTGGGATTATCTACTCCGTATTAGATAAACGTTTAGGTTATCTACTCCTTTGTAGAGCTGCCAATTGCGATATATTCCTCTTAGTAGGGTTATCTACTCCTTAGTAGAGAAGCATTTGGGTTATCCACTCCTTATTAGATAAAGGTTTGGGTTATCTACTCCTTAGTAGAGGAGAGCAGTTTGGTTATCTACTCCGTATTGGATAAACATTTGGGTTATCAACTCCTGAGTAGAGGACCAGTTGGGTTATGTTCTTCTTAGTATCCCTAGTGGACGAGCAGTTAGGTTATCTAATCCCTAGTAGACTAGAAATTACATACCTTTTAGTAGAGGAGCAGTTGGGTTATCCACTCCGTAGTAGAATACCAGTTGAGTTATCTACTCCTTAGTAGAGGAGCAGTTGGGTTATCTACTCCTTAGTAGGGGACCAGTTGGGTTATCTACTCCATAGTAGGGGACCACTTGGGTTGTATTATTCTTAGTAGGCAACCAGTTGGATATATTCTACATAGCAGACAACCAGTTGGGTTATCTACTCCTTAGTAGAATACCAGTAGGGTTATCTACTCCGTAGTAGGGAACCAGTTGGGTTATACTCTTCTCAGTAGACGTCCAGTTGGGTTATCTACTCCTTAGTAGGGGACTAGTTGGGTTATCTACTCCTTAGTAGGGGACCAACAGGTCTTCTACTCCTTAGTAGAGTATCAGTTAGGTTGTCTACTCGTTAGAAGATAAGCAGTTGTTTATTTGCTCCATAGTATAGTAGCAGTTATCCACTCCGTAGTAGAATACCAGTTGTGTTATATACTCCTTAGTAGAGGAGCAGTTGGGTTATATTATTCTTTGTAGAGGACCAGTTGGGTTATCTACACCTTAGTAGATAAGCAGTTGGGTCATCTAATCCTTAGTAAAGGAGCAGTTGAGTTATATACTTATTAGTAGACCAGTTGGGTTATCTACTCCTTAGTAGATTACCTGTTGGGTTGTATTCTTCTTAGTAGACAAGCAGATGGATATATTCTCCATAGTAGACAACCAGTTAGGTTATCTACTCCTTAGTAGAATAGCAGTAGGGTTATCAAGTCCTTAGTAGGGAAACATTTGGGTTATCTACTTCATAGTAGGGGACCAGATGGGTTACCTACTCCTTAGTAGCGGACCAGTTGGGTTATCTATTCCTTATAGGGGACCATTTAGCTTATCTACTCCTTAGAAGACGACCAACAGGTCTTCTACTCCTTAGTAGAGTAGCAGTTAGGTTGCCTACTCCCTAGAAGAGGAGCAGTTGATTTATCTACTCCTTAGTATAGTAGCAGCTTGGTTATCTACTAGTAGAGGAGCAGTTGGGTTATCTAATCCTTAGTAGAATACCAGTTGGGTTATCTACTCCTTAGTAGGGGACCAGTTGGTTAATCTACTCCTTAGTAGAGACTGGTTGAGTAATTTACTTTTTAGTAGACGACCATCTGGTCTTCTACTCCTAGTAGAGTAGCAGTAGGGTTGTCAGTTGGATTATCTACTCCTTAGTAGAGGGGCAGTTGAGTTATCTACTTATTAGTAGTTCAATTCTTCTTAGTAGAGGACCAGTTGGGATAGTTACTCCGTAGTAGAAGAGCTGTTGGGTTATCAACTTATTTTTTGGCAGAGGACCGGTTGGGTTATATTCTTTTTAGTAGACGACCATTTGGTTTATCTACTCCTTAGTTAAGAACCAGTTGGTTCATATTCTTCTTAGTAGGATTACCTACTCCTTAGTAAAGGAGCAGTTGGTTTATCTACTCTTTATTATAGAAATGTTTGGGTTATCTACTGTTGAGTAGACGACCATTTGGGTTATCTACTCTTTATTAGAGGTCCGCTAGTTTAACAATTCCTTAATAGACTACCAGTTGCGAACGTTTTTGTGACCTCAAACATTATATTTTATTCCATATATTGTACTACAAAAAGTCCCACATGCCAATAACGCCCACTTTTCTCTGGACTCTAGGTATTATAAAAGCATTACAGTTGATTTATCTACTCCTTAGTATAGTAGCAGTTGGGTTATCTACTTCTTAGTAGAGGAGTAGTTTAGTTATCTACTTATTGGTATAGGACCAGTTGGGTTCAATTCTTCTTAGTAGAGGACCAGTTGGGATAGTTACTCCGAGCTGTTGGGTTATCTACTTTTTGGCAGAGGACCGGTTGGGTTGTATTCTTCTTAGTAGACGATCAGTTGGTTTATCTACTCCTTAGTTAAGAACTAGCTGGTTCATATTCTTCTTAGTAGGATTATCTACTCCTTAGTATAGGAGCAGTTGGGTTATCTACTCTTTATTATAGAAATGTTTGGGTTATCTACTGTTGAGTAGACGACCATTTGGGTTATCTACTTTTTGTTAGAGGCCCGCTAGTTTAACAATTCCTTAATAGACTACCAGTTGCGAACGTTTTTGTGACCTCAACCTTATATTTTATTCCATATGTTGTACTACAAAAAGTCCCACATGCCAATAACGCCCACTTTTCTCTGGACTCTAGGAATTATAAAAGCATTAGAGTTGATTTATCTACTCCCTAGTATATTAGCAGTTGATTTATCTACTCCTTAGTATAGTAGCAGTTGGGTTATCTGCTCCTTAGTAGAGGAGCAGTTGGGTTATCTAATCCTTAGTAGAATACCAGTTGGGTTATCTACTCCTTAGTAGGGGACCGGTTGGGTTATCTACTCCTTAGTAGGTGACTGGTTGGGTAATCTTCTTTTTAGTAGACGACCATCAGGTCTTCTCCTAGTAGAGTACCAGTCGGGTTGTCAGTTGGATTATCTACTACTTAGTAGAGGAGCAGTTGAGTTATTTACTTATTAGTATAGGACCAGTTGGGTTCAATTCTTCTTGGTAGAGGACCAGTTGGGATAGTTACTTCGTAGTAGAAGAGCTGTTCTGTTATCTACTTTTTGGCAGAGGACCGGTTGGGTTGTATTCCTCTTAGTAGACGATCAGTTGGTTTATCTACTCCTTAGTTAAGAACCAGCTGGTTCATATTCTTCTTAGTAGGATTATCTACTCCTTGGTATAGCAGCAGTTGGGTTATCTACTCTTTATTATAGAAATGTTTGGGTTATCTACTGTTTAGTAAAGGAACATATGGGTTATCTACTCTGTATTAGAGGCCCGCTAGTTTAACAATTCCTTAATAGACTACAAGTTAGGAACGTTTTTGTGACCTCAAACCTTATATTATATTCCATATGTTGTACTACAAAATCTCCCACATGCCAATAACGCCCACTTTTCTCTGGACTCTAGGAATTATAAAAGCATTAGAGTTGATTTATCTACTCCCTAGTATATTAGCAGTTGATTTATCTACTCCTTAGTATAGTAGCAGTTGGGTTATCTGCTCCTTAGTAGAGGAGCAGTTGGGTTATCTAATCCTTAGTAGAATACCAGTTGGGTTATCTACTCCTTAGTAGGGGACCGGTTGGGTTATCTACTCCTTAGTAGGTGACTGGTTGGGTAATCTTCTTTTTAGTAGACGACCATCAGGTCTTCTCCTAGTAGAGTACCAGTCGGGTTGTCAGTTGGATTATCTACTACTTAGTAGAGGAGCAGTTGAGTTATTTACTTATTAGTATAGGACCAGTTGGGTTCAATTCTTCTTAGTAGAGGACCAGTTGGGATAGTTACTTCGTAGTAGAAGAGCTGTTCTGTTATCTACTTTTTGGCAGAGGACCGGTTGGGTTGTATTCCTCTTAGTAGACGATCAGTTGGTTTATCTACTCCTTAGTTAAGAACCAGCTGGTTCATATTCTTCTTAGTAGGATTATCTACTCCTTGGTATAGGAGCAGTTGGGTTATCTACTCTTTATTATAGAAATGTTTGGGTTATCTACTGTTTAGTAAAGGAACATATGGGTTATCTACTCTGTATTAGAGGCCCGCTAGTTTAACAATTCCTTAATAGACTACAAGTTAGGAACGTTTTTGTGACCTCAAACCTTATATTATATTCCATATGTTGTACTACAAAATCTCCCACATGCCAATAACGCCCACTTTTCTCTGGACTCTAGGTATTATAAAAGCATTAGTACTGAAAGCGGCGTGGTAACGTGATACCGCATACCAAATGTGAAGTCAATCGGGTAATCATTTCGATAGTTATCGTACTTAGGTCACTCCTTCGATATGTTACACTTTTGGCTCGTAGAAAATTATATATACCCTCCTCATTAAGGTGAGGGGATAAATAATGTTTATGAACAGGGGATTTGTTTGAATTAAAAGATTGAATGTTTGAAACGAAAGAATGTATGCATTTTTGTATGTATGTATTTTTGTACCAAAAGTAAACAGATATTAACTTTAATACCAGTACCTACTTTAAAGTTATTAAATGCAATTTAAAGTGATATAAATTTAATTAAAACAAAAAAGAAATAAATTTACTAATATTTTTTTGAGACTCAAGGTGAAGCGATTCCTTAGTCGGTTTACCCGACTGCACTTTCTTACTTGTTTTTTTAATTATTTTCCAAAATAATCTTTCATAGGTTTCAGAAATGCAATCTACATATATGCATTTGACAATTTTATCACATCCGAAACGGGCTACTTGAAGGCCTCAACAAAACAAAAACAAATCTTAAGCGAACATTGATTTCGGTTTGAGAGCAAATTCTATTTTATAGATTTTTTTAGCAATATCGTTGCATGTATTTTGTATCCGCCTATTTGGCATGAAATGACTAATACAGCTATAGAATGGTCTACGTGACACAGTGTGAACAATTACCGGATGCCAGTTCGTTTTCGGCTCTGAGCTCTTTGACATGCCAAGGCAATGGACTAACTGAGTTTCCGTTGCCGTTTAACAGTTTGAGTAGGTCCCAATTAGGTTTATCCCTTCTGGCAGCGTTTTGCACTTGCCACCAAAGGGCTGCGCCGTTGTTCCTCTTTGTCATTGGCTTGGCATTACTGCAAAACGGCTTATAAATATTGCAACTTCAACTTTATAGTTAAATAACAAACTTTACACAAAAGTCTAGTTAGTTACTTTGATTTGCTGGTTGGTTGGTTGTTTGGTTGGTTGGTAAACTCTTTCGACACCGTTTGGCATGTGGTGAAGTAGATTTCATTACAAAGTGATATCAAAGCTCTTGGCATGCAATTCCAGGTGAAATTCTTTGAACAGAAAAAAATATTCTTTTATATGGTTGTACGAAACATTACGAAATTGTTTTATTTCTATTTCGAGCTAGTATGTGAAAATAACACATGCAAGCTTTTGCAATTGCATTGGAAGTTTTCAAAATAAGCTCGAAGAAAAATTTTGGGTTGAAAAAATTCTCATTCTTTTCAATTAGTTGTTTTATGGAGTTAATCAATTTGGCATTTGAGCCATATATTTGTGCTTTCTATGCCGTGAAGAAGTCAATCTTTATATTTGAGCGTGAATATCTTGATTTAATTCTAACATATATTGACTTAATTGATCTATTATAAACTAATTTCATATTCTTACGAAAAAACCCACAAATAAAGGGTTTTTCAACAGGGACGCTACAAAAGTAGACCGACAGCGACAGCAAACGACGCCATATTTTTTGCCGCTCTTTTGACATTTCTCTTCAGTAAGGTTTGCCATTTCATGATGGAAAGATATAGGAGCCAACAACGAGTCGAAATTATTAAAATTTACTACCGAAATTCGGAGTCAGTGGCCTCAACGTTAAGAGCGCGAAAAATCATCTTCAGCGATGAGGCTCATCTCTGGCTGAATGGCTTCGTCAATAAACAAAATATGCGTTATTGGCCAGACAGCAATCCACACGTACTCCATGAGTCATCATTGCACCCCGAAAAAATTACGGTTTGGTGCGGTTTATGGGCCGGCGGCGTCATTGGGCCGTACTTCTTCCGTGATGATCACGACCGGCACGTTACTGTGAATGGGAATCGCTACCGTTCAATGATAACCGAATATTTTTGGACCCAATTGGATGATATGGACTTGGAGGACATGTGGTTCCAACAGGATGGCGCCACAAGCCACACTGCGAATACCACAATCAATTTATTGGAAACCAAGTTTGGAGAACGTGCTATCTCATGAAATGGTCCAGTCGATTGGCCGCCTCGGTCGTGCGATTTGACGCCGTTAGACTATTTCCTGTGGGGCTACGTCAAGTCTATGGTCTATGCCAACAAGCCAACGACGATTGATGAACTTCGTACGAATATCGAACGTGAAATTGCAGCACTATCGGCCGATTTATGCTTGAAAACCGTCGAAAATTGGGTTCAGCGTCTGGACTTCTGCAAGCGCGCCCGTGGTGGCCATGCAAAAGAAATCGAGTTCCATGCATAATGGCATCGAACGTACTTTCACAGGAATAAAGAATTTCATTGATATCCAAAACCGTTTTTGTTTTATTTAAAAAAACTTTTGTAGCGCTCTTATTGACGGACCCAATATAACACTACGCAACAACAAAATTTTTTTTTGTGTCCTAGACCAAATTTTTTTTTGTATAGATTGTGGAATACTGTTATATAAAATCAAAACCAAAAATTTTTTTTATGG
Source organism: Eudasyphora cyanicolor (assembly GCA_963930755.1). Lineage (NCBI taxonomy): Eukaryota > Metazoa > Arthropoda > Insecta > Diptera > Muscidae > Eudasyphora > Eudasyphora cyanicolor. The sequence continues at coordinate 222,293,772 of OZ005735.1, forward strand.
ATAAATTTTTTTTAAAAAAATTTTTATTAAAAATGCTATTATCGTCGAACTATTTGCACTATAATTTTTGGAGTATATGTCCGATAGACTTATGCGTTAAATTGAAGCTATTAATATGGGCTACCAATTTGGTAATATCACTTTCACTTAGAAACAGTAGTTTAGTAACAGTCATTAAACAAACTGGAAAAAGTAGATTTTTTCCAAAAAAAAAAAATCCTTGGACAAAAGAAACATCAAAAATAGAAAATTTGTTGCGATTTAAAAGTAGTTGGTATGTTATGCCTCTGGGATAGCCGATATTTTGCCTCCACTGCATATTAAGCTGGGGCTCTTTAAAAAAGCCTTAAGGAAAGATGGCAATTCACTCTCATATTTAAAAAGTTTATTTAAAAGTTTTTCTTTTCAAAAAATCGACGAAGGAGTTTTTGATGGGCCTAAAATAAGGAAACTGATGAAAGATGTGAATTTCGAATCATATTTGACGTCGGATGAAATTGCAGCATGTAGGTCGTTTAAGCTTGTAGTTTCAAATTTCCTTGGATCCAATAAAAGCCCGCGATATGAAACAATGATTAATGATTTGTCAAAAAATTATGAAAAAATTTGTTAGAAATATATTTTTTTATATTAATGTATATAACACATATGTACGTATGTATTCTTCCAACTTATTTATCGCTTTATGTATTCCAACAGGTGTAAATATGTCCCTCAAAATGCATTCTCATTTAAACTTTTTCCCCGAGAATTTTAGCGACGTAAGCGACGAACATGGCGAAAGGTTTCACCAAGAATTGAAGTCCTTCGAGCGGCGTTACAAAGGGCACTGGGATGAAAGAATGATGGGAGATTATATTTGGTTCCTCATTAGAGAAACCGATTCCGAAATCTTCAAACGTCAACAAAGAACTCACAATTACTTCTAATGAAACTCGTTCATGTAAATAAACTCAAATGTACATAATATTAATAAAAGTAATAAATAAAATCGCTATTTAAACAGAAATTAAAAAAAAAAAATTTTGAAATTCTCTTTCCTCTAGCAAAAGGGCTATAATTTCTACATCTATCCATAGTTTTTTTTTTCAAATGGACCGTGTTTTCCTAGTTAGCATGCTGTCTTTTCAAAAATGTGATGAATTTTTTTCTATTTTTTATGGTTTTTTTTTTGTACCAGAAAAATGTATTTTTTAAAAAAAATCATTTTATATGAAGCCCTCACTATTCCCTTTAATTGGAGGCATAACACGGCTCAATCAGGCTTATACTTGAAAAAGTATGGTCCAAATACTGTTGCGTAGTGTAATTAGTATTTATTGAATTTTTAAACTACGAAATAACCTCTAAAATGTCATAAGTATTTTTTAGGCAGATGTAATTGCCGCGATGTAAAATACACTCAAGAAAAAAAAAACAGCTCTTCTCTATCTCCGGCTAAGTTCGAAGATGGGCCATATTGGTCCACTTCTTCTAGTACCTCCCCCACAAAGGGTTAAATTTTAGTGAAATATTGATTCTTTAATACCTTCTATACTACTTACTCGAATCTTCTGAAATTTCACACATACATAGTATCAGTTTGTTAGTCGCTAACACGTCGAGAAAAATGGGCGAAGTGGCCACTCTCTTTTTGGTACCTCCCACACGAATGGACCATTTAGTAGCAAAAGTTAACTCCTTGTAACTTCAATACCAGTTCATACAAATGCTTGAAATTTTGTACAGTGTAATGCTTTTATATGTAGTACCTAGAGTCAAAAGAAAAGTGGGCGTTATTGGCACGCCCCTTTTGGTACCTCTCACACCAATGGACCTTTTTGTACCAAAAGCTAACAGCTTTTAGCTTTAACACCAGTGCCAAAAAATTACTTTATTGTAGCTGGCTCATCGACTTACACTTTCTTCCAATTCGGGCCATAAAAAGGTCATTATCATCTAACGATAGCGAACACAATTCACAGTAACTGCCTGACCGGCCTTATTTCAACATCGGCCCTTACAATGTAACCACCCTTTAGTACCTAGAGTCCAGAAAAAAATTGACCGTTATTGGGACTCCCCTTTTGGTACCTCTCACACAAATGGATCATTTTGTACCAAAAGTAAACAGCTATTAACTTTAATACCAGTACCTACTTTAAAGTTATTAAATGCAATTTAAAGTGATATAAATTTAATTAAAACAAAAAATAAATAAATTTACTAATATTTTTTTGAGACTCAAGGTGAGGGAATTCATTAGTCGGTTTACCCGACTGAACTTTCTTACTTGATTTTTATTTTGTTTTGCTAACATTTTCTGTCGAGTGTTTGCAGTTCTTTGCAAATACATAGTTTATAAATTCAATTTCTTATGCTCGTATGACTGTGTTTAAATGGCAGTTTTGTTATGCAAATAGTTCTTTAGGCCTTGGGACAATAATTTACGGTGTGCAGTGCATCTATGCCCGCCTGAACGTATGAGTGTGCAATTTCCAAAATAAAGGGTTTTCCAACAAGAGGTTTTTCAATTCAATTAAAATTTTATTAATCCAACATACAGTGTTTAACTTATATAGAAAGTGATTTACATTAATGAGTTTTATCTTAGTGATATTTCAGCATATAAGATCTTCGTAAGAGTACATAAATAATTAATTAATATATTTCAGTCCTATTATAGGCAAAAAGAATGTGAAAAACCTATATGTGCATACAATTTTTAAAATGTTCAAGTATAGTCTGAAAAGTATTGTTTAGAAAAACTGATTATATAAATATAATCAATAATAAGACAATATTTTCTGATTGATAATTTGCGTATTATAATATTAGTTATAAAATCTCTCTACTTTCTCTTATTTTACAATAGCGAGAAGTTAAAATTTGTTCGAAATAGGTTACATTTATTTTCTTAATAAAATCTAGGAATAGTTCATATCCCGATTCTTCGTGCAGCAGTGAAGTTGGGAAGCGCCAATGTTTATCATAAATCATCTTTAGACATTTATTCTGAATTACTTGAAGCTTTTTCAGATGTGATTTTGCAGCCCTATACCATATTGGAGAAGCGAAGGATAATATGGGTCTGATAACACATTTATATATTAAATTTTTATTACGTAGGCTTAATGTTGACCTTCTGTTCAGAAAAGGCCAAAGGGTCGATTTGAGTGGTGAGGCGAGGTAATATGATGAGTATTGTTTGCTGGCGAATGAACATTAGTAATATGATGAGTGGTGTTTCTTTGAGAATGTGCATTCGTATGTCTAGGGCGTCCAACCTGGACCCTTCTGGAGGGCCCGGAGGTAACTCTTTGTCTGATTTCCAGATATTTTTGTCGCAGTGGACATTTTATATCGTTAGCTGCGTGGTCAGTTCTTTCTTCACCAGCCTGTTTGTAATTAAAACAAGAAAAACTGCAGGGCGCTTGTTTTCTTTTGTGAATGGACACTCAGATGTTTTGTGAGTTTTCGCACAAGTCATGCATGCAGGTTTGCGGTTGCAGTGATCAGCGCCATGACCATACATCAAGCAGTTCCAATATTGCGTTGGTCTCTCGGATTTATTTGGTTTGTGTTTTTTCCAAGTTATGAGAACTTTGCAGCTAGATTTAACATTTCTTAAATTATTTGGGTTGAGTGATTTACGCTCAAACTGGATTTTGTATACTGCGTCATCAGCGCTGCTATACTTTGTCATTACCTCAGACACCGATATAGGTGAAAGGTTGTATGTCTTTGGGTCTTCCATTATTTCATCAGGTTTTAGCCGGGGAAGGCCGTATACAAAGGTGGTATATAATTTATTTTCTTTTGAGTTGTAAGAGTGAAACTCAATCTTACCCTATCAATCTTACCCTATGAAACTCAATCTTACAATTGGAGGTGGTTTTGGTTGAGCATTAGGTACATTTGGCTTAATGTTTGTCTCAGGTGAATTGTCCATCTTCGATGGATGATAGGGAACTATATCTGTTGACATTTGAACAGGAGGCGCCGTATGTGTTTGTACTTAATGGTACAAACTGCGACTTGTGCTTTGCCTTTGTCCGCCGTGAGGTGGATTTAAACGCGCGTGGTGCCGCAGGTTTGGCCCCGTGGGGCTTTACCATCTTACGGTGCACCGGTCCACTATAAAGAAATTAATATGATTTTTTTTATGAAGTTTTATTTGCCTGCGATGCGAGCGCAAAGTGGATAGAGTTTATGGCACTAAGATTTGTTTTATGCGTACTTACAACCGAACCCAATGAAAGTTAGCACTGAACTCCTCCAACAAGAGGTGTTATTTTGGTATTCAAAGAAAAATGCAATTTTTTGAGATAAATGATCGGATGTTTATTTCATAATAAATAAAGCCAAATGGCCACCACGACCACGCATATGAAATTTTCCATAACCAAATCGCAAATTGGCTGCCCTATGTCCTCGATAGCCTCACGAATTCTATCTTTGAGGTCTTGAATCGACGCTGGGCTGTTGACGTAGACCTCATTTTTCACGTGGCCCCAAAGGAAGAAGTCGCAAGGTGTTAAATCACAAGATGTCGGTGGCCAATTGTGATCACCTCTTCGAGAGATAACATGGTCCGGAAACTTTTCCCGTAACAGAGCAATGGTTTCGTTGCTTATGTGGCACGTAGCGCCGTCTTGTTGAAAGTAAACGTTGTCCAGATCAATACCATCCATCTACGACCATGAAAAATCATTAATCATCTCTCGATAGCGCAATCCATTCGCCGTAACTGTTGATCCAACCCCATTTTCGAAAAAGTAAGGTCCAATGACCCCGCCGGACCATAAACCGCACCAAACAGTCACACGTTGAGGATGGAGAGGCTTCTCAACAATAAAAATTTTGCTTGTTGACGTAGCCACCGAGGTGGAAATGGGAATTTTTCGAATTTTAATCATTTCAATGCGTTGTTGAATCGTGCATCGTTCCATTTTTATACCCTACACCACACTGTGGTACAGGGTATTATAAATTTGTTTCACGGCAGATGTTTGTAACACCTGAAAATAACACAGCTAGACCCACCTTAAAGTATACCGATCGACTCAGAATCACTAGCTGAGTCGATTTAAGCATGGCCGTCCGTCCGTCCGTCTGTCCATGTAAAGTTGTTTGTCGACTACAGGTCGCAATTTCACTCCGATCGTTCTGAAATTTTGCAGTTTAGAGTATTTCGCAGCTGTTAAGATCGCTATTGAATTTGGTTGAAATCGGTTCAGAGTTAGATATAGCTCCCATATATATATTTCGTCCGATTTGGCCCTTTAGTCCTATAGAAGCTGTATTTTACATGCAATCGTTTTGAAATTTAGAATGGTAGAGTTTCTTGATCCATGAACCAACATTGCCGAATTTGAAGAAAATCGGTTAAGATTTAGCTATAGCTCCCATATATATTTTTTGTCCGATTTTGCTCTTTAGACCTGTAGAAGCTGTATTTTACATCCAATCCTTTTGAAATTTAGAATGGTAGAGTTTCTTGATCCATGAACCAACATTGACGAATTTGAAGAAAATCGGTTAAGATTTAGCTATATCTCCCATATATATGTTTCGTCCGATTTGGCCCTTTAGTCCTATAAAAGCTGTATTTTACATCCAATCGTTTTGAAATTTAGAGTGGTAGAGTTTCTTGATCCATGAACCACCATTGCCGAATTTGAAGAAAATCTGTTAAGATTTAGCTATAGCTCCCATATATATGTTTTGTCCGATTTTGCTCTTTAGTCCTGAAGAAGCTGTATTTTACATCCAATCATTTTGAAATTTAGAATGGTAGAGTTTCTTTATCCATGAACCAACACTACCGAATTTGAAGAAAATCGGTTAAGATTTAGCTATAGCTCCCATATATATTTTTTGTCCGATTTTGCTCTTTAGTCCTGAAGAAGCTGTATTTTACATCCAATCCTTTTGAAATTTAGAATGGTAGAGTTTCTTGATCCATGAACCAACATTGACGAATTTGAAGAAAACCGGTTAAGATTTAGCTATATCTCCCATATATATGTTTCGTCCGATTTGGCCCTTTAGTCCTATAAAAGCTGTATTTTACATCCAATCGTTTTGAAATTTAGAGTGGTAGAGTTTCTTGATCCATGAACCACCATTGCCGAATTTGAAGAAAATCTGTTAAGATTTAGCTATAGCTCCCATATATATGTTTTGTCCGATTTTGCTCTTTAGTCCTGAAGAAGCTGTATTTTACATCCAATCATTTTGAAATTTAGAATGGTAGAGTTTCTTTATCCATGAACCAACACTACCGAATTTGAAGAAAATCGGTTAAGATTTAGCTATAGCTCCCATATATATGTTTCGTCCGATTTGGCCCTTTAGTTCTATAGAAGCTGTATTTTACATGCAATCGTTTTGAAATTTAGAATGGTAGAGTTTCTTGATCCATGAACCAACACTGCCGAATTTGAAGAAAATCGGTTAAGATTTAGCTATAGCTCCCATATATATGTTTCGTCCGATTTGGCCCTTTAGTCCTATAAAAGCTGTATTTTACATCCAATCCGATTTGGCTCTTTAGATCCAATCGTTTTTATACCCTACACCACACTGTGGTACAGGGTATTATTTAAGTATAAAATGTCCCAAAAGTAAATTTATGTAAACAATTTATACATGAATTACAAAATTTATATATCAGAGTTATTCAATATTTCGAGAGTGGTGTAGGGTATTATATAGTCGGCCCCGCCCGACTTTAGCCTTTCCTTACTGGTTAGTAATGGCGTAGTTTCTACTTGTCAAATGTCAAAGAATAAAATATTCAAAAGTAACAGCTACCGAAATACCGGGTGATTCAAAATAATACCTCTTGTTGGAAAACCCTGTATAAACAACGTTTGGCTTTTTTTGAAGGTTATGCTAAAAAGAAACATATAAAATCTGGGATTAGATTCCATTCAAGTGTGAATAATTTCGATTTAAAACCCCATAAAAATGAATTTAAAAATTTTGGTTGTGGTAAAAAAAGAAAAAAATCCAATAGAGATTCTATTTTTTTATAGAAAAAAATATGTAGTAAATGTAGAAAATTGCAGTAATGCGAAAATATCAAAAAAGTTTGTTTTTCATTCCATCCTGTTTCCCTGTAGTTGGATGTTTGGTAGATGTTACAAAGAAAGCTAAATCGAAAATTTTAACAGAATTATTTGTTTAAATTATAAGTGTTCAGTGTTCAACAATTTGTAACAAATGGATTCACAAAAAGCCAGGACATTAATAGAGAGTTCAAAATACAGCACATTTAAATTGGCATTGGCAAACCATCATTTATATAGGCGCTTGCCTTCGCAGAGCAATTCGTTGGTCTAAGTCGTCCTTTGATTTTCACGCCAAACATACACGATCATTTTTATTTTGTTTACAGATTTACGGAGACCAAGTTTTCAACTACTTGCTGACCAGGTTATTTTCATCCAACAGAATTTACTACCGCTTTTAACAATTAAGATTTCACTATGTTAGCTCGATTAATTAAATAATTCGGTTTGTACAAAATTTGCATATACATATGTAATTTAATTGAAATCATCTAACTGCTTATGGAATGGAAGATTTATTTTCATTGTTTAGGGAAATTTTCCCACTGTGCCGCAATACACGGATTTATCAATTTATACAATCTTTGGTTGTTTTCAACATCCTACTAAACATTTCATAGTTTATACAATGTTTGTTCAATATAATGTCTATTAAGGACTATTTGAGTATTGCGAGCACAACACAAGATTCTGGCTTAGATGTTCTAACAAACACTTGGTCACGCATCGAATGGCTTAATGCGATAAAGAAAATCTTCATAAAATCAAGTATGCAATTAAACACGTATTTTCCGGAAGAACAAAGTCTTGTGTGTTATTGATCGATACTAATTTCCATGTGAGTGTTTATTTAACATTTATCTTCTGTGAGTTTATGTCAACAATTTTCATTGTGCATATTCCTATTCATAAGATAGTGATGGTTTTTGAATAGTTCCACAATCCACCCCCCACATGTACTTTGATGGTTATTTATCGTACTTACATATCCAAGAGATTTCCTTATTGTTTTTTTTATTAGAGTTATGGTGTAGCTAATTTCCTTAGAGAAAAATTGCATATTGTACGCATTTATGCCTTGTTTTTCCTTTGCGTTTTAAGAGCTCTGCATATAATCGCATTATATTTAACATGTTTTGCTTGGCAACTTTTTAATTGTATTTTCTTCTGCTTCAATAATATTTATTTTGTTTTTTTGCTGCAGATAGATAAACTGTTACACTTGTGCTGTAGTACTTGGAGATCTTAGCATCCTGTTATACTTACTTAAGAGAGCGATCGGATTGTTAGGGATTAGTTTTTATACCCGCAATTAGGTCAAGTGTTTAAGCGAATGGAAATGTTGTGAAGCTTAAGATGGAAGAAACATTCAGCAAGTGAAACCTAAGAAAGACTAAAGTAGGGGGCTGACTGTATAATAACCTCCTTCATTGTTTGCCTATAAATACACGGAGAGTCATTACTATTATGAACGGTTGCCGGTTAAATATAGCACATTTCTTCTAACGGAGTTTATAACGGGTGATCCAAGTAGAGATCACGTCTGAATCGTGTCATGCTGTCATGTTATTTTTGTTAAGTATTGTTTGGCATTTCATCATGGAAAGACTTACGCCTGAACAACGTTTACAAATCGTTAAACTTTATTACGAAAATTCACGTTCTGTGAGGAATGTGTTTCGTGCACTTCGCTCAACTATTCGCAACACCATAAAATACAGCTTGTGCAAGAACTGAAGCCGCCCGACCTTCCCAAGCGACATCGCTTCGCTCTATGGGCTCTTGAAAAGTTCCAAGAAGATCCGACGTTTTCGAGCCAAATTTTGTTCAGCGATGAGGCCCATTTCTGGCTCAATGGGTATGTAAATAAGCAAAATTTCCGCATTTGGGACGAAGAGCAACCTGAAGAGATCCAAGAGCTGCCACTTCATCCAGAAAAAACAACGGTGTGGTGTGGTTTGTGGGCCGGTGGAATCCTCGGTCCGTATTTCTTCAAAAATGATGTCGGTAAGAACGTAACCGTCAATGGCGACCGTTATCGTGCCATGATAACCGACTATTTGATGCCTGAAATTGAAGCTCGTGATCTCGGCGACATTTGGTTTCAACAAGACGGCGCAATTCCCACACATCGCATCAATCAATGGATTTATTGAGAGAACACTTCAGTGCGCAGATAATTTCACGTTTTGGGCCGGTCGATTGGCCACCAAGATCGTGTGATATCACACCGTTAGACTTTTTCCTGTGGGGTGATGTAAAGTTTATGCGGACAAACCAGCTTCGATTCAGGCCTTGGAGGAAAACATCACGCGTGTCATTCGCCAGAGTCATCGAAAATTGGACTCAACATTTAATAGACATAATCTTCAAAAAATAAATGCCAAACAATGTTCTTTAAAATGATAATAAACATACCTCATTCAATTTGAATTTTCTGTGTTTTTTTCTTTAAAAAAGTAGGGAACCTCGAAATGGATCACGCTATACTTATCATTTCATTATCACTAGAGATGATTTAATGTAATTTAATTTACAGAAGTTTAAATTTTCGCATGATAGGTTAAAAAAAGGCGTCCCCTAGAACCAAGAACACCATTCGAAAGGGACCTTTATATGGGGGCAATATCAAAGCTTGAACCGATGTTCCCAATTTTCGCTAGAGACGATTAAGTGCAATATCTATCTATCTATCTATATATATAAAAATGAAACGGTCCATCTGTGTAATGGCATCACGTCAGAACGGCTGGAGCGATTTGGATGATTTTTTTTTATTCGATTCTAAATTTTCACGAAATGGTTTATATAGAAAAAAAAATTAATTGGACAAAGGGGCGTGGTACCTCCCATACAAATCGCAGGTTAAAAATCCGATATTTCTGCTCCTATTATAGGCATAGTGCTGAAATTTTGTTTGTATGCATTTAATGGCAGATTATGTGAATTTTCCAAAAATGGGCGGAATCGGACCAATGGGCGTGGCCCCGCCCATATAAGCCAAATTTTGAAATTGAGATATTTTGCACAATTTGTTAGCGAGAGTGCTGGAATTTTGTGTATATGTAAACGGTGGCAGTCTACGTGATTGATCCAAAAACGGGCGGGATCGAACCAATGGGCGTGGCACCGCCCATATAAGCCAAATTTAAAAAATGTGATATCTTGCACAATTTGTTAGCGAGAGACCTGGAATTTTGTGTATATATATCCGTTGGCGATCTACGTGATTGGTCCAAAAATGGGCGGGTTCGGACCAATAGGCGTGGCCCCGCCCACAATGACCAAATTTTTATATCTTGCACAATTTGCTAGCGGGAGTGCTGCAATGTTGCGTATATGTATCTGGTGGCATTCTACGTAATTGGTGAAAAAATGGGCGGGACCGGACCAATGGGCGTGGCCCCGCCCATATAAGCCAAATTTTGAAATTGAGATATTTTGCACAATTTGTTAGCGAGAGTGCTGGAATTTTGTGTATATGTAAACGGTGGCAGTCTACGTGATTGATCCAAAAACGGGCGGGATCGAACCAATGGGCGTGGCACCGCCCATATAAGCCAAATTTAAAAAATGTGATATCTTGCACAATTTGTTAGCGAGAGACCTGGAATTTTGTGTATATATATCCGTTGGCGATCTACGTGATTGGTCCAAAAATGGGCGGGTTCGGACCAATAGGCGTGGCCCCGCCCACAATGACCAAATTTTTAAATTTTTATATCTTGCACAATTTGCTATCGGGAGTGCTGCAATGTTGTGTATATGTATCTGGTGGCATTCTACGTAATTGGTCAGAAAATGGGCGGGATCGGACCAATGGGCGTGGCCCCGCCCTTATAAGCCAAATTTTGAAATTGATATAACTTGCACAATTTTTTATCTAGAGTGCTGTCATGTTGTAGATATGTATCTGGTGACAGTCCACGTGATTGGTCCAAAAATTGGCGGGATCTGACCAATGGGCGGGCCACCGCCCATATAAGCCAAATTTTGAAATTGAATTATCTTGCTCATTTTGTTAGCGAGAGTGTTGAAATTTTGCGTATATGTATCTGGTAGCAGTCTACGTGATTGGCTTTCAAATGGGCGGAATAGGACCAGTGGGCGTGGCCCAGCCCATATTTTGATATATCTTGCAAGTATTATATAGGAAATACATGAACAAAAATGCTCGGTATGCGATAATTACAGCTGCTCACTCCAATACAATCGCAATATGATAATGTGATGCAATATCAATGAAACAAGAATTTGGAAATTTTATAAGTATACATTTCTATTTTCTGGACTTTCCACTGAATTCGGTATTTTTTCATTCAGTGAATTTATTACTAATACCAGTAAGGAAAGGCAGAAAGTCGGGCGGGCCGACTATATAATACCCTACACCTCCCTAACAATGCGATAAGGGTCATTGCGATAATAATTTGGAATAATTGGTAAATGTATTTTGAACCGATAATCGCAAAATTAAGCAATATTCGTTCCTAAATTGAGAAAAATCTTTCTGGAGAACTTTGTAATGATCGGAAGTAAAGTACAACTTCTATAGCGCTTTGTAACCAAATCTGGAGGAACATATATATGGAGGTTATATATAAATCTGAATCGATTTTCCTAGAATACTCATTCATGTAAAATAGAAACCTGTTTCTGTCGAATTTCGTACTGATCGGATATAAAACACAGTCTCTACAGCGCTTACATGTCAAATTGGGGGTAACATATATATATGGGGGCTATATCTAAATCTGAACTGATTTTCTCCGAATTTTGCGGCATTCCTTCATGTAATAAGAAACCTCTTTCTGCCGAATTTCTTACTGATCGGATATAAAATACAGTTTCTACAGCGCTTGAATTTCAAATCGGGGGTAACATATATATGGGGACTATATCTAAATCTGAACCGATTTTCTCCGAATTTGGCAGTATTCCTTCATGTAATAACAAACCTCTTTCTGCCGAATTTCCTACTGATCGGATATAAAATACAGTTTCTACAGCGCGAATTTTGACATGGGCAGCGAAGCGCACCGGGCTCAGCTAGTCTATATATATAAAAATGAAACGGTCCATCTGTGTAATGGCATCACGTCAGAACGGCTGGAGCGATTTGGCTCAATTTTTTTTTCAGTTGTTCGTATTTGCCTGGAGAAGGTTGTTACGAAAGAAAATTTTGGGAAAACCCTCCGGAAAAGTCGGAAAATTGGGAAAATCGAAAATTGCTATTTCTTGCGAGATTCCTACTGTTCCTATCTACTGCTATTTCTTGCGAGATTCCTACTGTTCCTATCTACTGCTCTCTTTTTCAATCCAAATTTTTTTTATTAATTTTCTATTAAACAAAAAAGTTTTCTATTAAACATATGTACGAGTATGTGCTATTTTTCTTGGTGCAATTCATTCGAGTTTTGCGTATTGTTACACTGATTTCGCGTATCACATCGGCAAACGGTACAAGCATTACGATCAATTAAAATTCACGATATTTATCAATTCGAACATTTTTTCAGATAATAAGTTTGAGTATAAGAGGTAAGGTTATCTTATTGGATTGCGGGCATTGCAAAATCATAATTTGGGATGAATGCACGATGGCGCATAAACGAGCTCTGGAGGCAATTGACCGAACGACGAAGGATTTACGACGTGATTTGAGACAATTTGGTGAGTCTGATATTGCTCTCCGGAGATTTTCGTCAAACGCTTCCCGTCATCCCGAAATCTACTGCCGATGAAATTAATGCATGCCTGAAATAGTGGTCTTTGTGGCTGCATGTCAAGAAGTTATGTCAAGAAGTTGAAATTGACCACGAACATGAGAGTCGCGTTGCAGAACGACTCATCGGCTCTTGAATTCTCGAAACAACTGTTGGCGCTTGGCAATGGCCAAATTACTATTGATGTTTCCACTGCATTGATATTGTTCCCGGCAAATTTTTGCGAGTTCACATCGTCGAACGAGGAACTCATCACCAAAGTGTTTCCAAATCTCGATTAGATTAGTGAATGTGCAATATTAGCAGCGAAGAATAAGGACGTCGATAGCATGAATTTTATTATTCAAAGTAAAATCGAACTCGCTTGATGTGCCAGGAGCTCCGCCGCATAATTTATAGCTGAAGGTGGAATCGATCATAATCATGTTGCGGAATCTGAATCATCCGAAATTGTGCATAGTTCGCGGTTGTCCATTATGAAACTGATGGACAATGTGATTCAGGCGACGATCATCAAGTGAAAATTCAAAGGAGAGGAAGTCCTTATCCCACGAATTCCGATTATTCCAACTGATCTTTCATTCCAATTCAAGCGGATTCAGTTCCCTGTACGATTGGCTTTTGCGATGACAATCAATAAATCTCAAAACCAATCGTAGGAAGTCTGTGGAATTAATCTCGAATTTCCCTGTTTTTCGCACGGTCATCTGTACGTTGCCTGTCTTCTGTCTTCGTTGTTTGTTGTTTATCATCTGATTCGATTTATCTCTACTGATTTCGATTCCTTTTAAACAAATCGCATTAAAATTTTAACTATCTGTGTTTTATTATCACTCTGGAGTTTATCTGAAGGCGTTAAATTGGGGCGAGGCGAAGTTCGCCGGGTCCGCTAGTAAAGTATAAATTCTTAAATTTCAGCAGATCGATTGAAAAATGCGTTCTCTAGAGCGTCAAAATGTGACATCAGTGGGGACCTTTATATGGGGGGTTATATCAAAACAAGGACACATTCTCAGAATGCATCGTCCCTAGTCTTAGATATGCCTCGATGCCTAGTCTTAGAATGTTCGATTCTCGTCCGGTAGATATTTTGATAGGAGCTGACATATATCCTAAAATTCTTCTGGAAGGTTTACTTCGAAATTCGCCAGGATTGTTGCTCGCTCAAAATACTGTATTTGGTTGGGTAATTACTGGTACATAGCTTATGCCTTTTGATCGTCTTTTTCTTCACACCTCTTTGAAATTCGCATCGTTTCGCTTATTTTAACCCGAATTATTATTAGAAATCGTCTACATTCTCGCTTATATTTCAACGCTCACTAGGAAACTGAATTTGCGTTCCTTACTAACATTATTGTGTACATAAAACATTTTAATAATTAAATTATTAGTTTTAGATTCGTTCCTGCATGCGGGTCCCTATTGGCCCTTACTCGTGGTCTCTAATGACCCGTCACAGGCTCCTCAATAGTCCTGTCTTCTTGTGGGAGTCCTTGTGGCCCTTACTCGTGGTGTCTAATGACCCGTCACAGGCTCCACAATGGTCCTGTCCTTTTGTAGGAGTTCTTGTGGCCCTCACTCGGAGTCTTTAATGACTCCGTGACAGGGTCCCTAATGGCCCTGTCCTATCGCGGGGTCCATAATGGCTCATTCGTTTGCGGTCCCTAATGACCATTAATTTCGCAGCGTCCACAATGGCCTGTTCGTTTGCGGTCCCTCATGACCATTAATTTCGCGTGGTACATATATATTTTTGTTGGCCCAAACGCTTGCGGTCCCTAATGACCATTCCTTTTTGCGTGGTCCCTAATGACCCATCAGGTTGCGGTCCCTAATGATGATTCAATTCGCGGGGCTCATATATATATACTATATCGTCCCCTCAATAAAAGAATAGTGTATAATCTTTTTGTAGTTTGGAATATAAATACATATGTATATTTTAGAAGTTAATCGATGTTTTCAATTTCTTGCCATTTTAATATGTGGTAAAATAATCAGGCTACAACCAGATGATATTCTATTAGTCTAAAAGTGCGTTAAGTGTAATGGGGTTTCCAACAAGAGGTGTTATTTTGAATCACCCGGTATTTCGGTAGCTGTCACTTTTGAAGCTTTTATTCTTTGACATTTGACAAGTAGAAACTACGCCATTACTAAAAATGGAACGACACATGATTCAACAACGCATTGAAATTATTAAAATTCGAAAAGTCATCTTGACTTATGAGGCCCATTTCCACCTCGGTGGCTACGTCAACAAGCAAACTTGTCGCATCTGGGGCTCGGAAAACCCAAGAGTTATTGTTGAGAAGCCTCTCCATCCTAAACGTGGGACTGTTTGGTGCGGTTTATGGTCCGGCGGGGTCATTGGACCTTACTTTTTCGAAAATGAGGTTGGATCAACAGTTACGGCGAATGGATTGCGCTATCGAGAGATAATTAATGATTTTTTATGGCCGGAGTTGGATGGTATTGATCTGGACAACGTTTATTTTCAACAAGACGGCGCTTCGTGCGACACAAGCAACTAAACCATTGACCTATTACGGGAAAAGTTTCCAGACCGTGTTATCTCTCGAAGAGGTGATCACAATTGGCCACCGAGATCTTGTGATTTAACACCTTGCGACTTCTTCCTTTGGGGCCACGTGAAAGATAAGGTCTACGACAACAGCCAAGCGTCGATTCAAGACCTCAAAGATAGAATTCGTGAGGCTATCGAGGACATAGTAGGGCAGCCACTTTGCGATATGGTTATGGCAAATTTCATGAAAAGGATATGGTCCTGTAAGCGTGGTCGTGGTGGTCATTTGGCTGATGTTGTTTTTCATTATTAACGGCATACCTTCCTCTTTATTATGAAATAAACATCCGATCATTTATCTCCAAAAATTGAATTTTTCTTTGAATACGAAAATAACACCTCTTGTTGGAAACCCTTTATTTTAGTTGAAGTTGCCACGCCCCTTTTGGTACCTCCCACACTATTGGACCATTTTGCATCAAAATTGAACTGCTTATAAGTTTAATACGTGGGCGTTATCACCACTCCCCTTTGTGTACCTCCCACACAAAATTACCAAATCATACCAAAATTGTATTGCTCGCAACGTTAATATACCAGTGCACATAAACGCTTATAGTTTGACACAGTGTAATGTATTTAAAGAATCTACTCTTTACCGAAAAATAGGTGTATTTGTTAAACCCCTTCAGGTACCTTCCACACAAATTGACTGATTAATTAGTGTAATGTTATATATTACATTACTCCCAAAGTGAGGGTATGCCTTAGTCGATTTACCCGACTGAAACTTTCTTACTTGTTATATGTAGTAATGTGTTACACGTTAATGTTAGTATAAAAGATTTAGGGCGAAAACTAAAATATCCGAATTTATTTTGAGAATTGTTGGTGTTTACGCCGAATGCATGCAAAGAAACGGGAAAGAAATAAAAACACAAGAATGTTTAAGTTTTTTCTAATAATAAAATGGCCGAGTTTCAATCGGTTTTATTGTTGTTTTTGCTGCTATGTTTGGTAACGAAGATGACCTTAAATTTATTTGTACAGCAAGATGTACTTATTCGAGCGACGGTTCAAGATGGAGAGAGGTGGCGGAGCAAGTGTCAAGAACAAGAAAACGAATCGTTACTCGTTAAAATCTGCAAAGCTAATACTACAAGGATGTAGTAATGGGTAGTAGGCAGATTTTAACGAGTATGTATTCCCGATAAATTGGCCAATATATGCACTGAGAGAAATTAATGATATCAACAAAATTCAACCAAATCGTATTTAAAAATTCCGGCCACCTTGCAACATCGAGGGGATGCTGCAGCTAAGTAATTAATTCATTTTTTTTGTTTTTTTTTTTTTCAAATAATTTGTTCGATATGTGCATATGTGTGTGTGTATATATATCGTCCCCTCAATAAAACAATAGCGTATACGCATATACACCATTATTTTTTATTGCATTATAAGAATCTACGTAAACGATTCTACAGCTGGTAAAAAATTGGTGGAATTCTACTTCCACAAAGTGGGTCAAAAGTAAAATTTAAAAAATAGTATATATGTTGTATGGTAATTTGATCCCATTTTCCAACAAGATGTGTTATTTTGGTATTCAAGAGGTGTTATTTTGGTCGTGGTGGCCAAATAGCCTCTTACAGGACCATATCCTTTTCATGATAATAAAATAATTGGTTATGGAAAATTTCATGAAAAGGATATGGTCCTGTAAGAGGCTATTTGGCCACCACGACCAAAATAACACCTCTTGAATACCAAAATAACACATCTTGTTGGAAAATGGGATCAAATTACCATACAACATATATACTATTTTTTAAATTTTACTTTTGACCCACTTTGTGGAAGTAGAATTCCACCAATTTTTTACCAGCTGTAGAATCGTTTACGTAGATTCTTATAATGCAATAAAAAATAATGGTGTATATGCGTATACGCTATTGTTTTATTGAGGGGACGATATATACACACACACACATATGCACATATCGAACAAATTATTTGAAAAAAAAAAAAACAAAAAAAATGAATTAATTACTTAGCTGCAGCATCCCCTCGATGTTGCAAGGTGGCCGGAATTTTTAAATACGATTTGGTTGAATTTTGTTGATATCATTAATTTCTCTCAGTGCATATATTGGCCAATTTATCGGGAATACATACTCGTTAAAATCTGCCTACTACCCATTACTACATCCTTGTAGTATTAGCTTTGCAGATTTTAACGAGTAACGATTCGTTTTCTTGTTCTTGACACTTGCTCCGCCACCTCTCTCCATCTTGAACCGTCGCTCGAATAAGTACATCTTGCTGTACAAATAAATTTAAGGTCATCTTCGTTACCAAACATAGCAGCAAAAACAACAATAAAACCGATTGAAACTCGGCCATTTTATTATTAGAAAAAACTTAAACATTCTTGTGTTTTTATTTCTTTCCCGTTTCTTTGCATGCATTCGGCGTAAACACCAACAATTCTCAAAATAAATTCGGATATTTTAGTTTTCGCCCTAAATCTTTTATACTAACATTAACGTGTAACACATTACTACATATAACAAGTAAGAAAGTTTCAGTCGGGTAAATCGACTAAGGCATACCCTCACTTTGGGAGTAATGTAATATATAACATTACACTAATTAATCAGTCAATTTGTGTGGAAGGTACCTGAAGGGGTTTAACAAATACACCTATTTTTCGGTAAAGAGTAGATTCTTTAAATACATTACACTGTGTCAAACTATAAGCGTTTATGTGCACTGGTATATTAACGTTGCGAGCAATACAATTTTGGTATGATTTGGTAATTTTGTGTGGGAGGTACACAAAGGGGAGTGGTGATAACGCCCACGTATTAAACTTATAAGCAGTTCAATTTTGATGCAAAATGGTCCATTAGTGTGGGAGGTACCAAAAAGGGCGTGGCAACTTCAACTAAAATAAAGGATTTCCAACAAGAGGTGTTATTTTCGTATTCAAAGAAAAATGCAATTTTTGGAGATAAATGATCGGATGTTTATTTCATAATAAAGAGGAAGGTATGCCGTTAATAATGAAAAACAACATCAGCCAAATGGTCACCACGACCACGCTTACAGGACCATATCCTTTTCATGAAATTTGCCATAACCATATCGCAAAGTGGCTGCCCTGTGTCCTCGATAGCCTCACGATTTATATCTTTGAGGTCTTGAATCGACGCTGGGCTGTTGGCGTAGACCATATCTTTCACGTGGCCCCAAAGGAAGAAGTCGCAAGGTGTTAAATCACAAGATCTCGGTTGTCAATTGTGATCACCTCTTCGAGAGATGACACGGTCCGGAAACTTTCCCCGTAACAGAGCAATGGGTTCGTTGCTTGTGTGGCACGTAGCGCCGTCTTGTTGAAAGTAAACGTTGTCCAGATCAATACCATCCAACTCCGACCATAAAAAATCATTAATCATCTCTCGATAGCGCAGTCCATTCACCGTAACTGTTGATCCAACCTCATTTTCGAAAAAGTATGGTCCAATGACCCCGCCGGACGATAAACCGCACCAAACAGTCACACGTTAAGGATGGAGAGGCTTCTCAGCAATAACTATTGGGTTTTCCGAGCCCCAGATGCGACAATTTAGCTTGTTGACGTAGCCACCGAGGTGGAAATGGGCCTCATAAGTCAAGATGATTCTCGATTTTTCGAATTTTAATAATTTCAATGCGTGACATCTACGGAAGATAACTCTAAGGTGTAAAAACTCTTTGCAGTCCTCCGTTTGTATAATGCTCCAAGAATTTCTATAAAAAAGTCGAAAAAGTCACCCGATTTGGCCATCCTGTATAACATAGCGGACCCAAATTAAAAATCTAACTCAATCGCAATCGTTTGTCTGGTTCAACAACAGCCGAATTATTTCCCTTTTTTGGAATCCCTCCCAATATGCTAAGGTTTCATTAAAAATGGGCATCATCTGGACAACACTTCTGGTACTGCCCAGACAATGAGACAACATCGTGCAAACATTGATTAGCAAAACTTTAATACCAGTATACACAAAGACTTGAAATTCGAAAGAGTGAATTATTTTTTATGTATTGAATATTCAAAATGGGTATATTCGTCAGACCATTCAATAAAGTAAACGTCTTCGTATTCTGTATTTAGATAACTTTTCCAATGACTATAGTCTGACGAACGACGAACAAAAATTCCCACACTGTTGTGGTATCTCACAAAGTGAGGATATACCTTAACCGATTGATTCGACTAGTTTTCATTTGCCACAGCTTCAAAACTTTTTTTACTTCGTTAATCTACTTTTTAATGATAGTTAATTTTTGGTCACAACGAAATCGATTTTTTAACTCATCTTTAATCTATGTTTACCAGAGATTAAATTATGAAAGTTTGAAATGCTCGAAAAACTTTACTATTAATTTATTTCCGACACATATTTAAACCTTATGGGATATTTGCTGAATAATTGTATGTGTTTCAAAAGCAATAATAAATTTAATGTTTATCATTTCATCCCATTGAATATCCGACTTGAATTCATTCATTGCCATGAATTTGCAGTTTACTCCCAACATTGAAAGCATAACTTTCTCATATCACTGATAGTAAATAAAATTAATTTGAAAACTTTTTAAACAAAGCCGAAGCAGAACCAGAAAACTTAGCCCGGGAACATATTTAGATACTGGAAATCGTTTTGCCACCATCCATTGTGCCCCACTCCCCGTTTTTTGGTAAAAAGTCATAAACGTTGCCATCCAAAAAAAAATATATATACTCGTATATAAACAGAAAATATCATTGTTATCGCTATTGAAACAAGTTTTCCCCGAATCCCGCTATCGGACATAATTGTTATTGCCATATTTATTTGTTTGTTCTGCCGTTTGTTCTGCCGTTTGTCTGTCTGTCTGTTCGTTCAAGCGTTCATTTGCCATTCGATTTTTTGACTTTGAAAATCACAACGCCGTAATTTGTGCGTTCTCAAACATTTGTCTCAATCAAAACTAAATCTGTTGCAATTAACAGAAGTCACATTTGATAGCGACAGCTAAAAGAGCCAGTGATGGATGTCCTCGAGACCGTGGCCGAACCCATTTAATTGCCGTCATTCTTGCTGGTTACACGTACACACACACACACTGTAGGAGAACGGGGGGGAGTGGAATCAAAAAATTCTTTATAGCAGCCCTGGCAGGGCATTGTACAGCAAAAAGGAATCGCTTTGCCCCATTACCAGGCGAAGGCATTTACGCTATCGTCAATAGCAAATCTCAACATAAAACATTATAAATGCTCTGGAAGATGTTTAAAAAATGGACAATCATACATACACTATTATGGGGTACTCCATGGTAAAGAGAATTTGAAATATTCTCCTGTGTAAGTTAAAATTAGGTTCGAGTTTTTCATAGCGGCGCCTTTTATTCCTTTTCAATATCAATAGGACGGATATAAAAGAAGAGCGTAGCACATATGGCTCTTTACTGTCCAAGAAGTACGAATTGTTTATTTTTGGAAGAGCGTATCATTATACCCTCAGTTTGGTGTAACGGGTAAGTGTAAGACATCGGGGGAGTGACATAAGACCCCAAGAATGCTCAGCGTAAATCCGTTTAAGGACATTTTAAGTCATTTGAGCAATGTCCGTCCTTCTGTCTGTCTGGCTGGATCGCACTATAACTCTCGAAAAGAGTAAGGGATGGCCTTCATATTTGGAATGTGATAATATTTTTTTCTATCGCAGACTAAGTTCGAAGATGGGCCATATTGGTCCACTCCTTCCAGTACCTCCCTCACAAATGAGCGAAGGAGTTATCTAAGACCCTAAGTATGTTCGGTGGAAATGCGTTTTAGGACTTTATAAATCATTTGAGCAATGTCCGTCTGCTGGAGCGCACAGTTACTCTCGAAAGGAGTATCCGATGAACTTCAAATTTGGTATAAGCTCTATCTCAGGCTAAGTTCGAAGATGGGATATATTGGTCCACTCCTTCTAGTACCTTCACCACATGGGGCTAATAAATGTAGTAAAATATTGATTATCCAATAACTTTTATACTACTCATTGGAATCGTCTGAAATTCTGCACATAGTATTAGTTTATTGGTCGTTACCACACTGAGAAAAATTGACAAATTTGCAACACCCATTTTGGTACCTCCCACACAAATATACCATTTTCCATCAAAAGTTAACATCTAATAATATTAATACCACCTTATAACATTAATACTTGTAATTTTGTAACAATATAATTCTTTTATAGTGCCTACAGTCCAGTACCTCCCACACAAAGGTACCATTTTGTACAAAAAGTTAACAGATTGTAGCGCGAATACCAATACACGAAAATACTACAAAATTTACAGTACCTATAGCTAACATTCCAGGACTTAATTAGTATCCCCGTTTCTATACGTTAATACGAGATGGAGAACGAGGATAACGTGGCTACGTTGGTATCAGTTATGTGGGGACGCTGTCTGATCGGCTGACAAGTCAGGAGGTTGGGAATTGAGTCCAATGACGTCTGCAAATGCTGTCGAGATGAAGATCACTGGCGCACTGAGAAAACGACGGGTGGATATACTGGAGTCGGCCTTACTAGGAAGTCTGAAAGATCTGCTCGGTACCGATATTGGTATTATTGAAAACATTGCAAAGAGTGGTCCAACAAAAACGCACGATGTTAATTTTAAATAAAACAAAAAGTTTTCAGAGAATTATCTTAATATTTTGTACTATAATAGAAGGATCCATGAAAATTATGTGTGAAACAAAATATCGGCCAAATGCTCGCCACGGCTTCGGTGGCATACCTCTATACGATGGTCCATATTTTCAATGAGTCTGAGACATAATTGAGGTTCATTGCCGTTAATGTGCCGAATAATCTCATGCTTTACCTCTTGAATGGTTGGCTTATTGACGTACACCTTTTCTTTTAAATATCCCCAAAAAAATAAGTCCAACGGTGTCAAATCACATGATCGTGACGGCCAATTAACATCGCCACGACGTCAGATAACACGGCCATTGAATTACTCGCGCAAAAGAGCCGTTGTTTCGTTGGCTGTGTGGCAAGTGGCACCATCCTGTTGGAACCACATATCGTCCAGGTCCATATCCTAAATTTTTGGCCACAAGAAGTCCGTTATAATCTCGCGATAGCGAACACCATTCACCGTAATTGCTTGGCCTACCTCATTTTCGAAGAAGTACGGCTCGATGACGCCGCCAGCCCTTAAATCGCACCAAATAGTCACTCCTTGTGGATGCATCGGCTTTTCAACATTCACTCGTGGATTCTCATTTGCAATTGCGCCAGTTGTGCTTATTAACGAATCCACTGAAGTGAAAGTGTGCCTCGTCGCTGAAGATGATGTGTACGAAATGCATTTTGATTTGAACGCCCATTTTCGTAAAAGGCTTCAACAAATATTAAAGCACTGCTTAATTGTGTACGTCTTCATTGTTGAATTTGTCAAACACTGAATTAAAGAAATCCCAAATTGAGTTTAGCAAAAAACTTGACGTTAAGGTGTGATTCACAATTGACATCGTGCATTATGGTTGGACCGCCCTTTATATCAAACAGGATGGTCCTGATGCGGGGAAACTCTCCCAGTAGTAGCACGAGAGACCTAATTCGGTATATGTGAGTTGGAAACTCCGCCTGTCACTCATAACATAAGCTAACCTTACTCCAAAATAGAATGTATTTTGGCAATCCGTTTTTTTATGTTGTTTATATAACATACAATTTTGTCTCATATTTGCACCTTTGAATCTTAAAATGAGAATTTCAAAAAAAAGCTATATCTAAAAGAAATTACACCAATTAGATATTTTTGTGCCATTTTGGGCCCAGTAAGCAGGAACTGCGTTTTTGATTCATCTTTTAAAAGTATACCATTCTGTAGCCCTTGTATGGCCCATTACATTAAGAAAGAACAAGTTTCTAAAATCTGTTCCAATTTCTCTTTTATGAGAGGGAACAATATTTTAATCATTTTGTCCTCTTTTATTTAAAAATGCATTAGTTTCGAAAATATTTTTGGCTGCCATCATTTATTGCAAATATTAACCTAGCTCGAGTCGTATTATACTCGTATATATACTATGGATTATATGGGCGGGGCCACAGCATTCTCGCAAACAGATTGTGCAAGATACCTTAATTTCAAAAGGTTGCTTATATGGGCGAGGCCACGCCCATTGATCGGATTCCTCCCATTTTTGGACCAATCGCGTAGACCCCCACCTCATACATATACACAAAATGACAGCACTCTCTCTGACAAATTGTGCAAGATATCTCATTTTCAAAATTTGGCTTATATGGGCGAGGCCACGCCCTTTGGTCCGATCCCGGCTATTTTTGGAACAATCACGTAGACTACCACCAGATATATATGTGCAAAATTACAGTACTCTCGCTAACAACATTTTCAAGATATCTCAATTTCAAAATTTGACTTATATGGGGCCGGCCACGCCCATTGGTCCGATCTCGCCCATTTTTGAACCAATGACGTAGATCGCCAACAGATATATATATACACAAATATCCAGCTCTCTCACTAACAAATTGTGCAAGATATCTCAAATTCGAAATTTGCCTCGTATGGGCGGGGCCACGCCCATTGGCCCGATTCCGCCCATTTTTGGACCAATCATGTAGATCGCCAACACATATATATATACACAAAATTGCAGGCCTTTCGCTAATAAATTGTGCAAGATATCTCAATTTTGACTTATATGGGTGGTGCCACGCCCGTTGACCCCATTCCGCCCATATTTGAACCAATCGCGTAGACTGGTACCAGATACATATGTACAACATTACAGTACTCTAGCTACTCTAACCTTTTGATCGTTCGACTACGGCAAACGATCAAAAGTCTCTCAATTACTCCGAGAAATCTATAAGTCAAAGGAGGTACCAAAAGCGGCGTGGCAACTTCACACATTTTTCTCAAGGTGATAGCGACCAAAAACTAATATTATGTGTTGTTGTGAACGATTCTGATAACTACTAGAGTATAGATGTTATTAAAGAATCAACATTTCACTAATTTTTCACACTTTATGGGGGAGGTACTCGAACATGGTCCTCTTACTTCTACAAAAAGGGCTATAAGACTTGCATTTATCCATAGATTTTTTCAAATAGACATAGACATAAATTAGTGTTACTTAAGTATTCCCCGTTTTTTTTAATATAATCTGCACCGAAACTCCGAGAAAAATAATATTGATAAATAGATATTCAAACATATTTTTTGGTTTGTAAATATAAAATATTTGCGCAAAAATATGTTTTATTTACAAACATATTTTGTTTCCCGTTTCAAGATATTTGTTT
The DNA here is from genome assembly GCA_963930755.1 of Eudasyphora cyanicolor. Lineage (NCBI taxonomy): Eukaryota > Metazoa > Arthropoda > Insecta > Diptera > Muscidae > Eudasyphora > Eudasyphora cyanicolor. Next base: position 222,318,475 of record OZ005735.1, read on the forward strand.
TAATGATAGTGTAATTTTAGTGTAATATTACTCTACTTTAAAAAATATATATACAGTAGAATCTCGAAAAAGTTAGGTCGCGAAAAAGTTAATCACTCGGTTAAGTTAACCGATTTTCAGCGTACACGTTCAGCTCTAAAAAGTTAATTTTTCAGTTAACTTTTCTGAGCTGTTCTTATAAAAGCGTGGAATAAGATAAAAAAGTGGGATGATGATCAATACAATAGTGAAGATGACATTCCGTTGTCAGAATGGATTAATCCAAGTAATGCTTACGACGATACACTTCGAGAAGTTCAATTGTTGATGTCGACATTGAAAATTGGAACAAGGATCAAATTACGGAAGATAACGATGATTTCGAAGTGTCCGATAATGAAAGCGATGAACTAATTATCGAGCAAGATATTCAACAAGCAAAAGTGAGCTTCTCTAAAGCAAGTGAAAGCATCAATAACTTGATAAAATGGTTTGAAGACAATGACGATGCAAATCAAGTGGCAGACCTTGTCAATATTCGCACAAAAATGGTCAAGAGCTATTACACAAAAGAAAAAAAAAACAAACAAGCCTCGACTGCTTCTTTAAACCACTCCGCACAAATTAGTACATATGAAGTTTCTGCTCCAGAAAATGGTCAAGAGTGACTGAGAATTTTAAACCAGCCGGTACAAAATAAATCTAAGTTTCCTTTTTGTAAAATTGATAAAACCTAAGTCATTGAAATAAATGTAACGTGTTATTTTTATAAAATCTATGTTTATTATAGTATTTTTTTCTTTTTTGAAAACCTCTTAGAAAAGTTAATATTTCGAAAAAGTTAATTACCCTAGGAACATGTTGGTTAACTTTTTCGAGATTCTACTGTATTTTAGGCCGGGTCGATTTGTGGGGAGGCAAAAAAAGTCGCCATTGCTCAGTGAATATCGTATTCTAGGGATCAAAATAAGAAACTTTGCCGAAGGAACCATACCTCTAAAACGAATTCTGATGTCCCGGAATTTGGGTCGAACTTTTGGGTAGGGGCAAATTTTGAAAAATCCCACTTTGACCCATTTAGAGTGCTCCAATCGAGTCCAAATGTATGACCGACCCCCACTATCTTTGGAGGTCCGACCCACCCATGCCAATGGCACACCCCCTGGAACCCCCTGGGGGTTCCATACATTTGGACTCGATTGGAGCACTCTAAATGGGTCAAAGTGGGATTTTTTCCGGGACATCAGAATTCGTTTTAGAGGTATGGTTCCTTCGGCAAAGTTTCTTATTTTGATCCCTAGAATACGATTTTCACTGAGCAATGGGTGATTTTTAAATCGACCCGCCCTAATATATATATGTGACTGTTTAACATTAACCTATTTTCATTTCTTGTATATATTTTCAGAAGTTTTGCGACATCTTGTGAATTTTGGAGAAGCTGAAAATAATTTTCGGTAAGTAAACGTAATTTTTTTTACCAACATAATATATTTATTATATAGCAAAGCAAATTTTTTTTTATCTTTTAAATATACTTATATAGTTTTAATTTTTCTTTTATACATATATCGAAAACAGAAAATTATATAAAGGATTTTTGATGTATAGAATTTGGTGTATGGATTTTTGTTGAACATTTTCTTTATAAAAATTTTCCCAAAAAACTACGATAAATATTAAAAAGGAACAGAAATTCTCTATGGTATAACCCATACATCACAGTGTGAAGCTTAACTCTCATTATAAAGATAAAAGGCGCTCAACAGCAAAATAATGACTATACTTTCACATAAACCAAACATTAAAGACCGAAATCTGCCAAAGCAGTTACTGGTATCTCACTCCGTCTCGAGATATTTTTATTGCCATTGACTCAACTCAAGGATTTAGGGCCTAACAAATGTTGCCAAAAATAGTTCAGTCGGAATTCTGGTAGACCATTCGATGATGCATTGAGAAATATTCATTATTACCATTTGTTAATTACTTACATATGCGTCTTATGATTTAAATGGATAATAAAGTATATATTATGAATATGTATTTGATTTGAATAAAAAGCTAAGAAATGGTGAAAATACGATCAGTCTAGACCAGGCCAGAGAAAGCAAGCATAAAGATTTTTCTAATTTTACACATTCACTGATGTTAATATTAAAATCTGTTAACTTTTGGTACAAAAGGTCCATTTGTAGTCTCTATCAAACAATGACACTTTGTTATCTTAGTGCATATTTATGACTGTTTAATAAAAAATATTTTTTAAACCCATTTGATAAAATAATATAGTAGTTGAGCAATTTTTTCTCCAGACTCCGACTGCTGCCAAATTTCTCCGAGTTTTAGACTCTGATCCCACGATACCGGTATAGAAGCACTAGAAACATATAGTTTCGCAGAGAGTTTTCAAATCAAAACCAATTTTTTCACAACATTTTGAAGTAATTTTATTACTCCTTTTGACTATTATCACGAACAGCAATCAGTCAGACAGACGGACCGACATAACTCAAATGACTTTTACTAACCTGAAACAAAAATTTCCAAATCGTATATGGGATGCTAGTTCACTCCTTTCATGTGTTATACCGTGCAAACGATATATGCCCTCCCCTGCCACCGGTAAGGTGAGGGTATACAAATCGTTTTAGCAAATATGCGGGCGTAGTTTAGCTTCACTTGCATTTTAGTTTGCTGTTCCTTGAATATTACTCGTATTTCTTTTATGGTTTTCTTACCATTTAATTTTTCTTCTTTCCAAAAACATTAGCATTTATCGCTTTCCATTTAAACTCCAAACACCGGCACTCATTATTTTCATTTCAACTTCAACTCAATTAAGAAAAATGTTTTGTGAGAAATTGAATTCATCTCTAAAGGAATCTATTGTTCTATAGTTTCTTGAAATTGGAAAAGAGCAAACCGCAACTGCGTTGCGCATCCAACTCTCGGTTTCCAAGGTATCGCCACAAAGAAAACACTTTGAAAGTTTTAAGGATTGTTTTTTGTTGTTGTTGTTTTTTCTATTCAATTTTGCCTTAGAATTTAGGTAGGTTTAGCTCAAATGCGCTGCCTCAAAGGTACCTTCTGTTTTTATTATTCATCTTTCACAAGTGTAGCCAATGCGTAGTGCGAAATGTGAGAACATACGAGATTGTACGTAGATGGAGGTCAAATTTTTCCAATGGAAGGATAGCCAAAGGAGAATACTAAAAACAAGGAAGGATTGAAAGTTTTTTAATGAAAGCATTTCTCAGTGGGATTTAGTTCTTGTGGTGAAATGTGTGAGGTTTCGATTGTTTTAGTTGGGTTTTTTTTGTCTGCATTTCTTTCTGATCTCAAACATCAAGAATGAGTTTAGAATTTCCCTCCTATGTTCGACTGTAGTAGAGAGTTGGAGCACACGGTTAGTTTTTATCCTTCTTTTTGCAATAAGCTTCAAGTCATCAATTCAAATGGAGTTGCATAGCAAATATTTGCACTGCGTCACAATTAACAAATAGCCATGGCTTTTGCATAGAACTTTACCAATAATATGGATCAATTAAACTTTACGATTTTTTTAAATATAAGATATTTAGTTTTGAGGTTGCTTTAAAAATGTCTTTCGAATTTTGCTTAAATATAAATAAATTTAATAATGACAGTTAAATTTCTGCATTGAACTGTTAAAATTCCATAATTTTAATTAAATTTATAATGTTGTGGAAGCCCCATTTTGATGCTGTTCTGTTACCTCGTCAGTTATGTGGAATTTCACACTCCCACCGATGAAGTCGAATTACTGCTGTGTACATTTTGAAACATTTAAATTCTTTGCATTTTTCTCGTCGCCATTCTGGCCAACAATGTATATGATTAATGTCAGAGCCGCGAGTAAAACACAAACATGACAAATGCTGTTCTTTGCGTTACATCTTGTATACGTAATATAATTTCAAATGTAATTTTACATTACTCATTCGTCAGGCGGTTTATGTTTCACTTTATTTTAATAACGAAACTGAAACACTGTGGGAATTTATCATCGTTTGGTGGGTGGCAAGCAACAAATGTAAATATAGTTGATCTCGAATTGAAAATACCATACCATCGAATATGTTGGTATTGTACACTTACTGTATAGTGTTGTGAATAAGGTATATATCATTTGCTATGGACATATATGTCACATATAACGGTTTGTCCATATATTGGTTTACCTTACCTTGACTTAAAATGGCCCAAATCGAATTTCCCCCAACATTCTAAGGGGTTTAAGTCACTGCTTCTAAGTGTTACACTTTTGGTTCGTTGCAAATGATGTATACCCTCCTACCTGGTATTTGTTCGTGTTCATGCTGACATCAAAGGCGATGCGAAAACAACTATTCGATGTCCAGTCTAAGGTCAAACCGGACATAAAAAAGAGTTTTAAAACGGTTAAAGGCTTTTCAAAATTTAAAGAAAGTCACAAAATTAAAGGTGACACATGCTTACATCAAGAAGGCGATTTTGCCATTAATTCAAGCAAAATTTTCAAAAAATATGACAATTTACATGTTTTTTAAGAAATTGTCCTTGTTCGAATTATACATTAATCATTGCTTTTGTGGATGTCTTTTTTTTAGGTACGCCTTTAAATTAAATTAAACCAGTAAGGAAAGGCTAAAGTCGGGCGGTGCCGACTATATAATACCCTACACCACTCTCGTAATATTGAATAACTCTGATATATACATTTTGTAATTCATGTATAAATTGTTTACATAAATTTACTTTTGGGACATTTTATACTTAAATAATACCCTGTACCACAGTGTGGTGTAGGGTATAAAAACGATTGGATCTAAAGAGCCAAATCGGATGAAACATATATATGGGAGCTATAGCTAAATCTTAACCGATTTTCTTCAAATTCGGCAATGTTGGTTCATGGATCAAGAAACTCTACCATTCTAAATTTCAACACGATTGGGTGTAAAATACAGATTTTATAGGACTAAAGGGCCAAATCGGACGAAACATATATATGGGAGCTATAGCTAAATCTTAACCGATATTTTTCAAATTCGGCAATGTTGGTTCATGGATCAAGAAACTCTACCATTCTAAATTTCAACACGATTGGGTGTAAAATACAGATTTTATAGGACTAAAGGGCCAAATCGGACGAAACATATATATGGGAGCTATAGCTAAATCTTAACCGATATTTTTCAAATTCGGCAATGTTGGTTCATGGATCAAGAAACTCTACCATTCTAAATTTCAAAACGATCGGATGTAAAATACAGCTTCTATAGGACTAAAGGACCAAATCGGACGAAAGATATATATGGGAGCTATATCTAAATCTGCACCGATTTTCTTCAAATTCGGCAATATTGGTTCATGGATCAAGAAACTCTACCATTCTAAATTTCAACACGATTGGGTGTAAAATACAGATTTTATAGGACTAAAGGGCCAAATCGGACGAAACATATATATGGGAGCTATAGCTAAATCTTAACCGATATTTTTCAAATTCGGCAATGTTGGTTCATGGATCAAGAAACTCTACCATTCTAAATTTCAAACCGATCGGATGTAAAATACAGCTTCTATAGGACTAAAGGACCAAATCGGACGAAAGATATATATGGGAGCTATATCTAAATCTGCACCGATTTTCTTCAAATTCGGCAATGTTGGTCCATGGATCAAGAAACTCTACCATTCTAAATTTCAACACGATTGGGTGTAAAATACAGATTTTATAGGACTAAAGGGCCAAATCGGACGAAACATATATATGGGAGCTATAGCTAAATCTTAACCGATATTTTTCAAATTCGGCAATGTTGGTTCATGGATCAAGAAACTCTACCATTCTAAATTTCAAAACGATCGGATGTAAAATACAGCTTCTATAGGACTAAAGGACCAAATCGGACGAAAGATATATATGGGAGCTATATCTAAATCTGCACCGATTTTCTTCAAATTCGGCAATGTTGGTTCATGGATCAAGAAACTCTACCATTCTAAATTTCAAAACGATCGGATGTAAAATACAGCTTCTATAGGACTAAAGGACCAAATCGGACGAAAGATATATATGGGAGCTATATCTAAATCTGCACCGATTTTCTTCAAATTCGGCAATGTTGGTCCATGGATCAAGAAACTCTACCATTCTAAATTTCAAAACGATCGGATGTGAAATACAGCTTCTATAGGACTAAAGGGCCAAATCGGACGAAACATATATATGGGAGCTATAGCTAAATCTTAACCGATTTTCTTCAAATTCGGCAATATTGGTTCACGGATCAAGGAACTCTACCATTCTAAATTTCAACACGATTGGGTGTAAAATACAGATTTTATAGGACTAAAGGGCCAAATCGGACGAAACATATATATGGGAGCTATAGCTAAATCTTAACCGATATTTTTCAAATTCGGCAATGTTGGTTCATGGATCATGAAACTCTACCATTCTAAATTTCAAAACGATCGGATGTAAAAGCTTCTATAGGACTAAAGGACCAAATCGGACGAAAGATATATATGGGAGCTATATCTAAATCTGCACCGATTTTCTTCAAATTCGGCAATGTTGGTCCATGGATCAAGAAACTCTACCATTCTAAATTTCAAAACGATCGGATGTAAAATATAGCTTCTATAGGACTAAAGGACCAAATCGGACGAAAGATATATATGGGAGCTATATCTAAATCTGAACCGATTTTCCTCAAATTCGGCAATCTTGGTTCATGGATCAAGAAACTCTACCATTCTAAATTTCAAAACGATCGGATGTAAAATACAGCTTATATAGGACTAAAGGACCAAATCGGACGAAAGATATATATGGGAGCTATATCTAAATCTGAACCGATTTTCTTCAAATTCGGCAATGTTGGTTCGTGGATCAAGAAACTCTACCATTCTAAATTTCAAAACGATCGGATGTAAAATACAGCTTCTATAGGACTAAAGGGCCAAATCGGACGAAACATATATATGGGAGCTATAGCTAAATCTTAACCGATTTTCTTCAAATTCGGCAATATTGGTTCATGGATCAAGAAACTCTACCATTCTAAATTTCAACACGATTGGGTGTAAAATACAGATTTTATAGGACTAAAGGGCCAAATCGGACGAAACATATATATGGGAGCTATAGCTAAATCTTAACCGATATTTTTCAAATTCGGCAATGTTGGTTCATGGATCAAGAAACTCTACCATTCTAAATTTCAAAACGATCGGATGTGAAATACAGCTTCTATAGGACTAAAGGGCCAAATCGGACGAAACATATATATGGGAGCTATAGCTAAATCTTAACCGATTTTCTTCAAATTCGGCAATATTGGTTCATGGATCAAGAAACTCTACCATTCTAAATTTCAACACGATTGGGTGTAAAATACAGATTTTATAGGACTAAAGGGCCAAATCGGACGAAACATATATATGGGAGCTATAGCTAAATCTTAACCGATATTTTTCAAATTCGGCAATGTTGGTCCATGGATCAAGAAACTCTACCATTCTAAATTTCAAAACGATCGGATGTAAAATACAGCTTCTATAGGACTAAAGGACCAAATCGGACGAAACATATATATGGGAGCTATAGCTAAATCTTAACCGATTTTCTTCAAATTCGGCAATATTGGTTCATGGATCAAGAAACTCTACCATTCTAAATTTCAACACGATTGGGTGTAAAATACAGATTTTATAGGACTAAAGGGCCAAATCGGACGAAACATATATATGGGAGCTATAGCTAAATCTTAACCGATATTTTTCAAATTCGGCAATGTTGGTTCATGGATCAAGAAACTCTACCATTCTAAATTTCAAAACGATCGGATGTAAAATACAGCTTCTATAGGACTAAAGGACCAAATCGGACGAAAGATATATATGGGAGCTATATCTAAATCTGCACCGATTTTCTTCAAATTCGGCAATGTTGGTCCATGGATCAAGAAACTCTACCATTCTAAATTTCAAAACGATCGGATGTAAAATATAGCTTCTATAGGACTAAAGGACCAAATCGGACGAAAGATATATATGGGAGCTATATCTAAATCTGAACCGATTTTCCTCAAATTCGGCAATCTTGGTTCATGGATCAAGAAACTCTACCATTCTAAATTTCAAAACGATCGGATGTAAAATACAGCTTATATAGGACTAAAGGACCAAATCGGACGAAAGATATATATGGGAGCTATATCTAAATCTGAACCGATTTTCTTCAAATTCGGCAATGTTGGTTCGTGGATCAAGAAACTCTACCATTCTAAATTTCAAAACGATCGGATGTAAAATACAGCTTCTATAGGACTAAAGGGCCAAATCGGACGAAAGATATATATGGGAGCTATATCTAATTCTGAACCGATTTCAACCAAATTCAATAGCGATCTTAACAGCCGCGAAATACCCTAAACTGCAAAATTTCAGAACGATCGGAGTGAAATTGCGACCTGTAGTCGACGAACAACTTTACATGGACGGACGGACGGACGGACGGACATCGTTAAATCGACTCAGCTAGTGATTCTGAGTCGATCGGTATACTTTAAGGTGGGTCTAGCTGTGTTATTTTCAGGTGTTACAAACATCTGCCGTGAAACAAACTTATAATACCCTGTACCACAGTGTGGTGTAGGGTATAAAAAACGATTTTTTGAAATTCTCTTGCCTCTACCAAAAGTGCTATAATTTGTACATTTATCCATAGATTTTTTGCAAATAATTATTATTTTCTTCGATTTTTTTTCTATTTTTTTGTCCCAGGATTTTTTTTTTTTTTGAAAAAAATCTCCTTTTTTCCTATTTGTTTAATGACTGTTACTAAACCACCGTTTCTAAGTGAAAGAGATATTTCCAACATTAGTAGCCCACATTAATACCTTCAATTTAACGTATAAGTCGACCTGATCGGGTATGTACTCCAAAAATTATAGTGCAAATACTAAGGGTATCTTCGACGATAATAGCATTTTTAATAACAAATTTTTTTAAAAAAAAATTATCTATTAAAAGATTTTATATAACAGTATGCCACAATCTATACAAAAAAATAATTTTTAGGTCTAGGACACAAAAAATGATTCGACTTTAAACTATGACATTTCTATATCATTGTTTTAATGAACTAAATCCTTAAAAGTATTGAGATATTACTAAAAATGTATAATCTCGTCATTAAAATATATTTTTATACCCTACACCACACTGTGGTACAGGGTATTATAAGTTTGTTTCACGGCAGATGTTTGTAACACCTGAAAATAACACAGCTAGACCCACCTTAAAGTATACCGATCGACTCAGAATCACTAGCTGAGTCGATTTAACGATGTCCGTCCGTCCGTCCGTCCGTCTGTCCATGTAAAGTTGTTCGTCGACTACAGGTCGCAATTTCACACCGATCGTTCTGAAATTTTGCAGTTTAGAGTATTTCGCGGCTGTTAAGATCGCTATTGAATTTGGTTGAAATCGGTTCAGATTTAGATATAGCTCCCATATATATCTTTCGTCCGATTTGGCCCTTTAGTCCTATAGAAGCTGTATTTTACATCCGATCGCTTTGAAATTTAGAATGGTAGAGTTTCTTGATCCATGAACCAACATTGCCGAATTTGAAGAAAATCGGTTAAGATTTAGCTATAGCTCCCATATATATCTTTCGTCCGATTTGGCCCTTTAGTCCTATAGAAGCTGTATTTTACATCCGATCGTTTTGAAATTTAGAATGGTAGAGTTTCTTGATCCATGAACCAACATTGCCGAATTTGAAGAAAATCGGTTTAGATTTAAATATAGCTCCCATATATATCTTTCGTCCGATTTGGTCCTTTAGTCCTATAGAAGCTGTATTTTACATCCGATCGTTTTGTAATTTAGAATGGTAGAGTTTCTGGATCCATGAACCAACATTGCCGAATTTGAAGAAAATCGGTTAAGATTTAGCTATAGCTCCCATATATATGTTTCGTCCGATTTGGCCCTTTAGTCCTATAGATGCTGTATTTTACATCCGATCGTGTTGAAATTTAGAATGGTAGAGTTTCTTGATCCACGAACCAACATTGCCGAATTTTTAGCTATAGCTCCCATATATATGTTTCGTCCGATTTGGCCCTTTAGTCCTATAGATGCTGTATTTTACATCCGATCGTGTTGAAATTTAGAATGGTAGAGTTTCTTGATCCACGAACCAACATTGCCGAATTTGAAGAAAATCGGTTAAGATTTAGATATAGCTCCCATATATATCTTTCGTCCGATTTAGTCCTTTAGTCCTATAGAAGCTGTATTTTACATCCGATCGTTTTGAAATTTAGAATGGTAGAGTTTCTTGATCCATGAACCAACATTGGCGAATTTGAAGAAAATCGGTTAAGATTTAGCTATAGCTCCCATATATATGTTTCGTCCGATTTGGACCTTTAGTCCTATAGAAGCTGTATTTTACATCCGATCGTTTTGAAATTTAGAATGGTAGAGTTTCTTGATCCATGAACCAACATTGCCGAATTTGAAGAAAATCGGTTAAGATTTAGCTATAGCTCCCATATACATGTTTCGTCCGATTTGGCCCTTTAGTCCTGTAGAAGCTGTATTTTACATCCAATCATTTTGAAATTTAGAATGGTAGAGTTTCTTGATCCACTACCGAATTTGAAGAAAATCGGTTAAGATTTAGCTATAGCTCCCATAATATGTTTCGTCCGATTTGGACCTTTAGTCCTATAGAAGCTGTATTTTACACCCGATCGTTTTGAAATTTAGAATGGTAGAGTTTCTTGATCCATGAACCAACATTGCCGAATTTGAAGAAAATCGGTTAAGATTTAGCTATAGCTCCCATATACATGTTTCGTCCGATTTGGCCCTTTAGTCCTGTAGAAGCTGTATTTTACATCCAATCATTTTGAAATTTAGAATGGTAGAGTTTCTTGATCCATGAACCAACACTGCCGAATTTGAAGAAAATCGGTAAAGATTTAGCTATAGCTCCCATATATATGTTTCATCCGATTTGGCTCTTTAGATCCAATCGTTTTTATACCCTACACCACACTGTGGTACAGGGTATTATTTAAGTATAAAATGTCCCAAAAGTAAATTTTTGTAAACAATTTATACATGAATTACAAAATTTATATATCAGAGTTATTCAATATTACGAGAGTGGTGTAGGGTATTATATAGTCGGCACCGCCCGACTTTAGCCTTTCCTTACTGGTTTTTTATTACATTTGAGTTTATTTACATGAACAAGTTTCATTAGAACTAACTGTGAGTTCTTTGTTGGCGTTCTCTAATGAGGAACCAAATATAATCTCCCATCATTCTTTCATCCCAGTGCACTTGGTAACGCCGCTGGACTTCAATTCTTGGTGAAACCTTTCGCCATGTTCGTCACTAACGTCGCCAAGATTCTCGGGGAAAAAATTTAAATGAGAATGCAAGAAATGAATTTTGAGGGACATATTTACACCTGTTGGAATACATAAAGCGAAAAATAAGTTGGAAGAATACATACATATACTGCAAGCTTAAACGACCTCCATGCTGCAATTTCATCCGACGTCAAATAAGATTCGAAATTCACATCTTTCATCAGTTTCCTTATTTTAGGCCCATCAAAAACTCCTTCTTCGATTTTTTGGTCAGTTCCGAATCTCTCACTAGAACAATGAGTTGAAACTGAGTTAAAAGCGATGACTTCTGACTCAAACTTGAATCGCTCAGAGTTGAGTACTCAGTTGAACTTGATGATGTTTCCGTTATTAGGCTGTTTAACTTAGACAAAAATAGCAGTCCGTATCGTGAATGAATGGTTGTCTCCAAATCATTGGCATTCCAAATATCACGTTAAGTCTGAAAATAAAACATTGTAATACATTAATTTTAAAGTACTTACCGCATTCTTCCACTAGTCCATCGAGTAAGATTTACATGGCACGAATTACACAAAATACTAGGTGTCCACGGTTCGTTCATATTTTTAACTCGTATACCAAAATATTACACATATATTTCTTCTATTATTTTACTAAACGCACGTCGATTTTTTTAATAACATATTTTCCGCAGATGTCGCAGAAGTTGTCGGGATCATTTACACATTGAAGAGTTCTTTGCCTTTTACTCATATAACTTTGTAATATTTTTCAGAAAATCGACATATCTCTTTAAGGCGCTGAATTACACTGATTTATTAATAAGAAATTTCATTCATAAATTCCGGGTTTAAGGTTCATACGTAGCAGTACCTGTAGCTGACATATAGTTTGCTTCAAAAGTAGACACCCAATATTTTCAAGACTGCCGCGTACTACTTTGTATTGCGTACATATAATTTTACTTCCTGTATAAACGACTGGAATGTCCACGCCCCTAAAAGGCGTAACTGAATGGAAACCTCATAAATAAAAAAGCACAAATATTGCTGAATGACCCTCTATCTGATCTCATCCAATATAGCCCTCACATTGCATATCATGTTTTATGGGGGGTTACGAACGGCCATAAAACCTCGTCCTCTCTATAATTTTATAATGTCTGACATCAATCCTCATAAAATAAAATGCCAGTGCAATGTCTCTTATATGTCTCTCTCACATATGGCGAATTCAATATAAGCAGAAACATCATTTAAAAACGAAAATATATGAAACAAGATTTTTTTGAATTTCCCTAACATTTACAAAATGGCTCATAACTTTTACATATATCCATAAATTTTTTTCAAATAGGCAGTGTTTTTCGACTTTTTAAAAATGTGATAAAATAATTTTTCCGATTTTTTATGTTTTTTTTTTGTACCAGGAAAAAGTGTTTTTAAAAAAAAATCATTTTTTTCGCATTTTTGACGACTGTTACTAAACAAAAGAGTGTACGTGAAAGCAAAATTTGCAGCATATGTAGCCCTTATAATTCCCTTTAATTTGAGGCATAACCTGTCTCAATCAGGCTTATACTTGACAAATTTATAAGCAGTTAACTTTTGGTGCAAAATGGTCCATTTGTGTGGGAAGTACCAAAAGGGCGTGGCAAGTTCGACCACTTTTTTTGAGCTGTTAGCGACTAATAAACTAATACTATGTGTGGGATAAAGATTCGAGTAAGTAGTACAGATGTTATTAAAGAACCAATATTTCACTAAATATTAATAAAGTTGCAGGTTGTTTGGGATTGCAAATGGGCCATATCGATCAATGTTTTGATATAGTTCCCCTATAGAAGTCGCTCCAATGTACGGGGTTTGAGCCTTATATACCACATTTTTAAAGCAATTTAGCAGAATCTTTGCAGTTTATATTCTATTTTGGCAAAAAATCATCACAGCAAAAATTTTTAAAATCGGTTCATAATTTTTTATATTCACCCATTAGAGGTCGCTCCAAAATATACGTATTTATGCCATAAATACCATATTTTCTAAGTATTTTAACTGAATGTTTGCAGTTTGTATTTAATTAAGACACGAATTCATCGCAGTAAAAATGTGTTAAATCAGTTCATATTTTGTTATAGTCCACCTATAGATGTCGCTCCCAAAATGGCAAATTTAAGCCATAAACAACACATTTTCTATGAAATTTAGCTGAAACTTTGCAGTTTATATTCTATTTGGCCAAGAATTCATTTCAATAAAATTTATATAAATAAAATGTTATTTTGTTCTAGTCCCCGTTTCCATTATTTTAAATAATAAGTCCGTTTGAGGGAATTATACTCTATCTCTCTCTAAGAGAATCAGAACTGATTGTTAAGAATTGTGTCTGGGACGAAAAAGTTGGAACTTTGGTACTTTTTAAACCCTCTAAGACACATTTGTGCAGAAATAATCTTTACGACATTTTTAATAAGCAGTGGGGCTATATTAAGCCATTATTTCGTGGAATTGGTAGATATTAAATGGAGTAAATCTCAAAAATTCCAGGCACATTGGTTAACAAATCTAGAATATACACCGCCAAGAAGATTCGAATGGAGGCTGGAGCGATGTGTCCAACTTTCACTGTACACGATTTAGATCAATATAAAGTCAAAATGTTTAAGTTTAAAGGCCGGGTTAGGCATACGTAACCGTAATTTATCTTTACAGTTGCCGTAACGTTGCCCGTTTGAGCGATTAGCCAACGTTGAGAAAACGAGTCATATGTTCTGACAACAACAACACATAAGTAAACAAAAAAGCCGCGATTTCCTTTTGTTTAGGTTTATTAAAAATTAAGTTAAAACCAGTAAGGAAAGGCTAAAGGCTATATAATACCCTACACCACTTTCGTAATATTGAATAACTCTGATATATAAATTTTGTAATTCATGTATAAATTGTTTACATAAATTTACTTTTGGGACATTTTATACTTAAATAATACCCTGTACCACAGTGTGGTGTAGGGTATAAAAACGATTGTATCTAAAGAGCCAAATCGTACGAAACATACATATGGGAGCTATAGCTAAATCTTAACCGATTTTCTTCAAATTCGGTAGTGTTGGTTCATGGATCAAGAAACTCTACCATTCTAAATTTCAAAACGATTGGATGTAAAATACAGCTTCTATAGAACTAAAGGGCCAAATCGGATGAAACATATATATGGGAGTTATAGCTAAATCTTTACCGATTTTCTTCAAATTCGGCAATGTTGGTTCATGAATAAAGAAATTCTACCATTCTAAATTTCAACACGATTGGATGTAAAATACAGCTTTTATAGGACTAAAGGGTCAAATCGGACGACAAATATATATGGGAGCTATAGCTAAATCTTAACCGATTTTCTTCAAATTCGGTAGTGTTGGTTCATGGATCAAGAAACTCTACCATTCCAAATTTCAAAATGATTGGATGTAAAATACAGCTTCTACAGGACTAAAGGGCCAAATCGGATGAAACATATATATGGGAGCTATAGCTAAATCTTAACCGATTTTCTTCAAATTCGGTAGTGTTGGTTCATGGATTAATTAACTCTACCGTTCTAAATTTCAAAACGATTGGATGTAAAATTCAGCTTCTATAGAACTAAACGGCCAAATCGGACGAAACATATATATGGAAGCTAAATAGAGCTAGCTTAATCTTAACCGATTTTCTTCAAATTCGGTAGTGTTGGTTCATGGATCAAGAAACTTTACCATTCTAAGATTCAAAATGATTGGATGTAAAATACAGCTTCTTCAGGACTAAAGAGCAAAATCGGACGAAACATATATATGGGAGCTATAGCTAAATCTTAACCGATTTTCTTCGAATTCGGCAATGTTGGTTCATGGATCAAGAAACTCTACCATTCTAAATTTCAAAACGATTGGATGTAAAATACATCTTTTATAGGACTAAATGGCCAAATCGGACGAAACATATATATGGGAGCTATAGCTAAATCTTAACCGATTTTCTTCAAATTTGGTAGTGTTGGTTCATGAATCAAGAAACTCTACCATTCTAAATTTCAAAATGATTGGATGTAAAATACAGTTTCTACATGACTAAAGAGCAAAATCGGACGAAACATATATATGGGAGCTATAGCTAAATCTTAACGGATTTTCTTCAAATTCGGCAATGTTGGTTCATGGATCAAGAAACTCTATCATTCTAAATTTCAAAACGATCGGATGTAAAATACAGCTTCTATAGGACTAAAGGGCCAAATCGGACGAAACATATATATGGCAGCTATAGCTAAATCTTAACCGATTTTCTTCAAATTCGGCAACGTTGGTTCATGGATCAAGAAACTCTACCATTCTAAATTTCAAAACGATCGGATGTAAAATACAGCTTCTATAGGACTAAAGGACCAAATCGGACGAAAGATATATATGGGAGCTATATCTAAATCTGAACCGATTTTCTTCAAATTCGGCAATGTTGGTTCATGGATCAAGAAACTCTACCATTCTAAATTTCAAAACGATCGGATGTAAAATACAGCTTCTATAGGACTAAAGGGCCAAATCGGACGAAACATATATATGGGAGCTATAGCTAAATCTTAATGTTTATAAATATGTGTTTTTTTAAATCTATGCAGAATTTACAATAAAAGTAATCAAGCAAATATCGCCGGATAAGAAGATGGGGTGGACGTCCTATAAACAATGACTGGCGAAAGCCGGACACTAGAATGCCTATGGCACTTTTTAATTTGTTATTAACATTAATAAAATATGAGTTAACTACGCCAAAGCAACGGATTAGACCGGCAGAGAGACTAGCAATAACACCACTGTATGTCAAATATTGCTTTATCCTATGATTCCAAGTTGGGAAATATTAACATTCTATTCTTTAAAATTTTAGATATTTGGGTCACGGTTGTTCCATACAATCGATTGCATGGAGTCACAAGGTGGGGAAAACAACAATTCGATATATTATTTTAGAATGCTGCGAAGTTTTGTGGCGCTTGCTTTCGCCGATTTATTTAAGTGAAGAAACTACACAGTAGTACAAACACATTGCCAATGATTTTCAACGAATGTGGGATATGCGGAATTGTGTGGGAATCTGCTAACTATACATTCATATCAGTTAATGTTGAAAGTTATGGCAGCCAACACGATGGGGTTATGTCCATTAAACTTCAATTTATTTATAATCTATTTTAATACAAACAATTTCCATTTGTTAATTTAAATTAAATACAGCTATGTATATTCCAGTACTCTCCGTTTGGCCAATCAGTTATTTTAGGTACAGTACCTGTACCTTCTAGTAAACCATTATCGTCAGCATCCTCTGAAGCTTTTCCTCATTTTTTTATTGGCGATGCGGCGTTTCCCCTGAGGAATATCCTTGGTCTAAGTCAAGAACTTTAGACGAGCTCAGAGACAACATCCAACGCGAAATTGCCAACGTTCCGGTCGAAATGTTTCCAAGAGTGGTGGAAAATTGGGTCCAAAGAATAGATCGCTGTTGACGGGCTCGTGGTGGTCATATGACCGAAATTGAATTTCATTCTTAAAATGTAACATTTGCACCACACCTGGAATAAATTTGAACTCTATATCTTAAATATTCTGTGTTTTATTAATATATAAAATGCGTATGTCCTTAATGGAAAACCCTTTACTTATGTCTATTTCCATTGAAGAGGGACCCAGCCAAATCCAATCTCTATCTATAAATAAGTCCACCTTTGTAGAGACGCTTATATTGTTGTCAAATTAACCCACAATGAAGAAGATTGGCGCAATGATTGTCTCGTACTGTCGTCAAAAGAATCCTGAAGCAGATTATAAATTTAATTTTTAATGGAGTCAGCCGCGATCTTCATAAAACTCACCTGTAAAGTCCGGCGGGCGTTACGGTTAAGTTTGCCTAACTGGGACTTAAGTCAGCGTAAAATGTCGTCTCTAGAACAGCGATGGGCACACAATACTTCTACAAAATGATTATGTATTTGTGAAGGTAAGTATACACGATTTGCAGATCGGACAACATTGCCAGAAAAATGGCGTAACAATGCAACCCTGTGAATTTACAACCGTGTGAACATAAAATTTTTGTTTTGCAACGTTAGCAGAAAAGTCATTGCGTGATAATTTGCAGATTGTTATATGTGCGAAGTTTATGCATGCGACAAAGGCGCCATTGCCAGAAAACATTTTATTTGCAACTCTGTCTATAATGCATTTTTATTGGCAATCCTGCATATAAATATTTACAAAATATATTGTAAATATATAAAATTGTAATGTTTTCTTGCAATCGTCTGAACTGTAAATTCACCTTTGCCTAACAATCTGTCATTGTCCGTATATTTGCAGCACTTTAACAGGGTTGATAACGTTTGCCGATCTGGCATTCGTCTATACTCAGCTTGAGAAGTGTTAACACTCTCTTTATGCACTGCGAGAAATGGTATTTGCATTTTCCTAAATATACTTGTTGGGTAAGATAATAAGTAAAGTGGACAACGAACATCATGAAGTCGATTTGCGGTTATTATACGCGTACATAAATAAATCGAACTTTAAATATGTTAAGATTAGCCACATACATATTTATTATGCTATGAAATGTAATCAATGGAAATTTTGGACACTTTAAAAAAGTTGGACACTTTATATATTTTTTATTTTTTGGGAACTTTTGGTTGTGAAGAATTCGTGTCAAAATACTCGTAGAATAAGATAAATAGCTTTGAACATTTTGTTTTTATGGCTTAATGAAGCATATCTGGAAGCGACCTCTATATGTGAGCAATATGAAAACATCAACTGACGCGGCTCATTTTAAATAAGAAAACGACCTGCAACTAAAGAATACATTTTGTCAAATTTTATAAATCGAGGTCTATTATATACCCGTAGTATGATGTCAACAGAGAAACATGTAATTCAGTTTGCATCAGATTACTATTTAAACGTGATGCAAACGGAATGACAGATTTAGTATACACCTATCCTATGGAAAAGAGTATAAGAATATATAAACAAAATGGCAATATAAATAAAACAAATATATATATTTTATTTTTTGCTTTCGAAGCAAAAAATGTTGGACACTTTATATACATTTTTCATTTTACAAACATTTTGAACTTCTAATTAACAAAAAAAATATTTAAATATTTTTGAGTTCAATTAATTTTTTAAACATTTAGAAAATGTTTCTACCATTTTTCTATGAAAACATATATGTATAAGAACTTGTATTTATAACATAAACGTAACAGTCTTTTTTGTTTTCCATACTTAGGAATAAATTTTTAATAAATGACTTGTTCCTGGCCAAATAAAATAGTATAATTTTTCTCTATCTCTTCTGGTCATAATATTGATTGTGTATAAAATTTTGATTTCTAAATGTTTCATTGGCATTTATTTTTAAATGTGGTATCTTATACTTCCAGCAGCAAACATTTTGAAACTTTACCACATATTTTATTTGTATTAAAGAATTTACTGTATTTAAAGACATTCGGTTCCTAAGTCCTGAATCACAGGAGGCAATTGGCCAAGCAAGTGTCAAAGGTCATTTTGCATTCTTCGCCGATGTATGTAAAAAATCACTAAAAGCGCTACCAAAAATTATTAAAAACGTTACCGTAGTGGTTTTTCTGAAAAATCACTACTTTTACAAAACAGTGGTATTTGGAGATCAAAAATCACCACAAGTAGCGGAAAAATCACCAAGTTGGCATCGCTGGATGCTCTAGAGCAGCGATGGGCAAAAGCACTACCCGGGGTTTTTCCTCTCACGTGTACATGAGCACACACATTGAATGAGAGTGAACGAAGTTGATGTCTTCTTTTATTGAGAGTGAATGGGAGACCAATTTTGCGAACCAGAGTTTCTGTTGTTGTAATTGGGGAATCAAACGATGGAGACGAGATTAATCTAATCGATTAATCTTGAGAGTAGATTCTGCTCAAGGTGGAGAGAAATAACTTTTGGTGAATATTTACGTAATTTCTCATGGATGTGAGAAATTAGCATAAATTTATAGAGAAATAAAAGTAAAAAGATTGAGGGTTAAATTATGTAAAGAGACGAGATTTATTTGCTGCTCACCTTTGAGAATTCAAAATCCAAGTGGCAGATATTTTAATTTTTTCGAAAAATGAAACCTATGTTTCATTTCAATTTACAGAGAATGTAGTTTGTAGATAAATTAATGTCATTTTTAGGATAATTCACAATAGTAAATTTTAAGTAGGGATTTCAATTTGTACAATTAATTTTAAGTTCAATTTAGTTCATATAATACAATGCAGTTCAGATAATTTGTATTATTTTGTATAAAACTATACTAGGTTTTTTCTTAAATATTCAAATTTCAATATATAAATAATTATTGTCTAAAATTAGAATTGATTTTAGACATGCCGCCGGCCTTGCAGCTATGCAATGTTGGACGTTGTGACGCATAAAACGGTTGCCAATGATTTAATTGCTTCAGATAAAATTTTCGGATCAGGAATATTTGAAGATTTTGTTTAGCGCCTTTCTTCTTTTGAGTCTTCTTCTTTATTTTTCCATTGGAAGCTTTCTCGGCTGCACCATTCCTTGGTTGTTGAGTTTTGTTGTCTATATGTAGCATGGTATGGTGGTATTCTCCGCATTTGTGGCAAGTATCCGGTGAATTGCATGCCCGGTAAGTGTGACCCTTCGCCAAACAATTAACGCAATATCTGTGCCGTTCGACAGCCCTGGTTCTAGCTGTGACAGTCATGTTGATAAACTTGTGGCAGAATCGAATTGAGTGGAAGCGTTGGCACAGTTCACATTGGTATAGATCGGGATCACGTCTGGCATGAGGATCTGTTCTGCTTCTAACATCTGATCTGAAAGTGCAAAATAGCTACTAGGTTAACAAAACCAACTTCTCATATGAGAAAAATGGTTTCTATGAGGGGAAGGGGAAATTATGCAGTAGAGGTTGTTGGATTTGGGTCATCGACTAGGGGTAGCAAACACAACTTTACAATAGGACGTGTTATGGTTCCCATAGAGGTACGAATGTCAGCTACTCGAATATTGAAATCAGAGCCGGGATACGTTTTCTCTATCCTTCCTAAACGCCATTCACTAGGTGGTAACATGTCGTCCATTATCACAACTAAATCATTAGGACGCAGATTTGAAGAAGAAGTTTTCCACTTATATCTTTTGTGAAGGGATTTGAGATAATCCTCTTTCCACCTTATAGCAAAGCTGTGATGAATAGATTTTAACTTTTCCCACCGATTTATTAGAGAAATGTTATCGGAAATTGGTTCCGGTAAGGCCATTAGGGGAGCACCTTTTAAAAAGTGTCCTGGGGTTAATGCTGTCAGATCTAAGGGATCTTCTGACATAGCAGAAATTGGACGGGAGTTTAAAACACCTTCTATTCGAGCTAGGACAGTGGCAAATTGTTCGAAGGTGAATCTGTGGGCGCCAGCAATTTTTTTGAAATGAGTCTTAAAGCTTTTCACGGCTGCCTCCCAAAGCCCTCCCATATGGGGTGCATGTGGAGGGATAAAGCTCCATTCGAATCCGTGAGTAGAGTATTTCTGCGATACATCGCTTGAGGTAGATTTAATGAAATGAGTAAATTCTCTAAGTAATGTTCGGCTAGCTCCAACAAAATTTCGACCATTATCAGATACTACCCTTCGGGGTAGACCTCGCCTCCCAACGAAACGAGCAAACGCGGCTTGGAATGCAGCTGATGAGAGATCTGAGCAAGGTTCGAGATGTATAGCTCTTGTAACAAAGCAAACAAATACAGACACATATCCTTTTATTAAGGGAGACTTGCGTATTGAGCCACTTTTAAGTTCAAAGGGGCCGGCAAAATCAATACCAGTAGTGTGAAAAGGAGTTGCAAATGTACATCTGTCTGGAGGTAGGGGTGCCATTATCTGAGAGCAGGGTCTGTGTTTATAGATAAGGCAAACTTTGCATTTGTGAATAATACCTTTAATTCTAAGTTTTAGACGGGATATATAAAACTCAGTTTGTGCCATTCTGCACATTTGGTTTATTTCAGCGTGAGCGAGAAAATGGTGTAAATGAGAAAGATATAGGTGACAAAACCGCGAATTTCCAGGTAATATGATTGGATAGCGCTCATTGAAAGGGAGAGACGAGTCTGCTAATCTTCCATTTACACGCAAAACTTTATTTGAATCTAGGAATGGATTCAATGTCTTTAAAGTACTCTTTTCCGAAATTGGTTTTGAGCTTAAAAGAGATTTATACTCGCTTTCATAGTAATAATTCTGAGAAACTGAAATTAACCTATATTTCACAAATTGCATTTCTTTGTGAGAGATATCGAGAGATTCATATCTGAGTCCATTATTGGTATTTTTGCGACAGTTATGTACGAAACGGAAAATATATGCAACAACTCTAAGAGCTTTAGTGTAAGAAGAGAATCGCTGCAGAATGTCAACCTGTTCTGTAGATGTGTGAAGTGTTTGAATGGGATGATTTTCTTTTGGCAATGAAAGAGGATTTCCCTTAGGCCACGTAGAAGGGGGATTCGTTAACCACGAAGGACCTTTCCACCATAAGTTGTTATTTTTAAGGTCTTGAGGTCGAGATCCTCTGGTGCCCAAGTCGGCAGGATTGTCATGGGTGGACACGTGTCGCCATTTTGCTGTCGGAACGAGTTCGTGTATGAGAGAAGTCCGGTTAGCCACGTATGTTTCCCACGACCAAGGGGGTTTCGATAGCCATCCTAGAACAATTGTGGAATCTGTCCACAATACTGTTTCGCTAACAGTAAAGTCGAGAGTTAGTGAAATGTGTTTCACTAGTTTTGCTAAAAGATGGGCTCCGTTTAGCTCCAAACGAGGCAAGCAAACGGGCTGCAGAGGAGAAACTTTGCTTTTTGCAACCAAGAGATTAGAAAATACAACAGATTTTTCAGTTTGGCAACGTATGTACACGCAAGCGCAATATGCCCCTTTAGAGGCATCTGAAAATCCATGAATCTGTATGAGGTCAGTCGGAGTATATTGAATCCATCGGGGAATTGTAATTTCTTCTATGTGTTGAAGATCAGCAACGAGATTGTTCCAGGATTTGAGAGAATCAGGTGAGATGTCTTCATCCCAGTCCGCGCCCTCTAACCAGAGATTTTGCATTAACATTTTTGCCCTTATGATGACAGGCGTTACCCACCCTGCAGGATCAAATAGTTGTGCTACCAGAGAAAGAACTTTCCGTTTTGTAGCTGAGGGATAGTTCGGCAATTGACTGAATGTATATTTGAATGTATCTGTCAATGCGTTCCATTTTATCCCTAGTGTTTTTGCAGAACTTGTTTCGTGAAATTGTAAGAAATCTGCATCGTACAAATCTTCAGTTGGCAAGTGAGCCAGTAGCTGAGGATGGTTTGCAGTTAATTTCTTTAACGAAAACCCTGCGGATTTAAGAGTTGTTATGAGCTGGTATTGTGTGGTTATAGCTTCTTCAATTGAGTATTCACCTGAGAGAATATCATCTACGTAAGTTTCCCTTCGTAATATTGAGGCTATTTTTGGGTATTTTTCTGCCGAGTCAGTGGCCAACTGTAGCAATGTTCGAATTGCGAGAAATGGGGCACAATTAACGCCGAATGTCACAGTGTTTAACTGGTAATCGAGAATCGGGCCTTTAGGATCTTTTTGAAACAGAATCCTTTGGTACGCCCTATCAGTGGGATGTACGAGTATTTGGCGGTACATTTTTTGAATGTCGCCGCTAAATGCATATGTGTATTTTCTCCAGTTAAGAATAGTTGACATAAGGTCTGTCTGAAGCGCGGGTCCCGTGTAGAGAACATCATTAAGAGAAGCACCAGACTTTGTTTTTCTAGATGCATTAAAAACTACTCTAACCTTTGTTGTTTTGTGTTCTGGGCGAACTACTGCATGATGAGGTAGATAAAATGAATTAAATTTCCCATCGAGGACAATTTCTTGAGAAGATGTTTCCTCCATGTGCCCTAGAGATAAGTACTCATTAAGAACGGATTTGTAATGGGCATCGAGTTCAGGATTCTTCGCTAGAGTTCGTTCCAATGCTGAATATTGAGCAAGCGCAATGAAACGTGAAGAACCGAGGAAATTCAAGTCAGGGAAATCTTTTTTAAATGGCAATCGTACCATGTAGCGACCATCTGGTTGACGTTCAGTCGTTTTCGCATAGAAGTCCTCACAATATCGGTCTTCAGCAGACAGTTGTGTAGAAATTGGTACTTCTTCTTGCTCCCAGAATTTCCTTAGGAGATCGCTGATAGCATTGTCTTCGGATACTACTACATTGGTATTAAACGAGTGTATTTTTTCCGATTTAATTGGACCACTAAGTACCCACCCAAAAACGGTATTGTAGGCTGATGTTTCGCCACAAATATTCTTTTTGATACCTTCAAGATTTATAAAGCGTTCTGCATCATTACCTAAAATTAGATCTATTTGAGCAGATTTGTAGAAGGACGGATCTGCTAAATCCAATTTATTTAATTCATCAGAGTTAGGCATTTCAAATGACGTTGTAGGAAGACGTTTTGCTACCTTTGGAAGTACAATAGCATTGATTGTGAATTTTATATCATGTTTAGGGGCTACAATTATTATTTCACACTCTTTCGTTGCATTTTGTCTTTGTCCTCCGATGCCTATTATCTCTAGATTGGATTTATAAGCAGGGAGATTCAAACGATGCCGAATTTTTTCCGACAAAAATGTCCTTTGAGATCCTGGATCAATTAGGGCTCGGACTGTATATATCTCGCTTCTGTGTTCTATGTGAACTAAAGCAGTGCGAAGAAGAATAGTGTCGTTGTTGGAGGAAAAGTTTGCCTGAACTTGAGATGTAGAGATTTTGGATGAGGTAGTTGGTTGTTCAACTATCGTTGCTTGCTGATTTGATCTTTGGTTGTTATGTTGAGAGTTTTGGTTGAAATTTGAAGAATTTGCAACCGAACTTTGTCCACCAGTATTGTTTTTCGAAAAAGAATTAATGTGCAGTAAAGAGTGATGCGATTTCTTGCAGTGCAAACAAGTATTCTTACTGGGACAATTTACCTTTGTATGCGATGGTGAGAGGCAATTATTACAAAATTTGTTCTTGAAAACCAAGTCGATTCTAGCCTGAGTTGTAAGTCTTCTAAATTTGGGGCAAATTCGTAGGTTATGATTTGATTCACATAGAATACAAGTAGGATCTAACTTTTCTTGGGAAACATAAGTTTGAATTTTATTAGAAGCTTGTGCTGGGAGACTATATCTGTCTTTAGTCGGTCTTATGCTTGATATGCGTTCAACAACTTCGTACCGATTCGTTAGAAATTCATCCATCTGAGACCATTGCGGTAGTTCACGATGGGATTTCAACGATTGTTCCCAAAAGGAGAGAGTTTCATATGGAAGTTTTGTCGAAATTAAATAAATAAGTATGGGGTCCCAGCCATCGATCTTTACATCGAGAGTTTTTAATGTTGCTAAACAATCATTAACAGTAGATTGAATCTTTTGTATAGATTCACTACTTTCAGCAGTCGCAATGGAAATATTGAATAGAATTTTGATTTGGTTATCGACCAACACTCGTTTGTTCTCGTAGCGAGATTTAAGAGCATTCCAAGCCAGATCAAAATTCTCGTCACAAAGTGCATATCGTTTAACAATAGCCCCAGCACTATCTTTTGTTTTATTGCGCAAGTGATATAACTTTTGGGCACGGGTTAATTTCGGGTGGTTCACGTAGACCGCCGTGAACATATCACGAAATGACGGCCATTCTTCGTATCCCCCTTTGAAAACGTCTGTGTCGCATGGTGGAACCTTAATGCAGACACTTGTATCATTGGGCGGATATGTTTGTAATGTGCTTGGTTGTGACATGGGATTTGGAAGGCTTAACCTTGAAACTTGGGTTTGTGTTGTATATCCTTTCGACATTTTCAACATATCCCTGATGTTTGCTGTGGCCGCATAATAGGCTTCAGAGCAAGCCTGAAAATTCACCCTAGCATTTTCTTTGAAGTCCTTCGTATTCGAAGACTCACAAGATAGCATCAGATTTTCATATGTGGACTGTACTTTCGCCCATCTATTGCCTAAATCTTCAAGCTTTACTTCTAACAGAGAGTCAGTTTGATCTTCTAAATCCGCTTTATCAAAGTTAGAGCAGAATTGAAGAAGATAATCGCAATCGAAAATGAAACGGTCCTGAATTCCAGGCATCTTTTGGCCTTCAGAATTAGTGGCAGAATTGGTGGTAGTGTCAGTAGACATTTTTCGTTTAAACCCTTATATTGGAGATGTATAAATAAGTGATTGGAGAAAAGTATTCTTTATTTAATTTCTTGTTTAGAGTTGTAAAAAAGGAAAATTGTAGAAAAGGGATATTTTGGCTGAAATTTAAATTTCAGTTGTTCTGTCGATAAAAGACGAACTCTAATTAATTAATATGCTTTATCGCGAATTAAAATTGACCAAGAATTTGATTTCTGTTCCCTAAACTTCGATCACCAATCTTGTTTGAAAATAATTAGTTTACCAATTACAGTTGTTGATGTGAACTGGAAAACGGCTGTGGAAGTTAGGGGTACCAAGGTGTAGGTGTGAGAAACAGGCGATTTTTGGTTAACTGGGTATTAGACTATTTAAATCCAGTTCTTTGACTTCCTATTTTACTTCAAAAATATGCGTAATTTTTATTTTTATTTTGTGAAAACAGAAGATAATGAATTAATTGATCCACTTGTGTAACGATTAAAAACGAATGTTTTTTCCAGTGAAAATAGTTGGTTTATAAGAGAATTTGATTTTTTTTTGCAAAATTATGATAAATTTTAATAATATTGTAGCAATTACTATTGCTGATGCAGAGATTATTGTGTTAAACGATTTATTGTTCACTTTGAGTGAAGTGAAAATAATGTTCTAAGCTGTGCATCCACAATAATAATTGTTTACGAGAAAATAAGTATAGTTTTGGTGGGTAACTAGAAACCAATGAGAGTAAGGAGATATATTTGTATGTATATTGTATATGACATGATTTTTTTTCAACTTTATTTTTATTAAAAAGCGAAAAATTATTCTGTATATTAACGAACTTTTCGACCGGTATCTGTTTTTATGTTAACTAAATATATGACGACGGCCAGTCTTCATATATCGTTTGATATGAAAGCTGTATGTATATTTTTTACGTAGAGTGTACCCAGTGGTTTTTAAACTGATCCACAAGCAATGAGCTGCTGTTTACCGTGGATGACTTTTAAACTGTTTGCTGTTGTTTTTTGGTTTTTGATAATTTCCGCAGATTTGGATATTTTGTACAAGCTATTATGGATGTAGTAAGATTTACGGAAAAGATTTATTGTACACTTTATGTGAAATGTACGAGTATATAATGTATATCGGGATCTTTCAATCTCACAACCACAATAATAATTGTTTTATGGGTATAAATTTATAGTTTTTTGTGGGTAACTAATAATCAATGTAGAGTCAACAATATTATTATTATATTAGGAATCGTTGAAGACCCTAATTTGTAGACGCTACGATTTTTTTTAATTAAAATTAGTTTTTTATTGATTGCTTATTAGCAATAAGTTGTTAGGTATGTATTGAATTAGATCTGTGTTTCCAATTTCTTCCGATATGTATATAGAAAGCGCATAAATATATATATATTTTTTTTACATTTACGCAGTTTGATAATCAATCAATATTTTTGTTAATCAAATTATGTTTATGACTATGAACGGAGTTTACATATGTATCCTCATTGTTCAATTCTAACACTGTACATATATTTTTTCTGATGACTGTACCCAGTGTTTTCCAAACAGTGATAGATGCAACGACCTAGATTTCGTTTTCGTTGACTTTCAAACTGTTCATCTCTATATTTTTTTTATGTGGACTGTATGAGACTGATGTATGTATGTGTGTTTGTTGGTTTTCGCTTAAATTTGTTAAATTTTTATCTTGTATATATAAAAAATAGTAATGTCTAATAATAATGTAACCATAATTTGTTTCTATATCTCTAAATTTCTTTTAAATTTTATTGCTCTTAACTTTGTTGATTTTTTAAATTTTCTTATTTTTGAATTTAATGATTTCCAATTTTATTTTTATTAAATTTTAATGTTTTTAAATTTAATTTGTTGATTTTAAAATGTGCGTATTTGTTGAAATATGTTATTATTGTTGTTTATTTCCACATTTATTGAATTTGCTTTTTTACCGTATTTTCTGCAATGTATTTCTGTACATTCTTTTAGTGATGTTTTTTATCAGTCATTTGATTTCTTAAGAGAGTTTTTAAGAGAGGAATATATTTCGGGTTTCTCACTTTTTCTGTTAAGCTTGAAGAGTGATATTGAGGTGAGTTTTACTTTAACAGTAAAACTGCGAAACGAAGAGTGAAAAAATTAGGAAGAATTAGAATAAGATCAGATCAGAAATAAAAATGACAGAATAAATATGCAAATACGAAAATGAGACATAAAAATGCGGATGAAAATGTAAGAAGTAGGAATAAAAAATATGAACACGGAAATTAGCAAATGAGGAGTAAGACACTGATAAGAATGTGGTAAATGGGAAAATTAAGAATAAATGAAAACCACGAGTAAGAAAATGAAAATGCAAAAAAAAAGAAGTAGGAATTTTTTACTTGAATTGCTATTTTTCTTCTTCTTTTTAAATTATTAGTGTCGCGGTTTTTAGGTTATGCAATTTTTTGTTTTCAGGTTACAATGATTTTGCACGATTTACTCACTTTTGTTGTTGTTGTTATTCCCAATTTTTGATTCCTTGTGTTTTATGCAATTACATCTTTATGTTACGTCATCACCTTGTGTTTTTGCCTTATGTAAATCTAGATTCAACTGGTATCCAATTTTTTCCCTTCTTTATTTGCGGACGCACGGTAAAATGTAATTTTGTTGTGAAATTTTTTTACTTTTCTTTTTAGTTTATTCGTTTTTGTTTTAATAAATTACTTTAAAATATATCTGTTTTAGAATTTAGCTCTCTTTTATTGTACTTTTTTACTTTAATTTTTTCCTACGATATTTTATAACTTATTTCGCGAACACACACATACATACATATAATTTTTAATAAATATTCAAATTAGCGCAGTGACACCAGTTGTGACACTTACCGATTCCGCACTTGTACTAATTTGGTACTCTTCAACAGAAGTGATTGTAGTTACCTCATTGTAAATTTGGAGTGGTGAGATTTTCGCTGCTTCTTTTTTCCTTAGAGGTTCGAATGGACCATGAACGAAGTTGATGTCTTCTTTTATTGAGAGTGAATGGGAGACCAATTTTGCGAACCAGAGTTTCTGTTGTTGTAATTGGGGAATCAAACGATGGAGACGAGATTAATCTAATCGATTAATCTTGAGAGTAGATTCTGCTCAAGGTGGAGAGAAATAACTTTTGGTGAATATTTACGTAATTTCTCATGGATGTGAGAAATTAGCATAAATTTATAGAGAAATAAAAGTAAAAAGATTGAGGGTTAAATTATGTAAAGAGACGAGATTTATTTGCTGCTCACCTTTGAGAATTCAAAATCCAAGTGGCAGATATTTTAATTTTTTCGAAAAATGAAACCTATGTTTCATTTCAATTTACAGAGAATGTAGTTTGTAGATAAATTAATGTCATTTTTAGGATAATTCACAATAGTAAATTTTAAGTAGGGATTTCAATTTGTACAATTAATTTTAAGTTCAATTTAGTTCATATAATACAATGCAGTTCAGATAATTTGTATTATTTTGTATAAAACTATACTAGGTTTTTTCTTAAATATTCAAATTTCAATATATAAATAATTATTGTCTAAAATTAGAATTGATTTTAGACAGAGAGTTCAATATCATTCAGTCGCGCTTGGACATTCGATCGACGAGGTTGTGTCGTCGCTTGTTGCTTAGCGTGCACATAAAGAAAAAATGTATGATAAATTGCAGCAACATTTTTTGTTTGCTGTACTTTTCGGCAAATGCGTTGTCACGCGTAAAATTGTATAAACTTTTTTTACAATGGTAGAAGCATATCTGACATTCTTTGTTTACCTATAAATATTGCTTATAACATATTAAAAAAATTAAACATTTTTAATACACAGAACCAAAAAAAAAAGTTGGACACTCGAAAAATTTAAATACAATAAATAATAAAAAAAATACATGTAGAATATGTTCAACTTTTCTTTTTGCTTTGGAAATTATTTTTTCCTTATTACCTACCAAATTAAATTTGCTAGTAACTAAACATAATATTTCTCGCAGTGCACAAAGAGAGCGTTAGCACTTCTCACAAATACAGACATACGACATTGAATTTTGTGGAAGTATGTGTGTGCCCATCGCTGCTCTAGAGCAGCGATGGGCACATAATACTTCTACAAAATGTTCATGTATTTGTGAGAAGTGTTAACACTCTCTTTATGCACTGCGAGAAATGGTATTTGCATTTTCCTATCATATATTTGTTGGGTAAGATAATAAATAAAGTGGACAACGAACATCATTAAGTAGATTTGGGGTTATTATACGCATACATAAAGAAATCGAACTTTAAATATGTTATGATTAGCCACATACATACATATTTATTATGCTAAAAGTACTGCATACTCGTATTGATTATGCCATATACTTTATTTAATTCTTTATTTTTTCTATTAACCGTTTTCGAGTGTCCAACTTCTTTTTTGGTTAGTATATTTAGGTGTTTATACAAATTTTATTAAAAAATCGTTAAAAAATAATAAATACATTTAAAATTATTTTAAAAAATTCGTTACTTTATTTAATTTTGACGAAAAGAAAATAATATATACATTTCTGCTGTAACATAATAAATAATTTAAACTTGTATTTAGAAATGTTTATAAATTCTTCGGTAAAAATACAATACATTCTAAACTTTATACCTATGCTTGAAGTATGTATTGTAATAATTGTATCATCCATTTTTTCTTTATGTGCACGCTAAGCAACAAGCGACGACACAACCTCGTCGATCGAATGTCCAAGCGCGACTGAATGATAGTGAACTCTCATTCCATGTGTGTGCTCATGTACACGTGAGACGAAAAACCCCGGGTAGAGCTTTTGCCCATCGCTGCTCTAGAGCAGCGATGGGCACACAATACTTCTACAAAATGTTTATGTATTTGTGAGAAGTGTTAACACTCTCTTTATGCACTGCGAGAAATGGTATTTGCATTTTCCTAACATATATTTGTTGGGTAAGACAATAAATAAAGTGGACAACGAACATCATTAAGTAGATTTTGGGTTATTATATGCGTACACAAAGATATCGAACTTTAAATATGTTATGATTAGCCATATACATAAATATTTATTATGCTATGTAAAGTAATCAATCCACATTTTCCAATAAAAGTACTACATACTCGTATTGATTATGCCATATTCTTTATTTAATTCTTCATTTTTTCTATTAACCGTTTTCGAGTGTCCAGCTATTTTTTGGTTAGTATATTTAGGTGTTTATACAAATTTTATTAAAAAATCGTTAAAAGTTAATAATATATACATTTAAAATTATTTTAAAAAATTCGTTACTGGATTTAATTTTGACAAAAAGAAAATAATATATACATTTCTGCAGTAACATAATAAATAGTTTAAACTTGTATTTAGAAATGTTTATAAATTCTTCGGTAAAAATACAATACATACTAAACTTTATTCCTATACTTGAAGTATGTATTGTAATAACTGTATCATACATTTTTCCTTTATGTGCACGCTAAGCAACAAGCGACGACACAACCTCGTCGATCGAATGTCCAAGCGCGAGTGAAAGATAGTGAACTCTCATGTACACGTGAGAGGAAAAACCCCGGGTAGTGCTTTTGCCCATCGCTGCTCTAGAGCATCAATATATCTATTAGGAAGGGACCTTTATATCAATGCTATATTAAAACATTGTCCAATGTGCCCCATTTGTACGCACAATGGGAAAAAAGGGGTAAATACGCGCGCATAGCAGTATTTTCTATCTCATGACTATACCATTAGAGATAAAGTCCTACGGTTTGGACCATCTTTAAGAGAATTCTTTGGAGAAGAAATTGGTGTACCCAGATATTATTTTACTGTTACCATGTATCGCACAGTGGGGCTACAAAGGGACTTTGTGGAAATTAGTGTGAAAATCAGAATATAGTACCAACTTCATTTATCTTGATTTTATATTAAAGCTGATAAAATTTAGTTTAAAATCTATTTGAGTTACTTAATTGTGTGTTGCTGCGTTTTAAATATATAGGCCATTGAAGTTCAAATATATTTTTGTGAAATGTGCGTTAAATGTCTACAAAACCGGGCAATGTTTTTAAAATTGAAACCAAAACAACATAAAAAGAATAAAATTGCAGTCTGCAATATTTTTGAAAGCTAAAGTTTTGCACTAATGCAATTACACAATGGGTCGTCGACTGTTAATAAGAGAAAAGTTAAATTAAAAACAAAAAATAATCGGTCCACCTTAATATACATAAACTGCAGAAGCGTTTCACTATATTTTTATAGTTTTTGTAGAAGCAGTAAACTATAAAAATTACACATATAATCATAATAATATTAAATAGATCGATGATTTTGATCGTAGAACTCTACAAACTTGCAACCGGACTTGTACCGGTCTTATTTATTATCCGATTTTGCCGAAATTTCGTAAAAGTTATTTTTTTGAACCAAGAAAATATGTCCATATGTTTCGGGAAAATCGGTTCATAGATAAATGAAGCTCCCACACTTTTTTTCTTTATTTAAAGTAAAAAAAGCACATATTTAAAGTACAAAAATCGGACATAATCGCAAAAAGTCGCAGATAAACTAGGTACCGTTGGATTCACCACTAAGTCACCTCTCTTCTCTATGTCATATCGTAGTGATCCCACGTGATCCAAAAAAGTTATATTCCATTTACTGCGTATAATTTTTTTGAAAAACAAAAAAAGTGGTATTTTTACTTTGAAATATCTCTTCATTTAAAGACGTTAAAAATACGTTTTATACACAAAAATTTAGACGAATATTATCTTATTATATGTTACAAGTCCGGTCGCATTTCTCCAAGAAACGATAATTCTACAAGCATTTTAGTATATACATTTTATCATCGCAATTTTATTTGCATTTATTAGTAAAAAAGAAAAAATTTGAAAGGTCATAACTCGGAATCGCTCAGAGATATTTTCATAAAATTTGAAGCTATTTTCATTAACCCTCGAAGTGGCACATGGTTCTGGCCAGACATATTTTATTTTCATGCTTCAATTTAGCATACTTCTATTTTAGGTACATGGCTGTAATTTCAGGTAATCTCCCAAAATATTGTTGGCTTTCGATGTATAAATTAATAATTGAAAAAATGTCCTTAGAACAGGACAAAAAGCCAAATAAAAAATCGTCACCTTACTTTTGGTACATGGTGTCTGGCCAGACCCCTATGCATTTTGTATGAACGCATAGGCAAAGCACATGGCACGAGTTGGAAATTTGTATTTACTTTATTCTTTTATGCTTCTTTCTTTCTTTTGATTTTGTTTGTGAGTTAGTTATTCATTGAACGTTGAAGAAGTAATCTAGTTTTTGTGCGGTAATTTTGAACTTGTGAATAATTTTACGCAGGTAGATTTGTTGCGTTGTTAGTATATTATGGCTGATGAACTGGATTTTATTTATAATACACGCTTGCGTAGCGCGAATTTGCAACCCCTATTGTCAGAGGCATTAGTGCGTGATTTTCAAAGTCAGGTAGAAGAAGCTGATGAAAATGATGATGTTTTTGAAAACGATGGTGACGACACTGCTGATTATGTGCCAGAAGATGATGCATCAGACATAGAAAATGATTTGGAAATTGAACCTAACGAACTTTATGATAGTGATGAAGACGTAGATGAAGAAAGTGGAAATGATGCTGAAGCAGCAAATGAAGTCGACTCAGGCTGTTTTTATGGTAAAGACGGTACTAAATGGAAAGAAACTGAACCCCCTGCATCTCGTTTGCGCCAGCATAATATCATGCGTTTTCAATCTGGAACAAAAACAGGGCTCACCAATCCAGTTGAGGTATTCAAGCTATTTTTCTCAACCAATATTACGTTTGTCATCATTAGTGAAACAAATCGGCATGGGCGAGAATCAATTAGAAAATGGAATGAAGAACATCCAGAGTCTACCCAAAGAAAATGGATTGATTTGACAAGCTCTGAGCTAGATGCATTCATTGGGATTTTGTTGGCTTCTGGTCTCAGCCATAATAATATGCAAGACTCCAGTATATTGTGGCGTTCTGATTCGCTGCCCATATTCCGTGCGGCTATGTCGCACAAACGATTCATTACTCTGTCCAGATATATTAGTTTCGATAATAGTCGTACGCGGGCATTCCGACATTCTCAATGAAAATCTGCAAAATTATTATGAACCTTATGAAAATATCACCATCGATGAGCAGTTGTTTCCGTATCGTGGGCGCACAAAATTCACCCAATATATCCCATCAAAACCTGCAAGGTATGGGATCAAAGTTTGGTGGGCATGCGATGCTAAGACTAAATTTCCATTGAAAGGAAAACTATACACTGGAAAGGAAGGAGACAATCGGGAGATAAATGAAGGTGAAAACGTTCTAATGTATTTCGCAAATTGTTACGCAAACAGCGGCAGAACAATTATTTCTGATAATTTTTTCACCTCATTGAACGGCGCTAAACGACTTGCTGCTATGGGACTGGCATTTGTTGGCACCATTCGAGCAAACAAAAGATGTCTTCCTAAGGAAGTTGTGAAGAGCACCAGACGACCAATTCATTCAAGTGTGTTTGGTTTTCATGAAAATCTTGTTGCACTTTGCAGCTACGTGCCCAAAAAAAATAAGGCAGTTAATTTAATTTCAACCGTGCATTACACGAAACATGTTGAAGGCGTAGCCATGAAACCGGAAGCAATTTATTTTATAATTCAACTAAAGCCGGAGTCGATACGATGGATCAAATGCTAACTCATTACACAACAAAACGGTCAACCAGACGCTGGACATACGCGTTTTTCTGCAACATGATTGATGTGATGGCATTGGCAAGTTACATTATATGTAAGCTAAATGATGAAAATACAAGAAAAGAAAGAAGACGCATATTTTTATATAAACTTGCAAAGAAATTGGTACTGGCCAACGTTGAAAATCGCAACAATAATCCGCACATTGTGGCTCAACCAACAACTCGTATAGCATTTGAAGCGTTCTTTGGGAGACCTCTCAATATAGCAAACCTTAATGTGGCTTCACGCAGTGGTCCAGACACATTAGCTGCCAAAAAAGATTGCAGAATTTGCCTGCAGCAAGGTGACAAAATACGCCGTAAGACACGCTTTTTTTGCTGCAAATGCAACAATCCTGTTTGTCAGCAACATTCAAAAGTAGATTATTTATGTTTTTGTTGCCTTCCGCAAAATTCTGAATAAAAAAATCAATGTATTCTTCATAATAATTTTCTATTTTGTCATAAACATTTATTACTTTACCCATATTAAAGAGAAATATATATAGAACAAAAAAATTATTGCCCTTTTCATTCCAAAGATTTTTTCAGGTCTATTTTTTCTTCCTCAGGTAGCTAATAACATAGTAAAAAGAAATAGAAACACAAAATATAACAAATATTTTCCTATCTTAGTAAAAAATTTAACGGCAAACATCCCTTATTTCCATACAAATGCATGTAAATGTATAGGGTCTGGCCAGACACCATGTGCCAGAACTAAGGGCTCAAAATATGTGCCTGACGAAGGGTTAAATGTTATCCACCATAAAACAACAGTCCCAAAAAACTGATTTTTGAAAGTTGTTTTCATAGCCCTATGCGCGCATATTTCATCATATTTTCCCATCGTGGGACGTTTAAGTGCAATATAAACTATAAATTGAAAGTCAAGAAGTTATATGGGGTATATATCAAAACATATTCGATTGGCGTAATAGACACACCTCTTTTGGTACCTCCCACACAAAGTGAGAAAATCGTACCAAATTTACCCTTTAAGAAGATTGAATTCTTCACATACAAAGACGAACAATTTTCAGGACAGCGTCCTCAGAAACAACGCTTATTGGACAGGTTAGTAAGAAAAATATGCATCTCATCCTAACAACCTGCTTAAAAGTATAGATTATTTTTGCTGGGCTGTTGGTAGTAGTTACTAAGCTTAAAATTTTAATATGAACAGCTTTCTGATAGAACAAAGGTTCGTAGGTATATAATTCCCATATGCAAATTTCTTTGTAGATTGGTATATATACAAGTGATGATCGCCACAACTACAAGCTCACACTGTGTCATGTATAAGTCCCTCTGACGATGTCCCCTCACAGGATTGAAATACGTATAAGGGTATGTGTTTACATGGCTTTCAAAGCGCAGTGTCTTATATTTTCCAATACACCACAAAAACCTCTCTTTCGAAAGAAGAGTTGATCGAAAAACCTGAACAATTCGAATGTGAAAACATATAAAACAATAAATCTAATAAAATTAAAAATTAAATCGATCATTAACAAAAAAACTCTAAAAACATTTAATTAATAGGATCAGCCCGCCTAATACAATTAGAAAGAAGCTGCTCATCTTCAACACGTAGTGTTAATGAATTGTAAATAATAAAATACAAAATTTGGTATTCAACAAAAAATACTATGCTTATTGAAATATAGTAAAGTCTTTCTAATCGTCCAACTAATCTCAGAATCCACGTCATTTCCTGGCGATTGGTGTAGAGACTACTGTGTCGAACTGGCAAACCTTACCAGTCACATGGGTGGTGAAAATGGTGAATTTAAGTCTCGCTTGGAGGTTTGGCTGTGTGACTTGTAAGCATTCTTCGTTGGATATATATTTCCCATATGCAAATTTCTTTGTAGATTGGTATATATACAAGTGATGATCGCCACAACTACAAGCTCACACTGTGTCATGTATAAGTCCCTCTGATGATATCCCTCTGATGATGTCCCCGCACAGGATTGAAATACGTATAAGGGTATGTGTTTACATGGCTTTCAAAGCGCAGTGTCTTATCTTTTCCAATACACCACAAAACCTCTCTTTCGAAAGGAAGAGTTGATCGAAAAAGCTGAACAATTCGAATGTGAAAACATTCAATAAATCTAATAAAATTAAAAATTAAATCGATCATTAACAAAAAAACTTCTAAAAACGTTCTTCTTGGCTCTGCGAATATATACATGGGATTTCTGATTTTTTTGTAAAACTTGTTACCAATTTAACGAAAAACTTAATTTTCACACAGGCAATAGCCTTGAAATTTATGTATGTGAAAAACTCATACAAAAGGCAAAAAACAATTGGTACAACTGTGTCAACGGTTTTGAAAACCTGACTTGGCATATATATCATTACTCCGTGTTAACCATTATTTTCTCCTCTTTTCTTTCAACCTTTATGGTTTGGTCGTTTGGATGTCTGTACATTTATTTACATTTTACACTGACTGGTACTGCATGCACTTGATTCGATTATTTAAGTTCTTTCACGCTACAATTGTTTTAGTTTTTTTCTTCTCGTATTTCTGAAGGAAATTCTATTGTAGCGTAGAGCTCCATAAACAATCAAGTAAGGCTGCCAACACAACAATGCCTCCAAAAAGAAAGCCTGATGATGAACGCGGTTCTACCGGGGTCGGGCGGGGCCGGACGTCGACCAATGTCGTAACTGTAATCATGTTACAACCGCAGTTATTATAGAAAGACGATTATATAAACAACTTAACTGCTAAGAAACTAACTACCGCAAAAAAGATTGTCCTCAAATCCTTTGCACTGTCTTTTGTTTTGTGCGCTGGCAGTAAACTCAAACTGCAGCTAAACTCTGCATCTATTCTTTGCATGGCTTAACTTAGTCTTCTAATTTTTTTTCTTCTTTATTTTTGCTATGCGACAAACTCAAACGGCCACAAAAGATAAGGAGCAAAATGAAAAATTGTAATGTATCCTCTGCACAATCTGGTGAATGGATAGAAAGAAGCAAAACAAAAAAAACACACACAACGACATCACTCCATAAAGTGTTCTCTTGTGGTCTTAGTCAGGCTAAAACCTCAAGGAAAATAGCTTTATTGTCTGTGTGGCTATTTGGTGGTCATATAAACGTCAAAAGCCACAACCAGAAAATGTCAAACAGATGTTCGCCAAAGGATAACAAAAATCAAATCAAGCCAAACAAGAGTAATAGAGATACGTTAAGTGTAGCAGCGGCGTATTACGGCATGCCCTTCATCCTGGGCTGAGCGTTGCAATACTCTCGAAAATTCTATTGGATGCCGAATTTCCAATTTGACGTAATGTTGTACTTTGAATCTTTCAATTCCAAGGCAAAGGATGTCGAGAGAATTGTAAATTCTTTGCATTGCGAATGAAGTTCGTATATTCCATTCACAGTAACAAGGGTGCAATTGAGATGGATAGTATGATAACATCAGCAAAGTGAACATGTTTTGTTCATGCCAATGGCACACACGAGTTTAGGTTACGATAGATTATACAAGTAGGAAACGTTCACTAGACTAACCGACTAGAGTATGCCCTCACATATACGTGTGTGAACTGGCTCAGTAGTACCACAAAGCCTACATATGCCAACATCTTCACAGATAGCCAAATAGAGGTCAAAACAATAACATACACAGAAAGAAGAAATTGAGTAATCCGTACTTGAATCAAGCCGTAGCGGTGTCAAAAGTACGGTAAGTACGGATTTTCTAAAACCAAGCACAAAATACTTTAATCAAGAACGGATTTTTAGGCCCTGAATTCTTAATCATAGCGCACATTAAGCCTGATAAGACTTGATTTAAAGCCGAAATATATATGGATTTGATTTGAGTGCAAAACGGGCTTCAATGAAGAAAATTTTGATTGAATTAAGCCTGCTCAATACTTGATTTAAGCCTGATAATAGTTGATTTAAGCCTGATCAGCTCTTGATTTAAGCCTAACCAATACTTACATCAAGCCTCATCAGTTCTTGATTTAAGCCTAACCAATACTTGATTTAAGCCCGATCATACTAGATTTATTGTGCTTTCGTTCGTTTTGTACCTATGTACCATTTAGATTAAGTATACCATATTTGCCACTGCATTGCAAAGAATGCAATTTTTTTAAAATGGTATGTTAAAAGCTTGACAGCAAAAGTAAAAGCTTTGCTGTAATTATTCGGTTTAAATATGAAACATAAAAATAATAGCATCAACCAAACGAACAAGAATTATTAACAACTTCAAAAAACTTAGGGCCTGTTTCTGTAACTTTTTTCGTTCGTCTACTGCGAACGATCAAAAATCACTCAATTATTCCGAGAAATCTATAAATCGCAGAAGTTTATAATTCGTTGTGTCTGTAGGAAATCATGTAAAAAGCTTGTTCCTAAAATATTCCTAACCTGCGTTTTATAGAATTCAAGTAATAGCTGAGAGAATTTTGATCGTTCGCCGTAGACGAACGAAAATAAGTTACAGAAACAGGCCCTTAAATCAAAAACCAGTAAGGAAAGGCTAAAGTTGGGCGGTGCCGACTATATAATACCCTACACCACTCTCGTAATATTGAATAACTCTGATATATACATTTTGTAATTCATGTATAAATTGTTTACATAAATTTACTTTTGGGACATTTTATACTTAAATAATACCCTGTACAACAGTGTGGTGTAGGGTATAAAAACGATTGGATCTAAAGAGCCAAATCGGATGAAACATATATATGGGAGCTATAGCTAAATCTTTACCGATTTTCTTCAAATTCGGCAATGTTGGTTCATGAATCAAGAAACTCTACCATTCTAAATTTCAAAACGATTGGATGTAAAATACAGCTTTTATAGGACTAAAGGGCCAAATCGGACGAAACATATATATGGGAGCTATAGCTACATCTTAACCGATTTTCTTCAAATTCGGTAGTGTTGGTTCATGGATCAAGAAACTCTACCATTCTAAATTTCAAAACGATTGGATGTAAAATACAGCTTTTATAGGACTAAAGGGCCAAATCGGACGAAACATATATATGGGAGCTATAGCTAAATCTTAACCGATTTTCTTCAAATTCGGCGGTGTTGGTTCATGGATCAAGAAACTCTACCATTCTAAATTTCAAAATGATTGAATGTAAAATACAGCTTCTACAGGACTAAAGGGCCAAATCGGACGAAACATGTATATGGGAGCTATAGCTAAATCTTAACCGATTTTCTTCAAATTCGGTAGTGTTGGTTCACGGATCAATAAACTCTACCATTCTAAATTTCAAAACGATTGGATGTAAAATACAGCTTCTATAGAACTAAAGGGCCAAATCGGACGAAACATATATATGGGAGCAATAGCTAAATCTTAACCGATTTTCTTCAAATTCGGTAGTGTTGGTTCATGGATCAAGAAACTCTACCATTCTAAATTTCAAAATGATTGGATGTAAAATACAGCTTCTTCAGGACTAAAGAGCAAAATCGGACGAAACATATATATGGGAGCTATGGCTAAATCTTAACCGATTTTCTTCAAATTCGGCAATGTTGGTTCATGGATCAAGAAACTCTACCATTCTAAATTTCAAAACGATCGGATGTAAAATATAGCTT
This sequence comes from Eudasyphora cyanicolor, assembly GCA_963930755.1. Lineage (NCBI taxonomy): Eukaryota > Metazoa > Arthropoda > Insecta > Diptera > Muscidae > Eudasyphora > Eudasyphora cyanicolor. The sequence goes on from OZ005735.1 coordinate 222,358,684, forward strand.
CTATAGGACTAAAGGGCCAAATCGGACGAAACATATATATGGGAGCTATAGCTAAATCTTAACCGATTTTCTTCAAATTCGGCAATGTTGGTTCATGGATCAAGAAACTCTACCATTCTAAATTTCAAAACGATTGGATGTAAAATACTGCTTCTATAGGACTAAAGGACCAAATCGGACGAAAGATATATATGGGAGCTATATCTAAATCTGAACCGATTTCAACCAAATTCAATAGCGGACGGACGGACGGACATCGTTAAATCGACTCAGCTAGTGATTCTGAGTCGATCGGTATACTTTAAGGTGTGTCTAGCTGTGTTATTTTCAGGTGTTACAAACATCTGCCGTGAAACAAACTTATAATACCCTGTACCATAGTGTGGTGTAGGGTATAACAAATAGTTTTCTGAAACTTAACAAGATCGAGATTTGTACGATGATGAGTGTTCTAACGAGACACTCAAGCTTACATCTTCCTCGCAAAGGACTAGCAGAAAACGATGAGTGCAGGGCATGCAGGTAAAATATCGAAACGATGGAACATCTTCTGTGTCACTGCCCAGATTTTACAAATGCAAGATCCCGATATTTCGGGTCCGACATATTGCCAGACTTGACTCATCTTAGAGGAGTCAAGATACTGAGAAAATTCGTGTCTAGTACCGATTTTCTGTAACTCGTGAGGTATAACAAGTAAAAGCGCTTTGTTCGGCTATTTCGAATATTATGTACCCTCCACCATGATTTGCATTCAATTTGTTTACTGGAAAAATCTTTGGATATGGAGAAAATCATGAAAAGATCATTTTTGTTTAAGAGAATTATTAAAAACAAGTAAGAAAGTTCAGTCGGGTGAACCGACTAAAGAATCCCCTCACCTTAAGTCTCAAAAAATATTAGTAAATTTATTTATTTTTTTGTTTTATATAAACTATTATCAATTTAAATTGAATTTAATAAGTTTGTGTGAGAGGTACCAAAAGGGGCGTCCCAATAACGGTCACTTTTCTCTTGACTCCAGGTACTATCTACATATATACACGGGTATTAAAGTTATAAGCTGTTAACTTTTGGTGTAAAATGGTCCATTTGTGTGGGAGATACCAAAAGTGGCGTGCCAATTACGGCAACTTTTCTCTAGACTCTAGGTACTATAAAAGCATTGCACTGTACGAAATTCCAAGTATTTGTATGCACTGGTATTTAATTAAAAGCTGTTAACTTTTGGTACAAAAAGGTCCATTTGTGTGGGAGGTACCAAATATATACACATTGTTATAAACCAGTACTATGTGTATAATTTCAGAGGATTCATATAAGTAGTATAGATGAATAATCATTATTTCACTAAATGTTAACCCTTTGTGGGGAATGTGCTAGAAGGAGTGGACCAATATGGCCCATCTTCGAACTTAGCCGGAGATAGAAGAATATATTACTGCGATCAATTGTTGTCTTTTTTAGAAAATATGGTATTTATGGCTTAAATGCATATATTTTGGAGCGACCTCTATAGGGTGACTATAACAAAATATGAATCGATTTGTAAAATGTTTCTGTGATGAATTCTTGTCAAAATAGAAAACAAACTGCAAAGTTCATGATAAATTGCTTTAGTAATGTGGTAGCTATGGCTCTAAAACCGTATTTTGGAGCGACCTCTATATAGGGGGGGGGATATGAAAACATTGACCGATATGGCCCATTTGCAATCTTAAACAACCTGCAACTATAGAAATATTTCTACCAAATTTGATCAACCAAGCTCTATTTTTACGGACTGTAGCGTGATTACAACAGACAGACGGACGGACATGACTAAATCGTCTTCGAATTTTATGAGATTAAGAATATATATACTTTAAACAGATCACAGTCACAGATCAATATTTAGAGGTGTTACAAACGGAGTGACCAAATGACCACCATCCTATGGTGTAGGGTATAAACATGAAATTGGAAAAATCTGCAACGCTTTGAAAATCTTTTTTAAACAAAATATATTTGGAGAAATTCCTAAACAATAATTTTATTTGTACGAGGTATGTTCAAAGAATATCGCGAATTTTGGTTGAAGGGACTCATGTCCCTTACTTATGCTGAAAAGGTCGGCCATTTCGAATGTTTAGTTAATTTTTGGCAATTAAATTTTCGCGAAAATAATATGTTTCCACCAAATATACTACTGAAGCGGTTTTTTTTTCTTAGGGTAATTATTAAAAATTTTGTTGTAATTTTTCTGACGGTCCTAGTAAGGCGATATGGGTGTAAAATGAAAGAGCACATTTTGGGCTATCTAAATACTATTGTTTGATTTTAGAAACTGGAATTTAAATGTTGCAGAAATGGCCTGGCAAATTTTAGTCCTTCATTATCCTTTAAAATCCACAGTAGAAAATTTTGAAAAAAAAATATATCTATTTTGTGGATCTTACTGTTCAGCTATTCATATCCAAATTTTAGCATTATACGTTGATTATTTTGTTTTTTTGAAATATTTTAATTTTATATTGATGGTTATTACCAATGTCGTCTTACTAGGACTTTCAGAAAAATTGCAACAAAATTTGGAATAACTATATCCCGAAATGTCATGCCCATTTAAACGCGAACTCGATCAGAAAATAAAAAACTGAGTATACAGTTTTGTTCTCTTTCTTGTCAGCTTTCAGAATTATATAGACATTTTCATGACCATTGATTTTTTTTGATTTTGTCGCACGGTGTAATATTTAAATATATTGTTACAAATATAAGTATATTTTCCTTCGATTCAAACATTTCAAAAAGGCTTTTTTTACCCTGTGTATTGGATATTTAATGTATGGGGGACTATATATCATTTAGGGGGATAATATAAAACCACAGACCGATATTTTTTTAGTATAAATGGAAAGCATAAGTTTTCAAAATTGTGAGCAAATTTTAACAAACCGGGTCTGCAGGAGATTTTAAAACACCTGTGCATGGCGGTGTCGTCGGGCCGTACTTCTTCGAAGATGAGGTCGGCCATGTGGTTACCGTGAATGGTGTTCGCTATCGCGAGATAATAAGGGATTTCTTGTGGCCAGAAATTAAGGATATGAATCTGGACGATATGTGGTTCCAACAGGATGATGCCACTTGCCACACAGCCACACAGCCAACGAAACAATGGCTCTTTTGCGCGAGAAATTTAATTTTATCTCACTTCGTGACGATGTTTATTAACCGCCACGATCATGTGATTTGACACCGTTGGGCTTCTTTTTTTTTGGGGATATTTCAAAGAAAAAGTGTACGTCAATAAAACAAGAACAATTCAAGAGCTAAATCATGAGATAATTCGGCACATTAACGACATTGAACCTCAATTATGTCTCAGAGCCATTGAAAATATATACCATCGGAGAGGGGTATACCACCGAAGCCGTTGCGAGCATTTGGCCGATATTTTGTTTCACACATAATTGCAATAGATCCTTCTATCATAATAAAAGATATTACGATAATAATCTGAAAACTTTTTGTTTTATTTACAATTAACATCGTGCCTTTTTGGTTGGGCCACCCTTTATATAAATTGAGCTGAGTTGATTGTCCCAGATGGAATTTTACATGGTGATTCCCAAAATCAGTGGGTCGTAAAAATATAATAAATCACTGACATTTTATTCACTTTTTTTTAAATTTTGCAAAAATTGCAAGTTTTTTCCTTGGTAATTTTAAAAGTATAAACATCTTAAATTCATTTCAATGTTCTTCGGGAGTATTGCAGTGGTGAACTTAACAACCATGGATACTTATTTGAAGATTGAAGACTTTTACGCGAAGAACGGGACATTTTGTCTCAGCAATGATCGTTAAGGCACATCCAGTGCGCGGTACATATATGGAGGAAGTTTGTGTGAATTAAAATGATTTTAACGCTCTATTCTGAAATCGGAGGGTTGTCCTTTTATTGTGATGATTGTGCAAATTATGCACATTGCAAAATTTACATAACCACAAAATGAAACCATTCATTACACTGTGCAGCAGTGAAAAAATACACGGACTTATAGGATCGCTTCTACCACCAAAGGGTAGTAGTTTTAACCCTATACTCACTTTGGCGAAATTGGTGACCAACTTTTTTTATAGACCTTACAAGATTCTGGAATGCAGCGGGCCCCTCGAAAAAGGTGCCGTCAGTTTTTTTCCAACAACTTATTTAGGCTTAGTGACAACGCTGAACTATATGCGGCAATAATGTAGCTAAGAACATGCTGAACAAAGTTTGTTACCATTTGGAACCAAAAAATATTTTATTTTTACTTTTTTCAGCATTACTTACAGGGACTCCTGATTTTTCACTAACATTTTTGGAAAAATTGTAGCCACGGCAAATCTGAACAACTTTTGTGAACATCAATACAATCTAAATGTGGCAGCCTAATAGCACACAAAGCCCACAGTGTACCTCAAAAATTTTGGTGTTTCACAATTGTGTAATTCAGAACAAAAATATATATTTTTTTTGAAGTAGGGCCAATAGTTTTGTGAAACATATTAACCCTCTAGCTCCCCCATATAACATATTAACCCTCTAGCTCCCCCATATAACGTTAATTGTTGGCCATATTTTACGAAATCGTAAAAAAATTGTATATGTATTAATGTGTTAGACGGCAAAAGGAATTTTAGGCCTGGCGTTTGGTATAGTGGATTTAAGGGAAACCCTAAATTGAATTTATTTCGAAAATTTGCCTTTTCAAATTTAAAAATGTTCAAATTAACATCGATTTCTGGTTTCAAAACGTACAAATTAAAAAAATAACTGTTGGAATATATTAATTTAACATTTTTTGTAGGAATTTATAAAGCCTCCGCCTGCGTTTGAAAATATTTTTATAATTTTTGTACCGATTCTTTCCTGCGAATCGGTATATGTTAGATCAGGACTAATTCAGAAATGTTGATGTGAATGAAAACGGTGCACATTCTGCTACGATATTCACAAAATAAAACCAGTAAGGAAATGCAGAAAGTTCGGCGGGGCCGACTATATAATACCCCACACCTCCCTAACAATGCGATAAGGGTCATTGCCATAATAATTTGGAATAATTGGTAAGTAGGCAGGAACATATTATCTAATTCTGAGCCGATAATCGCTAAATTAAGCAATATTCGTTCCTAAATTGAGAAACATATTTCTGGAAAATTTTAATGATCGGAAGTAAAGTACAGCTTCTATAGCGCTTTAATACCAAATCAGGAGGAACATATATACGGATGTTATATATAAATCTGAACCGATTTTCCCTGAATACTCATTCATGTAAAAAAACATCTTTCTGTAGAATTTCGTACTGATGGGATATAAAATACAGTCTCTACAGCGCTTACATGTCAAATCGGGGGTAACATATATATGGGGGCTATATCTAAATCTGAAACGATTTTCTCCGAATTTGGCAGTATTTCTTCATGTAGAAGGAAACTTCTTTTTGCCGAAGTTCGCACTGATCGGATATAAAATAACAATTTTACAGCGCTTACATGTCAAATCGGGGGTAAAGTATTCCAATTTTAACAGTGTTCATTCATATAATAAGAAACCTCTTCTAAATCTGAACCGATGTTAACCAAATTCAATAGGGATCGTCCTTGGGCCAAATAAAATATATGTGTAAAGTTTCGTCGAGATCGGACCATAATTGCGACCTGTACTTTGATTACAAGAATACATGCACAGAGAGACGGACAGACGGACATAGCTAAATCAACTCAGAAAGTGATTCCAAGTCGATCGGTATAATAAACAATGGGTCTATTTCTTCTCCTTTTGGGTGTTACAAATATATGCACATAGTTATAATACCCTGTACCACAGTGTGGTGTAGGGTATGAAAATCAATTTTTAGTTGCAGATATTTCGATAACTATATGTAAAACCAGTAAGGAAAGGCAGAAAGTTCGGCGGGGCCGACTATATAATACCCTACACCTCCCTAACAATGCGATAAGGGTTATTGCGATAATAATTTGGAATAATTGGTAAATGGGTAAGAACATATATATGTGAATATATCTAATTCTGAGCCGATAATCGCTAAATTAAGCAATATTCGTTCCTAAATTGAGAAACATCTTTCTGGAGAATTTTGTAATGATCGGAAGTAAAGTACAACTTCTATAGCGCTTTGTAACCAAATCAGGAGGAACATATATATGGAGCTTTCTGTCGAATTTCGTACTGATCGGATATAAAATACAGTCTCTACAGCGCTTGAATATCAAATCGGTGCTAACATATATATGGGGGCTATATCTAAATCTGAACCGATTTTCTCCGAATTTGGCAGTATTCCTTCATGTAATAAGAAACCTCTTTCTGCTGAATTTCGTACTGATTGGATATAAAATACAGTTTCTACAGCGCTTACATGTCAAATCGGGTGCAACATATATATGGGGGCTATATCTAAATCTGAACCGATTTCCCCCAAATTTTGTATTGTATCTAAATGTATCACGAGACTACTCTCTCTCAATTTTTGTACAAATCGGTTACAAAATGTTGCTTATACAGTGCATATATGTCAAATCGGAGGTACATATATATGGGGGCTATATCTAAATCTGAACCGATTTTAACCAAATTCAATAGGGATCGTCCTTGGGCCAAAAAAAGATATGTGTAAAGTTTCGTCGAGATCGGACCATAATTGCGACCTGTACTTGGATTACAAGAATACATGCACAGACGGACAGGAGGACAGACAGACGGAAAGACGGACAGACGGACATAGCTAAATCAACTCAGAAAGTGATTCTAAGTCGATCGGTATAATAAACGATGGATTTATTTCTTCTCCTTTGGGTGTTGCAAACAAATGCACAAAGTTATAATACCCTGTACCACAGTGTGGTGTAGGGTATAAATATATATTTTTTTGAAGTAGGGTCAATAGTATTGTGAAACATATTAACCCTCTAGCTCCCGCATATAACATATTAACCCTCTAGCTCCCCCATATAACGTTAATTTTTGGCCATATTTTAAGAAATCATATAAAAATTGTATGTATATGTATTAATGTGTTAGACGGCAAAAGGAATTTTAGGCCTGGCGTTAAGTATAGTGGATTTAAGGGAAAACCTAAAAAACGTTTTATGGATTTTGAATTTATTTCGAAAATTTGCCTTTTCAAATTTAAAAATGTTCAAATTAACATCGATTTCTGGTTGTTAAAACGTACAAATTAAAAAAAAACCTATTTGAATATATTAATTTAAAATTTTTTGTTGGAATTTATAAAGCCTCCGCCTGCGTTTGAAAATATTTTTATAATTTTTGTACCGATTCTTTCCTGCGAATCGGTATATATTAGATCAGGACTTATTCAGAAATCTTGATGTGAATGAAATCGGTGCATATTCTGCTCCGATATTCACAAAATAAAAAAAATATATTTTCAATTGCAGATATTTCGATAACTATATATAAAAACAGATTTTTGGTTGCGCCGTGTAATTAAATTGTCACAAAAATTAACAGAGCAAAAATGTTATTTATTTGTACTATGAATAGTGCTACGTTATTAACCAACTACACCTATACTTATAGTTGTCCCTTTGTTAACCCTGTGGAATAATCAATGAATGTCACCCTGGACCATTAGTGTCGCTCCGATGTAAACAGAATCCAACAACGAATGTCAAATCCAATACATTTGATCGTAAATAATAAATGCCATAACAAACATATGCCATAATGGCCCTGATGGTCCGCTAAGAAATTAATTTTCTAAATTATGTGAAAGTACATGTGTGAGTGAGAAAGTATTTCATTACCAAAATTAACACTCTCACACTTCCACTTACAAATCGGTGAGGCAATGCATGTGAGTGTGTGTTTACGCGTGCAAGTAAACAATGCGACTTTTGGTACAGCCATAAATACATATAAAAACTAATTAGTTCACTTTCGTCTTCTTCTTCTTCTTGCGTGTTTTCTAAGAAGAGCGAAAAGGTATTATGACAAAGGACACATTCACATATACATACAGTCACAAAGAGATAGTGGGAGCATGAATGAGGCACTCACATTCATAACATTTATCACTTGTGACACATTTAATTAACAAATTATGTGTCATTCCTCCCACTAGCCTGCCCTCACCCACTCAAACCGTCTAACTGTACTCATTGCAGTCATTGCTACCGCCCGACCGCCATTCATCCATTCATTAATTCATTAGATGTGTTTTTGTTTGTTTCCTAAATCACCGCCGCCGAATGGCAAAAGAATCTGAAGCGTGAGAAAAAGGGACATTTTTGGACGCACAGTGGCATAGAAATATTGCTTATACCCGATCAGACATACGACTTGATTTAGAGGAAAAAGTGCTCGAAAATTGGGTTCATCGAATTCGTTCCAGCAGAATAAGTCGTGGAGGCCATATGAATGACGTTTTATTTAGAATTTAATTGTATCGATTGTACTTCACATTAAATAAAAAACTTTTGAATTTCCTTAACAATAAGTTTATTTTTCAAAGTATTCATATCACTCTCATTGGAAAACCCGTTATTTAGAACATATATTTTTAAATATTATATATTTCTGAGCAAATAAATTGTATTTGAAAATCAATAACATTTATTTGGAAATCATATTTTAATATATTACAATAAAAAATATATTTGCAAACTAATTTTCTCAAATAAAATATATGTTTATATACAAATAAAATTATTGTTTAGGAATTTCTCCAAATACATTTTGTTTAAAAAAGCCTTTCTAAACGTTGCAGATTTTTTGAATTTAATTTTTCATTGATTCGAGTTATACCTTACAATTTAAAATGGCATAAGTAGCAATAACTTTTGTTTTAAAGCACGAAATTTTAATTTCTATTTGTTCCAAGTCATCATGTGTTGTCAACCCATCGAGCAATGTATCATTATGCAAATTTATACCATTTCAATTTTTCAAGGAATTTTACGAACATTGAAAATTTCTGAAAATTTAACTGCATAAAACTTGTCTTAAAGTTAAGATATTGATATATTTTCTGAATATTAAATGCAAATAACTACTTGTTTCGTAAATAATAATCCCAAATAAAAACCAGTAAGGAAAGGCTAAAGTCGGGCGGTGCCGACTATATAATACCCTACACCACTCTCGTAATATTGAATAACTCTGATATATAAATTTTGTAATTCATGTATAAATTGTTTACATAAATTTACTTTTGGGACATTTTATACTTAAATAATACCCTGTACCACAGTGTGGTGTAGGGTATAAAAATGATTGGATCTAAAGAGCCAAATCGGATGAAACATATATATGGGAGCTATAGCTAAATCTTAACCGATTTTCTTCAAATTCGGCAGCGTTGGTTCATGGATCAAGAAACTCTACCATTCTAAATTTCAAAACGATTGGATGTAAAATACAGCTTTTATAGGACTAAAGGGCCAAATCGGACGAAACATATATATGGGAGCTATAGCTAAATCTTAACCGATTTTCTTCAAATTCGGCAATTTTAGTTCATGGATCAAGAAACTCTACCATTATAAATTTCAAAACGATTGGATGTAAAATACAGCTTTTATAGGACTAAATGACCAAATCGGACGAAACATATATATGGGAGCTATAGCTAAATCTTAACCGATTTTCTTCAAATTCGGCAATGTTGGTTCATGGATCAAGAAACTCTACCACTCTAAATTTCAAAACGATTGGATGTAAAATACAGCTTCTATAGGACTAAAGAACCAAATCGGACGAAAGATATATATGGGAGCTATATCTAAATCTGAACCGATTTTCTTCAAATTCAGCAATGTTGGTTCATGGATCAAGAAACTCTACCATTCTAAATTTCAAAACGATCGGATGTAAAATACAGCTTCTATAGGACTAAAGGGCCAAATCGGACGAAACATATATATGGGAGCTATGTCTAAATCTGAACCGATTATCTTCAAATTCGGCAATGTTGGTTCGTGGATCAAGAAACTTTACCATTCTAAAATTTAAAACGATTGGATGTAAAATACAGCTTCTATAGGACTATAGGGCCAAATCGGACGAAAGGTATATATGGGAGCTATATCTAAATCTGAACCGATTTCAACCAAATTCAATAGCGATCTTAACAGCCGCGAAATACTCTAAACTGCAAAATTTCAGAACGATCGGAGTGAAATTGCGACCTGTAGTCGACGAACAACTTTACATGGACAGACGGACGGACGGACGGACGGACGGACATCGTTAAATCGACTCAGCTAGTGATTCTGAGTCGATCGGTATACTTTAAGGTGGGTCTAGCTGTGTTATTTTCAGGTGTTACAAACATCTGCCTGAAACAAACTTATAATACCCTGTACCACAGTGTGGTGTAGGGTATAAATATTAGGACGGAAACAAATATTTGTTTAGAACAACATCTTCACAAATATCGTTCATTCCATGTCAAACCGAACGATTTTTCGTAAAAAAATCTGGTAGAAATTCCCGATTCTCTTGAAAATGTTTATATACGTTTCACAGTGGAAAAGAATCGTCTTGTAGTTAACGAGAAAAAATCTATAATTATAAAATCTGAAAAATATGGGGGAAAATCTGAAAAGGTGTATTTTGGAAATTATGTATTATGAAAACACGTGGACCAAATTGTACAAATGAAGGCTCGTTTATAAGGTCGTGACTTGTAACTGGTGACCCAAGTAGAGATACTTTTTTCAATAGCCTTTTTTTGACAGATCACGTGTGAGTCGTATTGTTTGGCATTTCATCATGGAAAGACTTACGGCTGAACAACGTTTACAAATCGTTCAACTTTATTACGAAAATGCACGTTCTGTGAGGAATGTGTTTCGTGCACTTCGCTCATCTTATGGTCAACATAATCGGCCTACTTAGCGTACTATTCGCAACACCATCGCTCATCTTGAGACCCCGCATTCATTATTGAACAATATTCGACCGAATAGACCACGTCCAGGACGCAGTAAAGAAAATGTAGCGGCCGTAGCTGAGAGTGTACACGAAGACCGTGGAGAGCCGAATCGGCGCCGTTCGCAGCAACTCGGACTGACGTATGGAACGACTTGGCGCATTTTACGTTGAGATTTTAAATTGAAAGCATACAAAATACAGCTTGTGCAAGAACTGAAGCCGCCCGACCTTCCCAAGCGACATCGCTTCGCTCTATGGGCTCTTGAAAAGTTCCAAGAAGATCCGACGTTTTCGAGCCAAATTTTGTTCAGCGATGAAGCCCATTTCTGGCTCAATGGGTATGTAAACAAGCAAAATTGCCGCATTTGGGACGAAGAGCAACCTGATGAGATTCAAGAGTTGCCACTTCATCTAGAAAAAACAACGGTTTGGTGTGGTTTGTGGGCCGTTGGAATCATAGGTCCATATTTCTTCAAAAATGATGCCGGTGAGAACGTAACCGTCAACGGCGACCGTTATCGTGCCATGATAACCGACTATTTGATGCCTGAAATTGAAGCTCGTGATCTCGGCGACAGTTGGTTTCAACAAGACGGCGCCACTTCCCACACTTCGCATCAATCAATGGATTTATTGAGAGAACACTTCGGTGAGGAGATAATTTCACATTTTGGGCCGGTCGATTGGCCACCAAGATCGTGTGATATCACACCGTTATACTTTTTCCTGTGGGGATATGTGAAGTCTAAAGTTTATGCGGACAAACCCGCTTCGATTCAGGCCTTGGAGCAAAACATCACGCGTGTCATTCGCCAGTTACCAGTCGAAATGCTCAAACGAGTCATCGAAAATTGGATGGACGGATGGACCATCTGAGACGTAGCCGCGGCCAACATTTGGTAGAGATGATCTTCAAAAAATAAATGCCAAAGAATGTTCTTTCAAATGATAATAAACATTCCCCATTCAATTTGAATTGTCTGTGTTTTTTTTTCTTTAAAAAATTAGGGAACCTCGAAATGGATCACGCTATACTTTCAAGTACATATGTATATATTAATGCCGGTTAAGTTTAAAACTTAATGTATGTTTTAAAATGAATATTCTGAGAAAAATATAGTCATGTACTAAACTGACCCTGCAAATTTGAAGATAATGTTCAGCCTTGTTTTTTTTTATTCCCTCACCTTAGAGAGGAGGGAGCCAACGAGCCAAAAGTGTAACACATTGAAGGAGTGGCCTAAGACCCGAAGAATGTTCGGCGGAAATCCGTTGTGGGTAATTTTAAGTCATTTGGCAATGTCCGTCCGTCCGTCTGTCTGTCTGTGTGTTTGTCTGCTGGCTGATGCGCACGATAACTCTCGAAAGGAGTAACCGATTGACTTCAAATTTGTTATGCGGTAATATATTTTCCCATCTCCGGCTAAGTTCGAAGATGGGCCATATTTGTCCACTCCTTCTAGTACCTCCCCCACAAAGGGTTAACTCTTAGTAAAATATTGATTCGTTAATACCTTATATACTACTTAACCGAATCTTCTGGAATTGTACACATAGTATTAGTTTGTTAGTCGCCAACACGTGAAGAAAAACGGGCGAAGTGGCCACTCCCTTTTTGGTACCTCCCACACAAATGGACATTTTTGTACCAAAAGTTGACATCTTTTAACTTTAATACCAGTGCATATATGTAAATACTTGAAATTGCATACAGTGTAATGCTTTTATAGTATCTAATGTTCAGATAAAAGTGACCATTATTAGCACGCCTCTTTTGGTACCTCCCACACCAATTGTAAACAGCTTTGAATTTTAATACCAGTACAAACTTTAAAGTTATTAAATGCAATTTAAATTGATAATAATTTTGTTAAAACGAAAAAAAAGATTTACGGATATTTTTTTTGCGACTCAAGGTGAAGGGATTCATAAATCGGTTTACCCGACTGAAATTTCTTGCTTGTTTTAAACAATATTTACTAAAAAAACACGTATGATTTTCCTTTATAAACAATGAAAAATATTGAAATCACAAAATAAACAGAATCAATCCAATAAAAAACAATTTCGATTTCTGAAATTTTTAAGTAAAAATAGAAACAGAAGACAACGCCTGAATCAAATTTGCAGGATCTGCTCAGATTAAATAGGTCTACAGATAAAATTGGCGAATTTTCGCATATATCAAGTGCTTTAAGAAGAACTTTAATTTGTATACATCCACAAACGCGTTTCTAAAATATGACAAATGCAATGTACCCATCTCAGGATGTTTTTAATAAATATTTTTTTAAAAGACAACGGGGCTGTACGCCTTCTTAAAATTTTCTGCGTTCGTTTAGAATATATGAAGCTACATAACTTTTTTTCACAGAATTTTAAGTTGGTGTCATTAATATGTAAAATGCAAACTAAATTGTCAGATGCAGCAGATAGAGGAATAAAAAAACATTAAGTCCACGAAAATGAATCACTTTTATAAAAATATCAACGAACGACCTTTAAAACAAGTAGGAAAGTTTCAGTCGGGTAAACCGACTAAGGTGTACCCTCACTTTGTGAGTAATATAATATGGAATATTAGAGGAATTACTGGTATATTAACGTAATGAGATATTACATTTTGGTATGATTTGGCCATTTTGTGTGGGAGGTACAAAAAGGGGCGTGGTGATAACGGCCATTTTTTACATGGCTATAGGCACTTCAAAAGCGTTACACTGTGCAAAATGTTGTTGCATTTTCATGCATTGGTACTCATGCTGTGAGCTCTTAACTTTTTGTGGAAAATGGTACCTTTGTGTGGGAGGTACAAAAAGGGGCGTGCCATAGCGTCAATTTTTAACAGGGCTATAGACATCATAAAAGCATTACACTGTACAACATTTCAAGTATTTTTATACACTGGTATTAATGTTATAAGCTGTTGGAGGTAGCAAAAGGGGCGTAGTAACTTGGCCCATTTTTCTCGAGTTGATAGCGACTAATAAACTGATGCTATGTGTGAATTTCAGTAGATTCGAATAAGTAGTATAGCAGTTATTAAAGATTCAATATTTCACAACATTTTAACACTTTGTGGGGGAAGTACTAGAAGGAGTGAATCAATATGGCCAATCTTCGAACTTAGCCGGAGTTAGAAAAAAATATTGCCACGTACCAAATTTGAAGTCAATCGGTTACTCATTTGGAGAGTTATCGTGCGCACCAGCCAGCAGACAGACAGTCAGACAGACAGATAGACGGACGGACATTGCTCATTCGACTTAAAATGACCTAAAACGAATATCCGCCGAACATACTTAGGGTCTTAGATCACTCCTTCGATGTGTTACACTTTTTTTCGTAGCAAATGATACATACCCTCGACACACTAAAGTGAGGGTATAATGAGCCTTGAATTGTAAAAGTCCGTCCACGCGTTCCGAAGCACAGAATCGATATGCAAATTAATTTTGAAATCGGGAATGGTGACCCAGAAATGTGAGCGATATACAGGGTGGCGCAGAATGAGCTATATGGTTTAAATGGTTTATACATAACTTTTTTATTAATGCGATTATTATATATTTTTTTTAATACAGTATATTATTGGGGAATTTTTTGCAATTAGCTTTGAAAAATTATATCCTGTAAGTAATGTTCATTTTCTGATTTCCATATTTTCCATGATTTCATTTCGAATGTTGGTTTGTAGTTGGAGTATGGTTCTTGGTTTGTTAACGTACACTCTTTCTTTCAAATATCCTCAAAGAAAACTGTCAGGAGCTGTTAAGTCTGGTGAACGTGGAGGCCAGTTAAAATCGCTTGTGTGCGAAATAATGCGTTCGCCGAATATGTTCCTTAGCAAAGCCATTGAGGTACCTGCAGTATATGCTGTGGCTTCATCTTGTTGAAACCACAGGTTTGGATGCTTTCATTTTCACAGGTTTTCACCATCCACAGGTTTGGATGGTTTTCCACAGCTGGCCTAACAAAATTTTCCAACTTCGTCCGATATGCACCACCGCTTACAGAGATTGAGACACCACTTTCATTTTCAAAAAAATATGGGCCAATTATCCTTTTGAAGGATACACCGTACCAAACAGTACACTTAAGTGGGTGTGATTGTCGCTGATGAACTGCTCTTGGATTTTCCGTAGCCCAAATCCTGCAGTTTTGCTTGTTGACATACCCATTTAATAGGAAATGGGCTTCATCGCTCATTACCAAATTGTGAATAAAGTCTGGATTTTCCTCCGCTTTTTCACGGAAACGAATGGCATATTCAAGCCGTTGCTGGTAGTCTGTCGTCTTCAATTCTTGCACAAGTTGAACTTTATATGGCAACAAGTCTAATGTACTCAGCGACCGCCGTGATAGTCCAAGTTCTGTCGAACGCCTCCTTTTTGATGTTGATGGACTATCCCGTACACGTTTAATATTTTGGCCCGTGTGCACGGTAGGTATTCTTCCGGCACCAGGAAGGGTTCTTACAGACCCATGTTGATGAAAATTTCCAATCAAATGGTTTGTTGCCGACGCTGTGGGTGCATTGCGCACATTAAAATGACGACGATATGCACGCTGTGTCAACACAATAGACTGTTGGTAAAATTCAATTATTTTTGTACGTTGTTCGATCGTGTAATGATCCATAATTAATTCCCCAAGTCTCCTTCACAAAATGCTGAAAAGAAACAATGAAAGAATAATAATTAAAAAAGTTATAAAGAATTCAAACCATATAGCTCATTCTGCGCCACCCTGTATAATTTTGTGTGGTAAATAAAATTTATTTAGAGTGTACCCTAAACTTTTGTATATTTCAAGCAGAATATGTTTGGGACATTATACCTCAGAAGCGAATTTTTCAGCGTGTATATACGAGTATATGTCGTAGAAGCTTCGAAATATTCCAGTTTTATCGTAATCGTTTCAGATATTGAACAACTATATGTGTGCTTATTCGGCAGCTTGAATCGAAAGGAAATATATTTGCCACACAAATTTTTAAATATTATTTATTTCTGAGCAAATAAATTTTATTTGAAAATCAATAAAATATATTTGGAAAGCATATATTAATATATTTCAACAAAATATATTTGCAAACCAAATTTCACAAATAAAGTATGTGATTAAGTACATCTAAAATTATTCTTTAGGAATTTCTCCAAACTAATTTTATTTAAAAAATATTTTCAAATATTTTGCGTACTTTCTCGAATTTCAGTTTTAATTGCGGGATTGACTTCTGTTTTAAATCAATCATTTCAATTACCTGAGCATTACAGCCATTTTTTGTTGTCAGTCATCTAAGGAATTTATTTTGATCCAAGATTACATGATTTCAATTATTATTATTTATTATTTTTACGAACATTAAAAATTTCTAAAAAATTTGATTTGAATTACTGAACAATTTAAGTATTTGAATACTTAAATGCAAATGAATATTTGTTTCGGAAATAATAGTCCCAATTAAAACCAGTAAGGAAAGACAGAAAGTCGGGCGGGGCCGACTATATAATACCCTACACCTACCAACCAATGCGAAAATGGACATTGCGATAAGAATTTGGCAGTGTTCATACATGTAATAAGCAAACTCTCTCTGCCGATTTCCGTACTGATCGGATATAAAACACGGTTTCTACAGTGCTTACATGTCAAATCGGGTGCAACATATATATTGGGACTATGTCTAAATCTGAACCGATTTTCCCCGAATTTGGCAGTGTTCATACATGTAATAAGAAAACTCTTTCGTACTGATCGGATATAAAACACGATTTCTACAGCGCTTAAATGTTAAATCGGGTGGAACATATATATGGGGGCTATATCTAAATCTAAACCGATTTTCCCCGAATTGCGCAGTGTTTTTTCATGTAACAATAGAACTTTCTCTGCCGAATTTCGTACAGGTCGGATGTAAAATACGGTTTCTACAGCGCTTTCATGTCAAATCGGGTGAAACATATATATGGGGACTATATCTAAATCTGAACCGATTTTCCCCGAATTTGGCAGTGTTTATTCATGTAATAAGAGAACTCTCTCTGCCAAATTTCTTACTGATCTGATTTAAAATACAGTTCCTACAGCGCTAACATGTCAAATCGGGTGACACATATATATGGGGGCTATATCTAAATCTGAACGGATTTTCTCCGAATTTGGTAGTGTTCATTCACGTAATAATAAAACTCTCTCTGCCGAATTTCATAAAGATCGGATGTAAAATGTGGTTTCTACAGCACTTACATGCACGCTGAAAAAAATCGCTTCTGTAGTATATTGTCCCAAACATATTCGGCTTGAAACAAATATATGTTAAAGGTACACTCTATACATATAATATTTCGCACACACAAAAATTTATATATTTGGGAAGATGTTGTTCTAAACAAATCTTTGTTTAAATCCCAATATGTTTTTATTTGGAACTATTATTTCCGAAACAAAATTTGTTAGCAATTAAGTATTCAGAAAAACCTAAATTGTGTTAAATTTTCACTAATTCACAGTTAATTTTTTATAAAGTTTTCATGTTCAAAAAAATAATAATTAATAATAATTGAAATCGTATATTCTTGGATCGAAATAAATTACTTTGAAGATTGACAACTAATGATGGCTTGGAATACTCAGAAATTTTAA